>JAUPFR010000012.1:5000000-5625000 GCA_036925125.1 Oreortyx pictus
ACTCACTGCTGCTTTATGGCTGCTCCCCATAGCGTGGCACTGATCTGTGTTTGCACAGTCGCATTTGAGGCACTGGTGATGCTCATCTGAGCAATGCTCCCTGATGGGGCCACTTCTGGATGGTACTGGAGCAGCTTAGCGAGGGAGGGATCCACTCTGCACTGCTCTTCTGAAATTCAGACTTGTTTTCTGCCATAAGGATCAGAGTTTTTTGTTCCCACAACCAAAGAAGACTTGAAGAACATTATGATTCCCTTTTCCTTGGTTTTCCTCTCCTTCCTGAGGTTACACAATGTTATTGCAGAATAATTGGAATTTGTCAGTATGTGCAAGGAAGGTGTTAGCATGTTTAGGGATTGTCGTGAGCAGCCAGAGGAGCATTTTTAGGCACACTTCTGATAAATGCTACAGTTAGAGAGGAATTTGAATTAAAGTTGCTAATGCATCTCTGAGGGTATAGCACCTCTGCGAACCGAGAGAGCTGGGGAATTAGTTGGAAAGTAGACCTGATAGACGTATGTTGCTCTGAAAGTAATGCCTTCTATTTATTTTCATGTTAATTCCAGCCGATAGAAAGAGTACAATGGCATTGTTTGACAGAGCAAATGCTCTGTTACAAAACAGTATTTCCCAACATGATCTCCACCATCAGCTGTGCATTTTTGCCGGCAATGAACAGGAGCCTGCTTACCGCACTTGTAATTATCTTCACCAGTAGAGATGCCCCAGTGTTGCTATCACCACAGCTGAAATGCCCCAGCCAGCCCTCACTGCGCTCACATCCTCCGCTTGGTCTCCATCAACATTCAGCAAGCATCAGTGAATGTCAGTGGGTGCATTTTTTCCACATGGAGGAACTCAGTGACACACCTGTTTCCGTATGCACTTCCACATCAGACCCTACCGTGTCAAACCGCTTCTCTGCTCCCATCTGTCACACGGCCACACAACGTAGTGGGATATTGGTTGGAAGGTTCAGCCTCTACTGCTGTACCACCAACATCTGCCTCTGACACTGCGGGCCAACATCAAAAATAGAAGGCATTGCTTTTGGAGCAGCCCTCATAAATGATTAAAGAGTAGGTTGAAAAAATACTTACTTCAATAGCAACAAAGTTGCTTGAATATGTGTTATATTTACATATACATATTTTATTTATGAAGAAATAGTGTACAGAAGCAGGCCTATGTTTGAAGCACAGAATGCGTGATTAATCCAGTCATGCACCAGCTCAGGATGAGAAAAGAGTCCGAAGTTTGCAGTGAGCAGGCTGGTTAACCATGCATCTGTGTCAACAGATGCACAGCACATACCATCTCTCTTTTCAGTCCCAAGATTTGCCAGGTACTTCAGACACTGCTTGCAGTAAAGAGAAAAGGAAAAGAAAAAAAAAAAAAACATCACAAAGATGCTTTAGCACATAAAACTGCTCCTTGAGTCACTTTAGGCTTTACAATAAACATCAGTAATTCAGGCACAAGAGCATCCTGGCCAGCAAGGTGTGGATGCAAAGCAGCTGTTATACCCCACTGATGTTCATCAGGTGAGAGCAATGTGAGTACCTTGGTAGACTTGGTAAATGTCTAAGTATTTTCAGGGGAAAGCAACTTATTGGCTATGTTTTCCATATTGAGGTGCTGCAATGGAGATAACATAATCCAGAATTAAAATCTGCAGTTCTGCATTCATTTGTATTTATGCTTACAAGACCATGAATGTGATGAGGTGACAGCAGTGTTCTCTGGTATGGATGGTGACTGTGAGTAAAAGAACTTCTAATTCAAAGCACTGGAAGTTATGGAATTCATTTCATTTGCTGTTAGCTCTGTGCTGAAGCTGGAGAGATGAGAGAAAAGGGTAATGAGGCACTGGCACAGGTTGCCCAGAGAGGTGGTGGTGCGCCATCGCTGGACAAACCCAAGGTCAGGCTGGACCGAGCTCTGAGCACCTGATGAAGCTGTAGGTGTCCCAGTTCAGTGCAGGGAGTTGGACTGGGTGGCGTATAAAGGTCTCTTCCAACTCAGAGGAATCAAAGATCCTGTGGAAAGGCTGTCACCATCGCACATGCTCACTGACCATGACCTCACGCTGCTGCTGCTGATGGACCAGGTTGTTCCCTGCTTATAAGTGTGGTGGGGTCTCATGGAGTCCACAAAAACAACAGAGTTGCACCAAGTTATCATTTTGCCACACTGCTGGCTGACAGCAGAGCTTGAATCAGTATTTAAAGCTTCAACAATCTGTCCAAACCCTCTGAGATTAACCAGTCATTTTGGACTCAGTCTGTCCCTCCTCCTCTGGAAGGGCAGAGGTCAGCTAAGGATGAATATGTGGCAGTGTGACTTCTCACAACCAGGCCTTTGCTGTACCATTTCCATCATTTTTGGCTTCCACATTACTCAGCTGTGCACCAGACAACTGTTTTGTTATGTGCCAATTAACCCAGCATGATAAATAGTGATTATGCATAATTTATACGGAATATTATTCCTGTTGTTTCCTGTAAATAAGGCACTGACTTAGCTGAGGGAACTGGGCTGTGAATTATTGTCAGATGTGATCGTGATGGTCCAGGAGACCAGTATCAAGGACTGTTCAGACAGCAAGCCAGATAGAAATGCTACCAAACTAAATGTGGGGAAATTGAGGGGGTTTAATTTTCACGGAGGAAGTTGGGATTTAGCTTCTGCAGTCCCACAGTTTGCTCTTTCAGCGTACTGAATGGGCCTCTTGGTGCTTATCCACCTCCCAGGGAGGTCCATGGGATCATCTCCAGTGGTGGTACTTGGACTGGACTTGAGTTGCTCCTTAAGGAGCATCTTCAGATGATCTCCCTGGCTGTGGAAGCCAGGTTTCACAGCTCTCTCCTCTTGTCTGTGTTAGCTGATGGCACATCTCTCAGGTTGGTAAGCTGACAATGGCATGGCATGAGGAGCAGTGAGAATTGCTCAGCCCCATGAAGCCTGAGCGAGCACAGAGAGGAGATATGGAAATGTGACATCTAGCCCACTGAACCAGGATGCATCTGCTGTGACAGTGCTCACTGGAGTCCCATTCAGAGCCTCCAGGAAATTGTTAGGGTCTGTTGCCTCGGGTAAGCAAGGCTGTATGTCAGCCAGTACGGCACTGGGCATACATGGAGCCAACTGGGAGCTGTAGGCTGCTTGCACAGGTGCTGCACTGGTGATTGCAGCCTCTTTCTCCTTGGGCAACCTTATCCCATGGCCTTACCTTGTGGGGAATTTTCCCCACATCAGTGATTCAAGGTGTGTTTACCATTTTGCTTCTCCTTTCTCACACTCGATAATAGATCCCCACAGGCCTATAAATGGCACCACCTCAGCAGACTCAGCTCATCTTTCATCATGCTGCCAGAATCTTGTTTTGATTTATTGCCTTTCACCACAGTGGCCCAGAATGAAGTCAACTTCTGAAATCACTTAGGGAAGGATCTGCTGAACAAGCTACATATAATAATATGCCCCTGTCTTTCTACTTCCTCTGTACTGGGATGCTCCAATGAAATGATTGAGAAATCTGTTTAGAGTATAGGAGTACTGAAGCTAGCAGGCCACTGACCTGCAGATCAGATTGCCTTTAACCTTCTGCACTTCGGGGTGTGCCTAATGTTCTGCATAACAATCTCAGTCTGGTATATGCTCCCAATAGGTGATTTTTATTTCTTCATATTGCTTCCCTGTTGTTTAAACTATTGATGAGAGGTACAGTGTAGGTCATGTCTGAAAATAACAATGATAGTTACTTGGGTACTCCCTGGTCAACAAGATTTTGTGAGATTCACATCAAAAATGCTTTTTTGGGGAGCACCTTTTTTGTTGCAAAGCAGTGTGCTTGATGTCCTGCATAACTGTTGTTACTTTGAATAAAACTATAGAAACATTTATGGTTTTATGTCTAACTGTCCAATGTTATATCTGTTTATTAGAATATGCATATTCGTAAAACCATATTGGCTGCTTTTAAGTAAAGTACTGCTACAATTCTACATTTTATAACTAAAATGACTTTTGAAACAATGATTTTTTTTTTTTCGTATTTTACCTCTTAGCAATGTTTTTAGAAAAATCACTTCAGAGAATAAGGAAAGTAGTTACAATCCAAAGTAACGATGCTGGAATAACATACTAGGGTAAAATGAGAAGCATTTCAAATGGTGAAACAAATAGAAAGTAGTTGTTTAACTCAGGCATATGTGACACGCTGGTGTTGCATTCACTCCGTGTCTCTGCAGGGACTTAGTGTGAGGCATGAGATGGAGTCTAAGAAGTGAAGAACACAAGTGACTCTTGTTTTCTGTGGATACATTTAATCTCTGCTGGGGAAAACTTTGCCAGGTCCTCTGACTCCTTCCCATAGGTTGGCTTATCTCCCACTCTTTGGGGAGAACTGTGTGTGAATCCGTGTTTGATAGACTGAGCCATTTCTCAAAGGGAAGAGCTCAGTGTACTGCACTGAGCCCAGAACTTGAGCTGGGAGCTGATGCCTGAACTCTCAGCATCCAGCAACGTGGGGCTGTCAGGAGCTGAGTGCTGGCATTGCTCATGTTGCTGTTGTTGTCAAGGCAGGACGCTCCTGGAGAAAGTGAGCAGAAATGTCTGTATCAAATGCTGCTTATTTGAAAGTCATGCAGATACGCGCAGCGCCTTTCCATCTCTCTCCAGCAGTGAGTTTAACTGCTTACAAAGAGAAACCTTGCTGCTGCTCCTCCTGATGCCTTTTTTTGGTGTCAAGACCAGCAAAGGTAGTAAGATCATGGGTAACAAACGCACGTCATTTATATCTGGATTTTGCAGTTGTGTTACAAAGCATTTCTAAAAGACCTTCATTTCAAACTGCATGGTATATATTTGATGTCTTTCCCCTAAAACTGAAAGGAAGTTTACCTTGTGAACAGCTTTCTGGAGGTGGTGTGGCTGGGACAAAAGTTGGACTGTTAATGGGGGCATATCATCCGTTGCATGGATGAGTTTCAAAACAGAAAACCTGGATGTAGTTTTGCAGTGCCTGATCCAAGAGCTTCAACTTCATCTTGTAAAGGAGCAAGGAAGATAATGCAGTGTTCTGATTAGCACGTACTTAAGTATAGTCCTCAAAAACTTAATACCTTGTTAAAAATCATCCTTTAAAAAATGGTTGATTTGTATGGCATGTCTGAATCTCCTCTCACGTTTAATCCATGTTAAGCTTTAAACCACCTATTTTGGTTCCCTCAAATTCCAGTAGATTATCCTTCAAACTGAGCCGTGATAATCTGTTTAATAGTCTTTCAAAAGGAGTGTTCTCATAGCACTCTGGATCATGGGAGTTTTAAAAGATCAATGTATGGTAGCAGTCCTGGTTAAACAAAATGGCTTTGGAATTAGGACTTACAGATAAGGGGCTGACACTCTTCATGATCACGGACTGGCTGACTCCTGGGTTTCTTACACCATCAGAAATGTATTGCAAATAGAGAGATTCTGAATATCATGTGCTATTTTTTTTTTCTTTAAGAAAACTGAAACAGTTTTGATAGTTCGGTATAAATGCAAGACAAACTATTCACATTGTGCTTGAGTTTCATCAAGTGTATGGCCAGTAACCTGAAACGAGAGAGATAATGGCTCAGAATCTACAGTCTTAGCTTTGGAAGCAGCTTGGGATTAATCAGTAAGCAGTTATAGCAGCAAGTTACATGCATGTTCCACATCACTCCTCAGGTCATCTGTTTGCATTCTCTGAGTAAAAGAACATGGTGAGAGAGCTAAGTACGTCTTTTTCAGGACAATGTCATTGGTATTTAGCCTGAATTTCTGTTCATCTTACTGCTTGGTGCACAAGGATGCCCTTGTTACAGACTTTTTAAGTCTGTTAGCTTATGTTCTTAATTACTGAAGCTTTTATTTTATTTATTTAACAAATAAAAGTGTTAAATTGGCAGTTTGTGGGCAGAGGGGTCTAAGTAATTTTACCTAAGTAATATTATGCTAATGGACAAAGTCTTTCAAGCGTGAATGGACTTGCCTGTCCACAGTGCTTTCTGAAGCTGTGCCTCTCATCAGCCTTTCTGTCCAAAAGGCTCTGACCTCAGATTGGACTTCTTAGAAAAGAGCAGTCATTGCAGATCTCAGCTGGCACCCCTTGGCACTGTGGTGTGCCTGTAGCTCAGTGCTGTTAGTGCTGCTACTAGCACTGCCATAGCCTAAGTGGCCTATTTTTATTGTTGCAAGCTGGCATTTTTCATACGCTCATAAAATTCATATGAATGTTTCAATCAGTGTGAAGAGGAGATCCAGCAAGCGGCAAATTCGCGTACATTGTTAGAGTTTTATTTGACTATAGGAGGATATACAGAGGCCAAAATGCATAAAATTTAATGAGTGAAGTCATGTAGGTCATAAATAATTGGGCATGCTGAAAGGAATCAAGGCTGTGGTAATGTATGTGTACAGCACCCAGCACCCAGCAGCTGTGACTATGATCAAAGTGATCTGAAAAGTAGAAAATAAATGAAGACTGCCATTTAGTAGTGTGTAATGGAGTTGTGATAGGGTGACAAAAGTGATGTAGAGTAGGATCTTGACTCCAGAGAGTGTTTTGGGGGATGCTCGGATCTGGATGTTCATTTTGGATTGCTTTCCGGTAAAAGGCCTGTAAAATAGGGATTGATTATTTCTTATGCCAGACATTTGCTATTTAATAGAAAGTCCTTTTCTCCTCCCAGCGAAATAAAAGCATGCTGTTTTAATCTTATTGGCTCTTCTAAAAAGAAATGCAAACTGAAGGAGGTCTATGAAGGGGGCACTAGATGGAACATAGTAAATTGAGTAGCATTTTCTGAGAACACACTTGAGTCAAACCACTGAGAAAACTGTTTGATACCACAAATGAAATAACAATAGTAAATCATCACTTTATTTTGCTTTCTGCTGTGAGGTTTCTTTTTGTTTGGGGGGGCATTTTTTACATTTGTGAAGGAATGTCTTTTATTAAGTGTGATACAAAGCGATGATGTTGTGGCCAAAATCTCAGGAGGTTTTGGATCCAGTTTCAAGCTGTAAATTTCTTGCTTCACTCCCGCCTCCGTTAATATTTGCTATTAACTATCTCAGAAGTCTTTGTTTTCAGAAGTGCTTTTTTTCGGCTGAATTTATAGCAACGCAATGAAATCTTTTCTTTTTGACAGAATTGATTGTCTTAAGAATTTAAATGGGAAAACTAATTTGATTAGTAGTGGATTATTTCATTTCATTTAACTCATCATTTTAAATACAGTGTGTTTGTCTTTAAAGGAAGCACTCAAATCGGATTGCCTGGAGCATCCCCAAAGTAGCTCCTTCTGCATTCGTGGGCACTGCTGTGCTCATCTCCTCCGGGCTCCAAGTGGAGAGAGACTGCCTGTTCATTCCGTGTATTGAAATGAAAGGGAAAGAAAGAAGTAGAGACATTGTCAGTCTCTCTAAGAGCTGGTATGCTTGCTGTATGAAGAGGAGTTAATGATAACCCTTGTATTGTTGCAGCAAGGAAGTCATAGCATGAAGTCTTTAAATAGAAAATAGCAAGTAGTCCACAACAGGCTGTGTATTATTCCATTAGAAAGTAGTGCCCCTTGTCCATTGGCAGAGTTTGACAATGAGAGCTGTGTAGAGTCCAAGACAATTGGCAGAGGAAAGTGAAGGGAATAAAATTATTTCACAGCTGAGGGAAACACAGAAAGAGAAAAACAGAACAGAAAACTGGGGAATCGATGTGAGCAACATATAGCAATGTTGGTTGTCATTGTACTCCTACAGAGAGTTTCAGCCCGAAGAAGGATATAATTATCAATAAAACAGACTTTACAGTACTCCTGTGATATGGGTTTGTTTTGTCATACAGCCTTGCAAGATATTGATGTGAACAAAGTGGAAATGACTTGTCCATACAAACAGGTATGAAGAGGGAATCATGCCTAAGGTGTTGTCATCCCAGCCCCTGACTGCAGGGCCTCTAGGGTCTGGAGTATGCTGCATGCTGTGCTGGGGAGAATCAGTGGCTTCATCTGCT
This sequence comes from Oreortyx pictus, assembly GCA_036925125.1. NCBI lineage: Eukaryota > Metazoa > Chordata > Aves > Galliformes > Odontophoridae > Oreortyx > Oreortyx pictus. The sequence goes on from JAUPFR010000012.1 coordinate 5,008,048, forward strand.
GGAATGGCACATTAAGATCCATCCACAGATTTTTGGTGTTGGGTTTATTCGTCTTTTCTTATGAACAAGCAAAATCCAAACCTACTTATAAGTGTTCTCAGTAAACTTGCGGCTGTCTATAGAGAGAATTGAACTTAAAAAAAAAAAAAAAGTGAAGTAAAATAGGTGTCAGAGAAGATTTGACTTTAGCTTCCAGGCAGTAGACAGTAGGAATGTCAGACCCTGTACAACCTTGCTGTGTCAGGAGTACTGACAGCCACTAAAAGGTAGAAGAGCTAAATACAGCTCGAAAGAAAAAAAAAAAAAAAATATATATATATATATATATATATAAAGACACAAAACATCTAATAACTTTTGTGAAATGGGGCATCTTTTGAAATTCTGACCTGGAGCCTTCATGGGATCGGAGTGCAGAAAATGTCTGGTTAATATTGGCAAGTTACTGTGAGGGGCTGATGTGGCTGGAGGGAGGATGGATCTGCTGGCTGAGCAACAGAAGCTGGGTTCGCTGAGTCACACTGGTGTCTGGATGGCTCAGCTGCTGTTCAGTTGAGAAGCAAAGATTTAATTTGTTTGGGTTTGGTTAGGTTTATGTTTTTATTGTTGGTGCTGTGTATGTGTTTTGTTGCTGTTCGTGCTTTTGTTGTCATTTGTTTGTGTATTGTTGTTTTTTTAATATTACAATTATAACACATTTGCTCAGAGCTGTGATCACTTTTGCTCTGGGCGTTCTTTTTCCGTGGCAGAAAACAATTCAGTCTCATGACCCAGAAGTTCCTTCCCTTCTCTAGGCATGTTTGAGAATTCCCAGGCTTCTGCCATACATCCCTGCCTTTTTTGAAACTGATGGCATGTGGCATCTTACTCCCAGCTTACTCTGAGAACAAGTTCGGAGTTAAGCTTCCCTAAATAAAGTTGTGTCTGTCTTGCACTGGGTGCCAATGTTAAGGCTTAATGTGGTCCTCCATTGGATAGGTGCTCTTTAGATCCTCTGCCCCTCCTATGGATCTTACAGCTTTTTCAGATGAGGTGGTAAAGCAACTTGGATATGTGCAGTCCTGCAAATGGTTGTATATCCTCAGGATTAGAAGCAGTAACTGTAATTTAGAACACATCTTAAAGATATATCTCAGAAAGAAGTAAGAAGGAAAAAGCCCATTTTTTTGAGGAATGAAGTTTCTTCAGGATTCATCCAAATCAATTCTTTAATGCCAGAGTATGTGTTTGACCATGTGCATTTTTCAAATGGTGAAAAACAAATATAAATCAGTGGTGGTTAATTAAGAAAAATGCCAAAATTCTTACTCTAAAATGAGTATTGTTCTGATTGTCAATGGAAGTTAGCTTGTATAAAGAGCTTAAAGCCAAGGTTTAGTTACTTTTTTCCTAATTATTATTTTGCTTTGATTTAGAATAATTTGATGTTAGAATAGTAATGTAATTAAAATGCATGTAATGATGTGTTTGGTTTTTGGATGGCCATGGCATCATCACTGTCTTCAGTAGGTTTGTCTGATCAAATAGGAGATTAGGCCACAGAATAAACGAAAGACCCAGCGCTACAAAATCATAACAAAATTGTCAGTTCAGAAACACAAATGAACATGGAGGACCAAGATAATAGGTCTTTTATCTTCCCCTCATAAAAACAAAGGTTTATTTGGCCTTTAAATGGGCCAGTAAAATTGAATTGGCACCCTACAGTGCATGCAGAATAGATAGTCAAGAAGAATGAAGAAAAAGGCAGAGGAGTTTAAGAGATGAAGATATTAGAAGTTGGTCTACTGATAGCCTATTACAGTTGCTAAATTTTAACGATCTGCAGTGAACAGAGAACTAAGTCAGGAAATAGGACTGGGCAGGGGGACGCGTTTGTTAGAATTTATTGTTGGTGGTCCTCCAGAATTCTGTGGGAAAAATAGCTGCAAGTATCTGAAAGGACAGATCAGAAGCTCTTGACTGCACTGGGATGGCCTGGCCTGCAGTAGTTCCATCTTGGCTGTTGGATATTGCTTGAAGGAGGTCATGCTTATAGTCATTGAGTCACCAAGGTTGAAAAAGACCTAGTCCAGTCCAAAAGTCCTCATCCAGTCCAACTTTCCACCTATCTCCAATAATTCTCACTAAACCATGTACCTCAGCACAACATCTAAACATTCCTTGAACAGGATGTCCACAGCCTCATTTCAGTCTCACTTACTCACCAGTTGAGAGTGAGACCTATGCTAACATAAGCACAAGCTTTCTGAGCCCCCTTGATTCAGGTTCCTATAACTCTCAGATATTTCACTGGAGTCAGAGTTCAGAAGTATTCCTGAGCCTCAGAGCTGATAAGAAAGAAGAGGTGTATCTGGGGTCACTTGAAATACTCTGGGCATTTTGAGTCAGGAGAGTTTTGGAGGTATGTTTTGTTTGCATTGTGAGAAGGGATATTTCCTGGAATACATTGACTTGTTCTTCTTTGCTCTCTCCTCAGTAAGATTCTACATAAAAACTGGTAAACTAGGCCATTAATAAATATGTAAGAGAAGCCTGATCCGTGAGATACTGACTCAGTGTATGCGAGGACGTTCAGCTCCTGCTTGCCCCACTTCAGTGACTGTTATGATGGAATTAGAGGGTTTATATGGCATTGAAATGATTTGAAAACTGCCAGACTTCCTAACGTAGTCTTTATTTTTCCCTTTTTTTCACCTTTAAGTTCCTGCCTTTTATTTGTTACTTCAGCGGATAATTTTTATGGTAGGTTTTCTACTTTATATCCTGCTGGTATATAGCTTAGCAAAATGCCTTTTGAAACCGTGTGTTTAATTCCTCAGTCATGCCTCTGGGAATTAATTCTTGCTGCATTATAACTTCTTTTATATCTTGTCTTCGCTGTGGTTGAGAACTTCTGCAAACTTTTCTTTAGGATATCAGTACTTCGTATTCCCTCTCCTGCCTCGTGCACATCTCTGTTCTGCCTACATCAGCTGTTATTTGCTGCTGGCATCTACTTCTGGTCAAGGCCTGTTAGAGTGCCTTAAACACTTAGATAAATTCCTTAATGACATTACTACTTTTGCATCTGCACCTCCGGAAGAAAATTGAATTTTCACACCTGAGTTACCTACCTAAGGTGTTATCCGTGAGGCTAATGAGCTCCACGTTGGAGAGTCCTTTAAGAAATTACTTTAACAGGCTTTGGTGATTCTGAATAGCGTTTATGATAGGAAATGTTTCATGGTGGTACTTACAGAAGTAGCAATGTCGTATATATATATTTTTTAAAGTCATGTCTTCCTAAGCAGTAATGTCTTCTCCTTGCTTTTTGAAAAGTTAAATATGGAGTGTTTTGTCAAAAATGGTTAATGGGGCTATTTGAAAATTGTTGATAAGTCCGACTCTTGGCAAGTGGGATTGCTGACGCTGAGTCACCATTTTTCTTGGAAACGTGTTTTTCATTACAAGTGGGACTTGCTTATCTCAGTCCAGAAACGTTTCAGTATAGAAATGCTGCTGTGCTGTAGTGTACTTCATTGCCTCACAGTCATGATCACAGTCCTTGGAATGGACAGAGCCCTGCCATCCTTTGCCATCTTTGATGCAGTCTCTGTCAGATACACTGAAATTAGTACATAATATCTCATGAATCCATTTGGTCTGCTGCATCATACAAAGTAATTTCAGGATTTCTTAATGAGCTTACTTCCAATGTACTTCAGAATATTTTTTTGTATTTGTTATATTTCAGATTTTAATTCCCCTGTTTGTCTTTGTCAGTCTGCTCACAGTTTTCCAGAGGAGTTTATGCCATCTTTGGATTCTATGACCAGATGTCGATGAACACACTGACGTCATTTTGTGGAGCCCTTCACACGTCCTTCATCACACCCAGCTTCCCAACAGATGCAGATGTGCAGTTTGTCATCCAGATGCGTCCAGCATTGAAAGGAGCCATCTTGAGTCTCCTGACCTATTACAAGTGGGAAAAGTTTGTGTACCTCTATGACACAGAACGGGGTAAGCACTGTCGTTTTATCTGACTTCCCTGTTTTATAATTTGCACGAGTATTACCAGAATCAGTGAGTGCAGCACATCCCAGGTTTCTTCTGCTTCCAGGTTGCAAATTCCTAGAAAATGAGTTTGTTTTGAAGGAATCACAATGAAAGGTTAGATGAGAAAAGGGCATCTTCATAGTACTTGTCATTTGTAAAGGTGTTGCCTGGAGGATACTGTTAGGAGTGTAATCGTTCAACTTGGAACACCTGGTTTATGTGCAACTGCAGATTCAACACTTGCCAGGATTTCTGAGTCTTTGCAAAATAAATAAAATCAATTCTGTGAAGACTACTGTTGAGCAAGATTTTCCACTCTGCATGACATTGTAAATCCCTCACTGCTTTACATAAATGTGCGTTCCTCCTGTCACTGGACAAAGACAGTCCATGCTAAGATACATGCTGGAAATGTCTCGGCATCAATAACAGTCTGAGACTATAATGCATAAAATGCTTCAGGGCTCTGCTGAAGAAAAGATGTTCTAGATATGTCACATGTATATTCAGAGATGGAGGTAGGTACGTGACAAGAGTGACCGGAGATAACACTTAATAAAATGAAAATACATTAAAGTCAGTGCATTCATTGCTGACTAATTGCTGTGCTGTAGGTAACGAATCCTGGCAATGGCAGATCTAAACCGCAGAAGCCGTTTTCTGTGAAAACATTTCCGTATTTCTGTGGAGCAGCTGTTGCCAGCTTCTCTGAGTCTGCTGAATTTGCTTAGTTACAGGTTTTACCTGTGTAGGAATTCCTTCGTTGGGTTGAAGTGTCTGCCCTTCTTACCAGTTTTATCATTAACCATTCCAACCCCTTCTGAGGAGTCTGGGTAGAGCCAAAGTATCTCTGATTCCATTCCCAGTTCCCATGACAAAGTTCTGATGCCCTGAGCTACTACATATTGGGTAGAAAGTGGATCTTCAGCGGCTCTGCTTGCTGAGGATTAGTTAGATCACCCTACTAAGGACATACCGAACATTGAAAATGGTTTTTAGACTGCTAACTAATGGTATGCCAGGAGTTCAGCATTTCTGACTGATGCGAAGATACTAAGTATTGCTTACATTGAGTTCAGTAGAAAGGTCAAGTAGGAAAACATGGAAAAGCTAGGAGTGCCATGAGTTTTTAAATCGCAGGTCTTGCTTGTGAAATTAGTCCCATGAATCTTGCTTAACCTCTGTTGCTTTCTGCCTATTTACTTTCCATTCACATCCTACTAACAATCTTAGAAATACTAATTAAAATCACGCTGTGAGCCCACTGTGGCTAGTATGCACACTATGCTAGCCATATGTTATGCCAGATACTCAGACCAAGGCTACCAGAGTGGGGAATCTGAGTTAGATGAGCACGTACCTGGCTCTAGGATTATAGAATGTAGCTCAGGGTTAGAAGATAAAGGACACTGGTGTCTTTGAGATGGAAGAGTATCAGTGCATATATATATAACATGATGGTGTGCTTTGAGTTGTTTCTGGTGTGTGTTCTTTGAGACGCAGTTGCCACATCTTATCTTTCCTTCCTTTACGTATGTGCTCTCTCCTGTTGTTTGATAACATATTTGCCTTCTGCTAGAACAGGAGCAAGAATGAACGATTAACTGTATTCTGTTACTGTGGGTTTATTCGGGTTATAAAACAAACCTGGCAGCACTTTTGTCAGAAATATAATTGCTGTGTTTTTCCAACTCTAAAAGAAATGTAAAATATTTGTGTAGGAGAGAACACATCATTAGAAAGTGAGAAATAGTTATTATATTCCTTCCTTTGACAATCAGTAATCATGGTTGATAGCACCTGAAGTTTTTTGGCATTTCCAGTAGCCTGCCCCATCTCTTGTAATAGACATTCAGGTACAGAAAACATCCCAAGATCTTCCACTGTAATGGTGGATGACTCCTTGTTTCAGATAGCAAACAAGACTATATGTGTTCCTATCCTGAGATACTGCTGCAAATGAAAACACTATGGCTGTTACAAGTCTTAATAATTCCTGTGTTAGAAACCTCACTGCTCTGGGGCACAAGCACTGCAGAGAGAAGGTGTTAAGCAATTCACTGCCAGTGCCTGAAATGAACTATCATTAAATACTGCCTTTTAGGAGGATTATCATCTCACTGGTTTGTTCTGAGAATCTGAGAAATTGCAAAACATTAGGCTGCTCTTTCTTATGATGAATATTGTGGAATAAATTGTTCTTGCAAGCAGTTTTGCAGTGTTCTGCTCGAGCAAAACACCACCATGTATTAAGTACTGCATTTACTATTAATAAATACCACAGCATATTACAGATGCTATACGAAAACTGAATAAGCTGCTCATTGAGCTATTTTAGGGCAAGCTTAGGAGAATGGGCAGTCAGCTTCTTTATAAAATTGCTTTCCTTAAACAATGTTTTTTTTCCCTTCTTTACCATCAAACAATGTAACCATATGGTTTCCCCCTCGGTGACAGTAGGCACAATACTGTGGCATTTGGATCCTGCAATGAAGGCAAAAGATAAATCACAAACTGTAGAACAAAGCTAAGATCTACAATTACTCAGATATGTGGTGAAGCTTTTAATCCAGTGAGTTAATGTGTGTGCATTGTATATGTTTATTGTATGTAAGTACTTTATTTTCTGTTGCTATGTGATGACCGAATGTTGCAGATAGTGCTTTCAAATGCAGATTTATGTGCAGGTGCAAAATTGAGTTTCTTAAAAACAGGAACTTGGCTGCTAAAGCACACAGAAAGAAAAATAATGCCTGAGATTTATGAATTCCAGAAGCAAGACTTATGTCTTATTGCTTCCTTCAGCTGCTGGACTTGCTCTTCTGTGAAGAATCTGAAATTTAAGAGAAATAGCAAATTGTGTGTTTTCCTGTACCAGCAGAAAAAATATATGTCTACTTTGCATTAGGAAATATCTGATAGGGGAAGAAAGGACATTAAACGGTTCTTGGAAGGAGAAGTCCATCCAATTTATTCCATGCCACATGCTTTAATTCATGTGAAAAGGAAAGGCAGAGTTTTTTGTCTGTATTAACCCACATCAGTATGTTGACACCGTTGGTTGCTATGTGTGAAACATCTGATTAATTATATGGTGCTAACTGCCTCAGTGGGCTTCTCCACAGTAGAACTAAGGCTAATTAAGATTATGTCAGGATGAAGTGAGATGAGGTTACACACAACAAGCCGTTACAGATTTGGGTAACACTTGTCACAAAAGTCATCTTTTGCATCTCATGCTGGGGATTTTATTTCATCAAAAACCTCAAGTTCATTTCCAGTGTTCAGGTCTGTCCCTCCTCTTGCTTGGCGTTACTGCAGTCAGCTGTGACTCCACGGAAGCCAGTGGTCTGCAGTAACACCACTATGAAGGCATGGAGAGGTAGGCTTGTGGTTTTCATGTTGCTGTGTGAGAGTGAAGCACTTCTCTTGGTTTAATTATAAAAGTGGTACATTAGATTACGATACTGAAGTGTTTATTTATTTAAATTTCCAGAGTGTTTCTTAACGTTTTGGTTTGTTTTTCTCTGGAAACATTGTTTTGTATGGATTGTTTGCTCCCCGTCTGTCGGCACAACATAGGCCTTTTGTCCTAAGTTATTTGGATTTATCCTATTTATCTGCTGCACCCAAAGACACTGATTTCAGTCATGCAGACTTAAAGCAAATTGCACCAAGAGATCTCTGCTATGTGCGTCCCCTTTCTCTTCCTTAGAACATAATAAACTTCATCTTGTAGGACTGTGGAAGGACTTTATGTTTGTATAAAGCCAACTTATGGAGTGGGACCTCATTCCAGACAGAAGTACGCATAGTTCACTGCATTTTTGGCATTGTAACTAAATATCTGTCCAAGTGAGAAATGTTGTCTGTCTGTTTTTCAGTTCACTCTGTCAGTAGGTATCTAAGGATATTTAAAATCAAGACAAAAATCTTTGGTAAATAGGTTTAACATTGTCTACTAAGTAGTTATTGATTGGTTATCATTAGCTAAATGAAAGCTGAGGTACATTTATGTGGCTAAGATTTCCAACTATTTGCTGTGATTTCTGAAAGCAATTACATCTTGAATCGTCACTGCCACAGAAACACAAAAATATAACGTGAGCAAAACTGAGAGGTGGGTATGCAGAAGGGCTGGGAGTTCAGCTCTGGAAAATATGACCTGTCCCATTCACCTCCACTGTGGTACTCTGTTGAATAAATAGCAGGTAAATAGCAGAAATAAAATAAAATAAAATGAGAAAAATAAAAAAGAAAAGGAAAGAGTGGAAGAAAAGGAAACAGTGCAACAGTGCTTCCTGATGATTATGCATAAGGCGTTGAGTTTCCTTAAACTGGGTTCAGTACATGGCAGTGAGGTCTGATTCAGTGCTGCTGAAGACAAAGAATAACTCTTCTGTTTAGTTCTGCTTTTAGAAAATGAGGTTAGTTATCTATTGCTATCAAAGGACAAGTCACTGCTGTACTGCTTTCCCTGGGGAATGAGAGATCTGAGCTGATAAAAGAGGAGGCCTGTAGAACCAGGCTCATTATATCTTCCACAGAATTAGAGTGATGGAGATGACTGGGGGGGTGAAATAGTTGCATTGAAAAAATACTGATGTGTAGGACATAATGTTTTTGGCTGAACATCTGGGATAAGATTATTTTTTGTGGAATCTGGCAAGACACTGCTTTAATGACTGGAGAGTCCTCAGGGATTTGGGAATGTCAGGTACTGGTACAACTTTCTTGTGTGGACTGAGTCTCTGCTGGAAAAAACAATGAAAAATGTAGTCCAACATGGAATGACTGACCCATTTTTATTCACCTTGTATCAGCAGACAGACGTAACAGAAGTCCTCTTAGCACAAAGGTGGCTTCTTAAATTCTGTATTGTCCTTCTGTATGTCAGGAACTTTTATCTTCGTTTCTAAAGATCATTCTTCAATAAAGGGGAAAAAAAGAAAATGGTGGTAGCAGCTACAGCAGCATTAGCAAAACCTGAATTCAGCACCTGCTGAGCAGTCAAATGTCAGAAGAATCAACAGCTGAGCTGTTCATTAGCATGTTTATTCTTCAGAGCAGGGGAGTTGCACTGGCTGCAGGGCTGCTCTGACTCCGCTGCAGGAAGGAGAAAGGACGTAGAGCAGATTCACAGGCAGTTTTCTCAGAATGCAGTGTGGGGCTTTTCAATGTAAAAGTGGTAATTCTTGTTTATAATTGTGCATGCCTCTCCAATTCTTCTCAGTTGCATCTGTCGAATTGATGTAGTGTATTTTGCTTGCACTTTCCAAATCGTAAAAGAATTTAAAATCTTGACATTATTATCTCTAAATATCAGTCTGTGGCAAAGAGTAGCAGAACATGGGCATGTTTGGAAGCCTATAAAACACCAGTGGAATCAAAAATGGGCAAGGGTTGCAGTAAACCTCTATTCCATTGATCCTTCTGGCCCCTTTGCTGGAGTGTGTCAGCCAGCAGCCCAAGATCATGTGCGTGGCACATCGGCAGTGTCAGCTGTTAGCATTAAGATAGCAATGCAGGTGTGCTGCTGTGCTCTCCTCTCCCACTTCTTTCTTTGGAATGCACGCAATAGAGAATAAAATCTTGACGAGACCTCCAGAACTGAAGCTCAGCCCTAATGTCACAGAACAGATGTCATCGTGTCTGTACGTGCAGAGAGCCTTGTGCCCCAGTAACTGCCATACAGAAATTTACTCCTAAGTCACGACCTCAGTGGAACTTGCAGTGTGGCCACAGAATGTTGGCTGTCCTTGGCAGGATGTGATGTCTGCTCCGGTTTTCAAGCTCTGGTACAACGGAGATCACACACAGAGTTTAAAGACCCTTGTGGTAGAAAATCCATTATCTGGATTTAAAGAACGATCAAACCCTATGTAGTTATGTGCAATAAGAAAACAATCTGTTTCTTTCACTATCAGCCTTTTAAGAATGAGTGATTTTAGCATCTTGTAACGGCTGGAACTTGTATTTATATTGAATGGTAAGTCATAGATACTGCTTAGCAATGTCTGTGAAATATAAGTAATTTACCCTGACAAAGAGGCAAATTTTGACATTCTTATTTAGGGCACATTGCTTCGCTGCTTTCAGCAGTATAATGTAGGAAGTAAGGCACTGTTCAGGAAACATGCCAGAATCCTAACTGAAATATTCCAGGATTGCTTTACTGGTCAAATTCACTACCTAAATGTGTTAGGGAACAATCTAAGCCTGAACAGTTAAATCGAGCTTTTTGATAATCACCCTCCATTTATTTCCTCTGTAACCTGTAGAGCCTCATACAGACTCCCTTTATTTCGGTCTCTGTGGTACAGAGAGTCAGAAGAAAGCTCTTTTACTGATCCTTCCCCAAACATTGAGAAGACCCTGTGTGGGAGAATGGATGCTGGCTCTTTTTTAGCCGACTGAGCCTTAAGCATTTTTCTCCTGATCTTTCCCATTAGCTGCTATGTGTTTAGCTTACCCCTGCTAATCACATAAACCCTTTATCTAGCTTATGAACAAAAGGAGTGAATCAGCTTTGAAAGTCATCCAGCATGAGATGTATCATGTTGGCAAGACGAAGAGGCAGCTAGAGACAGAATTCATCCTGGTATTCTATACTGAAGCTCTGTGCCACTGTACAAGTTTTATGTGTACACAGAGGGTTCAGTTTGGTGTTGAGATGCCCAGGCAAAATGCCTGAGCATCCCTTGAAGCTGCTGGAACATGCGCTACTGTCAGCTGTACTTGCCAACAACAAGTAGAATACGTGCACATGTGCAACAAACATGTCTTGTTTCATGGAGCTGCTGAGAGTAAGGAAGTGTGTCAGCTCGTCCAGGAAGAATGGGGACCAGCAGAACAAGGGCATGGTTTAACAGAGCCCTGAGAGCACTCATGCAGTGATCTTGTACTGTCATAACTTCTCCCATCCACACGTAGTGTCATAGTGGTGTTGGGACAGGGTATTTCTGGTAGCCTCACTCTCAGTGTGAACCCAGTTGTGGCTAGGAGCATCAGAATCTCACCTCAGATTGTGTGAAATCAGCTTGTAAAAATGAGTAAGAACACTCAGGGATACAGTCTGTGAGCTGGGAAAGTCCTGGATAAATGTCTGGAATCCCAAAGTAGGATGTGTGTTACTCGAGTAATGCTAACAAAAGTAACTTGTACTCTCGAGGTTGTGAGCCGAAGCCTGAGTATCTTACATGGGAAACAGAAATGACTGCATATTGCCCATGCCGTAGAGATGAAGTTCACAAGGCTTTGCATTTATAAACTGGCTTGTCTAAATGCATACGTTTAATTACTTAGCTTTTCATGTATATGCATGTCTTAATTTTTGGGATAGCCCTAACACATTTAATTTTTCTATTGAATGTACTAGCATGAATGTAAAGTAGCAGAAGCTTTTGTTCTCAGTTGATTTTGTGGGTATCAACAAGGTTTAAAAGGACAGAATCTTACATTTCTAAATTTCTTGAAATGAAGGTAATAGTCCCAAGTGCAGGTGGAGAAGGGAAGGGTTGAAAAGATACGTGAGAGGAGTTGTTGGCCTTTTTGCTGTGAGACAAGGGCAAGGACTTGACACAGAGCCAAGACTTTGAGGTGAAAAAGGGCTTTGCTTGGAACTAGAGGAGACAAGGTAGAATTTGTTATCTCGGGGAGGTTGTGGGACATTTTAGGCTAGAAAGAATGAATGGGAAATAGAGTCACATGCAAAGGGCTGTAAGTACACTTATATCAAGCTTATTAATTTAACCAATCTCATCCAACAGCTAGAGCTACCTTGAATCTATTATTTTGAACTGATTTCTACAGCACAGCTTTTAAGACTGGAAACCTGTGTTGACTTTGCTCTATAGGTGCACAGAGCAAGGCAGCCTAGCTTTACCTGGGGGACTTGTGCTGATTCTGTTTGTGGAAATGAACTGTCTTGTTGACTGAAAGTCTGTATAAAGGGGTTGGTTCTTTGAGTGGGACTGAAGAAAGCCATAATATTTCCTGATGGACTCAAGATGAAGTATTATGCATCAAAAAGAGAGACAGGTGTATAATAATGCATTAGTATGTGAACTTGAGCTCATATTTCAGTGGAGTTGCCTCCTCTGGTTATCACATTTTCCAAAGGAAGACAATTTTGACATCCTGTACCTTAATACAGTTACAATGGCAGTATTTATCATTTTTGTCTTCTTATAAATTTGTATGTTTTATCATTCTCTACTGGATCTTGACTCTGTGTTTACTTTTCCTTTGTATTATTTTTTTAACTAGAACTAGTTCAGCTTTAACCCAAGTGAGAGGTATTACTAGTGGACCATGAAATTTTGACTATTAAACAACTATTGTTGTTTCTTATTCAGAATGAGGGAATGGATTCCCTACATAAACCACAAGAGCCTTCATACCCTTCTTTTCTCACTCCCTAAGAGGGGCTTCATATGCAGCTTGAATTTCTTTTGATACAGGACTGTATAGCAAACAACAGTGTATGAAGATTAGCCACACCTGTATAGAGCAAACAGTGGTTTTGATCCTGCTTTTCAAGTAGAAGATTTGAGGCTCTGATCAGGTTAACAGCCTGGTCTATGTCTAAGTTCACACCACACTGAGCTGTGATTTATGAGATATGCTGAATGACAGACTACAAGCCAATGGCCAGTTTACTAGCTGTTCTTTGTACTCCTACACGAGGTTCATTCGTGTGAATTTCCTTTATCACATAGGAAAAAACTCAAGCCCTCGAAGAAACTCTTAATAGATTAATAAGAAGCTTTGCATTTAAGGTACTTAATCAAGTGGTATGTGCCATGGAGTTTGTGGGAATGATTCATCAGTTACAGTGAGTATTTTCCTTCATCTATATTTGATCTATACACTTTCTATATTTGGCCCTGTTAGGGGTAGTTTATTCTCCTGTGCTTCGCAATTGACTAAACTAGTTTGACCGTATGCCTTTTGCTTCCCAGAAGATATCAGCTGACTCAGGAAGCATAAAGATGATTCAGACTCTTTGTAGAGAGAAAAATGAATTTCTGATAAACCCACTCAACTGGCAAGTGAAGTGACCTCATATTTGGGTTAAGGATTCTTCTAAGGATTTTTCTCTCAAGGAGACAGATTTTTTTCTGGTTTCTCATGAAACATTTGAAATCACATCTTTTTCTTTCTTTTTCTTTTTCTTTTTCTTTTTCTTTTTCTTTTTCTTTTTCTTTTTCTTTTTCTTTTTCTTTTTCTTTTTCTTTTTCTTTTTCTTTTTCTTTTTCTTTTTCTTTTTCTTTTTCTTTTTCTTTCTCTTTTTCTTTTTCTTTCTCTTTCTCTTTCTCTTTCTCTTTCTCTTTCTCTTTCTCTTTCTCTTTCTCTTTCTCTTTCTCTTTCTCTTTCTCTTTCTCTTTCTCTTTCTCTTTCTCTCTCTCTCTTTCTCTTTCTATCTCTCTTTCTCTCTCTCTTTCTCTCTCTCTCTCTCTATCTCTCTCTCTTTCCCTTTCCCTTTCCCTTTCCCTTTCCCTTTCCCTTTCCCTTTCCCTTTCCCTTTTCCTTTCCCTTTTCCTTTCCCTTTTCCTTTTTCCTTTTCCTTTTTCCTTTTCCTTTTTCCTTTTTCCTTTTCTGTGAGCATGCATTCCAGAAGCTATGTAAAACAGTGTACTGCCACAGTACTGTAGAATGAAAAATATCTCCATAAAATGATTAAGTATTAATCTGTGAAGAAAAAAATGTGTAAAATTCCTGACATAAATTTTATACTCCATAACAAGTGCTTATTCATTTCTTCAGCTCTAGACGCAGAGCTCTTGCTGCCCAGCTCTTTTGCTTTTGTTCATAATGCAGAGAAGAATCAGTGCGAGCTGAAGTTTTGTTCCTCCTGATCCTAAGCCCATTATCTTCACAGCCTGTTGCTTTGCACTTAAAAATATTTCTGACTTACCTTGGTTGCTAGCAGCTCAAAGAAACAGATCACCAGCCAGTGATTTGCAGAGCGTAGTACCATTAATTCAGAGCTCTTCTTCAGTTTATTAAAGTGATGAAGCACAGAGTTGCCATCTCTTGCAACAAAATATGTTCTTTATTGCTGGTGGTTCTCCTGTTTTTGCTATGCAAACTGGGTGTGCCATGAAATCTGAATTTGCATGAGGAGTACATCTGTGCACTCTCCAGGTCAATGGGATTGAGCCTCAGGAAGACAAGATGTTTCTGCTAAGGCAGTGGTCATTTAGTGAGCAGTGTGGGCCAGTGCATCATGTATGAATCTGAAGAATTTCATACGCCTGAACTGTGGCAACTTCTGTTGCCTGCCCTGGTGCAGTGATCTGTGCTGGAATTGTGAGTGTTATGATAAAACAGCATCAGTTTGAAAAGGTTAGCAGATACCAAGCACTGGCTGTTACGGTTCCTTAGAAGATCCTAAGGTGTTGTTGGCTTTGGGGATATTTTTGTCAATGCTGATAATAATCATATGCAGTGAATTGCTAGGGCTGTACACACACCAGATGTAAGAGGACTGCTGTAATTTGAGTGAACTGCTAATATTTGTAGTGTTTCTTCTGCTGCTTATGAAGCTATAATTTATGTCTTCGCTCTCTATTCATATTCAGAAGAGCAATAATTCATTTTTTATAATAAAGATACCAATAATATACCCAGATATACTTGAGAATGTGTTTATAAAGGAGCATGAACACTCCATACCCTGCACTAAACCATACTACCCTAGGCCAAAGACAAATCCAAATTGCTTCATTTGGGTTCTTTTCTTTTATCAGCAGTTATCCCTCATGAGCATTTAGCTGAGGTGTCTTTCAGCCCTTAGTAAAAAGCCACTTCCAGCTATTGTAGCTTAGGCTAATGATGAAATGGCCACTGATGGGTGAAAAGTCTTCCCTTTCCTTTCATGTTCTTTCTATGGCATGATATGTGAAGCTGTCTCAGAGACAGTGGCTCTGGTCTGTTCTTAAGAAGACTAGACTGCAGAGACGTAGTTAAGAAGACTTCTCCAGAGAAGAAAATACATGACAGTGGTTATTAAAGATAGTCTCAGGGTATTTTAGAATATTTTAGGTTCACTGAAGCCAAGTAAATACTGCAGCCAATTTTAGGTGTCTCTTTTAGGAAGGTGGTTCGTAGTGATCACTCTGAGGGCATATTATTGCAATCTCTGTCACAAAGGCTATATACAGCACTGGAAATTTCTACTGTGATCCCCTTGGTGATACAGAAATAATAATTTTGTCTCAGAGTTAACGTGGGAAAGCATTTACTAATGCTCTTGGGTGCCTTCAATTCAGTGTGTGTGGTATAGTTCATATCCAAGTATGGCTGGTTCTAATGGGTGAATACATCAAATAAACGAAAATGTTGGATAAAGTTATGATATAAACAGTATATATCTTCTATTAGATGTAATTTTCAATTGCTATTACATCCTGCTGAGCAATCTAAAATATGTGGAAGAATCCATAATTATCACTCATCTTTATGAAATGTCAAAGTCATATACTCAATTGACCTCAATCTATGTGCATTAATTCATGAAGAAATTAATTTGATGAGTTTAAGTCAGAACTGCAGTATGAAATCCTTTCAGTGCAGTTTAATTATTTTGCCAGCATTATATACATATAATACCATCACAGTCTAGACTGGGTTGTGTCATCATCTGCTCCTAAGACTAAAGTTATTGTAAATGTGTTTCTAGATCAAAGAATGCTATTTGCTCTAATCTTATTTCTTACTGGCTTTTTTTTTTTTTTTTACCTTGCTTAAAAAGGAGGAAATTACAATTTTGTGAGAAAAAATATGAGCCTTCTTTTAGTGTAATTTAACATATCTTTTATTGAGAAGATAAGGCTTTATTCTTAGGGGAAAAAAAAAAAAAGAAGGGGGAGGGGTTGAAGGGAGATGAAAAGTAAAAATGCCAGTCCTCTGACATTGTTTGCCCGAGCAAGATCAAACCTTTGTGCTGGCTACACTCATGTCAGTAATTGCTCTGTATGCTCTGTAGATAGAATTGCCTATTGCTTAGTAGTACTAGCATTATCGATCAGTTGGTTCTGCCCATGAGCTGACAATGATAACCTCAAATTAGATCAACATTTTATTAAGGGAAGAAAATCAAATTATGCCAGGCTGTAGACAAATAATGAGTTATATGAACATGTAGTCATTGCAGTAACATTTTTTGCAGAGATTTCTTGCAAACAAAACTCAGCCCCTCCTGTTTTTCTGTCATTTGTGGCACTGTTCTCTGCCTCCCTCACCTACAAAGTGATGGGCAAGCCCACATGCTTGTAATTACTGTATCACAGCTGCCACAACCAGGGGAGAGGTGAGAGGGGAGATCTGAGCTTCTTTCTGAAAGGGAAATTTCAGGAGAGGTGTGTGAGGGGGTGAAAACAAGGATGCGTAAGTTATTGCAGCCTCCAGGCAGCAGTAATTTATGCATTTGACAGTTTGAGTTTCATGCCGTGCTATTTTAAAAAAGCCCTACTAAGTAACTGCCTCTGTTACATTTCTGCGTGTGTTGGTCGTAGAGATTCCACATCATGAAGACAGCTTGAACACAATTATTTGAAGCACATTCATCACAGTGTGGTAGTTGTCCTCCTTCAGTAAGAAAAAAATATATACTAATGTAACGAGGATGGTTATTTTTTACATTTTAGCGTGAATTGCAGTGCCCTGAAGAATTTTTCAGGGCTGTTTCATTGGTTATTTGTTGGTTGTTTGATATGACGATGAAGGTGAAATTCGTGCGCGAAAGTGATGCGTGTATGTCTTGTTAATGTAATTATTATTTTAGTGGCACCATTTTGGTACACTTCTCAAAGAAAGTAACAGAATGGATGTGAATGGCATACATTTGAATGGTGACATTTTAGCCTACATGTTTTCCTTTTGCTGCAAACCAGAGTAAAGTCTAGCTGCACACTGCATCAGTACTGCCAGGCAATGCTTTCTCTTTGACATGAGCAGTGTAATCATATTAATATATTAATGTTCTGTTTCCTTAGAAGGAATTATTCAGCCTGGCTGTTTGATTATGAATTCCCACTTAGATGCCAATAATTCCATTTAGTTTAATAATTACAATGAAACTATCTGGAAGGATAAATAAGAACAGTGGCTTTGAAAGTTTGAAATGAACAGAATTACATGGAGTTTTCATTAATAATATATATGAAGCCAAACATATTAAGTGTGAGCAGCTGCAGGCCATTACCATTTAGATTTAATTTAAATAATCTCTGAATTGACCTTCTTCAAAAGCTGGTAGACAGTATAAAAACATCATTGTTGTCTGACTTGTAGTGAGTTCTAGATGCCAGCTGCATCTTCCTAACACTTTATTAGGTCTCCTGTGAAAATTATGGGTAAAAAGATAATGGGAGCAATGATGCTATTTGTTCCTAAGTTATAAGTGCCATTCATTTTGCATAGATATCATCTTGGTTTATGTGGCATTCATTTGCGTTTCTCTGCAGATAATGTTTTTGTGGCTTCAGTGACCTCCCTCTATGAAGCTGGATTTTGACTTTTTAACATGGAACCTCCTATTGCAGGGAATTCAGACTATTATATGTAACCAAGTCAGTTCACTTGTGCAAAAATCAGGATATGCCTCAGAGCCCAGTAAAAGCCATTGCTACAGTTCTTTGAAGTAAAGCATTGTAGATTTGCAACAGGTAAATATTTGACCTCTTGTATTAAAAAATAGTTTCATGACAGGTGAAGTGGAAACACCAACATAACTGTAACACAGACATAAAAACTGTACAAGACTGTAAAAGAGGATGGAGAATTTTCATGTATTTTGAGTTTCAAATGTGTTCTCTTCACCTAGTCCCAGAGGGGTGATCTTTAGGACGTCAAGTGAATAATAGATGTTGTTTAAATGTTTGCTCAAGAACAGTGGGTTCATTGCTCCAGTAATTAGAAGTTTGATTGTGGGTTGCTTTGTAATATTTGATTATTGTTTTTTCTACCTTTCCTGAATTCAGAGGGTAAAAATCCACCTTGTTGTTGTATCTAACCTGCAGTTGTGGCTGAAGATGGGGAGGGAATGCCTTCTTGCCTTGTGTTTCTGCAGCATCTCCCATAGTGAGGGTTCTTGAAAACTACCAAACAAATAATCGCTCATTATTGCACCAGAGTGAAGTCAAAAAGACAGGCATATTTTGCCTGGAAAGGACTGGGAAATGTTCAGTGAAACAAAAATGGCGATTTTCATTTTGGACCAAGCTGAGCAATTTTAGATGTGCTTCATGTTATTTTAAAAATAAACTTTTGTTTAATCTTTGCTCAGATTCTGAAGTGAAAACTCAGGTGGAATCGTTTTGAAAATATTTTTCTTCTTTTTCTCAGCCAGAATTATGAATTCAGCTTGACCTGAATTAACCTGTACTTGTGGGCCCTTCACCTCCCTAGGCTCTATTCTTTCAGTGTCTGTGCTGCTCATTGAAAAGAACTCACCAGCTATATTATGGAACGAAAGCATCAGGAACTGCTAACAGGACACTTCCCTAATTCTAAGCTAAGTGCTGTGCCCGTGTGTGACTCATACAGTGCATCAAAGAACGTTTTTAATTTATTTGAGAATGGCCAATGGCCACACTTTACAGAAGTAGAACAGCCAGTGGTAAGCATGCTGCTTTTTGCCAAAAAGAAATGCATCAGGATCTTTTTCTGGCATTCCCCACGTCTCAGTTAAATATTACATTATTCTGTACTAAGATACAATTTTTCTGAGCCTAGAATTATTTGCATAGCTGCCCTCGTTTATTAATGTCAACACTTAGTTTTGTTTTAGAAATGACTTCTTGAAAAAATCATGGTTATGAAATGGTAAACATGTTATAAATCTTGTCCCATGCTAAATTTGTTCAAAAACAGAACTGTTATTTAGCAATGCTTTTTAAATCATTGATACAGAATTACTGCTCTTCTACATTATATAAAACCATTTGGTGTCCATCAATCATTTGTACATTTTTATAAATGTGTTCTAAGTAAGAATTATCATTATCACTGTTTGCAAAGATGAATATAGCAGAAGTTCTGATGACAATTATCCAGGTGTGGAACAAACCCTTTTTATGTTTGCTTTGTTTTCTGCTCTGTGTAGTCTTGTCCATATAACTTCTAAGCTCCTTAGTACAGTGTTCATCATGTATTATCTTTGTAGATTTCTTAAATATCGTTCACTTAAACAATAAATTGGTGAAGTGATTAATAGCATAGTATTTTATTGATGCAAACAAGACAGGTTTTCCCTTTGCCACAGGTATTAGTTTGGATTTACATTAGTAATGATGATCACACACAGATGTCCAAACCACAGCTATCATAAGGAGCTGCTTAAGAACTGAGAACTGTGCCACCCAGATGCAAGGAAACCATCAGACAAAAAGTAGTCAGGTTCACTTGCTGTCATATTTCTTGCAGGGTACTTTCCGGAGAGTCAGACTCATCTCAGTTATTTTTGTCTTGTCACATAGAGACGATGAATAGTGCTGTGACACCGCAGGGGTTGTGCGACGCCATGGTATATGGTTGTGCCTTCTCTTGGTGAGAGTATTTTTGCAGATATAGTACATGGACAGAGCCTGGCTTTGAGGCTCTCTGATCTCTTACCTCTCATGACATGTACCACTTATTCTCACATCAGAATCACTGAAACCCTGTTTATAAATATCTGAAGGGAGATGGGTGGCAAATGGATGAGGCCAGGCTCTTCTCAGTGGTGCTCAGTGATAGGACAAGGAACAGTGGCCTAAAAGTTGAACACAAAAAGTTCAATACTGGCATATGGAAGACCTTTATGATAAGACTGCCCAGAGAGGTGCTGGAGTCTCCTTCTCTAGAGATATTCAAGACCCATCTGGACTTCCACCTGTGCAACCTACTGTAGGAAACCTGCTGTAGCAGGGGGTTGGACTCGATGGTCTCAAGGTCCCTTCCAACCCCTGCCATTCTGTGGTTCTGTGAATTGCTCCAGCCAACTGCTCTGAGTTGCTCTGAAAATGCCAAGTGGAACCTCACCTTCGGTGGGGAGGGGCACGAATTAAATGCACCAGCTTCATGGGAGCACTAACTCTGTTAAAACTATCAGACTTGCTGGCCATTCTAAAAAAGCCATTTTGTTTGAAACAGAATAAGGCAGACAGAAAATGCAACTTCTGTCTGGGGAAACAACCAGAGTAAGGGCATGGTAGCAGTGTTTTTGCCTTTAGAGATCCCTGTTTGTTTTTCTTTCTCCTGGGCATTTCTTGCAAAGAAATGAAGTATGTTACCCATTTGAGTAGAAGAAAAAGTGTTTGAAGTAATTGTTTAGAACACATCACTGAGGTGACAGTGTGTACTTCACATACACGCACTGCCATTTTATTTACTGCACAGGGTAGAGGGATGCAGTTTGTCTATCCAGCAAAGTGAGGAAAACCTGATTTCCACCACAATCCACCTGGATGTGGAACAACTACTTTAGCATAGTCTGACTGCTGTCACACCTTAAGCTGTATCTCACTGATACATCCATAGATTTATGGATGTTTATGTTCCTCAGGCAATCATGAACCCGATTTTCACTTACAGTGGGATAGGCATCTCTCACTCAGTTCCCACCTTCTGAACCAAGTGCCAGTAATGATGTTCTGTGACACTTTGAAGAAAATCATAGTTTGGGTCCTCAGGTGCCAAGAAGAAGATTTAAGTTGTTCTTTGAAATACAGCTGCTGTAAAAGCTCATCATGAATGGTAAGGGATGCCCGTGGCACAGAAGTGTTAGAGGTGGATCCGGTGTGTTTTTGAAGATCAATATTGCTGCTCTGAGGAGGGATAGAGGAAATGAAGCTTCAGTAGGGATTGAAACCTTTCTCACATTGTCAGTACTGGTTGTTTATTTAGGAGAAAAAAAAAATCAAGCGAGATGTTTGATAGCAGAGATCTTTTCTGTGCCACACCAGATACAGAGCTGTATGCAAAATTCCTAGAGAAGCCAATGGGAAATATAATAGTACATTAGAAATTTCCATGCTGCCCGAATCTTATGTCTGTTATCCATGAACACGTGACCAGAAATGCTTTTTGTGACTTCTTAAAAGACTGTCGTTGGGATTCAAATGTACCCTTTCTTTCTTCTTTTGCCATTAGAAAATCAACTCTTTAGAAAAGATCTAAGTTACTCCTGATAGACTGTGACAGCTACATACTAATTTCTTGTTAACAGACACGAGTTTCCACTTTGGTAAGTGCTGCTGGTACAAATTAGAGTCCTGGTGTTTGAAGACATCCATCAGGAGGGAGCTAAGAAAGAAGAGCTGGAGATTATAAAGCTGACAGATGTGGGCGAAGAAGTTCAGTTCCCCGTTTCTACTGTATAACAAAATGAATTTCTTACTTTGCTGCTTCTGTAATAATTTACTGTGCAGCTGGCCAAGTTAATTTTAGTTTTAACAAGTTTATTTTTGTCTTCAAGAGACCAACCAGATTACTGTATTTTACAAGAAATAACAAGCCCCCAGCAAAGTGGAAAAGTTATGGCTAATGCAGTGCAGAACCACAGAATCATCCTTCTGCTCTGTGTTCAGTACACAGAGTATATGCAGTTCAATACAGCATTTGATGCTGTTCCCTCTGCAGTGAATGGGAAAGCTCCCTGGAACTCAGTGCTGTTGGAGAAGTGTTTGGTGCTTTGGATTAAGTGAATCACTTTGTGAATACTCTGCTTCAAAAGAATTATTTGCAGGTCTAGACTGTAAATAAAATTTCTCTATAGATGTAGACAGGAACTATTACAAACCACGCTGTGTCCATAGACTGATGAGCCAAAGAATTACATGAAAAATATTGCAAATTACTTGCTTTTAAATTCCAAATGCCACGAGGTCCTTTTTCTTTCAGAATTATATGCTTAGAACTAAACTCAGTCTTTCTGTGAGCTCTTTTAGGAACGACTCATACTAATCTATTTAGGAATATGGCTGGCATATTCACAACTGAGCTCTTAAATTCCCCCCAGAATTTCAGATGTCTCTAGCCAAAGCAGATTTAGGCTCACGGTGATTGCCAATGTTGTAAAACTGTGCAGGGAATGGAAAATAACTGGTCTAGAGCATGTACCGTTAATTTAGCTCTCAGCTTGCTTCACTCCCAAGGTGTTATGGCCCCAGGAAGTATGAGGGAGAAGAAAATACTACTGTATGTGGCAAATGAGGTGGTGGTGCTACGTGGAAGGCTGAGGAACTGGGAAGTCAAGTTCTATCTCATCTGCCATTCAGAACAGATAAAGGCATAAATCCACTCCACTCTGGAGTCTTAGATACATAAAGACATTTGGAAATGGACTTCAGTTAGGCTGAAGGTGTGTTGTGTCTTGTACCTGAACCACTAATGCAACACTTCATCAGTGGCAGAAGAGATGGGACGTGCTTAACTGCATGGTAGGACCATGATATCAGCCCTGCATCTTTCAGCATGATTTCATTTTTCAGTTTCACATCATCCAAAGTGACAGGGGTAAATCGCAACGAGGCAAGTAAGTGAGCAGAAGACATGAGATGTAGCAAGGGAGACAACAGTGCTATTTCTCATATACAGAAATGAAGATCCCTTCATTACCAAAAGGGCTATCTAAAGAATGAGGGCAAACAAGTGCAGTATAGGCAGAAAGAAAAAGAAATCTGCAAAGTGATGGGACATGCTCCAAGATGTCAGCAAGGAAATCAGTAGCTAAGACTGAATGAGAACTGATGAGTGTGGAACTGTGTATGATTTGTGACCTCTTGATGTGTTGTGGTTTATAGCACAGTCATAAGAATCTGGTGCTTAAAGAACATGCTTTTTTTTTTGCTTTTTTTTTTTTTTTTCCGAAACAATAGAATATCCTTCTTTAGAAAGAAAGGTGTTAGCTTGATATTTCACTGCAAGGTGAGGGTTAGTTCACACTGAGTACCATCAGAGGGGACCAGATCCCTAGAGTAAACCTTGCCGTTATATTTTGAGCCTAGAACATCTGTACATTAATAATTAGTCAGGTTAGATGCATTTTTTTTATTGAATTCAATTCCACTTGCTCACAGGCGTGACTGACCTGGTTTTTCTTTGCTTTTCATACTTGCATAGAGAATATTTCAGTGGCAGAAAATGTTAACATAAAGAAATCTTATTTAGTGTACTTGGGGAAAAATAATGGCCAAACATCTGAAAAGTGCCTCTCTACTGAAGGAGGGCAGTGGTGGACTGATAACCTTTTGTTTTTAAGTGTTCATTTGTGCAGAATACTTACAACCTTCCCATTCTGTCAGGGACCTCACTTGTTCTGCGAGACCTTTCTCTGCCTGAATGACTGCAGTAATGATAAACTAAGTGATAAGGACTGTCAGTGCCTGTGCTTCCAGCTCTGTGCACCATTCACTATATATTTTCTCCTTCAGATTAGATAATACAATTTTTTTCTTGCATATTTTATCATTGTAGTTGGCTAACCATGCAATGGTGAGACTTCAGAGTCACAGAAGAGTAGTCATGCATCGGTGTAATATCAAAACAAATGGAACAGAATAGTTATTTTGTTTCACTGAATACTGGATTGAATATTCTAATAGCATATAAATGCCTTAAATAAGAGTAAACACTTGGCAGTGTAATTGGGTGCGAAGCCCAAAGTAATTGGAGTACTGAGGCTGACTGGTCCCAAGAATGTGTTTGTTACAGCTTTCTAATTTTACAAAATAACTCTGAGAAAACATTAAGAACAGTTTAGCTTCAAACTATGAAAATAAGGAGCTTGTAGGTTATTTTGCAAGCTCCCTTCCTTGTAACTGTTCTGTCCCTGCTGCAACTGATAGTCTTTCTCAGATTCGTACATCCCATTTAGCCAGCCCCTGTCTGTGCACTTGTTGAACATGTTGCAATGAAATAACCAATTAACAGTGTATTCTGTGGAGAATTCTGTGCTACTTTTTAAGCAGGCCACAAAGTACGTATCCCTGAAAAGCACACACCCTATTTTCTAAGTAATTTCCAAAGACATACAGGACAGTGCTTTTCAAGGCGTTCAAGGGCTCCAACATAAGTATAGTCACGTTGTGAGAAGTGCCCCATTGAGATACATGCCTGGTTGCCCTTCAAATCAGAGGAACACAGGTACCCCTCCTACTGAGATGCTTCAGCATTTACATCTTTATTGCCTCTGAAAATCTGGCAGCTCCTTGCTATGCAGAATCAGTTTTGTCCAGGGTGGTCACCTATGGTAAAGTTGAGTAGAGTTGTGTAAATTGCCTTCAAAGTCCTCTGTTGTTCCCTAAGTCCTGTCTCTGTCTAAAGCCCGTCAGGTTAGTCTTTCTAAATCATCAATTATCAGAGCAGGAAATTAGACAGAATCTGCCCGTGCCTAGAAAATGTTACCATTTATTTTATTTTTTTCATAGCTGAAAACTTTGTTATGCTTTCCTGTGCATATTCTATTTGAGGAGCATGAAAATGAATGGGATAGCACTACGGGGGGGGGGGAACAACAATCCCTGGGCATAATGTCTTGGAAGGAATTGTGCTGCGATCGCACCCTGGAAACTTTGAATCTGAAGCCCAGCTTAATTGTGGAGCCAGCTCTGAGTGTGCTCTCTCTCCTTCTTTCCCCAGCTGAGAACATCAAAACTGGGAAAAATGAAGCCACAGCTGAAGTTTTGAATCACATTGATGTCTCCAGTTACTGATACCTTTGCTGAAATGTTCACACATCTCCATATATTTCAGCATAATATTTCATCTAAGCTGTCTCCTTGAGCTAAGTTAGGAATAGCATCCGCAGTAACTGTCCTCAGATGCATAAATCTGTTGTTTTTTTTCCCAGCTAAGGATACTGACTGTGTTTGGGAATTACAAAATACAAATCTGCACCCAACAGTTAATGTGTAGGAACAGAGAAGGGGTGGGTAATGTTAAAATTCTTAATGTTTTTGATATAATGAAGAAGACCTCTAATACTTAGATAAGATTATAAGGTTGCATGTTAACCACAAGGCATTATTTCACCTCTGCTGTCCTTCAATAGCAAGTGAAGTTCTATGAATCTCCTGGCTGGCTATTGGTAGTTTCAGCTCTGCAGGCAGCATGCTTGATGTGTGTCACCATCCTTCAGGATAAACCAGGTTTTTTTGATCATCATGGTGCAAAAAGTAGTGGAGTTAGGTCACTGGTGCAGCACACTGAGGGAGTGTGTACTCATTCTGCCACCTCGTTTGTGTTAAGGGGTAACTCGTTACCCCCCAAGCTTTATTCTCATTCAGATTTCATGCTGTATATCAATGTCATGCTAATCTTCTGCAGAATTTGTATATTGTCATCCTGTGCCCTCGCTGCAGCTAGACTTAGTATGCAGCGAGTTGGGTGACACATCCAATGCTCTGGTCACTGCAGTCAGACTGCATTTATGTGTTCAATCCCAATCAGGCCAAGAATTGCTGAGTACTCAGGGAGGAGAACAGCTCCATCTCAGACTAATATGAGACGTTGTAACTAACATGTACATGGTTGTTATGAAGGGAAATGCTTGAAATGAAAAAATACAGGTAACTGTTGTGTGAAAGCTCTGTGTTGTTAGCTACAGGCAATAAAAAGGCAGAAATAACAAACTGAGTGGCTGAGAAGAAACCACGTACATGCTGTGAGTATGGATCCATAAATTATCATCTATATTATCGTAAAAACTCATTTAAATTTCAGAATACTTTTAAAATCAGCACTCACCCTTTGATTGCTGTATTTTTTTAACGTTCAGAATAAATAAAAGGAAATTAACGTACTGGTTGAGACGTGAGATGTGTTCCAGCTGCAAGGGCAATTAAAATGCAGGATACCAAAGGGTGAGATGTTGATGAAGAGAGACTTTGAAAGGCTGATAGCATCTGCTAATGAAAATTCTCAGAGGCAAAAGGTTTGTTTGCTCAGGTAGTTTGAGAAATGGAAAGTGAAGATAAAGGTTAGGGAGAGGAATAAATATTTTTCTAACATGATTGACTGAAGGTCAGATACAAAGAGTAATTTTACTATGTTTGAAGACAATTCAACTAGCATAATTTTTTCCAAGACATTTATCTGAGGTGAACTCAGTTGTTGTTCTTTTGTGATGAATATGTATTTCAATTCATAGTCTGATTACCATAATCTCCTGTGATTGTTTCTTCAAAGGAATAATATTTATCATTTTTTTAGACTCAGCAGTTCTAGGCATGTTTTTTAGAAAGCAGTCAGCAATACTCTTGCATACTCATGCTAAAAGCTCTGTGCATATCATGGCAAAGAATTAACTTGTGTTATCAATAATCTTAAGTTTGCATCAATCATTGAAATTACATTTGTAGCTCTTTAAATGAATGCAGCAATATTTGAAGTCAGGTTTTAGCTATTTTCCAAATTCTCTGCTGTTGATAAGTGGATAAGTTTCCCTATTCCAACATATCAGAACGATTGCATTAATATTCTCTTTTGGACAAAGAAGAGTTTTAAGATTAAAAAAAAAAGAATTAATTTTTATTTCCTTTCTCAGATGATAATTCCACACGATATTTTCCTTTTAAGTTTATTCACAGTTGTGTCAAAATTGTACAACTTCACTCAGAAGAGTAAGAAACACTTCCCATCAGTATCCCATTTCAGTAAGGGGATACGTAGCTTTCAGTTTACTCTAGTAAACAGGATTACAGACACAATGTTTATGAGATAACATACTGATGGTTTTACTGTGTAGTTTCACCGGTGTTTGCGGTATAAAAATCTTTAAATGTTTGTATTCAACTATGTCATGTCTATATATATTTGAATAAGGAGAACCTGAAACTGAATATTGGCTTTATGATGCTCTGCACAGTATAAGACAAGCCATTCTTCATTCTGTTATTATTATTTTTTAACATTTTTCTGAAAATTGAATGATACAAAAACTTCTCATATGGTATGTACTACTTTGTGTTAAGTGTAGGCTCTGTGTGCCCACATGGACTGGAGTAAAGTAAGCCAACAGGAAGGCCAGCATTAGCACTGTGTGCAGGAGCAGGTCCTCTGTTCCCTAGATAGAGTCAGTGTTCATCACACCACCCCACTCAATTCAGCAAGCCTTGAGCAAGGTGCTTAGCAGCCACTGTTGCATCATTGTGGCTTTCTATTCTCCAGTTTTCTCCAAGTGATAAAATATCCCCTCCAAGTCACTGCATCTCCAGAAGATGGGTTGAATTCATCGTGTGTCTTGCACATGCTCCGATTTTGGAGTCAGCAAGGCTTCCCTTTGAGAACTGGCTTCATGTTACTTCAGTTGTCTTGCAGACAAGTTAGGTTTTCTTTTCCAGCCTCGTAATTGCTAACTCTGTGACTCCTAATTAGAGTCTTTTTGCTGAGATAAATATGTAAACACAATTAGGTATGTATTTTTAACATGCAGTAATTAGCATCATCAGTTAAGTGCTAGTCAACGTGACATTTTGGTTCTCTTTTTGCTTCGCAATTGCAGGTACAGGTCGTGAATGATTACTACAGAAGAATGCCTTACACAACTTCATAGCTGTTTTACCTTTCATTGGTTTCCATGCTTTTTAGAAACATGGGAAAAAAAACATCATTCTCCTATGGTATCTCTTTCTCTCAGAGTAGAAAGAGAACTTCAGGGCTTCTGTAGTGGAAATGCTCGGTCAGGGCCTGAAGCAGTGATGGAGCACCTGGTAGGAAGGCAGGGCCAGCCCAGGGGAACTCAGGTGCACGCAATGTACTGAGTGACCAGAAGGGCTGGAGCCAGGATCCACCCCTTCCCAGACCTCATTTAATAAGGGTTGGCCCTGGAGGTAGGGATTTCCAACTGGACGTTCCTGCTTATCTGAGGCTTTTCAAGGATAAGCAGATTTTTTTTTTTTTCTTTTGTTTCTATGTCTGTGGTTGCTGCATTTGGGTGTATCCTCATTTGCTATAGCCTGGGACTTTGCTACTTTGCTATCATTGCTGTGTTTTCTGTTGTACTGTAGCATTACAGGCTGTCATCCAAATGTGCCTGAAGTTGAGGGCAGGCTGAGGGCCTCATTTTGGTCAACTAGGTTGCATCTGGCGGACTAGGTTGTTGGTTTCCTGACAGCAGTAGGATGCAGGAATGTACTCAGCAAATGATGTTTTCTGAGTTTGCTGATGTCTCTTGGAGCACGTCCTTGCTGGAGAATTCAGATCACTCAGAAATATGCACTGGGCAAGCATATCATTGGAGTTCAACTCCAAGTTTTGAATCCCACTGTGTTTATGACAGTACTGTACTTGCTTTGTGATTTCAGGCTTTCAGGTCTCTGCTGGAGAGAGACAAAGCCCTTGACTCAGTATAGAACTTGGCAGATGAAATCACTCTGTATTGAAGCCATTTAATTATTTGCATTTAGCTCTCCTAAGACTTGGAAGTTAATTATTTTTAATATTTATATAGTTTTACAGTTCCACTGCTTGCGTGTTAAAAAAAAAAAAAAAAAAGTTTTCCTTTTGGGAGATCTCTCCTCCATAACCCCTAGGCCCAGTTCTCATCATCCCCTGGTGACAGATGCCCTCACCACTACCTCTGTCAGCTTTCTGACAGCATCAGTATCAAGAGTTTTTTGTAATAAGGACAGAGATGATACCCTGCAGCCTGTGCCCACTGGACAGCACAATGCTCTTTACCTTTTGTCACTTCTCAGAGTATATTATTGTTTTCTTTTGTTCTTTTTTTTTTTTCCCCTTTTCTACATAATTGTTTACCTGTTATATTTTCCCCAAGCAGCATACTTTAGTTTTTAAGTGCCTCCATCTCATCTGTTTTGTTTCCCATTTGCATCCGGAAGACTATAACAGCTCAAATATTATTATTCACTTGGAAATACTTAAATAAAGAATGGCAAAGCTAGAACTAGATGCATCTGTTTCAATGAGCTTCAGATCGTATTGTTGCATTGAGGTACGCTTATCTGTCATATGCTAGACCTGTCAACCTCATTGTGGAAGTCATATGTGAGAGTCCCCTTAGAGAGGTGACTGCATTGCTTATGGTATCTTTACATTTGTCCTTGGTTATTGTACTCCTTGCTTCCTTACTGCATAACTCTCCTTTTACACTGGCACAGCTATATTCAAAATCACTGAGTTGCACTGACCTAAAACCTGAGTAAAATGTGAGATGAATTAAACGCAAGAATGTTACAGAAGAACAGATCAAGGTGAAAAGCATTCTGAAAGAAGCACTTAAAAAATAAAATAAAAAATAAATAAGGCTTTTACTTGCACTTGGCAGATCTGAATTCCTGCATATTTAGCTATATCCCATCCCAAACAAATGCAGACCAGATGGTTCCTGTAAATTCTCTTTTAGAGCCAAGCAAGTTCACTTTCACACAACCAAGCCGACGTGTCTGTTTGTGTAGATTTCTGTGTTTATGGCTGCCAGGTTGCAGTAATATAGTGTGTGTACAGGGGAGGCTAGAGGCTTACTGGATCCAAGAAGAAACAACTAACATTAGAACGTGTTTGCTGCTTGGTCTAGAAGATCATCTGCTAGA
Organism: Oreortyx pictus; assembly: GCA_036925125.1. Taxonomy (NCBI): domain Eukaryota; kingdom Metazoa; phylum Chordata; class Aves; order Galliformes; family Odontophoridae; genus Oreortyx; species Oreortyx pictus. Next base: position 5,037,630 of record JAUPFR010000012.1, read on the forward strand.
AAAACAGCAGTGTAACACTTCATGTTGGTTACCAGATAGAAACAAAGCTGAAGTTAAAAGCAGATGGAATGTGGTTATTCATCTTTTACTTAATAATTTGAACTTGCATGTTTTAGGCTGAGAGAGTGTACCACTGTAGTGGTCAGTTGCTGCACCTCTTACTGGTGATTAATTTAGCGTCTCATTGATTGCTTCTCCCCCTACTTTAATATCACTGAGCAGACACAGGCTGTGCATAGGATACTTACCAAACTGATGTGCTTGGACTTTGAGTGATGGGGCAGGAATTGAGCTGGGTAGCTGGTTTTTAATTGCATGTATCATATTGATCCATTAGCTTTATATTAGTGCTAGGCTCCGCATCAAACACAGAGTATCCATGCGCATCTCAACTTGCAGACCTCTGGTGCACTCAAAGTAAGCTGGCATCGTAGAATTTGTTTGGCTTGGGGAGATGCTTGCCTTGATGGCCTCCTTCCTGGCCTAGTCAAATGTAAGCCCATGTCTGAATCCCTGAAGCTCACTCATAAGCCAGAATATTAGTTATTTGTATCATGTCACAGGTTTAAAACACGAGTATTTGAATGAAAACTGATGTTGATGATATTCACCAGGCAAAATCATGCTGCCTTCAGGAAAATATATTCCTTTAAAGATTCTCAGTACTCATCAAGGAAGAAGGGGCTGCAAGCAAATAATCCCCATTTCTAATGGGAGGTTAAGATCAAGATCTTACTTGGAATGTTCAGAAAAGGAGTTAATTATATCACTAGTAGCTTTTTCGAAGTACTTTGGTGCCATCTGTGAGGGCTCTTGTGTGATGTTACAGATGTTCCAGTGTGGTCATTTACTCATGGCATATGAATGACTGCTGTTGTCTAAATAAGTTCAATGATGAATTATGTAGAATTTCATCTGGCTGAGCAAACTCCTTAGAAAAATTTTGCTTACGAGGGTGTGGGCTATGTTTTGTGAGCTTCATAAATAGATGAAAAAGAGTTAAATGTACTCTTCACCTCTGCTGGAAGGGTCAGACATCCTTGTATCAAAGGAGTGATCTGAAAGACAAAGACCAAGCATTTCTTCCTGTGAAGGTACTTGAGTATGTGTGTCTCAGTTTGGCTGCAATGAAGGCTGCCCTAAATGTAATTCTGTCTGGATTGTTTAAAGCACAGATACAGCATTGCAACAAATTATATTTTCCATGCCTTGAAGAGAAATTGTATTGAATATTTTCCCTCTTTGCAAGCCTCAGTCAGCAAAAATCAAAATACTTGCTTCAGCCCACTGAGTAGTAAGCTGGGCACTTGTTTTATTTGGGTTTTATTGCTGTAGTTGCTTCCAACCCAGTCATTTTGCTGACAGTTTAGGTGAGGGTTAGCTTTTTTAAATCATTAATAATTCAAGAAGTTGGACTACATTGCACTTGAGTGTTAAGCCTAGAGTTTGTACTTTTAGCAGACACAGGTCAGACTGACTTGTGTGGTTGCATTCAGCAGTCACAGGTGCGACTCCTCCCCAGGACATGGGTAGAAGCATCCAAAGCATAGCACAGCTGTTGTGAGTCTTTCCAAGTATGGGCCTTGCCATTGTGTGGCCAGACGTGACTGTGTATCAGTAATGCCAGTGTGTTAATGTAGTGCAGCAAAGGGGCATGGTGTCATCAGAAAGGCTGGCATAGAATCATAGAGTCCTTAGAGTTGGAAGGGACCTTTAATGACTATCTAGTCCAACTCCCCCACAGTGACTAGGAACACCATCAGGTGCTCAGAGCTTGATCCAGCCTTGCTTGAATTTCTCCAGCAACAAGGCAGTCACTCCCTCTCTGAGCAACCTCTTCTAGTGCCTCATTACCCTCACTGTAAAATACTTTTTCCTTACATCCAAACTAAATCTACCCTCTTCAAGCTTGGAGCCATTTCCCCTTGTTCTGTCACAGCAGACCCTGCTCAAGAGTCTGTCCCCTTCATCAGAAGGACACACTTCCAGAGAAGTGTATTCCCCACCTTGCTTCCTTCACATTCACAGCCTAAGAAAAAAAGCACTTGAAAGATCAGGTTTGGGGCTGATTGAGGTTTTCCTGTTGTATGTGTTTATACCAGTGACTCTAGGATGAGCAACTGCTGAATTTCAGCCATGGTGTTGTTGTGAGCCTGTTTAGAGGCAGCCCTGTTGCTGTCATTTGGGAGGAGGATGTCATTTTTTTTTCTTGCTTTACAAATATTTTTTGGCTTTAACATTTGAAGCAGCATGAACCAGCAACAGCATTAACAAAAACCCTTTCTGCGTTGCATCTTCCCAGGTCTCTTGTGGATTGACAGTCCTCTTTAGCCTTCCCAGGTAGATCTGATACAGCCCACGGGTAGCTACGAGGCCGTGATAGCACCATTTAAGCATTCATTACCCAGGTGTACCCCTGGACTGCCAAGGCTTGCTTTGCTTTAAAGGAGTAAGAAGAGTTCATATTTGAGGATAAAATGGTCCTTTTCTTTATGCAATTGCACTGCTGTTATATAAGCACTTTTAATGGTGGAGTACAGCTGGAACCTGGACATGTTGTTTACAGAAATAGCACATAATGGGGAGCCATGTATAATGTAGTGAACGGTGCTGAAGGCAATCAGCATAGCGGGTACCAGAGGTTGGGACTGGGAAACTCATGCTTGTGAAGGAGCACCTGCCCTGCCTTCCTGCAAGCAGGGGTGCTGAGCAGTCTTCCTGAAAAGCAAGGGAACAGGCCTGTACAGGGCTCCAGGGAGGAGTCTCAGGAGGGATGAGTGGCCCTCCCCATCGTGGGAAAGGTGTCCCCAGCAGCTGGCTGACATGGCACAGATGGTCACCATAGGGTGTGCTTTGGGAATTGGCAAAGGGAAAGGTGGCTGTAAGGATTTGGTGTGGCATGGGGAAACAGGAGGTAGAGCATGCAGAAATGAGGAAGCTCTGCAGCCTTTTGCTTCCCCTAGGATTGCTGTGATTGTATTTTCACAAGGAGAAGGGCCACTGAGTAACCTTGATCTTCTCTTTCTTGGAATGGTAACCACTAGTACACATATGTGCAAAAACACACACACGCGCAAGCACGTAGTGGGACAAAATCAGAGAATCGACAAGTTTTTTTCTGAGATAATTCAAGGCTGATGAATGAAACCAGGGTATGTGGCAGTTGGTCGATGCCATCTGCACCCCGACACATTTGTTTCCATTTATTTTGTTGAGATGGGTTGTAAGCTTTGTATATGTTATAAACAAAAAATAGAGCACTTGATTTTTTTTTTAAGTGTCATGGGTTTTTTTGTTTGTTTTTGGTGTTTTTACAATTTGTTAAACCATTTTATTCGCTTCTGAGTGGGGGAAAAAAAACTTCTGTTGTTTAAAGAATCCTCAAGATTCATACTTACACATCATAGGAAACAAAGTTATAAATATTCATTGCTTTCTAGATTCACTTTTTTAAATAGCTTATCTTTATACTCAAAGTATTTGCAAGTCCCCATTAGTGCTATTTGTGCTCTCACATCAGAATTCCTAATTTGTAGCCAAGCAAATATCTCAGGCCCAGATCTTCCTCCTCCATGTAATGGAATCATAATGCTGTCACAGATATCGCAGCCATTTTTGTAAAATATGATGTTAAGGAAGACTGAGTTCATTGTACTATACATATGTAAATGCCTCTGTTTCAGTGGTCTCAGGGGAAAGCAGATGCCAGAAAGAATTCCCTACCAGCATTCGTATTAATTGTCACCACCTTTCATGGGATAATAAAGTGCATTCATACAAGGAAAAGTGTGCAGACTTGAGAAGGCTGCCTTGGGAAAGTAGGGGCATTTGTGTGAGACTTAAGGAAGTCACATGGTAAATTATAATAATCTAACTGCAGTCTAGAAAATCACCCTTTCCTTCTCTGTATCTGCAACGACACTATGGTACAACTCCTGCCTTCAGACAGTCACTATAGATTTACAGCAGGCTGCAGAAAATCAGACTCCAGCACAAGTTTTTTGTTATCAGCATGGCCCACAGTGACAGATAGCTATTGGTACAACATGAAACAGTGAATATTTTGCTTCTCTGTAACTCAAGTCTTTCTAGTTTCAGGAGATAAGGGGTGGGTTATCACAGCATGGTGGACTGATCTGTTGGGCATGTTTGCTTATGTAGGTGTTTGTGGGTGGGAAGATGTTCTGAGCTTCTTGAGCCTGGATGTGGATAAGAAATTCACAGCATGACCAAATGATTAGACTGACAGTTCTGCCTATATCTGGATGGAAGTTGTAGCTCATGTGGACATTTCTATGCCAAGAAACCACAGTGGAGACAACTGTGTGGGTTTGAAGTAGATGAACTCTATCTTTGATTGGCATCCACCCCAATTGGGAAGAACTAGAACAATGCAAAAAATTGAATTTCCTGAATCAAAACGGTCAGTTCACCAAATTCTCAGCTATGTACTGCAACAGAGGGATGCAAATCTACATCCAGTGACTCCACTGCATAGCACAACTTGAAGAAAGCTGCCATTCCCAGTTGTGCCATCTCTTGGGGACTTGAGTTCTGCCTGCAGCCTGGGCACAGCTGTGCCCAAGAAATGGGATGTTTGCTTGTGTAGCTTCCCACAGTGCAGTCTTCAGTTGGACCATGCTGTTTGGGCTGCTGAATTAGTTGGTATTACCTCAGCAGAAGCATTGAAAGTGTAGCTAATGCCGCTGCACTCTATTTAAAAAACATTTCTTGAAGTCAAAGAGAATGTCAGTAAAATATTCTCCCATGGTTCAGGGCTCCAATAGCTGGTACAATGCCTTAATTGGCATTCTTGTGCAGTGCTTGGACCTTTGCCAGTTAATGACCCATTGCTGCAGTCTGCGCAGGCAAATTACCCCTTCTGTCCGGCTCTTCAAACTGATGGACCTTTGCCCAAGTAATGGCTGCAGGCTCCTATCCTCAGTTGGCATCAACCCCAGCACGGCTATAAACATCCCTGAGGGGGACATAATGTGATATATGGGACAGATTCTGATACGCCTTACAGTCATATTCTGTCGAGCAGTTCTGCTGATGTCAGTGGCTTTGGCAGTGGCATAGCAAAAATAAGAAACTGGTCCTTACACTCGCTCTCTCAAGTAATGAAGCAATTCCAGGTTATTAGCTAGTCTGTGTCCCTTTAGATGCTATATTTTTCTGTGAACCCTTTGTCAAACATCCAAAATAGTTCTCATTTTTGTTCTGATTTTAAATGGCTGCATTGTCTCTTCTGCTACAGGATTTTCCATTCTCCAAGCAATTATGGAAGCAGCAGTTCAAAACAACTGGCAAGTGACAGCCAGATCTGTAGGAAGCATAAAGGATGTTCAAGAATTCAGAAGAATTATAGAGGAAATGGACAGGCGACAAGAAAAGAGATACTTAATTGACTGTGAAGTAGACAGAATAAACACCATTTTGGAACAGGTATGTTTTTGAAATTTTCAGGAACTGTGGTCTCTTGCATTTTGTTAATGTTTCCAGAACTGTCCATTTCTAGAAATTAATTGAATGTTCATTGAGATTTGAGTCCCAGTGACTGGTCAGTTACCTAGTAAAGTTAAAATTCCTCATTGATACCCATAGTTGGTGGCAGCACTTCCATGTAATCTACCAGGAACTGTCTCTGTGATGTTTTTTTCCAAATGTCAATAGTGAATTATTTTTAAGTAGGGTTAGATCCTGAAGCCCCAGCTGCCGGAGCAGCATTACTAGTGTCAGGGCTTCTTGTAGGGAGTGACAGACAAGCGTGGTTTATTGAGTGGAACACGAGACAGGAAATAAAAGGCCAGTGAAGTAGTATGAATCATGTTAAACAATTTTCAAATGGAAGTATTGCTAATGAAAAATTCAACTGGTAGTCCAAACTGTTCATTAGTGCTTTCGGGGACATTAATCCCTTCCCTCTGCATAGCTGGTGCTATTGACAAGCCTGAATTGCAGGTGATAGACCCCACCTTTCCTGGTGAGGATCCAGTTTTGAGTCACTAGTTTGCTCTTGCCCAGCCTTGCCCCATGGGAATGGCCATACCCACAGCTATGCCAGTTGCAATCCAAAATGCCTTCATCCCAATCTCTCTGTGCAGTGTGCTCAAAGAAGTATAGGAACAGATAGACATAATGGGGAGCAGGAACAGAGCAGATCGCTTCACCTGGGCTCACAGCAAAGCCAGGGTTGCTACAGGACCTAATCCATGTGGCTTGTTTATTCACAGGCATGTGAAAGTTTGTTTGTATTAAAACTGAAAAATGCCCTGATTATGGCCACCTCATAAATTTGACTAGGGGCTTATGATACAGGATAGATCAAAAGTATCATTTGAATTTCATGAAGAATTAACATTCTTTCAGAAATCTTGTCTTGTAAACTAGTAGCAAACTGACCTCACTGCTGTAATCGGATCCTAGAAAATGCAAAAGGCATATTCACAGAGTTTCTTCCCAGCATATTCTATTTCAGTCAGGACCTGAAGTGTGGTGGAGGGCTGTTGTGTGGGGGACTGAATCGCTGCCACAGGTCTTGGAGGTGCTGGTGATGGACAGCAACAGGCAGAGAAGGGAGCTTTGTCTTGAGCACATAGCATAAGGCCACACTGGTCTGTAACTACTGCTAAATGATTGTAATGCTAATATGTAGCTTTACATTCCACACAGTAGTTTTTAGTCAATATGGTGACTGTTCTTTTCAGGGAAGTTCACAAACTGTCAGAAACTCAACTTTTATCTTTATGTTCTTGTGAAAGTCCGTGCCCATAGCCCAGTCTTCTGAGATTGATGCAGGAGAATACCCAAGTCGAGATTAATAATACTTTGGGATCATTCTCAGCTGGAGAACAGACCTTTTGTTTAATCTTTCTAAGTCCGTTTACACTTTGTTCACTTTTTTTTTTATAATATGCAAGTGAGAGAAATATTCTATTTCAATACCGTACAATAGATCTAGCAGAACAACTGACAAACATTTCTTCTGCAGCCATTCAAAGCTGATATACAAAGAGCTTATAATTTTACTGAATGTTTGATTCCACTTTCTATCTGTGTAACCAAAGATTTGCTATTGGTGCCACTGGGCATCCCTGAACTCTACAGTAGTTTGCTCACGCTTCAGCTTAGTTATAGCTTTTCTCTTGTCATTATTGCATGGAGCCCATCTCTGTACTGTTAAATGAGACTTTTTCTCTGTTGTTATGCTCACTGTCTGTCTTCTAAACTTTTCATGAAACCTGTCAGACATTTTCACACACAAATGCATGTCACGTAGGTTGTCCTATGCATGAAACATGATTATTTTCCCTTAATTTCACTGAAGCTACTCATGAGCAAAGTTGAGTTTGCAGTATCAAAAATGGATTTACAAATTTTTTTAGGAAACAACAAGTTGTAAGTAAGGCAAACCAAATGTTGCTTCTTACACAAATACTCTAGTACTAATCCTGTCTGATTAGCAGTCCAGCAAGTGGATTCCAGTTGTACAGCACATTCATAGGAGTATTTTCCCATTTATTTCACCAGGACCATTCACTTGACAAAAACTGTCCAAGCAGATCCCAAGCTGGTGCTAAAAATATCTTCTGGCAACACTTTCCAGAGTTGTTTGTTTTTTAAGCTGGAATTCAAGAGCAGTGATTAAGTTTCTGCAGGGAAAGTCAGTAATATGCGTCCCCAGATTGTCAGCTGAATAACTATTGGTTTTAGGCATTTCCTTCCATCTCATCTGCTTGCCTTGTTATCTTCTCATAAGGTAGCTAAAAAATTTCACAAACATGCAGTATTAAATCCAGCCATCCAGTTTGCTCAAGGGAATGGTGAGTTGTCTTCGTTATAGCCAACTGTGTTTGCTGATAGCATACCGTCGAGGGGAAAGATAACTCTGGATTTGCATATTTCAAATCTATGTTTGATTGCAGTTTAGAAAGTCAAATTAGTGCTATGTGTGGAGTCTGGAGAGGCTGCTCAGCTAAGGCAGTAACATCTCCATGCTAACTACACCACTGAAGGTATACCCGGCAAGAGAAAAGGGAAGGCCATCAAGGCTCCCTGCCTGTGATGGCACAGGTCTGAAGGGCAAGCTTCCCACAACTGTCGCCATAAGCTGCCTCAGCACTGGTCCCCTTTCCATCCTTCTTCCTCTGCACTCCTCAGGGTTGTATCCTCAAGACTTTCCCCTCTGGGAGCAATGCCTGTCCTCAAGAGAAGTGCTGTCTGCAGTCACCGTGGAGGTGTGGCAGCCACCATTTTATTCTGCAAAGGACTGCTCTTGTCAGAGACCCTAGATTTGAGAATTCAGAATAGGACCTGTTTAAGAGCAAAAGTCATAGCAGAAATAAACAGACTGTAAAACACTAAACAGTCTATGCACGTGTTGAGTTTGCTATCAGACTTTTGGGCTTCTGGCCAGGCTGTTTGGCAAGCTTGTCAGTTCTCTGCTCCAGAAACCATGTGTTGTGGCTTTGTGTTAGTGCTCAGATTAAAGAAGTGACCTCTTCTGAAGAGTCAGGCTGGTCAGTGCGTGCAGTTCTCTTGCTTTTGATGTTCTGGTTTGTTTGTTTTTTCCAACCAGCTCAAACCAGGATGCATCTCTCTTCCAAAGGTGTAGGCTTACCTAAAGCCAATGACCTACCTGGGGAATTTTCTTCAGGGACTTCAGGTCCTAGTGGAATATTTTGTACCTTCCTTCAGTGACATCCAGATATGCAAGACAATGACTTTCATTATTTTGTATGCCTTTAATGTCTGGCATGTCCCTATGTTTCTAAGTTCTGATGCCTATCATGTGAGGTATTTATCTCCTCAGGGTTGGCTGGTACCCATGAAAGAATGTCTCTTGGTATGTGAATGTAAAGGAGGAGAAAGAGGACACCTCAGTTCGTACCCTTTCTGGGTATCCTGTTTTGTGCCAAGTTTCCCTGTGTAGCACATCTGGCTTCATTCACCATCCCAGAGAATCCTTCAGTGTCCCCATATTGTGTCCTAAAGGTGGATACCCTGCCCAGGTCCCCTTTAGTCCCCTCTCCTTAACTGTGAAGTAAAAGGAAGTACAGAGACTAATAGTTGCTCTCCTGGTTACCATCTGTTTCTTCATTTGTCCTATAGTTCTGTAACCATGTGGATCCGTATCACTTCTTGCGCAGCAAAACTGTATCCAATTTAATCATCTAGTGGCCTCTCAAGCATACAGATAGCAACACTTATGTCATGCAATATTCATAAGCTCCCCACACTTCTTGTCCCTAGATGCTAAAATATTCCCGTATTCCTTCACAGATAGATATAAAATTTTGTTCTCATAAACAGAACATTTTCTTCTGAGAACTAACAGTAAGCTTTAGCCTATTCAACCGTGTATTTAGAGACATGTTTTTGAGTTAAGAAATATGTTTTTCTTATTCCCAAGATAACAGTCTGTATTTCAGACTAGAGTGGCTTTGTGTCCATTTAGAAGTAAAGCTCCTGAGGGAGAATAAGGAGGAAGAAACTCCATTTGGGATCAAAATAGTGAAACTTTACAAAAGACACAATTATTTGGGAGCCCGTGTGCTTTTATCGAAAGGACACTATCTCCAAGCATAGCCATATAGGTTAGGTTCCAAGGTAATCTCTCTACTGAGTGGAGGCATCTCACAAAGAGAAGTAATATTATAGCTGAGAATGCAGTCCCCAAAATTTTACAGTGATAGCAAAACTGTCAAAGATGACTTGAAGTAAAGCATCCATAGGATTAAGAAGGATAATCTGATTGACTGAACTCTGTCCAGTGTGGGTGCTGACTGTGACTTGACATTTGAGTATGAATGTTTGAGATTAAGAAGACTATATCTCCAAGTTTTTCTTCCTCTGCATAGCTGCTCCGATCTCAGAGGACTGGGCTTGCTGCAAAACAGCTTTGCCATTTGTCATAAAAATAAGTGAAAAACACCGTCTTAGGTTGCACCAGTAGCCATCAAAAACAGCAACAATAACTGCCTGCAAACACAACGGGACGTTTGGAGGAGAGAGCATCCAATAATTACAGTGTTGTGTAACGTCACTCAGAGTGGTACAGTTCATTTTTATATTTCCAGTGAACTAGAAACTTTAAAATTTAGGACATTTCTTCATTAGATGCCAAAGAGTTGTTGTCAAAACTGGATTCTAAAGCAGAACGATGGGTCACTTCTTTCCTTCACATCCAGAGAGTTTCAGGTTTGTTTGGGCTTGTGCGGAGGAAAGGGGAACTACTTGAGTCAGTTACCCTCAGGACTGTAGCTGGCAAAAGGTAAGTTAAAAAATGGGCATATGTCAGAACCGACAGCTGCATCTGCCTGAAGGGCCTACTGCTCTCAGCCATAAAACTAATACAAAGCTAGAGATGGAGGGCTAAAGCAGAGAGAAGTAACATCTTGGGTTCATCTGCCCTGCATGTGGCACATTGCACACTTGCCAGGGAATAGTTCTGTCTTGTAAATAGTTATGGCTCTCCAAAGCTGTGACCCAGACTTGGCAAGGCAGGTTCCAAATGACAGGAATTCAACGGTTTGGGTATTAGTCATCCCACAGACTGAGGTAATGGCACACAAATTTTGAAAATGTTCAAAAAGCATTGAAGAACAATTTTAAATGTATCGGATCAGTAATAATAAAAATTAATGCCAAGTGTCCCTCTGTAAATGTATGTGCTGCCACATGGAGAAGACCTCTGCCAAGCAAATCTGATTTTTTATGCTGGAGATGTATGAACCTGAAGTCACCATTAGAGTTTTTATTTTCCTGTGATAGCAGCAATTACTCATTTTATGTTTTGTGATAATTCAGGGGATATAAATGTGCACACCAATGCGCGTACATGCATCTGCTTTTGGTATTTGCATATCTTTACCACAACACCTGCAGTACGCCGTTATGCAGTTACAGAGATATTTATATGGCAACCTCTGCATTGCCATTAAATGTACAGTGATTCAGAATCCTTTCTCAGTTACACTGCTGTGGGTATAGAGTCAATCATTATCCTGAACGTTATCCTGGAGACGGTATTTAAATTGATGCCAGCGTACTCACACTGTCTTTGCTTTGAATTTCAGCTAATAGGTAGCTCTGGAGGTACGTTTTGCTGCGCAGTTTGCCTTTCTCCACAGTTTCAGCACACAGAATATGTGCATTTGTGTTTGCCCTCGCAAAGCCCTGTGTGCATCCCACTCATTATTTAGCCTGTGTCTGCATCATGCCAGCTGCTCCTGTGCTGGCACTAATTGTTACCCTCGCTGACAGTGTCAGCAGAAAGGTCGAGCCTGAGGGCTGTTTTGTGATAGCCTCTCATTGACACGTTTGATGTTCTTTGGAAGCAGATGTACACATGGGCGCATCTCATGCTGCGCTTGGAGTGTGGGGACAGGGTTTGGTCTTTCATTAGCTCTGCTGGTACTTTTCAAAAACAAGATTCCCAAGAAATCTTCTCAAGGCATGGAATGTTTGGGGGAGGGAGAAGGGACTGCTGGCACGAACTCACTCAACGTGTGATCTCCTCAGTTTTTTGTCCTGCTCTGTCTGTCCATCTCCCCATCCCACACAGCTCTTCTTCCACCTGTTCTAAGCCGATGTCTGATGTTAAAATCCCTGGTCACACGTCTTTTCCAGGTTTTAAAAATCAGTGTTGTATAGAAATTGCCTTATTTCAGTTCTAGCATTTAATGTAGTTCTTTCTTCTCCATATAAAGGATAAACCCTTTCATCTTCACAGACATTACCTTAATTTCTGCATCTGTCTCTCAAATAGTTTAATGCTTGAAAGTCTGCTTCTAACCAAAGGCTTTACTTAATTAGTTTCCAAGGCAACCATCTTGGCAACAATCCAGATGAGCCAACTGTGGGGAAAGGAAGGAAGCACGCTATCAAAATGAATAGTAATAGCACAATGCCACTGTGCAAACAGGCGTTGTACATCACGAGAGGCAGCGCGATAGTTCTGGTGTCTTGTAAGTTCATTTACAAGAGAAGTCCTAACGCAGCAAAAGAAACGGCACGCAAGAGCTTATGTCTCTTTTCATAGCTGACTAAACGGGGATTAATGGCTTCAGTGTGATATGAATCACTGTTATCTGGCAGAGAGAGCCAATGGTGCTTCTCAGGGCTCCTCGTACACCAGGATGTACCCAAGCGCATTGAAATGGTGCAGTTCTTATTTTCAGTGTGGGATTTTCTCTCTGTTTTAGCCCAGAGAATGGCAGTGCACTATGTGAGACAAGCAACCAACAGCTACAGCTAAACAGGGGCACGTGGATAAATATGAGGCCCCTCGGTGTGATCCACAGCTATGACACGTTCATTGTGGATTACAGATGTGTTTGTATCAACCATAACACAGCAAGGCACCATCCCAGTGCAAGTCACTTGCTACTAGTAATTACACATCCACATGTGATTCCTTTATCTTATCCCAGCTTCACACCAGTACAACTCCTTTGGGCTGTTTGGAATAGGTTAAAGCTTCCAGGGCGCTACCCTGGAAGTTTTAAGAAGGCTCAGGCCCTACAAATCATCAGCGAAGCCTGAAGCACCAATGTGCCGTGGTGCTCAACTGGTAAGGTGAAAAAAAACAAAATCGTTTCAGAGGGAATTGGTGTTCACAGGCTTTAAAAAGTACATGTTACAATATCGTATTTATTTGTTTGAGACCATGGATGTGCATGTGTAGCAGTAATGGGGTATATGCTTCTGGAAACTCAGTCCTCCGGAGTATGAATTGAACAAAATAATGTGCAATATACATAGAGCCTTAAAAACACCCCGAGTATCTTTTATACTGGGAAAATGCACGTAAAGAATCAGCTCAGAAAAATATTACTGCAACTTTATTACCTCACATGAGTTAAAAGGCTTCCCCCTGCTGCATAGACTAAATCTAGTAAAAATAAATTAACTCTTCATAATCTCTTTTGGCTTGTGATTTATGCACTAAGTTATATGGGGAATATTGCCGAGTGCTGTTTATAGTGAAGCAGAATAAACCTTTCAAACTCCTTCAAAGCACTGAAAAGCGCAATTGAATGCAATTCTAGTCACAGTAGAATTCCATTTACAGTAAAAAGTAAAAGAAAAAGTAACCTTGTCTTTCCCAGGGAAGGTTGCACTGATTTCTTCTCCGTTAATTTCATAGGACATTCGAAGAGGAAAGAAAATGCTCATAAGTAAAGAAAGATTGGCTGCTGTTCAGTGTTTTTCAGTGTGCTTGAAGTGCAGTGCTCTGCTGTGAAGCCCCCCCCCCCCCCCCCCCCAGATTTTCCTGTGAGCATTGGGACTGAATTACTGCGACACTTCTGGGTTATATCCCAGTAATCGTTTGAAGTGATCCTGACGTGCAATAATAGTCTATATAAAAAGAATTCTGTTTCCAAGGGCTTCTGTTCAATTCCAGGAACTAACACTGGGATTTTACCCTGACGTGATTGGAGGCGGGGTGGGAAAATGTATGTATTTTTTAAATGATAACTGTGTTCCTCAGCTTACCTAATCTCTTTGTCTCTTCCCTTAATATATGTACATCCTAGCACATTGATGGAAGTTAAGACTGATGGAGTATCATTTATTCTGTGGGTTCCAAGGAGAAATGAATATTGTTTATATTTGTCTGTGACTGCAAAAAGACGTTCCAACACTCAGGCTCACCATTTTTGAAAGGCAAAAGGCACCGTTAGATATCATCTTCTCTGTCAAAGGGATGAGGCACTGAAGCTCACTAGGAGGTGCTTGTTACCAATGTGGATGTGTCTTCACAGCAGATGGCTGGGCTGGAACACCAGATTCTAGCAGAAGGTTTGGAAACTTCTGAGTATACGCATGGCTGCTGTTGACAATAGCCTTTGTGAAAGTGGCTTTAGGTGTTGAGAAACCTAGTAAGGAGGCTGGTCTGGAAGTCAGTTTTGATGGTGTTAAATTTGATACACATGACGTGGACTTGCAGCTCTGCAATAAAAGGAGCCACAACTGCCAACAGGCAAGAGGGCTGTTGTCATGGTAGGGTCTGTCTTTTGTTAGGATAAGAGCTGGGCATCACAGGCTGAAGGAAATCTGGAACTTTAGCCATGAATGTTGCAAGGGAGAGCTAATCGACTGTACAAGAACAGCCATGTACACTCATTTGCTTAACTTTCCTGAGCCAAGAAGCACTGATGTATTTTGTAAAGGTGTTTGTGTGTCAGTGCAAAGCATGTGACGTTTACAAGAAGTTTGACCACCTGAGAAGTTAACAGAAACACGTGTTCCTGTGGGCTGTCTAGAATATCACTACATATCTGTTTTCAAGTTAGCAAAACTTCTCAGAGATGAACTTGCATGGCAAAGGATCCGTTTCCAGAGCCTTGACTGATGAGTGACAGTCATCCTTGACTGGGTAAAATACAAAATAGTTGAGTACTTCAGAATTTGTCAAAAGCAGTAAGAACACAGAATAGGGATCTTTGTACGTTTCGTATCAGTAGATTCTGCAGAGTCCCAAATAGTCCAACCAAATTAGTTGTCTTTGAAACAGGTCATTTGAGCTTTGAGGGAAGCTTCTCAGAAAGTATACAGTAAGTCACCATCACACTCTTCAAAGAAGCTTGAGTTACAATGTTATTAAGAATATCAGAATTCCAAAGAAGGCATCAGAAAGTGTCACTGTGATGAAAAAGGTGTTTGAAATTTGATAACAAGAGACCCTTGAAATGCCTCAGACCTGGTGATTGACCAGCACCACACCACAAACGTATCGGATCAGAGAGCAATACCCAAATCCCTTGATGTCACAGTTGCTGACCTTCAGGTAGTGCCTGACCTGAGAGGCTATAGAAGTGTAAGGAAGACAGGACACTGGTAGACAGAGAAGATCCAACTGCCTGCTTGCTTGTACTGAATTAAGGCAGTTCTGTCACTCAAGACAAAACACTTGTTGTGGTTTGAAATTTCCTGTACTCATTTATTTTTGGTTAGTTTCTTGTGAGACCTGAAGACTCTGTGGAAATACCAACTTGAGAATATTCATAAAACTCTGTGAGATCAGTTCATTTTTGAACATTTTTCAAGGTGAAATCTTTATCAGTGAATATACTAGAACTATGGAGACAATTAAAATATGGACTCCTTCCTAATGATCACTGTGTGGAAATCACTGCTGTAGATAAACATATTTAATTGATTTACTTTCTTGTATATGGCTCCAAACATTCCTCCATAACACAGCTTGATTTTTGTTTTATTAATCGTATCCGAAAAGCAAAAAATTCACTAATTCAAAAATTCTACAATGCATAGATTTCTCCAGGGAGGCTGTCAGTGGGAACAAGTAGCTCTTCTTGGGAAGATCAGGCAACATAAGAAGCAGAGGTCTCTTTGCCATTTTGGCAATCTTTTTCATATGCTACGAAGAATTGCTGTTGTGATTGTAACAAGCCTCCGCATCTCATCTTGGTTTTAGTTGAATAGCTTTAAGGGATGAATGGTAGCTTAAGACTTGATTGATTTTGTTGTGAAGGTTAGGGTATGAGAGGCGAGAGTTGTGGAGATGCAGCCCTGAGAGATAGAACTCTGTTCTCATTTGTCTAAACAAAGAAAAATTTCTGACAGAAAGAAAAGTTTGTTTAATGAATGTTATTCAGCTTACAGAGAAAACAACTGTGATTACAAATGTCAGTTACCAGTGATCATAAAACTCTTCATCTCAGTGAAGAGAAAGCAGAGTACTTTCGTAGCAGTGTATGTCTTTTTACCATAATTATGCCATCAGATTAGTTAACATCATAATATTGTTAAGTCACATCAAGGAAAATGAATCTAGGAAAATGATTTCAGGAGACAGAAAACTGTCAAAAAAAAAACTTGATGATCACAATGAAAAAAAGAAAGAAAAAAAAAAAAAAAACCAGGAGAAAATACCATGCCCAAAGAACCTATATTGCAGTTTGTAATGTTTTGCCTCTGTAATTTCTCATGTAATATTTTATGCATTATTTAAAAGGATGTTCTACTACACAGACAGCAAATGTCAAATTAGATGAGGGAAAAGAAAGTGTAGCTCTCTGGTGAGTGGAGGAAGTACAATATGGCTTCGGATGTTGCCTTGCTTTCCAAGGACTAATGAGTATGACCACCATCTGTATGGAGATGGCCTAGAAGTAAATTTCATTGTTGGTGTGATTAACATCAATTAGAAGTATGAGGAAGAGAAATGCACAGAAGGGGGGGTCCAAAGAAGGAAAAAATACTAATATAATGATTCAAATGTATCTCTGATCCTTGTTTTACCGTGCATGTTTTTGTTATAAAGATAGGATTATGGTTTTGAGGTATGGTTACAAACGTAAAAGATGTCAACCAGCGCACAAGTAAAACTCTCAGATCTGTACACTGCACAGAAATTCAAAGCCCAGCAATCTAGACTGCAAATGGATTTGTGGCATTCCCTAAAGAACATGAAGCCTCTGAAGTGGTGCATAAGTTAGTCTCCACCATATATGCTATTATTTTTATCTGCAACAAACAATACGTGTGTAGAATCTTCATCTTAATATTTAATACTTTCTTCATTTAATATTTAACTCAAATTTAATATAGTACTCATTCTTCATATAAATGAAATCATTGTTTACTGCATATTTTACAGCCTCACAATCCCTAGCGGCCAGATTCTCATCCCATTAATATTAAGGGAAGAAACAAATCGCCTTCACTAGGTTTGCACTGTGGTTACCATTATGAGGTTCTGACCCTTTGTACAAAGAAAGTCATTTGTACCCTGTGTGGAAATCACTTTATTTCTATGAAATTGAAGGCAGGATAAGTACTACCTGTCTGACTGTGAGAAGACGAGTGCTAACTGTGATGCTTCTTTTGCCACCACAGTATTGTGTTTCCTTTGGGCCTTCATGTGTGGGCGTTGGTGCTGTTGGGGAGACAAACATCAAAAAGATGTCCACATGCTATCTTTTATAATTTTTCTTAGTGCAAACCTTGCCTTGTCTTGTGCTTAGAGTCCTCAAATGCAACTCTCTCTTTGTGCAGGAGCCTGTGTGTGAATGGTAAAACCAGGAGAGAAGACTGCTCCATAGCAATTTAGGTTTGCAAGACGATTCTTGCCATGCTTGGGATAGCAGGGGCCTGTCACCTGTACTGTTCCCACAAAGAGCAGTCAACACTGAACTGATCCTGATGATGCTGTTGGAATTTTTTAGACAAGTGTCCATTTTTTGAACACAAAAAATGTCCTCTTGCTTGCTGCCGAGAAGAAAGGATTGTGCCATCACTGCTGGCATTTATGCACTGCTTTGAAAGCAAAGATGTCATAACTGTATTTTGAAAGCAAGGCATCCTGGGGCATTGCTGTTCATATGGAACTAGCTAAGCTTTCCTGTCCTCAGAAACTTTAAATTCAGAAGACATGCAGATATGCTCGAAGTTAGTCATGGGCTCATTGCAAAAGTGGGACCCAAATTAATGTAACTTCAGCAAACACTACAGAACTCCTTTATGACTCTGAGCTTATAGGAGATCTCATTCTTCTTGCTTCCTTTTTAAAACCTAGTAAAGAAGAGTTCTGGACATAAGCTACCTCATTGTTCATAGAGATGGTAGAAATGGAAAGACACAGTACAGAAGGTCAGATCTCTCCCTGTCATTCCATTTAAGTGGCATATTTCTGTAACTTGTCAGGAATGAAAAGCACAGGAAAAATCTTTAAACCTTCTTTGTGACAATACTGCCAGTCAGCATCAGTATTTTCTGTTACAGAAAGATCTAATAAACTCATAAGCTATCAGGGTTTTGAGCTGTAGATGAGGTAGTCTGTACTTTTGTGATCTAATTTATTTTCTTTCTTTTTTCATTTGTAAATAAGGAAAGATAAAAAATTTTTGATTAAAAAGGCTGAACTGACTGGATCGATTCAAGTGAAGGGAAGATGAGCTCTTGTTGGTTTGAATTACACTGCTGCCAAAGTCATGATAGCTACTCCTCTATGTAAAAACACAGGCATATCCTCTTAGCATGTACTTTTCAATAACTCCTGTTAAAATCAATTCCCTCGGCAACAACACTGCAGGAGCAGTTCTAGGCCTTTTCTGATTTGGCATGTTTTAATGTGGAATTGCTACACTGAAACTAACCAGGTCTAGAAGTGCTTTCCTCACCTTGGTCTCTACTGGTGAGACTTGCCTTCAGGAATCCCAGGTGTCAGAGACCGCTGGTGAGGGCTGGAGCAATGAAGACTCAGCTCAGTAGAGAATCAAGTCAGGAAACACTTTCACAAGCTAGAACCTGATGGGTGCATCCATAAGTTTCTGGGGAGGTGGCTCACTGCAACACCACTGTCTTGAAAGTTCATAGTTTCCTTTGGGGAAAATCATGAGGACTGAAAGAAGAAAGAAAATTTCACTCCTATCTTCAGGAAGGGAAACAAGGAGAAACTGGGGAACTCCAGTTTCCAGTGGCCCTGTCAGACAAATTGGACATAACAGTCACTGCAGTGTCACAGCAAAAATGACCAACATTTCTTCGAGCTGCGCAGGATAAATGTTTCCAGCAGATCAGCAGAGATCATCCTTCTCCTCTGCTCAGCCCCAGTGAGACTGCATCTAATGTACTGTGTACAGATCTGAGTTCTCTAGGGTAGGAAAGACATGGGCACACTAGAGCAAGTCCAATGGGAGCCCAATAGATTATTCAGGGACTGGAGCATGTGGCAGTGCGGCTGAGAGAAGTGGGATTGTGTTACCTGGAGAAGAGAAAGCTCAGGATGGATCTTAATAATGTGTATAAAAATCTGATGGGGAGGATTGAATAGCTAGACACATTTGGACAGTCAGTGAGTTTGAGTCTCAGTGGTGCCCAGTGACTAGACAAGGACACAATCTGAAATGCAGGAAATCCTGTTTAAACATAAGAAAAATCATTTTTACTGCAAGAGTAGTCAGACACTGGAACAAGTTGCCCACAGGGGTTGTGGCAACTGTCTTCAGGGGCATTCAAAATGTGACACATCCTGAGCAGCATGCTCTAGCTGTCCTGCTTTGAGCCCGGGTGTTGGAAGAGACAGTCTCCAGAGGTTCCTGCATCCCTGAGTCAAAGACAAACCAATGATATTTTTTTAAAAGGGAAAATATGACTGCTCAGTCCCACGTCCCAAACCTCCATTTCTTTTGTGCCCAAAGACTCTTCTAAAACTGTAGAAAAAAAGTTAAAAACTAAGGCAGAAAATGTTAGTTGCCTATTTGTTATCATGATGGCTGATACAGCGAAAACCGATGTGTCCCTATGCTTTCATTCAAAAAATGACTTCCCCAGGCAAATGAAAAACTGAAATTGGCAATGCTGATTTAATTTCTCAAGTCTGGCATATAGGCCCATACTTCCAATATGCCAGCAGTCTGTAACTTTTGTTTTAATATGAGGTACATTTTAATTATGTTCTCTCTGGATTTTCTGTTAATTAATCGGAAACATCCAAAGAGTTTATTAAAAATACAAACTTTTTTGGCTCCATATCAAACCTGACATTATACTCCTTTTATCTACATGACAAGAATTATGTGTGATCAGATGGCTGAATTATTAATGATAGTTTCCAGGCTTTTTTTTTCCTCCTCCTTTGTTCAGTGTAAAACCCTGTAAGCTTTTCTTTCAGTCAAGGTGAAAGCAATATTAAGTCTTGGAAGTGAAACTTAGCAAAGACTCGTAGCTCTGTGAAATCCTTGTCCTGTAATCCTGGCTTTCTGTTCACCACCACTATTCAATATCTCACTTTCTATATAAGCTTCGCAATATCTAAACAGTTGATGAGATTTATTGGTTATACTCCTGTTTTCTTTCTTCATAAGAAAGCTTTGTCCATCCCTGCTCTCCCAGAGGAGTAACACTGACGTCTGAGATTGTTTCTGCTAGGCTTGCTAATCCAGCAGCTCCTGCAAGATGCTGGGCAGTTGGTAGGGGTGGGAAGCAAGGCGGGAGGAGAATCACCCTCATTAAGGTTTAGAGTATCATGTGCAGTATGCTTTAACAGCATTGTTAAGATCCAGTTAAATAATTATGAGCTAATGAGGTTGATTGGGTGAATAGAAGTAGTAGCAGGTCATTTTCAAAAGGTGCTTTATAAATTAAAGCATGATTGTACTGTGTTGGACCTCTCTAAGGGACTAAACAGAGTTGTTTCTGGACATTTTGGAGAAACGACAACAGAAGAGATGGAAGTTGAGTCCGATCTATGCTAATGAGTCCTACATTTCCTATGTGCAGGATTTCTCCAGATGCCTGTAGCAGCTCCATGAATGTTTTCCTTACAGCCCCTGACTTCATCTGCCATGGTATTTTCTCTTAAATAAACACATTTCTGGATAGAACTGTAAAAGCTTTCTTATTTTTTATTAAGGTTAAAATGGCAAAGCACATTGTTGTGGCTAAACTCTTTGTCTCTAACCTTTTAAAAGGAAAGCGCCGCCATTAAGGTGAAATTTAAACACACAGAGAATTCATTATGCAAATAGTGCACACGCCAGATGATCTGAAGGAAGCCTGCACATTTCCATAGAAAACAAGCGTGAGTGTAGGAAAGCAGATGCTTTCTACCAACAGAGTGTACATACAGTTCTCAGGAGGACCAGAACAGCAATTTATTTTCAGACTGCTGGAAGTATGCAAATTCCTACAGAATTAAATGTGAATTTGAAAGAAATGACATCTATTAAGGACAAGGCAACCCAAAGAGACAATTGGGAACTTAATAATTTCATCAAGAGCCTTAAGAGGCTCCTCTGTGTATTAAAGTCAGTGATTCAAATGTCGTCTCACTTTAGCAAGGACATAAGTGGTCCATCAAAAGGCATCACCTGACCACTTGAGCTGCTCTTTGGTACAGTCTGTGATACGGCTGCGGCGTATGTTCTGCTAGGTTTGCTGTTCTTAGCTTTCAGCAGTTCACCCTAGAAAAGTCCGAGTGAGTTGGTTTCTGTCCTGACACATACGTGATCACCACAATTGTTAATTAAATTCTTTCTGCTGGACATTTTCCCCCCTGACCTAGATGGAATGAGATGGATGTTACTGAGGCTGTAGCCTGAAGGCAGGGGAGCAGCGCTAAGTACAGCAGCATGATTTGCACAGGGGCTATTGCTGGGGAGCCATCAGCCAGCTGCTTGAACATGGGGAGATTTTTCTCTCCTTTCTACAAAAGCACGGTATTACTGGAGTGACACCAGGAGCACACAGGATGGCAGAACTCAGTTGCCAGCCTGCGCTGCCCTGGCTCTGCCTCTTTATCTTTGCCGAGTCTGACGGCTCAGTTCATCCTGCTGCTTTTCTGTCTCTTCACTGTTGCATTTAATGGCTCCATTTGCGCTCAGAGATAGCCAGCTGGGGTCAGGGAGGGCAGGAGATGTTGGTTTACTGGAAGTACCGCATTGTATTTAGTACAAATTTTGATTAAATACGTAAGGTCAAATATCTCCATTTAGCTACAGTGGAAGTGACAAGTTTTCAGTCCTTTTGAACTCTGTCAAAAGGCAATGAAGGTCACTGCGTATAACTAAGAATTTAAGCATTCATATATGACAAGGTTTGGTCAGGGCTCTCATGGCAAGAAATCCCTTGTACAATGAGAGCCATCAGAGCCCCCTGTGCCAGCACAGTTCAGTAAGCAGAATGAAAGATCGGGCTGTCTCATCTGCTTCTCACATACCCCGCAAACAATGAGTTGACTAGGTAGGTAGATATGTTGCTACCTCATTGCAGAGCAGAAATTATTGTTGAAGTGATCGCTAAAATGAGTATAGTCACTGGGGAGACACTATGGTCACCAGGGTGAGATTTCCAAGTAGGGTCATCTCCTCTAGGAGACTACTCAGCGCTGTGGGTCACTCTGGTTGGTGCAGTGCCCATGTGTTTTAAAAACACGTGTGATTACATCATGTCTGTAAAGTCAGTGGTGTCTAACATTCATTCTCCCCATGGGTTGGGCATAAGGGATTACAAAAATGCTCATTCTCTGGCCCATTTTCTGCTGGTTGAGAATCATACTCTTTCTTTCTCTGAGTAACATGTAATTTTTTTCTTCACACAGGTTGTAATCCTTGGCAAACATTCGAGAGGCTATCACTACATGCTAGCAAACCTGGTAAGAACTGTTCCTCATTACAAGTATAGCTAAGGTTCAGAGGGTAATATATTCTGTTCAGGTTGTGTCAACTTTAATCAGCAGCAGAGAAAATGCCTGAGTGAGTTCTTGGATTATGAGGAATGACTTCAGTAAATACTGGAACTGGTAGGTTACAGTCATCAGTAGTCAATTATGGCCTGCGTTTTATCTAAGCAGCTAATATCCTCTACTGATTTTAAAATAATGATTTAATTATGTGTTTTCCACTAATCTGTGTCCTCATAAATAAGACACTTGGTAACCGTAATCTTCTATATCTGAAATTTAAGCACTCTAGGAAAAATAATTGTAGGATATTTAGGTATAAAATGAGTGATGAAAAGCTGCAAATTAGAACAATAATTCCACCAAGTGAAATGGCCAGACTGTTCAGCCATTCGTTTTTATTACAGAGTGAGAGTGTGGGTTGAAGACAGCATGTGTACTGACCTACCAGGATAAAACAAGACATTTTTATCTGTACCAGGACTACTTCTGGAATCTAAAATTGGCTTTCAGGGGTGTATGTGATGTCTTGGAAACAGCATCCACTTGAGTTCCTTAGAATAAGTGTCATATTGTAATTGATCCTTGCAGAATCTAGTTTTGGTTTCCATGTCTGCTGTGAGCAGAAATATGTTCTTCCAAAGATCACACTTCGAAGTTAGCAATCCCACTTAGTGGAATGTTCTCTGTATTCATGTTTTGGTCTGATTAAGACAGAAAAGACGAATTTAAAAATACCCTTATTTAATATGAGTACTGTATGACTTACAAATGTGCCATTTTGCTTTACAAGGAGCAGTCGTGATCTGACTGATTGTAGAGTGTGCTTAGAAATACAGAGGTTCTTACTCTGAGTTGCCTTTTAGCATGTGTAAGTACTGGCATTCAGATAAACATGACTGCAATCAAATCACACTAATCAAAAAGACACCAATTTACTGCCACAGGTATAAATAACAAGAGAGTGGGAGAGAATCCTACCATAATGTTTGAAAGCAAAATGCTAAGCGGTGCTGTGACTGACGGCTGCGTAGCCTGGGGGTGCGTGCCTCGCCTTCTCTCAACCGTGTGGCTCTTCAGTGGCTTTCTGTTCCCAACAGTGAAGCTTTGCTCTACGACTGGAAGTGAGGTGTTGGGCAGATTTTCACCACGACAGGAAGTGGAAGTGGTCTTTCAGGCTTCCCTGCTGTTTTCTTTGGGAGCAGAGGATATAACATGCAATGATGCAGTGACACAACAGGGCAGTTTTCCAGTGCAAAAGGTCTAAACCTAAAGGCACCTAAAAATTCTGTTAGATGCCGCTATCAGAATTCCAGTTGCTATTGTGGTAGTAATTGTCTTCATGGTAGAATGTTTTCAGCTAGCAAGAATGAAATTCACTGGTTTATTTTGTGCCAGGTTTCCAGCAGGTAAAACTGAGACAAAGAAAAGGGGCTTTAGATGACAATAACTTTTGATTTTTATGCATCCTTCCAGGGTTTCACAGACATTGTGATGGAGAGGGTGATGCACGGAGGTGCCAATGTTACTGGGTTCCAGATAGTTAATAATGAAAACCCAATGGTTCAACAGTTTCTACAGCGCTGGGTGAGGCTCGATGAGAGAGAATTCCCAGAAGCCAAAAACTCACCATTAAAGGTATTTATTTTACTTTGATAAAGATGGAGATTAAATGAGTTACTTTTAAACAATTATTTGTTAGTTAACAATAGTATTAGTCTTCCAGTGCATAGAGTGTTCGTATAAATAATAAAATAATCAAGTGTTTTCCAGAGTTGCATCGTACTGTAAGGTAAAGGATGCTAGAAATTGCTCTCCAGTCCTACCACCAGGAAACATGGCCTGGCCAAGCCCAGGCTATTAAGTTGTCTTAATATCTTTAAAAGGTGGCAGCACTCCTTCAAGCTCCCATCTCATGCCTGGAAACTGGTGGAATGCAGGCTGGGCTGCACCCCAACCATTCCAGGATGGTTCTGATCACTGAACAGCTGCAGACATTGAGTGTCACTACCTTCACCCATGTCTTGACACAGTTTAGTTCTCTAATACAGGCACAAATCAAACGTGTGCTCAGACAGGGACAGGAAGCACTCAGCTGAATTTGCATTCGAGGTGGTTTGTTACAAACTTAGAAAACAAAAACCGTAAGTGGTGCTAAGTATAGTAAAATATAAGTTGGGGGATAAAGGGGCCTCCTTCACAGTGTGTGAAGGAGATGGGTGTGACAGATGCGCCAGGGATAGTCTATACAGAGTGGCCCTCATTTGGAAGAAAGGGCTGGACCAGACACTGCACTGCAGTCTCTTCTGTCCCTGAAATCATGTGATTTCTTTGGAGAAGGAAAATTATCTTCATCTCACATCCCACAGCCTTGCTGGCGTGTCAGAGAAAGCAAGGTAAGGCAAACAGGGCTTGGATCCGTGTGTTGTTCCCTGCTGTTTACGAGCTACTCCCTCTTTCTAGAGCTTCCTAGGAGCGAGGCAGAAGTGAACATAAGTGTTGTACTAACCTTAAAAGCTCTGAAAGATAGGAAGTTAACCTGGGAAGAGTTTGTTCCACTTGAAAGCAATTTACCTTGAGGGAAAAATTATCCTTAAAAAATAATCATAAGTGTGTCGTACAAACATAGAGAATGTATCACCTTTGCACAAATGTACTGCTCATTGTAGAAATGTGCACAGTATTTGTCAATCAGACAAGAGCATACTTAAAAATTGATGTACAATATTTTTGATTAGGAAACAAAATTGCCTAGAGATTAAAGCCCTGATGTTTAATTTATTCTGTATTTTATCAGCCTTTCCCTTCCCTCTCTCTTTTTTCTCTTTGCGTGCTCATGCATTTATAAGCAGAATTCAAATAAAGTAGAAAATTAGATAGCTCTGTTGGCATGACTTGGGAGGGACTGCATTAAGGTTACTGA
Source organism: Oreortyx pictus (assembly GCA_036925125.1). NCBI lineage: Eukaryota > Metazoa > Chordata > Aves > Galliformes > Odontophoridae > Oreortyx > Oreortyx pictus. The sequence continues at coordinate 5,062,709 of JAUPFR010000012.1, forward strand.
CAATTGACGTGTTCTGCTGAAAAAAAATTATCACTGTAAATTCTATGTAGTATAGATTGGACACCTATTACAAATTTATTTTTTTAACTCCAGAACAAATGCCTGATAAAATTAGTTTCAGATTCTGTAATGTTGTGCAGAGTGTGATGTAATCTTTGTTAACTAACAAGGCAGTTGAGAGGAAAGAGTGAGCACTGCAAGATTGTAGGAAGAGGTAAAAGTGGTCAGGATCAAAGAATGCCTGTACCTTGGCACAGTCAGAGCAGGAACACCCACACACACCAAATGAAAGTTTATAAACTGCTGTCATTTGAAACTCACTAAGAGAGGCTGCTGTATGACCTTCACAGTGCTACCTTTGCACTCCTTTTTATCATACATGCTCGCCTTGATCTGCACATGCAGGCATGCCTTGTTCTGTGCAAATTTCCTGAGGCTTTATATCCAACTCGCAATAAGATGATGCACATTTTTAAGAAATACAGAAAACCAATTGTGCTTTTCTGCCCTACAGGACATGCCTCTTTTTAATAAAGGAAAGCCTCTTCATTCTCATAAAAATAGTGGAAGTATGAAGGGCCATTTACTAGGGATTTGAAATCTGTCCTTGTAGGCTGAGCACATTCAATTGCTCCCAGTGTGTACGTGTTGTAACAGTGTCCCATGCACAGACCCCTAAATTACAGGTGTGCATACTGACAGTGAAAACCAGCAGTGTTATGTGCAGAACTTCCCTCCGTTCTAGGAGGGAAGAACTTCCGGGCAAGCACAGGAATGTGGAAAAAATGTAAAAAGAAAAAAAAAAAAGTGATATTTTTATAGGTGATACTACATTTATAGCACTGGGAGATGTCACCAGATCCATGCATCAAGCAGTGGATGAAGTTGACAGCAGCATGAACAATTCATTAAGGACTCCCAGGGTTTTGTTGAGGACTTGTTGCTACACAAAGCTTATCACCTTCCTCAGATTTACGGGGGTGTGAGAGAAGGCAGATGGGCAATTACCGAGGAGATGTAATGCCTTACGTGTGTTTTATGATTGCTAGCTTGTATAGCTGTCTACTAAAAATCTTAACTGATCTATTCCCGGCCACAGATGCTTCCTAATCAGGAATATGGTCCAAACAGAAATGATTTATGTTAACTTCGATTCAGAACCATCCTGGCAATCTTGTTGTAAAGAAAAAAATTACTCCAAGAAATAAACAAATCTGAGCTCTTGCTGTCAGCAGCAGCAGGGGCCAGCATGGGATTGCTGATTTTTGTAGTGATGTCATTTAGATGAACAAAATTCCAGTTAAACTTTATGCTACTATAAACTTGTTCTATTGTTTTACTCCTCTGTGCTATGCAAAATTATTTCTTCTAATTTTTTACTAAAAAAGAAAAAAGAAATTGTTAAAAAAATGAGAATTTTTGGCAAGAGAAACAGAGAGCTAGCAAAAGGACTTGTGAGCATGATTCTTGTAAGACCATATTAATGAGAGGACTGGACCTGATGATAAACCTGGGGCAATTCTAAGATTGCAGTCCGTCACCGTGTTTTGTTTGCATCAATTTTAGTACACATCTGCCCTGACCCATGATGCTGTCCTGGTCATAGCAGAGGCTTTCCGTTACCTCCGAAGGCAGCGTGTGGATGTCTCCAGGAGAGGTAGTGCTGGGGACTGCCTGGCCAACCCTGCAGTACCATGGAGCCAAGGAATTGATATAGAAAGAGCGTTGAAAATGGTAAGGGAGGACATGCTGTGGCTATTGGATACGTGTGTTCCACAACAGCAGCAACTCTGCTGGGACAGAACTACTCCATATACAGTTCCTGCACTCGCACGAACAGCACCTGCTTCTCAGGATAGAATAGAAACGACAAAAACGAACTTTATGACAAACTCCAAAGGATGGCTAGGTTGTGTTCCATAGCAAGCAAGCCGTAACAAGTTAGTTCTCAAAGAGTTGGCCAAAGTCACATCCCTGTGGGACCAGTGTAACCCCACAGCCTCTGTGGGCTGACTTTTCAAGATTTTCTGCCTACATGGGAGTGAACATGAGCCACTTTGCCATGTCCTGGGGGTTTCTAAAGTCAAGCTCAGGGTGCAGAGATGACAAGACATAATAGACAAGAATTGAGTATACTTTTGATCTGGCTCAAATAACTGCAAAAATAGTTGGATAACTAAGGAACTGTAATAATTTAGGCATGAAAGTGAAGTGAGTGAGATCAGAGCTAAGCCCATGTTAGGTAAAAACAAATCCTGGGTCAGACCTCATGCACTTGGTTTTCCAATGGCTTTTTTCTTGCCAAAGTGAAAAGATTGTACCAGGTTTATTGTACCCCTCGTTCTCTTAAGGATAGAGCTGTTGTCAGAGCAGTTCTTATGCCATTAGATCACATCCTAACCAATGCATTACCTGCACATTCTCTAATGTAGCATTGCCCTCATTTGAAGAAATGTTAACTAAATTTAACCTTCACAATAGTTAAAGAATTTGTACTATTTGAATTTTATTGTAAGTGAAACATAAAACCTCTTTGAATGAGATACGAAGGATTAATGTCTAGAAAGAACATAAGCACTGCAATAGGACACTACCTCATGTAGAAGAATGTATCTGGAAAGAACATCAGTCACGGGATACACAAAGCCCAGCTCACGACTGGCACAAAAGTAGATGTCAAACTTTCAGCAGGTCATACAAGAGGTTCACATACATCTTCATCAACCACTGCCCAATATCATCCCACAGTGGCACTGCCTGCTGGACCCCACTCCATCCGTCAGTCTCCTCCTTTGGTCCCCAAAAAAATTCATCAGGAAAAAAAATAACAGTGTCTTCTCTCTGCTGTGTAACAGCAACTCAACAATATATTTTTAAGACCTCCTGGAAGGATCCTTATGCCAGCAAAAGATGCAGTGTCACACGGCAGTTGTCCTGCTGGCAAAAGGGAAATAGGCATTACCTGACTGCTTCCCTACAGCCTCGAAAGCTCTGCATGTCTGTATTTCTAAATCTAAGGCATGAGATAAGTGACAGACAGTTTACCTGAGCAGATCTGGGCAGTTATAAATAGTCACTTTATTTGTGATTACCTCCGCACGCTGCTACCAGACGCGTTCTGAGTCCTGGTGAGTCTTCCTGGCTCTCTGCAGCCACATTTTAAGAAGTGCTGAGTTTTCCCACCAAAGATAGAAACAAATCAAATTTGAAGTCAAAAGGTGTCGAGTGCACAATGCTCACGTCTCAATGCAGCTCAGGATGAACCAGACCTAACAAGCTCTGCTGAGACATACCCTGTGCTAGGGTAGCCAGACAGCTTCCAGCAAGTGCCAAAAGCAGGCACAGCAGCTCACATTTGGCTGCAAATTTTATGTCAACTGCTCTACAAATGCTCAGTCCACAGCTGATAAAACCTCTCTGGGACACATTTAGCTTTCCAAGCCTCATGCACATCTTTAGCTTTCTGGAGAAAGGAAAAACTCACGTTTTCTTCCAAACCCTTGAAAACACGAGCTGCTAAATGGATTCAAATCTACTTACTAACAAAAAAAAAAAAAGATCACACTACTTATATGTCTTTCTCAGTTTGGCTCACTGGATGATTTGGGGCCAAAGGAATTTTAGTGTTTTTGTGTAGTTTTTCCCTGTCTATTATAATAAGTTTAATTGTACCGTCTCTAAACCATAATGAGCAACTTGGTAACCAGCTCTGAGCATCTCCAGGGACTGTGGCTTCACAGTTTCCCTTTGACCAGTTTTCCACCACGTATTCATGTAGCTTCTAAAGCATTCTGCTAAATATGAAAGCTAATCTACCCCTACTGCAGTTTCAGACTATTGCCCCTTCTGCCTGAGATGAGAGCTTGCCAGTGTCGATAAGTGACAAATGGAAATACCTCACACTTTCATACAGGGAAATAAGAAAGATTTTTTTCTTTGAAATGAATTACTTCATACTTCCCTTTAAAGTGATTCATGTGAGTACGTAATGATAATGACTTACTGCCTATACACCCATCCATCCAGATTGAGACCAAAACCCCATAAGCAGTAGAGACAAATGTGTTCATTCAAATGCATTCATTCCTTTCTCCTACGCTGGGACTGATCCTAAAATAAAGCTCTTCCCAGAATGAGCAACGACATGAAATTCTGGTCCATATCACAATTCACTCTGTGCCATATTGTGAGGGCTTTAATAGCATGGAGTTGTTGCAGGTAGCTTGCTGATATTCCCTTCTACGTCAGTGAACCTAGTGTGACTAAGGATGGCAGAATCAGTCTTTCTTATATTTAACATGCACGCAGGACTAATTTCACTTACTTACACTTAAATGCAACTCAGTCTGCAGTGGTGAGTCACCAGCAGAGTACCAACTAACAAAGGGTATGTACGGCTGAAACTGAGAGAACTGAGGCTTCTTTATTATAAAGAATACCACTGGCTGTGTCAGAACTGCTACAAGTCTCTAATACAGATAAAAATTGTGCTGGAACCTAGTGAGTTCCTGCAAAATGTAACAGAGAAAAATATAGAGTGAATCCATTATTAATATTTTTTTTTTGTATTTTTTGCCTCAAGGTGCAAGTTCAAGGAATGACTGGGAATATCCAGTTTGATACCTATGGGCGAAGAACAAATTACACAATTGATGTGTATGAAATGAAAGCTTCTGGATCAAGAAAGGTCAGTTTCAAGATGTACATTCTGATTTCATATCTTTAGAAATAACATTTCTGATAATAATGTTCCCGCAAACTAACGGAACTCAATAATAGCGACGGAGCACTGGAACAGGTTGCCCAGAGAGGTTGTAGATTTTCCTTCTCTGGAGACATTCTGGATGCCTACCTGTGCAACCTGGGCTAGGGAGCTGCTTTGGCACTGGGTTGGACTCCATAATCTCTGAGATCCCTTCCAACCCCTTCAATTCTGTGATTCTGTGAATACTACACGGCCACTGTAAAACCGAGACCCAGAGGAATCCCTGCCTTCTTGCTCTCCTCCCTGTTACAGGAACCGTGTTCTATTCTGTTCCTAAACCATATCACTCATCCTATTCAATATTTTCTTCATTGGTTTACATTTCAAGTTCAAGCCCCACTTTTTCTATTAGAAGCCACCTGGAGCTTTTCCTCTGCTGAGCACACTGCCTGCTGTCATCATGTCCCTGTGCTCAGCCCAACTTCCTACATTACTCTCCATCTTTCCCTTCTTCATAAGAGGCCTCAGAGCAATGGTGAAACTGGAGTGAGTGCATTTTAGTAATCTTCTGAAATTAACAAAAAATAATCTGGGTTTTAATTAGAATTTTTCACCACTTGTTCTCTTGTCTCCTAAATAAAGTGTAGAGCCTAAGTGGTGTGACTGCCTGTTATAAAAGCAATTTAGAGCGAATGTTCAAAAATAATTAGGTAGGCAGGTTCTCAGGGGTATCATGAGATGAGTCTGCGTAGATAAGATACATCATCCCCCTGATTTCAGAGATAGTAGGTACCTGACCTGTTTAGTCATCACTGCAACTCTGTAAACTCTTCTGCACTTACTTGATAACAAAATACCTCTGGACACAACTGTAGCCACTCCACTAGGTTTATAGTGCAGACGTGTTTCTGCTATGCTGCACAGAAATATAAAAACTAGTCTAATAACAGCATAGCAACACAGCCACAGCACCATGAAGGTCAGCGCAAGCCAGCTGACAAACAGTCTCCTCATGCTCAGAGAGGGTTTTGTAATCCACATTGAGGATTATGCTGCTGTGCCTGCATTGCTAACAGTGTCTGTGCATCTGCTCTGAAGCTCATACGTCTGCAGGTGCTGTCCTCACTGCCTGAACTGCAGCAGAATACTGATAAAAAATTCAAAACCGAATAATTTGACTCAAAGTGCTTGGCGGTGTGTTTTCTTGTCCTTAGCACATTCTTATGCAGTGGATACAGAGGAATTTATTCCACAGGTGCCGTAAGAATGGGAATTTAAACAGTGAGAATTGAATATGTATTTTCACTTAGATTTGGCTCGTATCTATTAAAACTAATGCGATCACGACTAAATGTTCCAAAACCATAGTTATCACAGTTCTTGTTACAAGTTCATGCACCAAAGTCCTCATAAATATACGTAGTAACAATATCCCTTTTTATAGGCTGGTTATTGGAACGAATATGAAAGATTTGTGCCAACATTAGATCAGCTACCCTCTAATGACACTTCGTCTGTGGAGAACAGAACCATAGTAGTCACTACCATCCTGGTAAGTTTAATGTTCCTAGTGTGTTTGTGTTTAGGAAATAAGATGCACGGCTCCTGAGATGTGCTAGACGCGTTGTCAGGAGTCTGGTGTTGAATACTGTGTTACTTCAAGTGACTGAAAAGTTCAGTGTCTGCCAGAGATTTGCTGAGGGCTTGATACTGCAAGCTTCTATGTGTATCCTGGAGTTTACTCACAGGAATCCCACTGAGCTCAACATTGTGCTTTCCTGCTTCTCAGACACTTGAATGCAATCAAATGCCTCATATAAGTGAAGTTATGCATGCATGTGACTGCTGGCAGGATCTGGCCTTCCTGCTGTAGGGTCAAATCTTGCACCCCTCACTCAGGTACGGCTTCTGTAAACTCAACCCCTGTGGACTGAGGAAGGGTGGTACAATGAAGCCTGTAGAGAACTGGAAATGCTCTAGCACTGGGATTAAAGCTATGTATACGCACGAAATTCCAGAGGAGTAATGCTCTTCATGTGTTTTGTAAACAGCAATACCTGTGCCACTCCCATTGCTTCTAGCAAATGTGTTCTGTGTAGTATTGTTTGTAACTTTTATGCCTGTTACGATTCTACAAAGCATGATCCAATTTTATGCTCTTTCCTGAAGCATCATGTTTTATACTCCAATGAAGTTAGCAAGATATAATCAGCATTTCGGCCAAAATTTTCCAAGAAGGCTAAGGGAATTTATTGGGAAAAAAAAAAAAACCTGCTGCTGAGGATTTTAGCCTAGCTTCCCTTAGGCTGCTTTGAAAATATCCCCATCAGAGCCCCATTCTAGGCCATGGGGAACTTAGCAAATGTTTTTGCTACTACAAATGTTGGGCATGTCAGTTCTTTAAACGTTAAAAACTGAATTATTATGACAGCGATGCCCTTTGACTGTCTAATAACCTAAAAAATGAGGCCTAATCCTGCGGACGATAGTGCAACTTTGTTAAAGTGGAATAGTCCTGTTGTCTTCAATGGAGCCAAACTAGGAGTAAAATCTACAGTGTGTTTGAATGCAGGATCGTGCCAAGGATTTTTAAAGTGCGAAAGTCTGTCTCCCTAATTTCTGTACCAAAGTAGGAAATATTGTACATACTTGCCATTAATATAAAGTAAGGATCGTAACATCTCTCATTTTGTATGTTTTAAAGCTGTGTTTTACATTCATAGACTTTTGATCTTTACTTTTGTTTCAAAGGAATCTCCATATGTAATGTATAAGAAAAACCATGAACAACTAGAAGGGAATGAGAGATATGAAGGATATTGTGTAGACTTAGCTTCTGAAATAGCAAAACATGTTGGAATAAAATACAAACTGTCAATTGTTGGAGATGGGAAATATGGAGCTAGGGACCCTGAGACTAAGATATGGAATGGCATGGTGGGTGAACTGGTCTATGGGGTAAGTTTCTCTTAACCTTCATTTTCATGTTCTTTATTATGAAAAGTTACGCTCGAAGTTAATAAACTGCAAAATAAAGATAATTTGTTTGAATACCACTTTTAAAATTCTAGATATTTCTTTGTAATGTCCTTTTTATAGCCTAGCTTTCTAATCATTTCATTTAAAGAAAATGTCACTTTTTTATCGCTGCTCTCCAAATGAGATTCCACAAAACATTGAAATTTGCATTGGGAAAATTTCAAATTCCTTATCTACAGCAGATTTTCCAGTTTGCCCTTTGTGTGCTGCTCTTGTGTTGGCCATGTCTTCTTTTTCTCCGTCAGTCCTGTAAAAGATGGGGGCTGCCCCCACCGTTAAAGGTGTGATCTTACGATGCTGAGCATTCTTGGATCACCGAGGTCAGTTTTTGTTTGACCAGAGATCAAAGACTCAGCACCATGCTTGCTTTTTAGAGGAAGAGGCAATGCAGGCTTGAAACCACCCACAGGTTTTTCTCTTTAAAAATCAACTGTCAGACACGCACACAAAAAGCTGATCTAATACATTATATTCCTCTTTCATATTTCTATATTGGGTATATATTGCTTACTTTAGTAAGAAGAAAAACAGCCTGGAATTGCCATTTTAGAAACTTCTTTGAAAACGTGAATTTTGGAATGCTGATACAATAAGCCAGATGGAAGGGGGAGAAAGTTGGCTTTGCAGAAGAGACTTTACAAGCCGATATTTCATCGTTGCTTTTTTTTCCCCAAATGCTAATGAGATGATTTGTGATTCCACCCAAATCCTCTTTGCAGTTTATTTTTAACAAGCTTTCCTTTATTAAAAATATCTGTACAGAAGTGAATGTTTCCATTACCTCCTTTTGTTCCCTTGATGAGTGTCGCTTCTAAAAGTCACCTCAAAATCTCCCTATGATAACATCGTATCATAGTCTCTTGCAAAATGTGTGGTGTGATGACTCTTTTCAAATGAATTAGTCTTTTTTAAAAGTAGTTGCTAGGTTTCCATCTTTTCTTTTTTTTTTTTTTTTCCCTCCAGAGTCCTAAATCCTTGATGGTATACTATGTAGCCTATTTGACTTCAAATATTTTATATGAACGACAATGATTTTGTGGTGTTGTATTAATGGGAGGGAGGGAAATCTATTGATGAACGTAAACAGGGCTCTGGATCCTGGGGCTGAATCTTTGCTTTCCTATTGCATTGAAGTTTGACATTATCCGAGTCTTTGAACACCCAGTGCCTCAGTTCTGTGATTTTGGGAAAACAGTATTTCCTTTCTTAGAGAATACAAGTGTATTAAGAACATCTGAAGGAAAGGCTTAGTTTAGTTTCAAGCATAATTGCATTGTAATGAAAACCTAAACCCTCAGTTTCCCAGTGTGTGGTTCAACAAATATCAAGAGTATTAGCCATAATTGGGTCCTTTTGATATATTTGCAAGTGACAAGCAATGAAACAGTTTATTCACTTAAAAGAAAAATCGTATCGTACACAAAAGACGTGACAAAGAGAATCTAAAATTACTTCTAACAGCCAGGGCAAAGGGACCATCTATGCCGGAGGATGAAAGGTGTGATACGGGCCGCCGCCTTTGGGATGAAAGCCAAGCAGGATTAGCCTGTGCAGCTGCTGAGCAGTGTGAGATCCATCTGTATGAAGGGCTATCTGAACCCAGCCTTTGTTTGGATGAACAGGCTCCCTACTGCACCCTCCTCCCTCACCCCTTGGGATGAGCCTCACTCAGAGCTTGCCTCCTGAGCATCAGACTGAGCCCTCTGTCCCAGTCGTGCCCGTCACCTGCCCACACCTGCTAAGTACAGCCTCACAGGCACTGCTGACCATACAACTCCAAACCTGCCCGTGGTGGTCATTTTCCCCACAAAAAGATCTGTTCTGTTGTATTCTGACACTGTTCTCACCAATATTTAATGAAATTTAATGAAAATTTGAGGAATGTTTCCTTCCCTGCCCCCAGCAGCTCCTCCTTGCACACTGTGAGCTCAGTTACTGAAGACTCTTAACCGCAGTGCTCAATTATTCAAAGGTCAGATGCATCCCTTGAGGTTTGCAGACCCGGGTTAATGCTGATGGCTCCGCGCTGCTGAGCAAGCTCCCATCCTGCTGAGCTGAACAGCTGAGCTGGGGAGATGTACAGAAATCCACCTGGCTTTCTGCTAGCTGGCGAGCAGCCCCTGGCCTCTGAGCACCAACCTCAGCAGCCCCTCAGGTGCTCTCCCAGTCCTGTTCGCCATCGTGGTGAGATATCCTTGGCCCTTTTCTCCAGCTGTTGAGAGAGGGCTGTGTACAAAACTCACAAGGATGTGCTAAGAGCCCTTTGAGATGAAGAGTACTCTAGAAGTGCTAATTATTAGGAGCAACTGTCTCGTTTATGTGCTGACTTCCCTTTATCTCTCCAGGGCTTAAAACTCTATTAGGGATCTAAAACTGTACATTTCCCCTAATGCCCTTGTGAGCCTTGTCTGCAAAATGACTGTCACATTTGGCTCTTCCAGATTCCATTTTGGGAAGACAAGAGGGAGATTAGATTTTAAATGCCTTTATTAGCATGTATAGAAGATAGACATGGGGGAATCAAAGGGGCCTGATTGGTTTTGGTACCAGTTACCCAGCAGCTGAAGTGAGCTGTGGCAGAAAACAATCTTTTAGATTGCGTTTGTCTCAAGTGTTTCATCTGTCAAACGCAGGATGTTCCTGGCCCAACGGGCCTGCCACTGCCACCCACACTGCTGGGAAGTCGCACCAAGTGTTTTTTAAGCCATGCCCTTTCTTTGCATAGACTCATACATTCAACCCCTTTCTAAAAGTGCTCTTAGCACAGCCACAGGAAGTGAGTGGCTTGAAGCTTTAACGCCAAAACCCTAATTAACTGTAATTAATGTTTAGTTTGTGCCAGTTCTTTATTGCCATTACTCCTGCTTCCTGTGGGATGCAGCATGTAGCCGGGAAGCTGCAGCCAGGTCCTTGCAGCCTGTACAGAAGGGGTCTGAGTAGGGAGGATTTGGGGAAGGAGAGGAGGAATGGGGCTGTCCAGAGCTGCAGGTCCAGCTGACCAGCACAGCCCTGTTCAGAGTGCAGGGCAAGCCTGAGCTCAGCACCTATGGGGCTAACTAGGGCAGGCCCAGGAGCCACATGTCACCTGGGACAAGCACACTATAATGCTTCCCACTGGAGACTTCTCCCTCCTCTGTCCCATAGCAGTTCAGGGCTGGCTGGAAGGCACAAAGACCTCCTGTGCTGTCAGCCAGGTCAACCTCAGCTGGCTCTGCTTGGGCCGTTTGGTGTTGCTTTGCACCAGGCTGTGTGAAAATCTGGCTACAGTGCAGGACTTGCTCTTGGCAGCATCGAGGTGGCAGCCCCAGATGCAGGGAGTGCTGGCCAAGCAGGTGCCCCCAAAATGGCTTTGCTTCACACCCAGAGCCCAGAAGTCCTGACAGAGATGAGCTAGCAGTGAGGCTTCTGATTTGTTAGCAACGTTTAAAAGTCAGTAATAGTAATAGTATAAAAATGTGACATCAGGAATGAAAATTATCCAGTTTTTGATAAATCCAAAAATGTCATTGTAGGTTGAACAAAGCCTTAAGTTTGATCTTTCACTCTAATGGTATCAAAATAAGACTTTTCCTTTTACCATAAAAGCGCTGATGCAAGCTCTACTGTTTTTTTAAACTAAGTGAAACTTCTAAAACGTAATGGAAATATTTGACATTAGCCAGGCGAGTGGTGAGAGCTGTTTTCTTGTACATTTTAGAAGAGTATTTTGCATTCTTAACTGAGACTTGAAAATTTTTGGAAAAGTATTTTTAGTTCTTAACTGAAACTTGAAATATGTCAAGTTAAGTTTACCTGGCACTTCAGTGTTCCCAGGTCTGTGATTCTTTTTTTCATTTTAGACATTCCTGATGGAGAATGGTGTCTAGTTCAGCCACCAGCAAGCTCTAGGTTCTGGACACCAGGGAACATAAGGACCACTTTGTCCTGCTCCCATACAAACCTAAACTTGCTGTACATGTGAGCTGTGTTCCCCGTTAGGTTCTATGGTACACCTTCTGAAAGAAGCTAATTAGCATGCTGTGAAGGCATTAATTATTCTCATATCCTCAGACAAACTAACAGCATCCCAGCGCATCCCAGTGCAGCTCACCCCAGGCCCGGGTCCTGATCAGACAGACACCCACCTTCTACATAGTTAAAGCAGCTAAACGCTTCTAGTTTTGTGAGTGAGCCACTGTTTAAATCCAGCCAGCAAGGCAGGCACTGCCCACCCTGATCCACACCAACGAGCTGCCCTCTGCCAGCACTCTGCAGCCACCTCTCCTGGAGCAGGGCTGTGTACACAGGGCTCCGTGCCCGCCCGCCGCCAGCCCCTGGCACTGCTCTCCTCTCCTCTGCAGGCTTTGATTCCTTCCCCTCTCAAAGATCACCGCTGTTCTGCTTTCACTGTGCCACCAGGGAAACCTCCCTCCCTCCCCAGGCTTTCACGACGCTGAGGCTAATTGAGAGTAGGCTGAACACGTCTCTTAATTGTAGCTACAAATGCTCTGGGAGTGGAAAGAGCGGACAGACCGTACAGCCCTTAAAACTCCCCTCAGGTGACAGAAGGTCTCGGTAAAAACCTTTCAATATGTAAAACAGCACCGAGGAATGAAGCTGGGATGTAAAGCTGAGGCAGTCCCCAGACACACGGCCTCCACAGCTGTTGGAGCGAGGCTGCCCGCTCCTGTCCCTGCCAGCTGGGCCCGCAGCAGCAAGACCATGACTGCCATGGAAAGCCTTGGGGTAGCAGCTGGGGGAAGGCTGATCCCACTCCTCGGTGCCCCCTCTGGTTTCACCACAGGGAGGTGGCATGACTCCCAGCTCCGGTTGCACCACGCTGGGTGGGATGCACAGGCTGAAAGCAGACCTGCCTCCACTTCTCTGTTTGCAGAAGACAGCAATAGTACCTCAGGAGGAACTGTGTGTCTCCAAAGAAGGCCTTTATTGGACAAGGAAAGCACTTAATGTCGACATATTACAGCAGACAACACTGTCATGCATTTTTTCATTGCTCAGCTAATGCTCAGTGCAGCTTCAACGCAGTGTGTTGCTGTACTGGTCTGAGCTGTTGTCTCCAAATAAGTGTGAGCAAAAGTGTTAGAAACAACAGTGCCATCTTGGCCCAGCTCCTCAGCACACCTTGATATCCATGGGGATAGTGTGCTCCACTGACAAAGTAGCTGTTGTATCAGACACCACAGGTGAGGTGTTGCTCTGTCTGACATCCTGCACTGACAGTCCTACGCTGCACTGTCAGCTGTCTTCCCAGCACTGTCTCATCTCAGAAGCATTCAGCACCTCTGGAGTGCCTGGGGGACTGGCTCTCAATGGAAATTGGGCAGTAAGCTCCAGGCAGTGTTTCTCTGCTTTGGTATGAGCACAGGCTGTGTGCTGGTGGCATCCCATCGCTAAGGTCTGGGGCAGTGAGTGCAGCCAGCCCTGAATTTCTTGGAAAGCAACATACTGGCAAAGAAATTCTTCAGATCTGCAAGCATGAGCAACCAGAAACATGTACCAGCAGGAGCCTGCCTAGTATCTCTTGCTACCTCTAGTGCATGTCTTTGAAGATAGTGAAACTCATCTTCAGGGCTGTAAGCAGATGATCTCCACCCCACCTTTTGGATGACAGAGGTGGAACATCTTATCACTTCTCTTCCTCCACGCAGAAGGATATCTCCATTTAGTATTTTTCTCCCTCCCCGTAAGAGCCTTGAGATTTGCAGCCCCCTGGGGTCGGCTCTGTGCAGAGTGGGCAGCGCTCCATGCTGCATGTCCTCCCTAAATCCGTCCTCCCACACTGGTAGGCAGAGATAGAACAAGCCTCAGAGGAATCCATGACATTTCTCTCCCAGCTTAAATGCAGTGAGGATGATGTTTGAAACGCCATTAGTCATGAGTGATTAGCAAAGCTCAGTTGTGGAGGTTCTTAGCTGTCCCCCCTCTTAGCTCTGCACATGGAAGGGCATGTTTGTGGTTCTGTTGTGTTATTTTTAATCTAGTTCAGTTTTTATGGGTTCTGCTTATCTGCAGCCATAACAAGAAGAGAGATTCACCACCATGCTGCAGTTATTAATAATCTGTGGGGGTGCTCAGAGTTCTTCATAAGTTCTCTGCCTCAAATATTATATGTCTATATAAATAGGCGCTGAGTGCTCTTATTTTAACTTCTCTAGTGTAATAGTTGGGAGCCAGGCTCAGGTGCTGCACTGTTGCTGGGCTGCTCTCAGTGCCCGAGTTGTGGATGGTTTCCTGAGAACCTATGTCTGAACCCACGCTGGCTCCCTTTGCTGAGAACAATTGCTGCTGTATTCATTGGAGACCAGAGGATGTTTATCTGTTGGTGTTCCCAATGAGTTGAAGGCTTACCAAAAATGGTGGGAAAGCAGGAAGACTGAAGCGTATTAGAAAAATAAGTATTTCTCTCTCCACTAATATTAATGTAATTTTAAATCATTTACAAAGAAGACACTTTGTCTTACGAATAAGGACATGGCAGCAATCAGGCATTTAAAAACTGATTTGTCAGTGCTAAACAGAGCATCAGCTCCATACTCCCAAAGACCCCACGGGAGCATCCTGCATGAACCCAGCTGCTCATGAAGGAGATGCAGATTTTATTGCACGCTGCATCAGCACTTAGCAAGAACTCCACCGTGTCTCCTTTAGCAATCAAAATATTACTTTGGGAGGATTAAATTTCTCCGAGTTCAGGAAAATGCTACAGCAAATAATGGCACCCGTGGCTGGTCCAGCCCCTCCTGCCTGACAAGCTGTCCCTTGGCTGATGGGGCTGCTGCCTCCCACCCTGGCTCCATTTCTCGAGCAGTCATAGCTAAGGGTTCTGCAGAGTTCCTCATCCAGTCAGCTTGCTCTAATAAGGATTAATTTGCAATTACCTCATTAGTTCAAGTTGAAATAGAGAAGCCATGGTCAAAGTGCTTAGCCTTCCAGCCAGCAGTGGACACTGACTGCATTTAAAAACTGATGTCCTGTGTGCATCTTATACTGACCGCAGACATTTAATGTTTAACAACAGTTTGGTAAGCAGTAGCTAAAAGACAAATATGTGTTTGGGGAGAATTCGTCAGCGAGCAAGCTGCAGGATCATCCAGTCCCTTCCCTGTACTCTACCCATGTTCCCTCAAGTCTCTCTATTACTTCAGTTATTAACTCATTCGTCTGCAAAGCCAGTAAACACCCAGCATCCAAAAGCAGCTGGCACTTCCCATTTCTAGATGCACGCTGTGATTAACTAGATTTTTGCAGCAAGCAACTACAGATTGGGTGAGGGTTTTCTCCTCAAGGAAAGCAGTCACTCAAGGGGAAGGGCAATGTCCTAGTACGCATGAATGTCTAAAGGAGCTGAGGAGGGCTATAGCAAAGCACACCATGGGCCATGGTTTCCAAATGGCTTCCTTATGTGTGCGGACATGACTTATTTGATTATTCCAAGCCATGAACTTGTACACATCCCTCATAGCTGCACATGCAGGTGCAGACGGTTAGGGGGCCTTCCTGAGGGACTGGAGGAAGCCTGGAGGTTTGTGTGTACTCATGGGGAATGCAGGCAGGCCCAGCAGGGACACCATTGGCCTCTGCTGTGCAGCATCCAGCAGTGCCTTGGGAACTGGGGCTGAGGCACCCGCCGGTATGGGGCGATGAGGTGGAGATTGCCTTTATGAAAGGCTTCACCATTCCTGCTTATTAAACTTCAAATTAGATTAAATTAAATTAAAGCCTGCCACCGCAAAGAAAACTAAACAAAACAATAAAACTTAACAGCTTAGAAGATGGGGAAATCAGGTCTTAGTGAAAGGCAAGTATATCTACATCAGATTTACATAAAGCTACACTGAACTGTTATATGGCACAGATTTTAATCACTTCTTACTAACATTTACTATTAACTTGTATTCAAACTTGTACTTAATTAGGTTTGATTTTTCTGTCAGAAAGGCATGCACACTCAGTAGTTGGAAACAAAATTCTGATTTAGAAAGGTGCACAGTGAGCACCTTAGTTAGTGGTAAGTTAAGTTTTCCCTAAGAATCGCTTTTTCCTTCTGAAACTTGTAATTATCAGTGAAAGGCCATCTTTAAGAGAATTAACATCATGAATAGTTACAGATTGTTAAAAATAAGGCAGAAGACTACGAATAATGTGTGTGGACTCTTTCAGTAAAGTTTTTTAGCTTTTTCTTAAAAAGCAACAGTACTTTTTTCTTAACATCCTACTCTCCTCCACTGCAGTTTCTGACACCTCCTTGAGTACTTTGCCAAATCAAGGCTGGGTTGTCTGAACAGCGTGACTTGAATCTGGTATAGAAATATAGACACAATTATATAAATATTGAAATTCCATTATGGAATACTATTTTTAATCATACAGCTGAGTAATTTTCATTGATTGATTTATTTATTTTCACTTCACATTTTTACCTTCCCTTGGAATCCAGCAAAGACATAAGGATTGAAATGAAAGGGTGTTGGTTCCAGACATTATCTCATTGCAAATTGCCCTGGTGAATGACAATGCAATGAGATGAGATTGTCATTCTGTATGATCCATCCTCAGTACAAGGTCTATATTGCAGATCTGTAGAGCTGAGATTCGGTGTAACAGGATGACATAGATAATATAGAAAAATACCACTTTGCTTTTTTTCCCAGATAATCTAGGCTATTTACTTCTCAGGGATTCACAGATCTCTATTACTGCTCTTAGTGACCACAGAAGGGATGGACTGCCTGGTTCCCATCATCCCACTATTCTTCCATCTTCCGTCCTTTATTGTAGTGGGGTTTCAGAGGAATATATAAATTGTAGTGCCCAAATCCATCTGAAATTCCATGACTAATTACTTATCTTAGGCTTATCTGGACTAATGAGTAAGGCAACAGAACTTGCTGGTAGAGTGAAAAAGAAAACATCCAAATATAATAAACAAATAATTTGTTCAGCGTTCTCAAGACAGATGGACCGATACAGGCTGTTACTAGAGAATGACATAGAAGTCAAAAGGCAAGTGCTTGCCATGTTGCCATGTCTACAAGGTATACAAGGACGCACTTGTGCTAGAGGGAAAAGGACATGCTCTCACACTGGCCCAAGAACTGTTTTTAACTCCTCTTCCTGGAATTAAAAAATTATTAATGTCAAACAACTTTTTTCATAAATAGAAAGATTAAAAAGCCACCCAACAATCCACATAAATTTGAAATCCCTGACACAGTAGTTTCTTTGTTGTTGTTGTTGTGGTTTCTCCTATGATTTAAGTTTGTTTTTACATGTCAAACTCTGTTCATGACTGAAATGCAATAAAAATTACATTTTAAATGCAGATTATATAGACCCTATGCATGATCCTGGGAAGTACGACTTCAACTGCAGTTTCCTTGTCCAGTTGAAATATAGTTTATTCATTCATTCTAAATGAACAGAAACAAAAATGCACGTTGGTACCTATCTCACTATGCCTTGAGGCCCTTGCACAGATTTGGTTGTTCTTCTTATAAATAATTTCCTATTGGTATCCCACATTCCTTAATCAAATTCAGTGACTGCCAAATAAGTTGAAATGAAAATGCTTCCTACTCACTCTAGTAACTCATCATCTGATTAATTAACGTGAGATTCTAGATTTTGATTATGTTGCAACTGTTTTGTAGCTAACTTGGCCTTGTTTTCCCTTTTCAGAGAGCAGATATAGCTGTTGCCCCCCTCACCATAACATTGGTGCGAGAAGAAGTCATAGACTTTTCCAAACCCTTTATGAGCTTGGGAATCTCCATCATGATCAAGAAGCCTCAGAAATCTAAACCGGGCGTATTCTCTTTCCTGGATCCTTTGGCTTATGAAATTTGGATGTGTATAGTCTTTGCTTACATTGGCGTCAGCGTAGTTCTTTTCCTAGTCAGCAGATTCAGCCCTTATGAATGGCACTTGGAAGACGGCAGTGAAGAACCACGTGACCCTCAGAATCCTCCTGATCCTCCCAATGAGTTTGGAATATTTAACAGCCTTTGGTTTTCCCTGGGTGCCTTTATGCAGCAAGGATGCGATATTTCTCCAAGGTTTGTTTCATATCACTCCATCACCTTTTTGCATTTTATGGTCATTTTCTGATGCCATGGTGCATATATGTTCCATTTTCAAAATTTCTTTCTAATTCTGAATTTTGGTTTTGACATTTCACTCAATGCTAAGCATCATCATCAAGCCACTACGTCTGCTAACAGTCGCCTCCAGAGTGAGTGGCATTGCCTCATACTGCTGTTTATGCATTTCTGCCAAACTTACTTATATACACCATGTTAAGGCTGTAAAATGCATAGGGTTTTCTGTTTTCAGCAATGCTTGGAGGGCTACCGTGTTTTTGCTGCATATCTCATTTTACGGTCATCTCCTTGATGCATAAAGCATTTTATGCTTTGCAAAATAAGAATTATTTATTTTTTACAAAGTCACATGCAACAGCACTTTAAAACACCTCCGCTGTCATGGCGTCTGCTAGATTTTTTTTCCTTTTTTTTTCTGCCCAGTTTCTCTAATTTTGTTCTTCTTGACCCATTCTTTCATTTATTACTAATTTGCTTACAACCTTGTTTCGTATGCTCAGATCTGCATGTGCACTCATCTGTCAGCTATTCCATACTGTCCCATATGCATCGTCATTTAAATACAGTCTAACCCATTGTCTCTGTGCTCACAGACACTATGCTCTAATAAGCATTGCCAGTTTCCATATATTTTTCTTTTTATTCATGAACAAGGCTTTGGTAAAGTGTGTGTGATATTAGTTCCAGTTTAACAGAGAGTACTGCTTTGAACTATTGTGGAATTGCATTTCTTTTTCAAAAAAAGCACTTTGAGAACCACCAGAGAGTAGTGAAGTTCTCTCTAATTGAACAGTGCAGACCTCAGATGTCTTTTGAATAGTATATATGTTGCATTGCTACATATACACTGCTGAAATACTTCAGTGACGTGCCTTTGATAAGCAGTCAGATTATCTACATGTAGCTTCTTAGCGTTGGAACATTAATTCTGTTTTGTTTGAAAATAATTTTCAATCCAGTTTTTCTTTAGCTATTTTAATTATTAAAATGCCTGCGTAGTACAAACAGGATAAACAGGATAACAAAGTCACTAGTCAAGTCAATGTATTTTGACTGAATGCTTGTCCTCAAAATGCACGTTGGTGATTTCCGTATCTGTGACCAAAAGTTAACAGACCTGCCTGCTCTAAATAGTGAAAGAGATCTTGAGTGGTCTCACTGCAACAAGTGGCAGAATCCCAGGGAAGGAAGTTTAATGGAAAGTGCCACGATTTTGCCATAAAATCCAGGATTTTCAGGGATACTGGCATTTGCCTGTTGGTACTTGTTGCAAGTCATTCATGTATTTTAAAAGCCTTGATAGCAGCAGTTAGATTCCATACACAGTTGATGGATGCATATATATCGTATATTAAAGCACACACGTGGCATTTCTGCCTGGTCAGGACCCTGCCTCAGTGTTCACAGGTCCCAGTGTTCCCGTGTGCTGTCTCGCTGTCAGCTTTCTCCCCGTGTCTATGCACTGTGTTCCTGCTTTATTCCCAAATTCTGTAATGAAACTTTGCCTTTCTTCCTGCAGTTAAAGGTGATGAGTAGTGCTAGCGTTTAAATTGCTGTTGACCATGTGTGTGCCCAATATGAAAGACCGGGAAATAAGCACTGGGACATCACATGGAAAGCTGCAGGCACTGCGCTGTTTCCGCTAGGTCTGTTTATTGACAACAAATAGAAGTCCATAGGATTTTTGTTAAGCTCTCATGTGACTCTTCAGCCATTTACTTTATATAACAAGTGGAACATACTCTATTTTTTTCAGTACTAACATGATAAGTGCCTTGGAAGTACCTACCAGAAAAAGAGCTAGTAGTAAACCTATTTATTTTATCCATCCATCAGAGACTCTTAACTCAGTACCAGTACACAGTCCTCATTATAAGACGTTGTCTGACTATTTTGTTATCTTTTATGATAACGGATTCCAGGCAATTATGTGCACTGTTACTGAAAAAAAAAAAGAGAGAGAGAAAGAGAGAGAGAGAGAGAGAGAAATTAAATACCTTGGTTTAAATTCCAGAAACACCATTGCTTTGACTGATATGTTGATTTAGGTTTATTTAATGTCAGTTTCTCCATCTAAGGAACTATTCCCACGTATTCCATTCTGAATCCGGATCTTTGTAAGGTTTTGCCATTCACAGTACACTGACTATATGAATGTTTCGTACTATTTTACTGCCATTAAAAGGGGCTTCATTCTTCCATTGTGAGTTTTGTCTGAATAAATTTCTTATTCGAGAGCATACAGCACTTGTAGAGAGATGCCGACAAGCAGTCTGGAGAGATCACTTTTGTACTTGCTGATAAAGGCTCTTTCAGCTGCCTTTGTGCGGAACAGCTGTGACATCTAATGACTAGTTAGATCTGTCCTCGGTGAGTATGCTGTGTGGATATTCCAGAGGATATATCCCTGTACTCTCCTCTCTGTATTTAATAGGAGTCATCTCAGCTGAGTCAGAAGGCAGCCAAAGGATGGTGGTTAGCTCATCCCGTGATGGAACCAGCATTTGTTCCAGTGGTTTTGTTCTGCTATCAAAGGCTGCTGTGTTTTCTGCTTAGTGAGCTGAAGTATTGAATATTCACTTCTGATGGCTCAAAAGCGGATTATTAAATTTGCTTTAATGTAAGATGTATACAGAAAATGGAATCAAGAGAAAACTCTTGAATTTGTAACACTGTTTGGAGCAAAAGTATCTTTGAAATCTGTATGAGGCCATATATTTTCATTTTGCTCTTTATTTACGCAGAACAAAGACACCAGATTAACTAATTGCCAATTAAAAATTAGGACAGGGGGGTTCATTAAAAATTATCACAAGAGGTTGATCATGTAAGAGGCCATTTTTCTAGATCCCTGTTCAAGCAGCAGAAGGCTACAGAGACTCCTATTAAAGACCATGGGAATGACTCAGTGGGAGTTTTGGACCAGCAATGAGCACTGGGTAACTAGGTGCTCCTGAAACTCCCCTGCCACTTCCTATGATGAGAGAACAGAGCATCTCAAGGCAGAGCTTTAGATGCTGCTATTTACCGTGTGCTGTCTCAGGTGGGTGCCTCCCAGCCAAGTGTGGCTGGCAGGGAAGGCAGAGTGCTTGCAGGGCTGGTGAGCAAAGCACTGAACTCCTAGCGCGCAGGGCACCAGCGGGTGTGTGCTCCCAATTGAAAGGGAGGTGTGGGCCAGTAGGTTTTGCACCGAGTTTGTTCAGGGCTTTTTGTCAATATAACACCCATCTTGTATCGATCATATGAGCCCAATTAAAAATGAAGTAGTGTGGAAAGCTTTTTTTTCTGTTTGTTATAGGAAATCAAGAATGTTTTCTGCCCATGAGTGGAAACAGAATTCAAGCTATTTTGATAAATAAATGAGATTCTGTTTGAATGTATTTTTCTCTTGGAAACTGAATGTGAATTTGAATATTTATTATCTTCTTTTCTTGTTACTAATTTGCTCTCATTTGACTCCATGCTTCCTTTTAAATTTCCTCTCAAGGTATGCACTCTTCCTGTTTACTTCCGTATGACCTTGTTTTTGGTAATTGTGTCATAATTCTGTTGTTTCAAGGCTTTGTTACTCCTCTCATTTGTTAACAGTCTAATTCACTTTAAAGTGATGTCATGCAATGTATTGATTTATTGAAGTAATTTGGAAAATGGCACGTTGGGATAAAGCATTGGTTGCTTGTTTTTAAATTACAACACTGCACACTTGGACAGGTACGTCTTCATCAGAAAAAGCAGTGCTGGTATTAAAAGCTGTGATTGATTTTTCTGTAATTGTTATCTGAGTAACGGAGAAACATTTCCACGGTTCGCAGTACAAAACAAACAAGTATTCTCTTATTGCCAGCCTGGTGGTTATGTACTAACCCTTTCTCTCCCTCATCCGTCCACACCAGCCCCTGCAGTGGGTATAAGGAGTCTTCGTATCAGCAGATGGACTGGGGGGAACTGGGGTGCTTTTGGAAAAGGAGGCTGCCAGGCCATGCTCAACTACGCTCTTGTTCTTTGAGCCTTTGTCTGTCTGTCTGTCTATCTGTCTGTCTGTCTTTCCTTCAGTGTCAGCTTTGTAGTTTGTTTTGTTTTTCTTTTGCTGCATCCTGTGCTTGACACCAACTGCAGCAATGGTCATTCAGGGCTCTTTGTAGCAACAAATGTTCTGTCTTCCTTTTCAAGCTCATTGGAAGTCTGTGGGAGAAAGAGCTCTGTAGTGACATCCAATTTTCTTTCAAGTGACCTCAGATCTTCCAAGAACTTCTCTGTTTCCTCACCTAGCAAGACCACTCTCCTGCATGTAGGAACTTGGGGAAGTGTCTTCTTCAAGTTGCCCAGCCATGCCCCCCTGCCCTGCCTCTCAGTTGTTCTCCATTTTTTGTCCGGTACCCCTCTGCATGCTTTATGCAGATTGCAACATCTTGGAGGCAAGATATTTTTACCTTTATCTGTGTTTTAATGCACTGTGTAAACGTGCAGCTCTACACAGACATTTTGTTGTTTCAGCAGTGTGGGACTGCAGGTACAGTGGTTTGGAAAATGCTTCCCTTCCTGCACATCTTCACCCCAGCAATGCATCTGTGCTTCAAGCAGAAGGGGCAACTTCTGATGCAAGTATGACATTTCCTAAGGGAAACCACAGGGAGCATGCATATACACCTTTTTTTATATTTATAGTCGCATAAAATTTGCCTAAACACCCTGTCAAGTCTTTTCTTCATCTTCCTCTTTCAAGACCTACTGTAAAGCAAGAGGGCCACGGGAACCTGGAGATGCCAGGTCTTGCTGTGTGCAAGTGGATGCTTCATCTCCTTAGTCTGGCTCTGAAACTGTCAACCTTGCTGCAAGGAGGAGGAATGCAAGTATTTTTATCTTGAAAATGGAAATTATGTAGTGAAAGAATGAGCAAAAGAGGGATGAATTTCACCTGGTAGATCCATCTGAAAGCAATATACTGTGTTCTAGTTAGGCATCTCAGTTCCCCCCGTGCTCATGGGAGAAAGATGGGCACCTTCAGATCTATCCCAGAGTATAGTAAGTGAGATAAATCTCATTCCAGGGGTGTCTGCCTCCTCTCTGTCTCTGTGTTGGCTCCAAAGGAAGCGTTACTCAGTGAGATCAGCATGCACTGCTGTGTGGATGGCTAAAATTAAGTTTTAGTTTATGTGAGTTTGGTTGGTTGTGTACGTTATCCAGTTACAGCCAAAGCAAGACCTTAGCTGGTAAGGGAGCTGGTCAGAATGGGCCTTTATCATCTCAGAAATCCCAGAAGATGCTCTCTTGATATATACCACAAATGTAGAGCGAGATAGAGAGGTTCCTCGTCTTACTGCATTATTCTGTATTACTGTATTTCTGGAATTTGCCTTTGCAAATTCAGTACCCTCAGTTAGCACTGCTGCAGCACGGCCCCACTTTGGAACCTGAAAGCCCTTCATCCTCCTGGGAGCCCTTGGGACAGGCAGGGAAGCCTCCTGTGCTTGGCAGTGATCCATCAGGCATGGTCCTGCCCCGAGCCGGAGCAGCGGCCATTCCTCTCAGCGTTCTCACCTCACTACTTCCTGATGGACTCAGAGGTGATGCTTCACTCCTTAGGCTTCCTTACGCCGTGTGACCACCTGAATCTTGCACGTTGGTATGGAGCAAGCAGAGCACACCACAGCCCACAGGTCCAGCCCCAACCTGCCCTTCCAGCAGGAACTGCTGTTCGGTCCCTGGGAAGAAGGGAGTGGAGAACTTTCTTTCGCCTCTTAGTTTGCTTCACCACATTCCTCTAACCTATTCCAGACTGCTCTCTCTGTTTTTATTGTGTTGGTAATATTTTTCTTTGGTGTGGTTTTTTTAATGTTGGATGGATTTTTTTCCTCTCTCTTTTATTTTTATTTTTTTTCTTATTTCTTTAGTGGGATTTTTTCATGGTTCAGGTGATGTCAGGCTCTGGCCAAGACTAGGCAATTTACCAGCTCACCTCCCTCGAGTGGGCAGGGTGGGGGCCCGGCACCAGGCTTTTTCTTTTTTCCTGTCTCCATCTGTTGGTAGGACAACTTGTACCCACTGTCTGGGGGTGGAAGGAAACAAACACGCAGGTAAGAGTTTTCTTGCTTTCTATTTCTTCCCTTGAATTGAGAGCGGCAACACACAGGTTCCGTGGTTTTACTGTAGTTGGGATTGAATCTTCCACCTTTGATAGCAGTGAAGAATTAAGGGAAAGGATAAGAAATAGCTTGGTCAGCTCCTGAAACATTTCCTGGTCAATACGTTGTATTTGAAGAATGTATGCTGTATACAGCAGTGAATTCCCCACCCAGCTGAGCAGAGTGGTGCGGATGTCCTTCAGCCTCACACAGATCCTTTAGGCTTGATGTTCAGTTGCTTTACACAGTCTAGATCTCCTGACCAGTAAGCATTTCATAATTGTATACTAATACATATGAGGGTTTTAAGTCTTTATATAATTTTTATTTAAAAAGAAACAACAACAAACACAATGTTTTTCTACTTTCTCCTACATAGCTCTGGTAGTTATAAAGCTGGAATATGCTTGACTTGGAACAGTGGATTTTAGGCATGCAAATTTTAATGACATAAAGCAAACCAGCTTCTCTCCTCATGCAGACATTTAGATTCAGTCTTTAATTCCTGCTAGGTCATGATGAGAAAATGACACTGGATCACTCGTATTTTATTCATTTAGATACTTACTCATACCTTCTTGCAGTTCACCACGTCTTACATTTTAAGAGTTAATGCAGTAAAACGTATTTTCTTTTTCAAAGCTGCTCAGTCTCCAAAGAGCCAGTGATGCTGGTGTGTCACAGCGGGTGAATCCAGCCAGAGGGAAAGGCTGGCCAAGCAGAGAAGATGAAAGTCTTTTGATAGAAGACTTTTCTAGCAAAGGGTCTGAGGAAGTCAGAAGAGTTTTTTCCTCCCCAGTGCTCCAGATGGGGTGGGCTTGGAGGAACTAAAAGGCTGAGGAGTGTGTAACTAGATAAGAGCAGGTACTTGCCCATTTGCCCTCCCAAGGAAGGCTTCAGGAGCTAGCTCTCAGCACGTCTCTTCACAGATGCCTGGAGGATGAGGACAACAGGACTGTGCATGTGAATTGCTGTTCTACACCAAAAGCAAATAAATAAACCAAGGAATGTCTTTGAAGAAATGTGATGATCTGTGTTTTTCCGTAGATCTCTCTCAGGGCGAATTGTTGGAGGAGTCTGGTGGTTCTTCACTCTCATCATTATCTCTTCCTACACTGCTAATCTTGCTGCCTTCCTTACGGTGGAAAGGATGGTGTCTCCCATAGAGAGCGCGGAGGATCTGGCTAAACAAACCGAGATAGCCTATGGCACTTTGGATTCAGGCTCAACCAAAGAATTCTTTAGAGTAAGTTGCATGCTTTAAAGCAGTTCTTTTATATCTCCATTAGAGATTTTCTGAGCTGTACATGCCTGATACACGGGGCCCCAGTATTCAGCCATTTGTTTCTCCCAATCTGTGATAGCTGATGTTCTGATGAAAGCTGCTTTGTGCAATCAGGGTAAGCCTGAGTGCAATATCAGAAGTCATTTTATCAAAAACTGGTAGTTTTGCTCAACCTGAAACATCTCCAGCTGGAAAACCTGAGCTCTGCTGTTGCAAGAAACTAGATTTTAATATCAGTTTCTGAGCCTCAGTGTGATGAGCAATAACACAGTTGTGCACAATATTTAGCACAGAAAACTTGGAGAAGTGACTGTCTTGACCTACTTGTTCTGTTTGCCCAGCTGGCAGCCATTAATGGCATCCAGCAGTGGTGTTTACTTGTCAGAATGAGCAGGGGGTGGAAGCTTGTGTTGCCATTTCTGCACACACTGATGGCTGCAGCCACTGTGGCTGCCTCTTCATTGCTCAGGAGTTTGACTGGGGCTGCGTCAGCCAGGAGAAAGGGAAACTTCTGTACCCCAGCACACAATCATGTGTTCACCTGCTTCACAGAAATGCTGCATTTGCAGTATTTGGCAAAGGGGAAGAGGTACATTTATGTAAGATGATCCTTTCTTTCTTCACTTGCCAAACACTGCAGAAGGGGGGTCATTAGAACCTCTAAATATGACCTCAGACCACTTTATTTTTCTTTTTGTGTCAGAAAATGTTATGACCTGAAAAGCTCTTTATTTCTGGCCTTTCCAAGGGTGAATGAAACACTCAGCCCTTGCAGGAAGCTCCTGGCTCTCTCTCAGCATTGCCAATCAAATGCCATTCAAGGCAATATTCCTTTGTATAGAAAAGTGGTCAGTGCTGCAGGATTAATTACTGCCTATCATGCATACTGATCAGGTGCAAGTGTCAGGGAAAAGGGAGAAACAAAAACCTTGCTGCTGTAGATTGGTTAAATACTGGCGGCGCCTTGAATGTTCAGGCCTCATGCTCAAAAGAAAATAGCAAGTAAAGACTGGAAAAGCTGAGGTGTCGTAATGTGAATGGCTCTCGTGGGTAAATGACTGCACACACACATGCATGTGTGTATAAATCTGATGTAGAAGGC
The DNA here is from genome assembly GCA_036925125.1 of Oreortyx pictus. NCBI lineage: Eukaryota > Metazoa > Chordata > Aves > Galliformes > Odontophoridae > Oreortyx > Oreortyx pictus. Next base: position 5,089,062 of record JAUPFR010000012.1, read on the forward strand.
TAGCAGTGAATACAAATATAGTTTATGAAGTTTTTGTACTCTGCTTTACTTATATATAATATCTTCATTTAAAGATGAGTACTTGCTAGGTCTTATTTAACCATAGTGGGGGATGTATTACAACAGCTTCTCTTTGTATTAAAATCCTACAAGATAAACACTAATCTTCCTAAAGGTGATATCAGTGTGTAAAATTTTGTACTCTGTTTAATTATCAGCCTGAGGCACTGTTATCTGTACGGCAAAAATGAGCTGAGTGGATCTGTCAGAAAAGGTGGCACAACTTGATTGGAACTACTGGTGCCATTCACAGTCACTATATTGTTCTAAGTGGAAAAAAAACCTTCCTTTGAATATCTCATTACCATTTATTCTGATAGAGTTAATGTGTGGAGATCTTTCTTCATTTAGTTATTAGTTTGACATAACGTGGCCGTTCTTTCTCGCTGTGAGATCAAAGGCATGAGTGTTTCTTCTGAAAGTCTGCAAAGCCTTGTGAATGTATGAATGCTTCATTGTGCTGATAACAGTCTCAGGATGAGCCATGACTCTCCTGGTGCTTGAAGAAAGCTGGGCTCTGAAGGAGGATGGTCTGTCAGGAGTCAGCGGCTCCATCAGGCATGGGGATGGGGATGGGAAGGCGGGGAGCCAAGCTGCAGTGCTGATGGAGTGTGATGCAATGCCACTCAGTGGGAACCGGGCGGGCCAGAATGGGCCCTGGGCAGTGCTTCTCTCTTCTTGGCATTCTCAAGGCAAGCAACATATTTTCAGCTGTATTAAATAACCTTTTGCAGAGTAATTAATTTGAATGGAGCCACGCAGCCGCAGAACTGTTGTAACTAGAGACTTCTTCGGTTGATTTGAGAACGGCAAAAGCTGTGCCTTGTACTTAATGTGCACGTTCACAAAAATACTGTAAGCTGTACAGTCTTTCTCAGCTAAGGTGGTAATGGTAGCTGAAACTTGAAATAGCTCTTAGAACATGGTGGGTTTCTGAGCACCTGCTGCCCAGGGGCTGTCCTTCTCCCAGTGAGCTCTGCTCTCACCACGGCTGGAGCATCAGTGGGGGTGATAGTCTGAGCCTGGAAGAGCCGTGGGTTCTCCTGGGTCTGGTGCAATGCTTATTCCTCTTCTGAGGTGTCCACGCCCATGGCGGGGGTTGGGTGATCTTCAAGGTCCCTTCCAAGCCATTCTGTGAGTCTTAAGATCCCAGAAAGAGACTTCTATGGCTTTCTCTCTTCATAGCGGTGTGAAGTTCAGATGTTTCTCAAATATACTGATTGTATATTTGGCCTTAATGGGTGCTGTTGGCCAGTGAAAGGTGCCAGACTGACCATAGCAAGAAAAAAAATCTGTAGCTTACAGCCAGATATAATATTGCTTTTTCAAGCACGCATGATGAATGCTGTTGGCATGACATTGCTCTCTCAGCTAAAACAATCAAGCATATTTTTGGTAACATTTTCACAGCAGTCACTGTTCACTCTCAGTCATTGGTGACTCTTTACATCAGGGTGTTTGTCCCTGCAGTATATCTAAGAACCAAATGAGCCTCCCTGTAATTTTATTGTTGTTTCTCGTTTCTGCTCAGAAACATTTTATGTTTTGCAGTGATTAGTTTATAAAGGCAGATAAATGGCAATCGATAGATTACATCAATTCCATTTTGGCTTTCAAAGAGCATTCATCCATACTGAAGAGGAGAAAAACCTCTCCTTAAATATTTATTCACATATAGTCTCAGATTAAGGGCTCCAAAATGCCTCTTTTTCTTTCCTGCAAACCAGTGACAGACAGTGCTAGAAAGCAGTAACAGATAGTGACGTTGCAACTTCTAAGGGTATTCTGTTAGAATTAACGTCTTCTACTACATTCAATTAAAGCTTCGGCATATCTGAGTAGCTCATCAAATCAGTTTAACATCATTTAATCCAAATTCAGCACTCAGCTTAGCTCTAATGCCACAGTCTAATAGGTTTCAGACCTCCAATATGCGTACATTCAAAAGGTCTGACCTTTACAACCAATTAGTAATTCTTATGTAAACTCAGCAGTATTTAAAGTACTGAAGAAACGAGGGAACATCTAGACATTTAGAGATAGAAACAGGTTTTCAATTTATTCTGGTTTCTTCTAATTGATAGCAGGTAACGTTGTTAAGAAGGTTTTGAAAGGCTCCTGTAAGATATATCATAAAGCATGTGCTTGATCATCAACAAACGCAGCTGACCAGCTAGTACACTTTAGTGAAAGCCTGAAATTTCAGGAGGTGTCCTTGAGGTTAATCTAATGTGACAAGACTTCAGAGGATGAAATATTGAGATAGGTAGCATTTTGCAAGATCTCGCATTAGGTCTTTCTCCTCTTTGTGGGAAATTGAAGGCAACTCATATCACACCATTAATCACTCTTAACTAAAACTAGAGAAAAAAAGGAGGCCTGTTTTATTTTAGAGCTTCGTATTTTCCTCTGCCATGGTTTCAAGGTTGTCTCTGACAAAACAGCTCTGCTGCCTGACAGCTCCCCAATGCCTCGGCTGAAATGAGTTGCTGCTCTCAAGTCAGTTCCTAATTTTTTTTCTCCTGGAAATGGCATCAATTATCAGGGCTGTTAGGAGTTCCAGCAGAAAGGCCAGAGATCCTTTGGATATGATGGCTCCTGCTGTTACAGATGGTTACTCCTACCTGGCACTGATGTTCATTAGTATGGGATAGAGTCTGACACCGACATTGCTCCTGCTGTCGCTGAAGACAAGGCTTCAGACTCAGTGCCTGGAGAATTCAAACAGGCTGACAGCTTTCAAGCACAGCTTGGGTACTTCAGATAGATATTATTTTTAGGATTTTTTTGTTTGTTTTGTTTTGCAATATTGTTTGAAATGTATGAAACTAACAGCTCAAGTTAAACTCTCCATTACCTCGGGACATCCAGGAGCAATAGTTGACTTGAGGACACTGAAGAGTCTACACATGCTTTCCTTGTGCCTCCTGTGGGAATGCTTCACTTCTCATTGCATTTAGATAGCCTACCCGACACCTCAGTAGTAGTTGTCCCTAAATTGATGTTGTTCTAGAAAGCGATACTGTTCTTTTACTCTTAGCGGGAACGCTCAGCACTTGGAGTTCATTTTCAGCAGTTTTCTCTGAAAGTGTCTCTTTCCAGTTCAGGCTCAGATCTCAGACCTTTGTGGACTTCATACATACATAAAAATATGACACAAAAACGCACGTTTTTAAGACACGGAATGTCATATTGAGGGTGGCCCTAAGATGGCCCTCATTTTTTCACTCCCTGGTTACTTCTGGGAAAGGTAATGATGCCTATATGTCCTGAAGCACTGGAATATTACGCATCAGTTATAAGATAAAGAGCTCGTTGCTTTCCTCTGATAAGGCTGTGGGAAGACAAGAAGTAATGGAAATAAATGCTATCAGCAAGCAGTGTAGTTAAGGAGAAGCCTTGAATTACAAACCAATAGCTGCTCTGTGATTTTTATGCATTCTCTGCAATCAAATGATATTGAGACCATCATTAGAGCCCATTAAAACCACCACTGTGAACTCTGTACCTGCAGTGGAAAGGGTTTCATCTGTAGTTAAACTCTTTGATTTTTAATTTAAAATTGTATTTTGCTGCCGAAGATGAAGGACTTGTTTTGAGCACAGCATTCATACAAATGTTTTTCTTTCGCCTTCGGATAAAACTATGATTAGCAGTTTTAAGCCTTCAGTGTTCTTGGCATCGAGCAAAACAACACGGTGATCATAACAAATGCCTGACAAAAATATTGAAGTGTGGTTGTGTTTATGGACTTTAAAGAACAGAACATCACAGAAAAGTGATAGCTTCAAATACGAGCTGTGTAGATCTTTGATACACAACGTGGCAGCAATTAATCTGAAAAAGTACTGTGTTTTAACTGCTTCTCACCACAGAAATATGAAAAGCTTATTCACCCATATATTCTCTCTCCTGTCCCCTTTTGACGTAGGTGAGTGTGCACAGATGCTGAGAGATGCCTGCACGTGTGCAGAGATCACCTGCTCTCCATTGCACAGTGATGCACAATCTGCTTGTAGGGTTTTTTCTCTTAATTTGTTGGGTCTCCCTTCTGCCACATGGCTAACAGGCAGTTTTAAGGGTGGCAGGAAATCGGACGTGACATAATTACCCAAGAAATGGGTTCCCATGAAGTGATTTAGTGTCCTTAAGCCTATGGACTGAAAAGGAAAATGTGTCCTTATGGGAAGTAAAATTAGCAGCTCATCCATCACCTACTCCTTGGCAAGGAAGTCCTTGTATGGAAGTGGGGCTGCGGTGCCTGAACCATTTCACTGACTTCAGCAGACGAGCCAGGATTCAGCGAAGCTCTCAACAAACACTTAATAACAAATATTTGAATAAATCTCTCCTTATCTTCAGTAACAGATGGCATTTGCCTACCAGGTCTACTTTGTCCTCGTTGTTGAGTCTTTCCAGCTCGTGTGCATCTCTGTACTGTTCAAAAAATCAGTTTCTCTAAGTCCAGGGTTGCAGAGTGCCTGGTGCAGAGAAGCTGTGACCTGTGGCCTGGCAGCAGCATAGAGCAAGGCCCTGGTGAGGCTGAGCACGCAGCCAGCAGCGGGTTAACTCACAGCCATCCCTGAACAAGCAGGGAGCGCCTGGGGGAAAATCACTTGCTGTTTGAACGTTCTGCTTCTTGGAGAACAGCTATATGGTAATGCTAATGACATTGCTCCAGACACTGAGAACCCAGGCTTTTCAAGTCTCTCCTGCTTTATGTAATGTGGCTGTGTCACATTAATACGTGCTTGTTGGGGATTCATTTAAAATACATGGGTGCTGATAAATTACTCACCGTGCTGCTACCGTTGCTTTTGCATAATTAGAAAATACGTCGAGGTTTAGAAACTCTAATGATGGGAATGTGAAACATCCCCTCTTGCCGTCCGCTGGGGTTTCTCCATCATCGCCTGTACGTTGGCCCGTTCTGACTGGAGCTGAAAACTCATTAGGCCTGACAGCGCTCGGATACTGTGCTGGAAGTGCTGCTGTTAATTTATTAAGGGCCGAACCCAGAGCAAGGCTGGGCTGCTCGGGTGTGCAGACGAGATGAGTCTGCTCCAAGCGCTGCGGCTGGAAGGATGCTCCTCAGCCTGATGTCATCCTGCCCTCTGTGTGAGCTGCCTCCTGCTCCCCGTGCAGACAGACACACAGACAGACGGGCAGACAGCCATGCTGCCGCCGCCCAGCCCCGCTCTCTGCCTGCTCACCAGGCATGGCTCTGCCCGTGAATCACAGCAGGATTTACAAAGACAGCTTGTCTCCCAGTGAAGACTCTCATTTTAATTTTCAGTATTGCAACATGGAGGAATGGATGGCAGCCGTAAAGTGAGGAGATGAATCTCGGCGTAGTCTGCGGCTCAATATTGTGCCAGGAAAGGACGTTTTAAATCTTGATTTACATTCTGCTCCCCAGACTGACGTGTCAGCAAAGCCTCGTTATGGCCAGAACAGTGATTTGCTCATCTGCATGGCTGGTTGGAGCTCACCTGGAGCAGCTGCAGCACACAGTCTGCTCGCTGCCGTAGCAGGGAACCCCTGCCCATTCCCTGCCAGCTCCTCCAGCTCTGTGGGACAGAGCCTACTGGTGGCTTGTGGCCCTCTACCTGTCAGGGCCTTCCCTTAGTGAACGGTCCTGGAAGGAAAAAGGAGAAAAAGGAGAAACTGGGACTTGGAAGCCCTCTGAGCTTCATTTGTCTCAATTGGGAAAGAAGAATCGCATTTCTAAGCAGAAGTTATGTCTTCATTAATTTTGGAAGCAAACCAACATGACGATGGGAAATGTTCACCCATTCCTGTGTACTTAGGAGCATATGCACATCTAATAATTCCTGCAAAAATACAGACTAGTGTACAGGCTTTGGCCTTGCTTATCATCAGCACCCCACAGGCTTGTACTCTGGATGGGGTTGGCAGTTCAGGGGCTGGGCTTGCTGAAAGTGAAGCGCCCTGTGCTTGCTCACGGCATCTGACCTACTTTCTTCTGCCCAGAATGTAATAAAAACAAGAGGCTCGTGTAATGATGGGATTGATTTTTCTGTCCATATAGGTAAGTAAATTGCTGGCATCACAAGTTATCTGCGGCTAAAAGCTGTGACATTGATCTATTAGGCTGTGCCCTATGACCTTCAGTAAGTGACATCCCTGCCTTCCAGTACGCGGCTGGGAAGGGAACTAATGTGCCCTCGGGCTTTCTCTGAGACCTATTTTTTCCTTCTTAGTGAAGAGCTTGGAAATCTCAGGCTGAGGCACCTTAGTAATGATATTTACCATGCTCGTACCCCCGATGTGGCAGTGCTAGGCTTGCCTCTGCGTGCTCCAGAGCTGGCCTCCAACCAAAGGCACCAACCACTGCCCTGTGCTCCTTCCCCAGGCAGCTGTGGTTGCTCTGTGTCACATCTGTGGGAGCAGAAAGCACTGATCTATGCTTGTCCTAAAGCCCAAGGCAGAGGTAGCCATGCCGTTGTGGTTTGTCACACCGAGAGCAGCTGCCCAAAACTGATGGATCTCATGGTGCTCCCGAAGCAGGCGGCGGAGCAGTGGCAAGGCAGTCGGTCCTGGTTCACTCCTGCTGAGTCACTTGCTTCTTAATGCTTCATAAGCTGCTGGATTCATTAGCTGCTGTAAAAGAGCTAATTGCACACATGGAAGAAAGGCAGTGAGTGATGATAATGAAGCTAAGGTTCATGCTTAACTACCTAGGTTCCTATCAGTGAGGTGTGCATATATCTAAAGGCAGTGTGTATTATTCAGATTAAAGATCTGCGCTGTTTGTAGTACGGACCTCTGTGTTTTGTGTCAGCAACATCTGCCTGATTTAGGGCTATAAATTCCCCTTGTTAAAGAGCTATAAAGAGCTAGCCAAGTGCAGCAGGTCCCTATCTCGCAAGTGCTGCATCTTGACACTGTGTTTAAAGCATAGCAGTGCATACTGGGCTACACCAGAATGCATGAACTCTGCATAGCCTGAGCACAGCCCTGAGCCGAAAGTGGCTGAAACTGACATCCTTCCGGGGCTTCTTCCTCCCCCACCCACCCATCCTTATTCGTTACAACCGTGGCTGGTCATGCAGTGTTCTCCCACTTCTCATAGCTCGGCTCTCGTGGTTTTCAGTTTCTTAATCTTGTAGAGGACACTTAGTTTTGAAGAAGTGTAACATCAGTGTAATCGAAAATGTTAAACATACGGACTGAAAAGAAGTGAGAATATGCAACCGATTTTGAATGTAAAATCGGCGTCGGTGAATTTGGCTTGTGACCAGATTATCACCAACAGTCTCTTGTGAGAAAATGTTGAGCTTGGCTGCTGGGAAATAATTTCCCAGTGCTGTCAGAAGAAGCAGAGGTCCGTTCTGACCATTTGAATGAAATATTCCGCTGGGGTGCATGGGGTGAACATTTTGAAAGAGATCTGCGTGCAGCAGGGGAGGTGACAGAGAGGGCAAAACCTTCAGGAGCGCACAAAGATCATCCCCGTAACATACTTCAGCTATAGAGGAAAAGCACTGTTTCTTTCAAACACAACAGCTCTGTGACACTTGGTGGCGGAGGAGCTGACACAGCGTCACTTTTAGTGGAAGTGTGAGACAGACGTCTGCTCTGGGGGGAAGGTGATGCAGTCAATGGGAGACGCTTCTGTCACAGAGAGATTTCTTAGAGGTAAATGTAGCCAATGTCAGATAACCATCTGAGAGGTGTTGAGTTTTGCAGTATTAGACAGTTTGAACGTGGGAACGAGCAACCAAGGTGCCTGGTCCCAGTGCTGCAGAGCTGGGCTGCTGGAGCTGGGTGGCTGGAGGCAGTCAGCAGGTGCCTCTGCTGCCTTCCTGCCTGCCTGTGCTTGGTGGTCTGGGACAGTTTGGCTTTTCATTGAGCTGCCAGAGTGAACACATGCACGGGTGGGGAGAACTGGAAGGCAAAGTGATGTTAGAAATGGGGACTGGCTCCTCAGGGCACCGCACCTTGCAGAGGGATGCAGTGTTGTTGACAGAGCGGGGCCCGCTCTATTTATATCTGCAGTACGGCTCTAATCATGAAAGGATGCTTTAATGTGTCCCGAGGCCCAGATGAAACACTGCAGATGTTGCTTTTAAGGAAAAAATAGTAATAATATCCCCTTGAAATCCCAAGGAAATGTGTGTGACGGACTTCTTGAGAGCGGTATTAAGGAAATGAAAGAGGAGTTAGAGTGTGCGGGGAGTTATTGCAGTTCGGGGCTTTGAATTGGCTTACTTCTTTGCTTTTAGGCTTTTTTTTTTTTTTCTTTTTTTTTTTTTTCCTGAATATCTCTTTAAAAGTAGCATTTAATGAGAAGGAAAATGTTTTGCTGCCACTGGACCCCACCAGCAGTGCAGTTCCACCCAACCTTACCTTGCTTGGGAGCATAAATCCTTCGCGTGCCAGGCACCTGTGGTGGGTGACTTACAGGAGCTTCTGATTCGGTTGGTTGATTTTTTGAGGCAACTGGGAAATCAGACAAGCACTTACTCAAAGAGCCAACTTTCGTCACATCATGTATTTGACCACCTTTAGCCAACTGGTCATTTCTTTGAGTGGAGAAGGGGCAAAATAGGGTCCCCTGGGTAAGCAACACCCTGGAGGTTCCCCAAATGCCAGCCCAGGCCTCAGGCTGCACAGCTCTTACTCTATGGGGTGCAGTGGTGCCACTGCCCGACCCCCACTCATGGAGCCTTGGCCACAGCCCACACCTATCCTCTGCTCCTCCAAAACCTGTGCGTCCGATGCATTTTTTTCATCTGTTCCCACTCAGTGTTGGCATAACTGGTTTATGTTTTTATCTGCTTGCCCTAGATTAGACCAGACTGCTGTACTCATTTAGTTAATTTGCTAATAACAAAGTATTGTGAAAATCCCCACTTGGCAGAAGAAGATGTGGGCAATGATGATCATATAGGAACGTAATTATTTTTATTAACCAGATCATTCAGAAGCACGAGGGAGCACATTATAAAGCTCAGTTTATCTGTTAAATTTTAAAAGAAATCTGTAATCTCAGATGTTTTAATCGTGGAATTTTGTTTTCTGAATGATGGATGATTGTGTTCCCCCTTTGCCCTTGGAGCTTTGTTCGGACCATTTGCAGCTCTGACTGTGCTGTTGGCACTCATCAGATAACTGTTATTATTAACAATGCACAGATGTATTGGCAATTGCTTTTAGTAGTCAGGCCAGCTGGAAAGAGTATGAAAGAACTTGTTAAAGACATATTCCGGTGTGGGTTAGAAGATGAAAAGGAAAAGAAATTATGGTTTATCTGTGTAATTAAAGGCACGCTCTGCAGAGGAAAACAAGCAGAAGCCTACTTAGCATATGCACTGTTTTCGAAGGCAAACCACTTTATCTGGATGAGATATAGAGAGAGAAGCAGGAAAGCCACATTTTTACCTTCCTTTTTGTCCTTTAGATGCCCGTTGCAAATACAAATGGGCAGGTGCGTTTGTATTATTTATGTTAAAAGAAGATTAAGGTTGTAAGGACAAGCACCTTGAAAGTAGGACACGGCAGAATTAACATTGCTTATGCAGTCCCCGTGTTGGCCAGGCAATCTGTTTCTATTACATTTCTGCGTGAGCAAATTGCATGAGCGGAGCGGGCAGGCCTGGCTGCGGTTACGCCGTGCCGGGGGCTGCCACCAGCTCTGCTCCTCGCACAGCTGCACACCGCTGCCCACGGGCACCAGGGAAGTGACAGCCACCACTTGTGGCCACCTCCCAGAGCCCTGCGGGGACGTCCTTCCACTGCTGCACAAGTGCCCAGTGTCCCTTGTGCTCCCGTGCAGCCATCCTTGGTCCCGGAGGCATTCACCTCGAAGCCCTGCAGCTTTTGCTGCTGGCACCCCACCCTGACTGCTGGCCGCCTTGCATCGCTGTTGCTCTGATTTCCCGTTGCTGGTGGTGCTGCTTTTAATTGGTTTGCATTTTTCAGCTCATCAGGAAGGATAATTAAAACAAAATCTTGCCCTCCATGCTCCTCGCTCTCCATCATAGCAGTGCTAGCTGGTGTTTTAAGTCTGAAGAACGGTGGTGGCAGGATTTACTCCCCATGAAATGTTTGCGGGCTGGTTGTTAAGCATTGCATTATTCAAAACACATTAAATTGGTCTGAATGAGAAGGAAACGTGTCTCAGTGATCAAACTGATGGACATTAACGGTCTTGTGCCATAAGTTTGTTAAATTTGAGCTAGATTTAGCTCCTGCGTGCTTCAGTCCTGTTCTGCAAAGAAGGCTGTGGACAGGAAACTGGCAAGGAGTAGGAGGCATAAATTCGAGATAACCACAGCCCAGGCTGAAAGCCTTATATAAATCCTTGGGATTTCCAGACTTCAGAGCAATTCAGTAAGCATTACTGCCTTCTATCGACCAAGCAGGAAAGTTTAACCGGCAGTGCCAGATAGCAATGCTTAAGAATCTTGAGGTGGCTTTAACATCTGAGGGTGGTTCAAATCCCTGTGGAGGGGACGAGGGGGAGGGAAGCGGTGCATTCCTCAGCATTTCCAGCTTCACAAAGCCTGTGTGCTGAGCTGGAGGCTGTCAGCATTGGCTCAGTATCAAAACCAGGAAACCTGAAACAACATAGGTAATATGTACATGGCACACAAGCAGTTAACTAGGAATTTTCTCAGTACATTCCTGACGTTTGTGGTTGCGATCGTTTAGGGGAATGCAAAACTGAATTTGGAAAGTTAGATTATTGATTAAGAAAGGGTTTTGTGACTGCTCTCATATGAGCATCACCTCAAGGTCTGCTTCATCTCCTGTATCACGAACCTTCCACTGCCGCTGTGAAAAGCAGGCTCACGGTTTGCTGGGAACTTTTGGTTGGTGCTTCCTAACTCTGATTGAGGGCAGACCCCCACAGAAGGACCTCTGGGGCATCATTTTTGTTCTGCTGACCTAACCACCCTTCACCTCCCTCCTTTCCTCCCTCCCAGCGATCGAAAATCGCCGTCTACGAGAAAATGTGGTCATACATGAAGTCGGCCGAGCCCTCCGTGTTCACCAAAACCACGGCGGACGGGGTGGCGAGGGTGCGCAAGTCCAAGGGGAAGTTTGCCTTCCTGCTGGAGTCCACGATGAACGAGTACATCGAGCAGCGCAAGCCCTGCGACACCATGAAAGTCGGCGGGAACCTGGATTCCAAGGGCTACGGGGTAGCCACCCCCAAAGGCTCAGCATTAAGGTGGGTGGAATAATATAACAATATCCATGTTGTTATAGTATTCCACCTACCCTGATGTATTGTGTTGTCATTTTCTTTCTTGTGGATTTTGAGGTAACTTTTAAAGTTTAAAAATCTTCAATATTCCATGGAGTTAAATAAGACGGTAAATTACGGTTTCGTTTATTTAATGCATCCATTTTTATTCTTTTTTTTTTTTTTTAGTGCTCTCTTCGTGTTGTCCTTTCTGATTGTTTGTTGCTGTTTTAATTTTACAGTTCGATGGCTTTTTCAATTTAAATGGTAAAAGCCGAGTTAACCTGCCATACGTGACGAATGTTAACTGCATGATGTGGTGTTCTTGTTACTTTTTTTCTCAAAGACGATTTCCCCATCCCGCACACTTCAGTTTTGAGCAAATGTTATCCTCCATGCCACCTTCCAATATTTAACCCTGTATTTGCTGTACAAACATTTTTATAGCTCCACGTTCTGTGAAATTTTAGCCAATTTGTCCTCTTGTGCTCCTTTTTTTATACGTTACGATTTCCTAAGCATTTGTGCATTTTTCTTACAAGTTATGTTTTATCGTTTCAAGAAATGCTGTTAACCTGGCAGTATTAAAACTGAATGAGCAAGGCCTCTTGGACAAATTGAAAAACAAATGGTGGTACGACAAAGGAGAGTGCGGCAGCGGGGGAGGTGACTCCAAGGTCAGCCTCAATGTCACCACAATCGGGTACCTTAGTGGAGAGTAATCGGCAAGGCTGTTATTGTGCTCGACAAGGAAAAAAAAAAAAAAAACCTCAGATCAAAACCATCCGAATCATTGCGGTGGGGAAAAAAGAAAACGAAACGCCATTCGCTTGCCCAGTAGCTCTTGTGAAGAAGCAGCCATGTTTAATGGTGGCAGCAGTTGTTTTGGTCAAGCTCGCAAACCTCGCTGAACTAACGGATAGAAAGCCCCGTGCTGGTGGGACTGGGACACTGCCAGCAACTGCTTCCAACCCTGAGCACAGGGCTTCGCTCCTCTGGGTCTTAGCTGTGGCTTAGGCTTACTTCTGAGAGGCTCTGTCCCCTGGGGAAGACTCCTTTCCCTCAAGCTCTGCTGGGGCTGGTCCCCAGCCTGGGGCTCTGATGACTGTGCTAGGCAGCCTGGGCTCAGAGCCCAGCTGCTTCCCATGCTCTACGAGGGATGCTGGCCCAGCATGGGATCACAAGGTACGGGCTCAGCAGTGACCCACAGCAATGGCAGTAGCTGGAGCAGGCTGGCTGTTATCGGTCATCTTAGTACAGGAATTACCGAAGAATTTAGTTTCAGTTACGTTGCTCTACTGAAAAGTTAAGCAATGATAGGAATCACCCATTAGTAGTAAAATAATAGCAATAGCAGTAGTGTATATGGAGCTAGGGCTTGCAGAAGGTGAAGCTGAAGCAAGGGATGTTGTTTGCAGCAGTGAAGGGCATTGAAATGATGCACTGAAGTGGAAATTAATCTTAAGGAGAAGTTTGGGTAATTTTGCCCAGAGTCAGTGGGCAGCCTTGTGCACACAGGAGCACTGTGCTTTGTGTTTGCTGTGCTTTTAAAATGTGGATTAAAATCCTAGCTCCAGAGGCACCAGTGCAACATGTCCATTGGCTAGCATGGGCCGAGGCTTCCCCCTGTGCCAGGCAGCCTGTGCCTGAGCCACGCTCCCTGCGCTGCTCGAAGGAGATCCTGCACTGAAGGAGCTAACTGGTATGTGGAGCATTGCCAGCTGGACCCCATAGCACTAACAACAGCACAGTCCTTAACCTGGTAAAGAGAATCAATAGCTAGAACGGGTTGGACGTTGTTAGTCACCTTGGGTACAGGAACCGCCATGGTATTTCCTTTCAAATACAGTTTTATATATATATAAAAAAATTGAGATTAATTTTCACAGTGACACCCTCTTGCAGCCAGTAAAATCAGTTCCTTAAGGAACAATAACTTCTGTTCTCCCTTACAAAAATGCTTCAGCTTTGGTCAAAGATCAATAAGAACGGTATTTTCAGTAAATCACAGTTTCGGATGATCGCTGCAAATTACTGCTGCATTCCATTAATATGAGTTGCACGCAGCTGGCTACCTAGGGAGGTACTCAGCTCCTCATCTCTGGTGTAGCAAAAGCCACTGCATAGTAGTGAAAGGAAGGAAAAGATCTCACATTCTGGCTTGTTCAGTGCCTGCCTTTGCAGTGCTCAGCAGCAACCTGCAGAGCTCCCGTGTGCTTTTTAGCTCTGTGGCTCATCCCTCACACAACATTTTTATATAATGGTAGACTTGCTGGTATATTAAATGTTTAATATTCTCCTGGGATCCAGCACTGCGTTGCCTAATACTGCCTCCATGGAAGCAAACCTTTCGTACAAAGTAGCATCAGTGAACTTCATTGCTTCGAGTTCATTGAATTAAAACCAGGTCACTAATGCTTGCAGCCCTGAAGAAGCTGAAGAGGATTTCAAAACTGGTCATAATTAGAGCAGGGTCACCCTTCTACTCCTGCTTGTGCTGAAGAACCTTTACAAAGAGTGATGCCATCTATTAGCAAGCTCTTGCCTTGCTCAGCTGATTCTGAGAGGTACACCAGGACAGAGGAGCAAACACGGATGGGCAGGCAGGAAAGGGTGAGTTGTTATTTCTGGAGGTGTGGTAAATCTGAGGGCTTTTTCATGACAAAATGGATTTTCCTTTGAGGCAGCATTGTGCAGGCATGTAACCCTGCAGGCTCAGGCTGCACAGCACTCGGACAGGGGGACAGACAGACAGAAAGGTGACTTCCTGGCAGAGCACGCTGGCATCCTCAGCCATGCCAGCCCCAGGCCCCTCCTCTCCCCTCTGTCCTCCCACCAGAGCCGGCTTGCCCTTGTGCTCTCATCCCATCTACACAGCAAATTGTTTGTACCAACCTGGCTTTATTAATAGGGGATCCCACGGGACTCACTTCAGAACTGTTCTTTTTTTCCTATTCCCTTGGAGGAGGAGATACAGAAGGGGACTGATTGAAGGAAGCAGTCCCTGGGAGGACTGAATGAATGGTGGTGGTGATTGAATGGCAGCACCTGGGGGACGGAGTCGTTGCTCAGGGTGGGTGGTGGGTGGCTGCTGGAGGTGACCGCACGGTGCCCATTGCTTGCTCGGGGCAGCTCTCTCTACCGGCGAAGCTAACAGAGCCCCTCTCTCAGCTTAGCCAGTAGAGACCTGGGCTTGGGGAGCAGCTGCCTGAGCAGACCATCGGCCCTGCCTGCCTCCAGTATGGGCTTAAGCTGTAGCTCACGCTGACACCCGGAGTAAGGACGTGCCTGTTTGCCTGTGCCAGGGCCCATCGCCGTCCCACAGAGTTCACCCCCGTGTGCATCCTCCCTGCGGTGTAGCATACAAGTTACTGTGCTGTGGGATGGTGAGCTGTAATTGTGAGTTTACCTCTTGTTAACCGCGTGTTCCTGGCCACTGGAAAATTACCCAGATCCCTGAGTGACGACGGGAGTCCTGTGGTGGGAACCAGAGAGCAGCCTTTCTGGAAGGGTTTACATCTCCTCCATGACACCCACACGATGGGCACCGCACTGCCCCGCAGCGTCCTGGCTGCTGGGGCCACCCTGGCAGGGTCTTCTGTGCACAGTGCTGGGCTCCCTCCATGCCCGGTGGGTGCGTGATGCACGTTAACACGTGTGGTGACTTACCTGGTGCAGGCATCCTGCCCCTGCATCAACATTTGTTCACTATGCTCTCTGAACCGAGCGTCGATTCAGGTTTATCCATTGGATTCGTGGCAAAATTACACTGTATTCTCAACCACTTCTGCGTGTCGGCTGCGTTTGCGGATGCTGCAGGATGCAGAATAGCAGTTATAAAACAAATGTATTACAGGAAATACGTTACAACATCCTACCAGTTTGGAAACTAATTATTTTGTATATTACACAATCCTATCATCTCAGAGCTGAGTGGTGGCTGAATAGGAATGCTACAAGAAACAAAGCAGGATGTAGGCAGCAGCAGCGGGATGAGTGACTTAAGGGAAACTAATTATTCAGTTGCACAGGAACAATTTTCTGCTAAGATTAATTTCTGTAGTTCTGCAGTTGATACATTTTTTGTATTCTCATACCTTCACGGTAACGCTGAATGACAACCAGCGCGGAAGGAAATTGCCTGAACGGGGAGTTTTACCAGCTTCACTTGCCAGGAGTCCTTCCTAATTATTTGACTTAATTTCTTTGATGTATTCTTTTTTAGGCTGATATCTCTTTTGGAGTGCATCTGCAAAATGGTACTTGATGCAACGCTGCTTCATTTTCTTGTCGTTTCCTTGTAATCAGGAGATGACTGTTGCGGAGAGCTCGTTGAGTTCTGCCCTCGGAGCCTCTCGTGGTAAAGCACCGCGTTTCCCAGCCCTTCCCAGACGAGAGTGGGGCCATTGGCAGATGGGATTCGTTGCCCCGTTTCTCACTGCTGTTTGCAGCACAGCAGTTAGCATTTGTGGCACCATTTTTTAAGCGGCATATTTTTAAAAGAAATCTGCTAGGCATCGTTTTGGATGATACCTGACATGTAAAGGGCACCGCTGCCAAACGTGCCATGCTTTATCCCGAACATTTTTGGGTTAATGGTGATCTTAAAAAGATGCAACGCAATTTATTTGAGCGATTTGTTGGAAATTGCATTCAGCGGTGTGAATTTACTCGCCACCCATTCTGCGTGCCTGGGTTATGATCTGGAAAAAGATGGAATGGTTGGTGAGAGCCGGCTGTGGTGGCACAGGGATCATTCCCACTCAGAGCTGGGAAGGTAATGTGAGATTACTGCACAGTGCGAATGAGTGACAAAGTAAAGTAGTACTTCAATAAGCAAAATAATGCTTTTGGATGAAGGCATCAAAGTACGAGCTTAATTGACAACTGTTATTTTCTCGCATGCTAGGAAGTAAAACTGCGTATGTTTTATATGAATAATGAAGTCTTAGTGCTTAAAGAGTTCATTAGAGCACCTCATTTAGAACATTGCCAAGAAGGGCAGGGAGCCTACTGCCTTGTTTTGGAGGGTGTTTTACCAGGACTGCCACCTGGAGAGTCAGGATGAGGACTGAGCAAGGTGCCCAGGCTGCAAAGAGCTGGTGGGCTCAGGGCTGGCATCTGAGGATCGGGAACCTTCTGTTTTGTTTGTGTAACCTTTAGCAGAAGTGCCGTGGGGACTTGCTTTGCTCCCTTGACAAGGAAACGTGCTTGTGCAGTGCTGGCGGTGGAACAACCACACCTTCTGCTTCACGGCCACAGGAAGGCTCAGCAAAAGGCTTGTGAGTCACACATTTGTTTTGATAATGCTTGTGGTGCTTAAGAGTTGTTTTCCGTGAATTACTTGCATGAGTCACTGATCTCCCATTGCAAGCATCAGCATGGGGGGAACTGAGGCAGGGCTCCTTGGGCCTGGAGAAGGGAAAGGAGAAAGCAGCAGCACCCGTGGCAGGAGCAGGTCCAGCTCTGAACGCCTGCATTCAGCTCCACGCTCAGTTCTTTCCAGTGGTAATGTGTGTCACATGAAATACAAAGGGAAAAATAAATGCCTCTCTTCTTCTTCTTCAAAGTAATTGTAACCCTCCAGCACCAAGCTCGCAAGGCGGCAAGCTCTGCGCTCGCCAGCACTGTAACTGCGTGTTGCACACCTCTGGTTCATGCCAGCGACACAGCTGCCCAGTGTGTCTGCATGCCTTCAGACCGAGCTGCAGAAGAAGCCATTCCAGGAGGAAAGTAGCTCATAGAAGACGGGGGAGAATGTGGCTATGTCTAGAGGCAAGAGAAGGAGAAGGTGAGGGGGTACCCCACACACAAGGTAAGTCGAGTCTCTTGCTCGTATTCCCCAGCCTAGGAAGGATGCAGGTAATGCCAGGAAGGGCCCACGTCGCTGTGTCAGAAATTGTTGGCTGTAGCATGGCATGCAGGCCCCATCCTGCTGCCCCTGCCTCCCCACCGCTGTGTCTCGAGTCTCAGGCACTGCTACAAATGAACTACAATGACTTGTTACGGCTTGCATCTCCTAATCCAATATGCACGTATTATTGCATTAGCACTTGGCACTTCTATTAAATTATGATCCTGTTAGTACAGAGTTTAATTTATTTGAGCTACGTTTATGAAACATATAAATACACTTTCCTGGAGGCAGTTGCTGCTGCCAAACACAGACGGTGCACTCTCTGCAGAGCAGAGGAGGCTGCAAGGCTCAGGTGCTGACACATCTGGCTCTGTGCAGGTGTGTTCAGCACACGTGTAGGTGGTGTGATGGCACTGTACAGCTACACTCATCTTCCACACTGCAGCAAATCCAGCACCAGACAAAACCTGGTTTTAAAATGAACACCAAATGCCTGCATGAAAATCCCCAGAGATTCCACGAGGATGCGATGGGTGCCCCATCATGGCTATAAAAATAGTAAGCAAGATCTCTCAAATTGACCAAAAGAACACTATTTATGGAAAAACATGGGGATGAAGACTAGAGTGAACTTCTGTTGATGTGGATATTCAGCAGGAATGGTGGAAGACCAGCCCCTGGGAGATCAGTTGTGTAGCTTTCACATGGCATCGTGCAGCCTATGCTCAGCACCTGCTGCAGAGCTCTCCTTGCAGACAGCTGCTGTCCGAGCAGAGGGAAGAGCCGCCGGGCCACAGATGCTCTCTGTGTGGAAGCAGCCCTCGCAGGCTGCTGTACCACATCAAAACGGCAGCACGAGGCTCTGCCTGCATGCTCCTGCTGGCTCTGATGGAACTACTTTGCGTCCTAATTCATCCCATGACACCTTTCAATACTGAGAGGCAGAAAACAGTCAAATCATGCAGTGCCCTCCCTGACATCTCAAGTCAGCAGCAGCCACCGGGGACACCTTTCTCCAGCCCCATCAGCAAAGGAACCACATCTGATTGTGCCACTGGGAGCAAGAGAGAGAAAAAGCCCTTCTGCTGGGGGATTTAAGGCTGTGACTGATGCCTCTGAGCACAACGCCAGCCATCAGCGCACAGCGTATTTCTTCAGTGGCTGGGGATGTACGGGGCTTGAGGCACCTATTTTTAATCTTCTGGTTTTGAAGGCTCTTTGTCTTTTCAAACAAGACAGCTTTCTCTTCTGTCCCGTCCTCTGCCCAGCCATAAAGCATTTCAGTCCCGAAGATGTTTTGAACTGCGTGAAGGAATGTTGGAGGTCTGAAGTGGTGCAAGCCAGTGCTCCTTTCTTGAAGAAAACAACACCAAAATGCCTGGTGCTTTTTTGATGAATAGTTAGTGCTCAATGTGAAATACAGATCGTTTTCTGAGGCAAAACATAAACAGGTATTGTGAGTCACTGTGTTTTCGGGGCTCTGCTCACACCTGCTTCGAGTGCCCTGCAACTGTGGACTTTAAACATGCACAGGGAGTTTTAATGTCGAGTTCATTCCCTGCCCAAATCTTCCCCATCCCTTACATGTGGATGCAGAGCAAAACATGAAACTGTGGCATGGAGACGCTGCTAAATTGGTAAATTATGACAGGCCGTATCATGAGAGAGGGCTGATCTAGGAAAGAGCAGAAGGCTTGGGCAATGCATTCACCCTCCGGTTTCCTACCTAGTCAGAAATTATTTCAGTAATAAGATCTGACAAAAAGTCCTTTCAGTAGTTACAGATCAGGCTAGGATTTATAGAGCTTGGGGGGATAAAGTGCCTTATTTGATTTAGACGGGTCTTTAACCTCGAGCAATGCCCTCTAGAGAACAGTGCTGGATTTGGTGTCTCTTCCTGCATTCTTCCTGTCTTTCTATTTTAATGACGTTAGTGAGATCTGTGTGCTGTACTGCTGGGCTGAGCAGAGTGCTGGGGTTGATGTCTGCCTCCACTGGTGCCCCTTGCCCAGCTCGGTGGCTGGGTGCTGGTGACATCAGCAGCCCAGCGGGGACAGCCACGGCCAGGAGAAACAAGCAGAATTCGTGCTGCGGGTGTTGGAGTGCTCTAAATATGTCAGATTCCCAAATTAAAGGGACTAGGAAAGAAAGAACATGGATTAAAAGCAAGACCAGTTGAATGAGCTCTTCGCAGTGTGCTCATGGAGACGCGGTGCAACGCTGGGCTTTCGCCTCCTTCATGTCGCTGGGATTTGCACAGGAGGCGAAGGCCCCTCAAGAAAGCTGCATTTCCTGCTGCTCAGCAAGGCATTAGCACCGAGTGAGGATGTCATTCTTCATTAACCTTGCAGTCTTCAGAGGGACAGATTTGCCTTTGAGGGCAGATGCAAACGTCCCTCAGGTGGCCCTGGGGACACCGCAGCCCCCAAGCTGCTCACCATACAAGCAGGCTGGGCAACTCGACCCCTGCTGCCATGGGCCCCAGCCAGGCCATAGGCAGGGAAAGGACCAAAGGAGCTCTCACTGGTGATGTTCTGCTCTCCTTTCAGATTGTGGGTCAGTTCTTCACCCTCTGCTCCCAGAAATGCTACTTTTGGACTCTCAAGATGCTGCAAGCAATAGTTCTGAGACAGAACTTTTATCCCGTGCACACATAATCTGCGGAATACCACAAGCTGGTTGGTAGTTGGTGAAGGAACAACTGCAGATTGGACTCTGTGAAACCTGGGTGGTGAGAGCCCAGTGCTGGGGATGCTCAGTGCAGCCCTGGGCGTGCTGCAGGGAGCCTTTCGGTGCTGGCTTCTTTGCAGTGCCCTTTTCTGAACAATTGCATCTAAAAATCCTAGATTAACTGCGAGCAACGTTTCGTCTGGTTTGAAGGGAGCAGCGTGCTGTCTGCAGTGTTCATTTGCTGTCCTTGGCAATGATCATTTTTGGGCATAACATTTATATTACATCCATTAGAGCATAGAATGGGATATGACTTATCCAAAGCTGTTCCAATCACCACTTAAATCTTTACTGATTACAAGTAATAAACATAACTGCGGTGTTGCAGAGAGCTTCTGCCACGCAAGCACCAGTTGCCCACAGCTGGCGAGCATCTGGGGTGGAACGGTTCAGTCACACCTGAGCTTTGCTCTTGGAGCACACCGACATGGTCACCACGGTCCCCTCTTGCGGTGGCACGTGAGGGCCCAGCCAGGCACTGGGCCATCAGAATGGCCCACCACTTCTTCCTTGCAAAATGACACTTTCCTGGCAAGGCTGCCAGTGGAGGTGCTCTCTTCTCATAAGTGAACAGCACCTTTTCCAAGAATCAGCTCGGTCTCAGTGGTTGTTGAGCAGTGCAGTGGCACATCCCTGCAGTGAGCAATGGTGGGAAGCTGAGCAATGGAAGTGCCACCGCTGTGTGCTCCCTTGGATGATTCCTTTACTTTTCTTCAACTTCCAGTTCGTTCTGGTTGGAAAGAAAATATCACCATGCCACAGCCTTTGTTAATGAAACAAAAATGACTACATCTAACCTGAAACAGTACTGAGGCACTGAGCAAGAGCCGGGCAGGCTCCTCGGGCAGGGAGATGGTGTCGTAAAGCAAAGGAAGAAGGGGCAGCAGATGGGTTCTGTGTCAAAGCATTTTCCATACTCATGGCGTGAGTGGAAAAAGAATCAGATTTCAAAGCAGAAACGCAGTAGAAGCTCTGAAATTTGCACATAAAAACTCTTTCTTCTGAGCGACTATCACACCTGTAAGCACAGGGAAACAGCTCAGGCTGGAAGCCATGCTGTGCCATGGCAGGACAAGGACAAGGAGGTGCTGCAGTGATTCTGACATGTAGAGGGGGAAGAAGCTGGGATTCTGAAGTGGAATCTTATAAAAAGTGAAAGCTGTGAGAATGTTAGGCACTGATCTTCTTAATGGCAGCGCTCCCTTAGATAAATCAGCCATGGCAAATGGCTTGTCACTGGGGCACTGTTGTTCAGCACTGGGCTACCGGTACCATTCCCCTTGACTCAAGCCTTCCAGTAGATATCAGCAACCAAGTCCTCCTGTTTTGGTGAGGAAGAAAAACTCAGCCCTGAGCAGTGTGCCATACCATGGGAACACTGCCAGCTCAATCCCACTCGCCATTGCTGGCTTTGCTGAGAGCACTGCAAGAGTGCGAGCTCTCAAGCCCTGAAAACTTCACTTTGATAAAAGCAGCCACGCTAATCAGCAGCTGGCCTGGAAACCACGTGGGGAAGATGAAAAAGAATCCCATCGTAAATTAAAGGCGGAGGAAAGGCAACCAAAGCCACCGGGGAAAGGGGCGAGGACCTCACAGAGCAGCCTGTACAGCCCCAGAACCCCTTATTAAAGAAGCAGCTGGAAAGCACAGCGTTATCCCAGGGAAAAGATGAAGAAATGTCTTTTGAGAGAGAGACCCAGGAACAGCACAGGGGATCCCCTGAGCCACCTGTGTTGTGCCCGGGGCTGTTGGTGGCTTAGCCTTCCTCTTGCAAACAGTGCCGGGGCAAGCTGTGAAAAGCCACCTTTCTGCAGCAAGCACAGAAAAACCCTCCTGAGCCTTCAGTACTGGGAAAAACCAAATCTGCCCCCACATCCCAACCCCTTCCAGCAAATGGGGAGGACTCTTGGTCCAGGCGGGTGCCCACCATCCCACACCCACGGTGCTGGAGCCATGGGAGCTGATGCCTGCCCAGGGCCGTGACCAGCAAAGTCAAACTCCCTTCTCTTTGCATAAGATAATTTTAGTTTACTTTTTTTTTAATATACATTTTTTTAGCAGTTGCGCGTGCAGTTAACAGCAATCTTGGCTTTAAGAAAAATAATAAAGCGCCCTAATTAGCATGTTAAGCCTTCTCATTTCCCAATACTGTATAATGTTGTGAAAGCTAATTTATAATGTATTGGATGTTATGCAAATTCTCTGTGCTCCGTAAGGGGTTTATGAAGGCATGCAGATTAAAAACAGTGTTTGGAACGGGACTGGGGGGGCAGGGGAAATCTGCACAGTAAAATAAGCAGAGGAGCGAGAAAGGTGTTGATAACCTTCCCCTCATTGTTGGTGTATTCTCAGCTGTGCAGTGCTTTTCAGTGCATAGAATCCCTCTGAGCTGGACTGTTTTGAAGTGAAATCCGGAATGAGAGGGCACACTGCTTGCAGCTTGCAGCACGAGGGGATGCTGCCCAGGCTGCCTGGGACCAGCGGTCCCCGCTGGGTGGCACGGTGTTGGCACGTGGAGCCAGCCTTCCCTCGGCCTCAGAGGTGCTTGGTGCAGGGCTGCGTGCCCCGATGAGGGGCTGGGGCTTGCTGTCTGTTAGTGCCACCGAGGTGCGGCTGGGCCGGGCCCACCACCGCCACAGAGCTGCTGCCAGCACTGGGACTGGGCAACGGGGCAACGGGGCAATTGGGCTGGCTTTGTTTCTCCTACCCTCATTTAACAGTGAGTGCCGATTACTCAAAGCGATATGGGCAGGACCTGGTAATATAGCGTTGCTGTAGCGTTAACTTAAGGGGATGATCCAGTTGCCTGCAGTGTAAATACTTTGTGGCCAGGAACCCTGCTTTATCGCTTTGTATAGTTTTAAAGTAGTTTAAAGCTTGAATAACATAAAATAACATAATATAATGTTATTTATGTTATTTCCCACGTGAAGAACTCCTGTAAACCTTGCAGTATTGAAACT
The DNA here is from genome assembly GCA_036925125.1 of Oreortyx pictus. NCBI lineage: Eukaryota > Metazoa > Chordata > Aves > Galliformes > Odontophoridae > Oreortyx > Oreortyx pictus. Next base: position 5,111,890 of record JAUPFR010000012.1, read on the forward strand.
CAGTGAACAAGGCATCTTAGACAAGCTGAAAAACAAATGGTGGTACGATAAGGGTGAATGTGGAGCCAAGGACTCCGGAAGTAAGGTCAGTCGCTGAAGGTCTTTTCGTACTGATTAGCAATCACATTTTGACCCACTGTTTGTGTATTCAGAGAATGACTTTCAAAAGTTGCTGTTTACATTTCGAAGGTTGAAAGAAAAGAATAGAAAAAAAAAAAAAATGATTAAGTCTCCGAAAATGACCGCAGTTTTTCTTACGTGCAGTAACAGGCTTTAGTTGTAAGTACGTTTTGCTATTTAGTATTTTGCTGCAAAGACATGGAAGGAGAATCCCCCAAAGCGCTCAGAGCTGCCACCCTCATTTCAATTTGCAAGTTTCCTCTCAGGCAGTGTGGTTTATTCAGGCCAGCATCTTTTGCCTTATTATCATTTTCAGTTTGATTGGACGCCTGCTTTTTGTTTCCAAATTGCCACGTAGATCCCATAGAGGTCAGTCTGCACAACAGTCACGTGCTTGTGAAGACCTCAGGGCAGGCCCCTGGTGAGGAATAAGTGCCCTTTCTGCCCTACGTCCCACTTCACTTCAAAATGTGTTGAGCTGAATGTTGGAGCTGTTGTTGGCGACGCTCTCTGCCGTTCCCATTCCAACCCAGACCTGTTTTGCTGCTGCACGGCTGCTGCCAGCTGCATGCCCATCCCTGTGGGGACACCACACGGGCAGGGCCGGCTGCGTCAGCAGCAACCACTCATTTAAGCCGTTGGGTTTAAGCCCTGTTAGGATTTCATTGGGTTTTTGTAATGCCTGTATAGCCACTGAGGATAAAACACCCACGTGCTGTGCTTGCTGGAGTGAAGGATGCTTTCAAAGACACCTCCAGGAGCTGTCCTGCTGGCATCAGCGCAGTTCCCCTGGTGCCCTTGGAAGTACTCACTGTATCTGTTCCCCCCAGATGCTCCCAATTTGGAGGCCCCTCCCCATGTCAGGTCCCGTTGCTCCAGTCGAACCAGCAAGGCTGCCCTGCTTGCAGCTGGGCTGGGGGCTGCGTGGAGCACAGCCCCAGAGCAGCTCTGGGAGATGAAGGGAATCTGAGCACGGTCCCTGCAGCAATTGGCAAGAGGCAGAAATGAGCAATAACCATCTCTCAGTGCAGGCTGTTTGCTAAAATGCATCTATCTAAACCGCCCGTGAAACACAGACACGTACAAGGTGCAGCCTCCTTTATCCTGAGCGCATGGCAGGTTGGCTGTCCCTGGCCACAGCCCCGCGCTGAGGTGTGTGTGGGCACACCTGGGCTCACTTTGCCTCACAGCTCAGGTGGGAACCAGCAGCACCTCCCACGTGCAGCAGCAAAAGGGTTGTACTCTTGTTTCACCTCATTACAAAATCCTGTTTTTTAAAATGAAAGCCTCCTCCCCCCATCTGCCACGTCCTGAAGGGATGCAAGTCCCGGGCTGCACATTCAGTGCTGCAGCGTTGTTTTCTGCTCCCTGCAGGTGCTGGCTTAGCTTAGGGCTCTCCTGCTGACCTTAACCTAGCTGACCATCTTCCTAGGGTTGCTTGTTGTTTTTTGTAACAGTTGGGAAAAAAAAAGGTAGAAAAGTTAGCAGCCTCACTGATTTTATCTACATTCACCAAAGCCAGGCATCTAGTGGTTTTTCTTTTTACTTTCATAATTCAAGAACCTGCTACTTCATGTAGCCCTGGCCTGTCCGCTAGAGCTCCCCAAAGGTGCCCTGGCCTCCAGCTTTGCCCTGTGAAGGCCTGGGGGAGCCAATGGCCAAAACCCCATTGACTTCCACATGGCCAAGGTTTTGCTTGGTGACCAGTGTGGGACAGACATCCCTGTCCCATGGGGCCAGCGGCACCGGTAGGGTGACGCAGCGTGACCGCAGCGGGTAAGGCTGTTGGGTCGTGTGGGGGTCTGGGGGATTTGGACTTGATTGGAGAGTTAGTTCCGTGTGTGGTCGTTGTTAGGACTGAGTGCAAAGTAACCTGTTTTTCTGTCTGCCTTTTTCTCACAGCAAAACTAACGGCGTGGTTCATTTCTCTTAGGACAAGACCAGTGCTCTGAGCCTGAGCAATGTGGCCGGGGTTTTCTATATCCTTGTCGGAGGCCTCGGGCTCGCCATGATGGTGGCTTTAATCGAGTTTTGTTACAAGTCTCGGGCAGAGTCCAAGCGAATGAAACTCACCAAGAACACCCAAAACTTTAAACCTGCTCCCGCCACCAATACCCAGAATTACGCTACGTACAGAGAAGGCTACAACGTGTATGGCACAGAAAGCGTGAAAATCTAGGGGTATGAGTAAGGTCCAAACAACTAGAGATCCTCTTCTTTAACTTCTGTGTGTTATTATTTAACTTCTGTGGGGATTTAAGTCAGCCCTTCCCTGCACAGGAGCAGGCTGCTGCCTGCCTGCAGTGCCCGCTGCGCCGTGGGCTCCAGGCTGCATTGAGAACGCATCTCCCCAGCGACCTGTAGCTCTCTCAGCCCTCATCTTTTGCTAAGAAACGGCTGTGTGGGCACCTGGGGAGAAGCATCCCAGGGGTGGGAATGCCCCGGGCACACAGTGCTGCGTGTGCTGCGTGCAGGGAAGCACAACAAGGGGCTTCCCCCTCTGGGCACTGTCAGAGCTCCATGCTGCCTCCTTCCCCATGCAGGTTGGCTCATTACTGTCTCACGAGGGCTCCTTCTCAGAGGAGAAAAATGAAGTCTTGTTTTTGTTACAGATCCTCGCTCTGACAGCATGCAGGAGGAGAAGCAGCAGAGAATGTGGCTACTTCATGGATTCGGACCACCTGAGCCAGTCGCACTCTAGCCGAGGTGTCAGGCATGACACGCATTGATGATGGTGCAATGAACTTTTAATAGGAAAAACTGATTTTTTTCCTTCAGTGCCTTATGGAAGACTCTGAGACTCACAACAATGCAAACCATCACTGAAATATTCTTGCTTTGCTTGAAAAAAAAAAGAAAAAAAAAAGAGGAAAGGGAAAAAGAAAGGAAGAGAAAAAAAGAAAGGAAAAGAATAGAAAAAAGAAGAGAGAAAAGGAATAGGAAAGGAAAGAAAAGGAAAAAAGAGAAAGGATTGAAATGGAAAGGAAAAGGAAAGGAAAAGAAACAGAAAGAAGAGAAAAGAAAAGAAAAAAGAAAAGAAAAAAGAAAAGAAAAGAAAAGAAAAGAAAAGAAAAGAAAAGAAAAGAAAAGAAAAGAAAAGAAAAGAAAAGAAAAGAAAAGAAAAGAAAAGAAAAGAAAAGAAAAGAAAAGAAAAGAAAAGAGAAAAGGGAAAACAAAAGAAAAAGGAAAGAGGAAAAGGGAAAAGAAGAAATGGAAATGAGAGGAAGTGGAAGGAAAGGAAAGGACTGGTAACAAGATCTTAGTATGTGAAAAAAAAAAAAAATCTTGTAAAAAAATCAGTGCAACAAAAGCCATTCTTTGATACCACTGCACAGAAACTGAACTCGAGTCCGAGCGCACGCGGGCGCGGTGCGGTGCTGGCAGCTGTGGGCACGCGGCTCCGGCAGCACCGCTCCCAGCACAGCCCTGGCACGGCCCCGTGGCACCGAGCGACGGTCCGTGAGCCGCACAGCTCATCGCAGCTGTTCTGTATATCAGCGAAGAGCGGCTGAAGGAAAGAAAATGTGCATTAAACGCAGCTAAGGTCGCTGACTGTGAATCTGTAAATCCAAGAGAAAGCAATCTGTGGAACTGCATGTCCTGCTTCCAGACCAGTACATTCATTTCCTTGACGAGGTAGCTAAGTGCAGGCAGAAATATTGTATTCCTTTGTTTTTCTATCATCGGGCGTTACCTACAGGTGCTTTATTAAAACGATATTGGGTGGCTTTAAGGAAAGCAACGAAACAAAGCGGGACGCGGCGCGCTGTTTAGGTTCACACCACGCATCTCTTCTCTTGCTGCGCATTTTGATTCAGTGCTGAATATCGAGCAACGAAGCAAGAGAAGCGCAGGTTAGTTTTTTTTGCCAGGCCTGCTTCTGCCCCGCGCCAGCAGCAGTGTGCTCCGCTGAACGCTTCCCCACGGCAGTTTCACAGCGGAGCAGGGAGCACCCCGAGCAGACCCCCAGCTCCAGGCCGAGCAGTGCCGTCTGAAAGCAACAGCAGCAACAACAAGGCTAAAAAGAATAAGAGCAAGGGACAGGTGAAACACAGCGGGAAGCGCTCGGGAGATATCCACGTACTAATTACCTCTACTACCACAAGGCGTATTTTCTGTAGTTTACTGTTAGGATTTTGTTTCGTCGGTAACATACGGCGCAAAGCTCATTTAAAGCAGTCTGCCCCGTAGGCGTTTAGTTTGCTGATGATAGAGTCGGACTTTTAATAGGATTTAAACAACAACAAACGCAAAGAAAAAAAAATAATAAAGACTGTATGGGCAAAGCCTCGCTAAAAATACGTATTTCCGACCCGGTGTAATATAACGACCATTTTAAAGGCTCATAGGAGAATAATTTATCGTTCCAGTTTTTAACAGGCAGTCGAACAACACAACTGTGGCTTCGGTTTGGGTTCTTTTTGTCATGAAACTGTGGGTTGTTTGTTTTTTTTTTTTTCACCTTCTGAGCTCGATCCACCCCCGAGGAGGGCGGGCTGGAGCGCTGCGCTCCTCTGCCGGCTCTGCGAGAGGCGTTTTTCTTACCAGCTGTACAAAATGTGTGTTTAGCAAATCCATTTTTTTTTTTTTAACGAGCGGAGGCTTCACACAATGAAGGGAGTTTGGGAAACAGTTGGATCTTTTTTAAAAACTTGCATGTAAAGCTGAAACAAGCCGTGGTGATCGCTTACAAAGCCCAGCTACCAACTCCAAGCTACGGGAAGTTCGGCGGTACTCTCACGACGATGCTCCAGTGTATTCCTTTCCTTTGTTTTGCTGTGGGGTCTCCTGGGTTCTTTCCTTTTTGGTTTGGAGTTTTGGTTTGTTTGGTTGTTGTTTGGGTTGGGTTTTTTGTTTTTTTGTTTTTTGTTTTTTTGGTATTCTGTTCTCTCTCTCTCTCTCTCTCTCTCTCTTGTTTTTTTTTGATTTGTAATTTAAGTTCCTATTTTTGGTCATTGAAACTGCACTTCAGTGAGCAGAAAAATTGCCAAGCAAACTAATGGCTGTAAAAGCATAAACTGCATGTGTGGGCATCAATTACTGAGCCTCATTTTAATGAGGTGTTGTACAAAGAGTTTTAATACATTTTGTAAATAAAACTGTAAAGAAAAAAAAAAACAAAAACCACACACAGAGTTTGCTGATGTTTTCCCCAACGAGAGGCACCGCTGTGGCCACAGAGCTGTGCTCTGGCTTGGGATGCCCAGTGTTTGTTCTGTTTGGGGAAAGGCTTTGGGGCACACAGCCTCAGTGCTTCGGGGAAATAGGACTTTGGGGCTTGGCACCCTCAAAACAAATGGTGCTGCCCAGAGAACTGTGGGTGCCCATCTCTGGAGGTGCCCAAGGCCAGGCTGGGTGGGCCCTGGGCAGTCTGAGCTGGGGGGCAGCCAGCCCATGGCAGGGGTTGGGACTGGATGGCCTGTAAGGTCTTTTCCAACCCGACCCATGCTGTGACTCTCTTGGCATGATGTGGGCAGGGTACGTGGGGCTGAGCTGGGGCAGTGCAAAGCCCACAGGGATGGCATGCAGAGCCGTGTACAGATGAGACAAACACTGAGCAGCAAACAGTGACAGCACCACGCAGGAACTGCTCAGCACCAAGAGGGGACTCAGCCCATGCAGCCGTGTCCCCAGGGCTCAGCACTGCAGTGCCACAGCCCCACGGTGCACCGCCGAGGGCTGGTGCAGAGCACCACAACTTGTTTTTTGTTTTTTTTTTTTAGATACTTATTTACGGTTATTAAAATAATAATAATAATTCATGGTTCTTAAAATAAAATTACGGAATTTCCCCGGTGCTCAGATTCATCGCCTCAGTCTGAAAAACTGATTCTGTTTTGCAGGCAGCAAGACATAAACAAGCTCTGGATAATGATAGCTCTATTCAATTAAACCAAGGGATTTAAGTACAGTGATAACGTTTTCATGGACATTATAAATTTCAAAGCACCGTTAATTCAGACCGTGCCCATCCACAACTATTACTGGGGACAAAATCGCCTGCAGCTGCTGCTGTCCACACCCGGCCCCAAATGCCTGCCTGGGCAGCAGTGCCACGGCCTCACCACCCTCAGTGAAAAACTTCCCCTTCACATCTAATCTAAATCATGACTTTTGTGGTTTAAAACTGTTTCTTCCTTGTCCCGTCACTGTCTGACCACGTAAAAAGTCAGTCCCACTCCTGCTATAAGCTCAAGTACTGGAAGGCCGCAGTGAGGGCTCCCAGCTCCCTCAGCCTGCCTCCATAGCAGAGGTGCTCCAGCCCTCTGAGCATCTTCACGGCCTCCTCCGACATGTTCCACATCAGCACATCCTTCCTGTGCTGTACTCCAGGCCTCACAAGGGGGACAGACCCCTCCGTGCACACTGCCAGCCCTGTGCTGATGCAGCCCAGGACACTGCCGGCTTTCTGTGCTGTGAGCGCACGCTGCAGGCTCACGTCCAGCTTTACAGCCACCAGGAGCCCCGGGTTGCAGGGCTGCTCTCAAGGAGAGAAATTTGTCCACGTCCCTTGGGATGGCATCCCTTCCTTCTGTCGCATCAGCAGACTTGCTTAGGGTTGATCTCACTGTCCTTATCACTAAGTAAGGTGCTGAAGAGTGCTGACCCCAGTACACCCCACGGGGGGGACAGCACCTGTCAGCAGCCTCCACCTGGACACGGAGCCACCGAACACAACCCTCTGGCTGTGACCATCCGACATCTCCTCACGCACCAAAGAGGCCGAGGCCCCGCTCCACAGCCACGTCTAGAAGAGAGCTGGAGGAGCGACGGGGCTGCCAAAACGAGAGAAAAGGTGCGATACCACGCACTGCTCAGCTGCAGTGAGAGCCGCAGCCGCCTCTCCTACGGCCGTGGGTTCCAGGCCACGAACACGCGGGGCCGGACGGGGCCAAAAACACGGGGCTGAGGTGCTCCGCGGTTCTTCGGAGCAACACTGACATGGCAGCGGCCGGGCCGGGCACAGCCGCCGCCCGCAGGCCCAGCAGCAGGGGGCTGAATTCCAGGCGGGAGCTGAGCGGGCTCCTTAGCAAAAAACCTACAAAACGAGCGCGCTTTGAGCTGAGGCGAATAAATATAAACTGTATTTACTTCAGGTTCTGCTGCCCTTGAAACAGGGGAAGTTTGCCGCCAGCACAACTACGGCACAGAGCGATGGGGGCACGGCGGCAGTAATGCAAACCAAAGCACTCCCACATCTGCGAGTCAGACTGGAAGCGTAACCCTGAAATCATCTCTGTTGGAGATGATAAAGGTGAGGGCACAGACTGCCTTACAAAGGCCCTAAGGGGCTGCCAGTACAGGTGAGGCAGCTTGCAAGGCAACGCATGGCTCCTGCAGGAGGAAAGCCGTGAGAAACCTCAGTCTGTCACAAACGTCGTCTCACAAAGCTCTGCAACTGGCACGGCTCCATCTTTTCAAATAATTCTTTAAATTAACTGCTCATTTTGCTCTTTCCGTGAAGAAAATGCCATATGCCATAAGCAAAGGTGCACAAGGATCCAGATAAAGCACATTTACACCTCTAGTGCTGCACACCCAGCTCAGCTTCCAAGAGACCTCACATGTACCAACAGCGCGTTCAGACAAGACACTGCAGCCACTCCTCCCAAGGGCACAAACTGCTCTTATTTCACAATCCCTCTTTTCCATCGTTTTCACTTAAGATCCACAGCTCCAGAGAGAAAAAACAGTTCCAAACTCTAAGATCCTTTACCCAGGTGAACACGTAACAGCCCCACGCTGAGCTGCCGCACTGACAGGAGCACCAGAGCCCCTTTTCTTGTCAGGCATTAAACGAAACCTGCTGAAACCAAGCCAGCCTCATTTGACCAGACTAGGAAACCAAGGGGGGGGGAGAAAGGTGCCAATCTTAGGAGCTTTGGAACACAGGCAAACATCTCAAGATGTCAACGTGCTTGAAGACAGCAAACCTTGAGCCTGAGTAAAACACAGTGCTAAAAGAGCAGCCACCCCCCAGCCCCAGCTCACCCTGCCCAGCTCCCCATGGCAGCAGGTGAGGCAATAAAGCGACCACACGCACACAATGATGTACGACCCATTGAGAAAACTATTGTTTATTTAGAAAAAAGGTTACACTGGTAGAATTCAGCAGATAAAAAAATCTGGTTTTTCTTTTTTTTTTTTCTTTTTTTTTCTTTTTATTTTTTATTTTTTATTTTTTTTTTACTTTAAAAATGTCGTCATGAAACTTTTCAGACTAAAGTTCAGCGGTAAAAAGCTCCTGTAGCTGTAATTGAAATTTTATTTCGTGTTTTTTGAAGAGAGCAGTTTCCAATTAATCTAAAAACAACATGACAAACAAAAGGTGCAGCAGGGGACAACCAAGCACAGGTCGAGGTCGGGATGAGGGATTCGGGTTTGTTCTTTTTTTTGTTTGGTTTTCTTTTTTAAACAAGCCAACGTTGTACACATAATATACAAATAATCCCTAAGCATCGCATGGAAACAGTGCTCCCACTTCGTCTGTTGTTTTCTGTGTGTGTTTTTTTTCCTTCTTTTCTAGGTCACTGGTATTCAAAACAGGCCAAGTAATAAATAAAAACTGAGTTTAAATGAGGTAAAATTCAAAAAGGTTCAATAACTGTTTATTTGTGGTTTCAAAACACCTAAAAGAACGCATTTCATACTGAAAGAATGACTAAAGTCAGGCAGTATTTTAGACAACCTAAAGTGGAACTTTGTACACATGAAACCTCCTTTGCACTATGGCAACTGTTTGTTTGCAGCACATTGTGCTAAAATATGGAATAGGTAACACTTTCAGCCAGGTACTGAAAATAAATGTGTAAGAAACTAAGCAACAAGTTAAAATACAGTAATGTACAACTCAACAATTAAATTCTCAGCACGGGGAAATAAAGCAGAGAACTGAATAATTTAAGGAGATGCAGATGGGTCCTCTTCATTCACAAATTTCTGTGCAATCTATACTCTGGAAAATACATTTCTGGTCACAGCTGGATAGCTTCTCATCTCAATCTCACCTGCAATGAAAGCACACAGCTGGAATTAGACACTGCTCAGATGAATACCCATCTCACAGTTTAGTATTTTACTCCATTCAAAGAATGTGAACCCTTAGGCCTCTTTTGTTCCCTAACTACACTTTATTCCACAGCAAGAAATACGTTAACACAAGCATCGAGGTGTAAATAGTGAAATACTCATTTAAACATAGAAATAAGAAACAAGTAGGCACTTGTCAAGGTAAAATCTGTTGTATAAGTACACCCTTCCCAAAACGTTCAAGTCCCTAAATCAGACAAACAGGGAAGCATCAATCAGAAGCAGCTCATTAGGAAGGATGGTATAAAAGATTCAACAAACAGGAACAGGGCGTCAGATCCCGCAGCCACAAAGAGCATTCTTCTGTACTTCTCCACATAGATTATGGGGTGGTGTTATTTAACAGCAGATGCTGCAGTGAAGCCCACTGCACACTGGATGTTTCAGCATGCAGCTGCCTTCACCCACACACCTGTGGTCACGAAAACACACTCGTGCTCTCATAACTCACTACAGTTCTTCCTTGACACTGAATTGCTGGCCAAGAGACAAATTCTCATTTCCGTTCAAGAAGCTGCAATCCCCCAGTAATGGGCTTCATCTGCCACAAATCTTCCTCCAAAAACTCCAAGAAACAAACCCGAGATCAGACAAAGATCAAACAAAGCTAAATACTAAGAAGCAATAAGCTGAACTACCATTCTTCACCTGCACCAACAGTGCAAGCAATCACTGCAAGCTTTCTGTTACCCAGAACCCCTCCACACATTTGCGTTCAGCTTCAGGAGCAGAGCGATGGCACCAAACGAAACTCTTGAGATCCTTTTTCCAAATCATCCATTCCCACAATTCCTCTGTGAGGCCACAGTCCAACTGCGGAGAGGACCTTCAGAAGATACTTCCAGATGATCAAAAGACTTCAGGAAGTTTCTTCCTCTGCTAATTAAACAGTTATTACTGAAGATGAGGAAGCAGCTTTCCTGAACCACTATGTTTCTGTTTCCAAATCAGAAAGCATTTGTTAACCTAGCAGAACTTCGCTTTTATTGTTTTGATTCAGGTTTTGCTCACAGTGGTAGATTTTGTCTGCTGCTTTATTTTTGTGACCCACGCAGAGCACAAGTGCAGTCCCTTGCAAGGGACCTAATGAGAACACCCCTCCATTACGTTATGCCAGCCACAACCCCTAGGCCTCCTGAAAAGGAATTCCCAAAGAGCAAAGTATTTGCCCCTTTCTGATGTGGCCTCTTATTTTAAACATTCCCAAGCTCTTCAGTTTGCATCTGACCATCACAGTCCCTCTTTGATGCGTAAAGCAAATACAGCCACCCCGAGAAGCAGCTTTAATTTGAGAGTCCACAAGCAGTAAATATCCCCACTAAGTTTCAGCACAATCACCTCAGGTATAGATATTCTCCAACACTTCCTAGTCCAACCCCCTTGCTCAAAGAACTAAAACAGGTTGCTCTGGGCTGTGCCATGCCAGGGTTAGAATACTAAGGCTGGCAACCCCATACCTCTCTGGGCAGCCTGCTCAGCATTTGACTGCTCTCTCAGATTTCTGTCCTTATTGTTAAATGTAATTCTTATAAAAAGTGTTTCTAAGAGGTTCCTCTGCTAAGAAATAGCACATATTCTCAGCCTCGTTAATCCTTCTTCAAAATCTGAGATAAAGAACCTGTCCATCTAAAAATGTTCTCTTATCATCCTCTGTAATCGTATCAATTTAATAAGTTTAATGTGTTTAATATGTGCTTTTCTACAGTCAGAGCAATATTACTCTGAGAAAGCAAATAGCTCAAACTGCTATAACATGCAGCTGAATAAAAATACCTCATTTTGTTTGTAAGTTTTGTGAGCTCCTAAAGTGAGCACAAGGAGAAATTAAACAATTCATCAGTTCTAAGTAGTGAACAAACACAGGAATTATAAAGCACTTGGATGATTTGGAAACAAAGAGAAGCCATATTCTTTAATATTTGTTGAATTCCAATTGGTTATTTTCATATTTATCCAGTATATACACACTTGATAAAAATAGCCTACTTGTCTACACAGAAAGATTGGTAGTGATGCATGGCTCGAGTTTAGTAGGTCAGGTGAACTAATTTTAAATGGAGCAAGGCTCTTTGCTTCTCAAACAACTGAAAACAGAAGACTGAGACACTCAAAACTGTTATATGCAAAACTGAGGAAAATCCCTTCATACCCCTACAGCTACCTTTAAGTCTTTGCATATTTGCAGAAGTAAGAAAAATAAAAATCAGAACACTGTCAGCTTCAAATCACTATTTTTCTAAGCTACAGTTACTCAAAGTACTTGTCTGAAGGGCTTGGGGTTTTTTTTTTTTCGGTAAATAGTACACTCATGGCTTCATCCTCCTCAAAGTGGAAACGAAGAACTGCCTTATTACACCACTGTAGCAATCTGATTTAGCCAATGCTCTCTGTACAGATAAACTGAAAGAAAGGACAAAAGCCTCCAGTGCATTAGGCAAGGGTATTCTTCACTACCAGAGTACAGGATCAAGGCTGGCACCTTACGGGTAGACCACAGTGATTAATCTTCATTTTTTTTCTTGAGGAAAGCACCCAACAGTTGACTCCTTGATCACATCACCTCCCCCCTTTCCTTTTTGCCACATACCTTTAAGCACCTGCTGCATTTCTGTGCTAATGACAGGAAAGCTATTTCCCTAGGACAACATTGTTTAAAATAGCACAGTTTCACCCCTTGACCACTCAGGCTGGTAAGTGCCAGCGTATCCTTTACCACCAAGAGGAGCCACAGCAGCCACCAATTTGAAGAAAGCAATCAAATTTTTACCTTGACTGAAACATTCTTCATTATCTGTGCTTGTCCGAAGATTTATGAGTAGATTCAGCATTAAGGAAAAAACCTGCCTTTTACAAATAAATAATAAAAGGAAGCTGCTACTTTGCATTTTTCCTGAAATGCTGACATGTAAAAGGATATTGTTTCTTTTCTTCTTTCCCTCCAGTGCTGTCTCGTTTTTCTTTCTTTTCTTTTTCTTTGTCATGCCTCGATTCCTTTAAAAAGGAAGAAGCAGAAGTTACGTGAGTAGTTCATTGCAGTACATGCTGTACAGTCAGAAGTATCATATGGTTCATGCCTAAAATTCAGAGTATCTGTAACCAGCTTTTAAGAAACGCAAACATCTCAAACAGCTCTGTGATGACCACTATCAGTGAAGAATTACAACTGGGAAGTAATTACAACACACTTTCCTAGTTTCACAAAAGTAGTTGTAACACAAGCACTTGAGAACAGGAATACGAGCAGTTTATATTTTAAAATGCCCTGCATTTACACAGCTGCACTCCAAAAATACACTTGGAAGTTTTGAACACTCTAGCATGATTTCTGAACTGGCTACTGCTGAAGGAGCTGTTCCTCTAATTTAACCTAGCAAGAGTGACTGCTGAAATATTGAGAGCCAAAAGAAATTCCAGAAGCATTTTCCCTACAAATTCAAGGTATACATTTTCAGGTCAACAAAAAGCATTAAAATGATCATAATGTTAGCTTACCGTGCCAAAAGCAAGCAACACCAACAAGAAAAAGCACAGCACACACAGGTAAACCGACTAAAAGGAAAATAACTAAAATAATATACTTCACCTTTTTGCTACCAGATGAACTCTTCTCCATCTTCTCCGCTTTGATTGAGTCACCTTTTTCTTTTCCTGAAGATTTTGATTTGCTCTTCTCCCTCTCTTTTTCATTTGAACGAGGAGAATCAGAAGGACTTTCACTTTTACTGTGTTTTGAGGAACCTGCTGAAAAACCACAACGGACAGTTTTAGCTCACAGTGAGTAAAGCCTTAACTCCCACACACACACACACACACCAAAATACGTACTCGTCCCGTTTTCCTCCTTGCGGCGTTTGGTTGAATCCTGTGGCACCTCTCGGTCACTGTTGGAATGATCCTGGCACCAAACACAACGATGCAGGTATTAGCCAACTAATACACAGAGCTGAAGGAGGCATCTGCTTACAAGACTGTTCTGAATTACTTTTTTGAGAACTTAAAATGTTACGGTGTTACTACTAAGAAACGGTAAAGTTTCTTAAGATCAGTCTTTAAGGGAAAAAGTAACAGAAGCAAAACCAACCCTGATAAATACTGCTTCTATTTGGACAGGCTGTACTGCCCATTATTACTGCTAAAACTTCAAATAAAAGCTTTCCACATATGTTATCAACTTTCCATACGAGTTCAAAAAAGTTTCACCAACCCTTTTTCGATCTTTCCTGTCCTTTTCCTCTTTCTTCTCTCTCTCTCTGGATCTTTCCCTGGACTTGTCCAAGTCTTTCTTGTCCACTTCTCTCTCTTTACTCTTGGACAGTGTTGGAGTAGTGTGGTTAATGTAGTGCTGTTAAATCAAGGCAATATCATCAGATATTAATACAGATTCCTAGATGCGTAAATAAGAAGTCTTACTCTAACAAAATGGATCTAGCTCAAAAAGCAAGACACATCACTGCTACTTTTATTGACAAAAAGTGATGGAAGACACTTTTGAACTGGTCATCTATCACTTCACCTACAGCATCTTCTCAGCACTAAAAATTTGAGAACCCTTTCACTTATCTGGAAGGCTTGTATTAAATAGACACAAGCTTGTTTACCAATACTGTCTGATACACCACAACTAATCATCAGTACTACTGATACAGGATATGCAGATTCTCTTAGCACTTGCAAATTCTGCCTGGATTTCTTAGTCTTAGCACACTAAGTACTTAGGGCAACTCTGAATAACACGTGCTTCTGTTCAAGTGATACAGAACTCCACCTTAAGCCTGAAATTTCAAGTGACTTCTGTCACTCAACATGCAATTCTGTGCGTTTGCTTTGTAACATGTCTGAGGTTGTTACTGCACTCCTAAGACATTTCAGTATGTTCTGTAAAACAAAGCTGAACACGTGTAACATTAACTTAGTAGGGAGAAGAAAGATCACAGTAACATCAAGCATAACACTCGACAGAAATTAAAGGCTGTAACACGCATATACATAAGGTAGCACAGCACAGTGCGTTCATATCTTTACAGTAATTATGTATTTAAAGTATCACTGTATTTCTTAAAATGATCAGACTATAAAATACTTCTCATAGAAAAACTATTTCAAAATGAAAAAATGTCTTGTGGTATTTCATAGACTTAAGTTACAGAAACACACAGAATTCAGTAAGTACACTTAGCATGTCATTTAGCTATCAGTTTTATCTGAAAAATACTTTAACTAAACTGTTCTCTGTATTTCTTATTACTGAGACATTCTATTCAATCAGTACACCAAAAAGAAAGATAAGCGCAAGATCTGCTCAGAACAATCTAGAAACTCTTAGAACTAACCAAAGCAACAGAGAGAATAAAACTATTTGAAACAACACTCAAGTTAATCCTGTCCTTCCAGCATCCTAGCAATTGCTGAACCAAGCACAAGCTGAGCTGATGCTAAAGGCACACCAACAGCATCAGGCCCCTTTTCCTTTCAGCACGTGCCAGAACGCTGTTGGATATTCCCACGCCAATGACCTCAGCAGCTCTTTCTTTCTGCTCTTTCTCCTTACTCATCTCCTTGTGGTTTTCCTGCATTATTCCACAGGTAACATCATCCTTATTCCCTGGTTTGCAGTCATCTTTTGACAGTGACTCACAACAAATACATTCTTTAAGCAGCCCCACTTGGCAGTTGTCATCCACAGATACTTTCCACATTTCCCTCTGCTTTCCTCTTATTCTGCTTCGTGTGTTCAGATGGTTGTTGATGACAGATTCCACTGCTCTTCTACCATTCCAATGGAGATTTATGGGGAGTTTTATTCCCTCCACCTCTCCTTACGAGAAAAGCCTACATTTGGCTTGTCAAATTTTATCAGCTCGCTTCTAGAAACGCTGCTAGCTGAAGCCACATCAAACCTGGGGTGCTGCCACATGCTATGCAACTTGGACAAAGGGCAAAGAATAACACAAACCTAACTCACGTCTGGCAGCATGTACTTTATAACCTGCAATGTAAAACATTTCAATGGTCTGCCCCGTGCCCTCATCCTCTCCCCATCCTCCTCAAAAACAAAACAAAAAAAATAATCAAGAAAGTCAGGAATAAAGAAACTTTGTTAGCACACAACAGCACTTGACTCCTAGTAACTCACAGCAGAAGCTGAAGTCAAATCTTAAAGGCTTCTGCATATCACATCCTTTCCCTCAAACACATACATGAACTTAAGAACTTTTGTTATATCGCATACAGGAAACAGTCAGGAATTGTAAATTCAAGACAGAAATATTACACTTAGCTAATTATAACAAAATTAAATGCACAAAGTATCACGACAATCTATAGACACTATCATTTTAAACCTAGGAATCAAAGGATGCCTCCTGTGTGCAGTCCCCACACAGGTACAGCTGGGACTGGACAGATCCAGCTACAAGTTAGTAAAAGGATCCATTAAGCAGTCGGGGCTATTCTGAACTGAAACAAGCCAAGCATTCTGAACACTCTGTTTCATAAAAGAGAGCTACAAATAAAACATCAGTGCAGTGTAGAATGCTGGCTAGGAAGTGATAAACCCTTCGTGTGCTTTAAGTTTTACATAAACCTACAAGTTATCCAGGATGTTCAAGTGCTCAACAATTTCCAAGTGATAAGCACCTGTGCAATGTATTTGCATACTATTACTGACTGCATGACCCAAAATCTTCATAGCAACTTTAGAAGACTTGATCAATTTCTGACTATTAATGAGACACACTTTGAACACGTCCAAAAGAAACAGAAGCTATGTTTAGCTCACAGTATTTGTGACAGTCGCTATAGTATATTAAAAAAAGCAACACAATAGCTGCAGAACCTGCCTAAAATCCTAACATTCTGGGATATCACTGAGCTCCGAACTACTCTTTAGTACACACTCTAAGATACTGCATCTGCAGCGTGTTTACAGGAAGCAAACAAGCATTGAAGGATGCTTATGACCCGATACAACAGTAGCACGGGGAGAAGAGTACTGAGTCCAACTGGGGGTTGGACTCAATCTCGAGGTCCCTTCCAACCCCTGTAATTCTATGATATGCCAGAAGTATTAATACATTTTTGTTTTAAATTAACTATATTTTAATACCTATTGGTCTAACTATTTCACTGTCTCTCAGACCAGACTTGTGGACTTTTCTTTTTTTAAATAAACATGCATGTTTCTGTGAGGAGCACTGCCAGGTTTATTTTGATCAGAACATCCAAAGTTAGCTTTTATTTTTCCACCTTTCATTGACTATTCAGAAGCATAATTTTGTTTAATTCTCTGGAAATAAGCGAAGCCAAAGACCCTCATGGCCGTTGTGCCTCTTTTTCATTCTTTCTACAGGCTAAAACTGAAGGAGAAATTACCAGCTAGGAAATAAAATGTCTTCAAGAAATTGAGTGAATGTTAAAATTTAGGGACTTTTCTTAACGTTGCTTTCACCTAACAACTCTCCCTCTCTCTCTCCTGCACCAAAATTCTACTATCCCTCTGACACTACGCTAGGATTTTCCACAGGAGTGGAACTGGAATTTTCTGAGGTAGTCTGCCACGAGACCAAAGTTGCATTTTCTCTGAAAAGAAACACAGTAAACTTTGGTGGTTTCTAAAAGATTCAAACCTTTGTTGAAGAGTCCTTGAGTTCGTTGAGGTTGTCCTGTAGAAAATGAACGGAGATGACACGTAAGCTGGAATAGTTTTCAGAAACCAGAGGGACTTTGGGAAGCATGGCCGTACCCTTGAAACAAAAAGCAGCTACTCCTTCTGGAATAAATCTTAGGTTAATACTTCACACAGAATAAAATGTAGAAACTATAGTGCTTTTTTTTTTTTTAAAAAAAAAAAGGAAGAAGAAAAAAAGACATACCTATTCTCTACTCATTATATTAACTACAAAATGTATATAAATGCCCATTTCTTCATAGAACACTGAAAAAACCACTCTCCCACCAAGACAAAGAAAAATAGCCTTAATTCTAAATTCTGCTGAATCACAGTTGAAATAGGATTAAAATGCTCTTAAACCCGTATCTTCTCCACTTTCAGTTAAATGTGGCAGAATTCACTCTAGAACTTTACATTGCCATTTACAAAAACAGGCAAGAAAGTCTTTAACTGTTTTGAGTAGTTATCCCTGTCACCTGCTTCCTCAAAATTAATAACTGCTACTCCAGTTCTTCAAAATTAGTCTAAATCTTTTAAGTAAATTTTACATAGAAAAAGATACACTCTTCTGGGAAGAAAAAAAAAAGAAAGAAAAAAAAGAGAAGCTCGTTCTAAAGTTGGTAAGACGATGAAGTTTAAAAGCCCACATAATCCATCACAATGCTCTTGATGAAGTATTAGTAACTTACAGTTTCAAATGTTCAACGTACTGCAAATGCAAAGATTCCACGAACATAGGTGGTTTAGAAATAAAATAAATATAGAGCAAGGAATGGCTACCCTGAGTCTTCAAGTAGGCTACGCCCAAGGTATTGTGCTGCGCTTGAATGCTTGGGGTTTCTCTTTGCTGGGTAGTAGGCTTGGTTGCCACATCTGGTTTTATCGTACCGCAGGGCTCAACATGGTGGGAACCCATTGGAAATAAACAAACCTCGAAGGGAAGGTACGACAGAAGCTGCATGCTCACTGATTACACACAACTACAGGAGAACTGATCACCAAGGAGACTTTAAAATGGAACTCCTTTCAAGACTCCTCCTTGGAAGGCACATATCGGTATGACGCTCATCAAGAAGCCTGATGAATTCAGAGGTATCGTACATCCCGTATCATCCAGGAATCTTCAGTGTTACAGATTCTTCAATGGAAGTGCAGAAAAATACGCTCCACTCTGCTGTAAAGACTCGTTTGCTTGTAGCTACCATTGCACTCCAAAAAAACTGACTGTTTAAAACAATGAGGCACTTCTGTGTAAAAATTCTCTTGCAATTTCCAAACACAATTTAGGAAATTTGTGCTAGGTCCTTGAAGCTTTACTTTGGTTAATAAAAAATATTTTAATAGAAAAAAAGACAGTCCGCCAATAAAGAAAAGGAATGCATTTTCTAATGCAATATAAAACCTCCAGTGGTTCCAGTGTATACTTGGCACAAAACTTGAAGGAAGTCGGACATTGGCATCCCAAACTTGTGAGCCTAACATGGGCGCTGCCTTCCTCAGGCTATACTAACCTTTACTGTTGAGGAATGTGATGGAGAAGAATGGATATCAACTTTGCGGCGTTTTTGTTCTGAAAGAAGGAAAAAAAGAAAACAAAATTAAATTACATTTAGAAGAAATGTGATTTCCTGAAATACCAAAATAATCTGACTTACAATTAAGTTTTACCACTAAATAAAATTTTGTTTCTCAGGGCACCAGCACTCCTGGACCTCCCTACGCAAGTTTGCAGAAAAATAGCTAAATATGAAGAAACTGCTGCAAAACTGTGCTCAAAATTTCTTTTTGTATCTCTACCTAAAGAGGTGAGCGGAACACAGAGCACTCCAATCCAATCGCTCGCCTGAAGAAATGCAAGTATATAACTCAACATCAGCCTCAGTTTATGTGAACTTAGAACATAACGTTAAGGAGCTGAGATCTTTAATTTTTGAAAGAACCAATAAAGTTTGTGTCCTTAAGGAAGCATATCTTCCACGTCCCTTGATTTCAATTCAAAGGTTAAGATGAAACTCCCAGAGCACTCTTCATTAAGGTATGCATTAAGTTTTAGCAAAACTATTAAGTTACATAAACACATTCTAATAAATGACCATTTAGAATAATTCTTCACACGTCACTAATTCACATACAAAAGTTACTGACAGGCTTTACAAAAATGACCACTGAAAATGAGAACTTTATACATCCACACACTTTTCATTTTGGAGATATCCCGAATACCTACTTTAGGCACTAAAAAGTCATCACTACATAACAGCTAGCTGATCTCCCCTCCATCAGGGCTGAGGAGTTGGATGCATTGGCAATCAGTGATTTTCTAATGATGTATTCTTACTGTTCTAGAAAACAAAGGAAGTTATACAGACAGACTTACCCCTCTCACATTCTGATGCTTCTGATCGGGGAACAGGAGACTTCAAGGACCCAGCTACTGGAATCTTTTCTCCTCCTTTAGTATTTTCCTTGGATTTCATATCCTTTGCTACATCTTTTTCTCTGGATGGCTCCTTTTCTCTCTCCTTTTCTGCAACTGACTTTGCCTCAATAGTGGTAACAATTGTCTTGGATTTTTCTTCCTTCGAAGCTTTTTCTTCCTTCTTGGCCTTCTCCTTCTCTTTGTCAGATTTTGGCGTCTTCTCCTTGATCTCTCTTGGTTTATCATCTTTGTTTGCCCGTTCTTCCTTTGGTTTATCTTTCCCATCCTTCCCAAGTGCCTTCGCCTCTGGAGTGGTAGCTGGAATCTTTTCTTTCTTTTCTTTATCTTTTTCCTTCCCGCTTTTTTCTTTCTCATCTTTCTCTTTAATAATTTTGCTGCATCCAAAATAAAAAGGCCAATTAGCAGACAAAAAAAAAAACCTAGTTTTTGCTTTTTAAGAGTCTTACTCCTGATTCGATAGAACTTCCTGCATCAATCACTCTATAGATTATTTTGTTTTCACTTCATTGGAACATCAACAAGCAAGAGCACTAATCTGCTCGTTATTTTATTAAATGCGTTCCATTCTAGTTAATGTGTCAGCTTACTATGGCTATGTGTTCTGGCAGAAATCTTCCTTATTAAATTGAAGAAATAGGAATGAGTTAAACAGCACGTAAAAGGATTGAAAGGGTAGGTAAATTTCAAGGAAGACAAGGGAGAACATCAAGGAAGGAGTAGATTTCTCACCTATTAGAAGCACTGTTTCCATTGCTTGTTGTCACTTTCGGTGCGGTGTTAACAGTTTTGTTAATGACTTTCACAGTACCCTGAGACTTCTCCTTTAGCTTATCTTTTTAAAGAAAGAGAACAATAATTCAGTAACATACATCTCACTAATTAAAACAAGCATCTTAGCACACTCATGCAAAACTACATGCAGCTAGTAGTTAAAGTATGATACTCAACGCAGACCACACTCCTGCAAAACCAACCCCAACCAAATAAAGAACACAACACATACTGACACTCTTTAAGCTCACACACACGTTTTTCTTTTCAGTTTAACAAGCCAGGTTTTAAGACATTAGCCTGTAAATATCAATTCAACTAAGAATCAAGTTTGTTTACCAGTCTCTTCAGCAGCACTTTCCTCCAGTTTCGCTGTATTTATTGTGAGTGATGTAGGCATCCCAGCACCACCTGGCCCATTTTGTACTGTTGCAGCTACAGCATTCCTGGCAGGTGGGTCTTTGTGGTGGAATTCATTTTCAGGTATCATAAAAGGCTTCCTACTTTTCAACTGCCCAGAATAGCTGCAAGTCGCACAGATTGTTAAATATGCACAAACACAAAGCAAAATATGTGTTGAATTTTAAATGAGGACTTAATCTAGCAGTTCCGTCTGTTATTTTTCACAGTTTTCCCCAACTGATATGCAGTTTCTTCCCCCTTCATCAATAAACTCAAAGCAAAAAGAAAAAAAGCAGAAAAAAAACCCAAAAACCTCACACAACAAAAGCAGCCCTACCTCGAAGCCCTCTTTGTTGCTACCACCAACACACACACACATTCCTGCCAAGCACACAAAAAACAGCCCTCTATTAGCACCACCTTAACTACCCCTCAAGCATCCACGGATAATTCTGCTTTCAGACATATGAAAAACATTATTAAGCATTTTAGAACTCTATAAACTTCCAACTTATGTAATATTGCAACAATAGCCCTTGGCTTCCTCCATTTTACTCTCCCTTGTATCTACTTGCTGCAACACTATCTGCCTACCAATGAGCTATGCTCTTGTGAGTGAAAATCTTTACTACTAAATGTGTTTTACTAGAGTCTTGAAAAGGAAATTAGTGATCATCCAGCACGACATGAAAGTTTTCATTCACAATGCCAGCCCTGAGATGCAGGATCGTGAAATCTTCTGTGATAAGGTAAAAATCAAATGTTAGGACTGTAAGAGTTCCAAGTCTTTAGAAGCCTTTAACGATCCACTTTTAACCACTTTCTTAAAGTAAGGTGTTGTTACCCCATAGCCAATGCATATAGATCAGGTCTCTTCTCTTTCTCTTCCTGACATATCTTATGCACTCTTCTTTCCAAGGCTTGGCCCAGGTTCAGCACTTTCGGATACCATGGCAGGATTTTGGTCAGCACAATCAGGATATTTCTGATATGTGTATATTCACCAGTTTCAAGGCAGTGCACAGAAGCCTACAACACAAGTTAAATCTAATCAATTCTTTTCATTAACATTTCAAAAAAAAAAAAGCTACATTTTTCAGCATCTTTACTTACCTTAGTTAATTTATAGTGCCATTTGTGTACCACATGTCTAAAATTCTCGTAATCCAATTGATCAGCTTTATTTCCACCATCAAATCCAGTTGCACGTAATATAGTAAGGAAGCCTGGATAGTTGCCACATTCCTATGTATGCACAAGAGTAAAAATAAGATCAGTATTTTAAACAGTAAATTTTTTTCCAGGATGCATTAAAAAAAAACAACTAAGAACATTATAATAGTTACTACAAATGAAATGCTTCTCCACTGACTGCTACAGATTAAGACAAAAGCAAATTTACGTACCTTTTCATATATGACTCTGTCACTGTGCCATCTAGTCACAGTCTCCAGCATACAGCATAAAAACCTGCCGTATCTACTGGCTTCATTTTCAGTACAACTTGCTACTGTATATATTATATCAGAGAAAACCTGTGAATAGTAGCAGTAAAAAGTTACTTTGACTTCACTGAATTACAAAGAAGTATCATCAATACTTTCAAATAGTTCTCATCTAAACTACTGCTTTTAAGTTTAGAGGAGATCGGATTACAGAAATATTTGGAAACCAAATCAGGTTTGCATAGAGAAATAAAAACAGGGGGTTGTCTGCTGAAGTTTCTTAGCAAATGTTCTATTTGATTTCAGGCTGTTATTATCCAATTACTAATCTTCATTCTTAGCCCAGAATACAAGTGCTGCATATCTCTGCCCCTGACAAAGAGCTTTTCACAGGTAAGGTGCATGCCCACTGAAATATAACTGTTTCATCTCTAAACTGTTAATTTATTTGAGCAGGTGGAAATGAACACGTAGACTGCACCTTTGAGTAAGAATGCTCTTTTGGACTTGTGAAATCAGAGCACATCCCTTCCTCAAAAATCTCAAAGAAGTCCTGGCAACTTTTAGTTGACTGTTCATACAAAAAAAATCATCCTCTCAATGACTTTATAATGAAGTCCCATACAAATTCTCTCAAAGGTTATAGCACAATCTGTTGCAACCATACACGACTGTTAATAACTAACTTAATATGAACCCTTACAGCAGAAAGCACCATCTTCCACAATGGCAGCCAGCTGGTACTGCTGGAGCTGTATGACCCAGGAAATCAGGCTACTGCAGCTATCAGTACCTCCTATGGCATCACATAGTACCTCAGCAGTAATAAAACTTAATTTCATGTCTGTCAGCAGGGTTAGAACATCCCATGAACTACGTTTGTTAGGGCAAGCTTAAAGGAAGCTGCTACTACAGCAGCATAGTATGCGTAGCTGAAATGGGAAGGCTAAACAAAGCCACAGAAATACAGATCACTGCAAAGCTGTGAAACGTGAACGTAATTTGTATGACTGACGATGACTTCTCCCTAGAAGTTTAGCTGTCTTCGGATAAATCAGAAAGAAAAAGCCTCCAGAAAATAATCCACAGAAGCTCTAGGAGGGAGAGCTTCACTTGCAGAACAGGAAGCACAAATGGGACCTCTTCACTGCTACATGGGTTTTAAAATTAAATGCAGGTAATGACTTTGTTGTGATCTCATTTGGAAGGCAAAGAATATCCTAATTCTGCATGCTTTAATTATACATACACACAGTGGTCTAAATACTTACCCTGTCATAACAGAGAAGCGTGGAGAAGTTGGGTGTTTTCTGCTGATGAACCAGTTCTACGAAGTGAGCACAATAAACTGCATCTATTGCCGAAAAAATGCAGCGAGGAAATATACACAACTGCAAGAACTTTGTGATAGTCTCATTTTTGGTAGACTCTTCAAAAGCAAAGAAATGAAGGAAAAAAGATCAGTACATGAATGGGTAAGGAATTAAACTACTACTCCCAAGAAATTCAGTATTTCACATCACATTCTCCACTTTGTATTCCTGACATATCTTTGACTCTCCTCAAAGTCAAAATAAGCTTTTTAATTTTTGAGGAACAGGCAAAAGAGTATAAATGTTACAGCAGACCTTCATTTCTCACAGGGAAAAGTCTCTTGCTACAAAGAGAAAAAAAACTTTTTTTTTTTTTATGAACTGCTACAGCTCCTCAGATTCCACACACAGCTCTGAATCACCGTGCTCAAAGTTAACCCAAATCACTTATTGCAAGTTTACATTTGTATGACCCACAACACAGCCACTGACACACAAATCATCTTGTAACTACAGCCTCACATCAAGTCCATCGAGCTCTTCTTTTCTAAATCAGCACAAAATTTAAAAGGCCTTGCTGTTGCAAGAATAAAACACCTCCTTAGAAAGGAACTACCCAGCATTTGCAAAGACACTCTACATTCTAATTAAAGTTTCTTCCTGACAGACCTTAACATCTCAAGGAGTCAGATTTTAAAAACTAACATTTAGCACATCAGTATAAGCTGATCTTTTAGTTCTGGGGACATCAATGACTACACACACACACACACACACAAACTTACTTGCCAGAAGCCAGTTATCCTTCTCTAACTTCAGTCTCTGCAAAACTCTTTGCACATGCTCCAACTGTTTCTTCTCCTCCTCAAGGAGTTTGTCCTGAAGAGCAGTGCAACGTTCTTTTTCTTTTTTCTTTTTGTTTGGAGGCTGTGAAATGTCAATGCAACCCATTTAATACTATACTTACACTTACTACAGAGCAATTAAATTCCTACTAATGCTAAGGAATATTTAGTGAAATGGCTTTTTGCATAACCTTCAGCTCTAGTAATCAGCTGATTAACAATGGGTAACTAACAATGTGAGTGAACAGCTGAAGTACAGATACAGACATCAAAAGATGGTCATCTGATAGATTTTTTTCCAGTAATTTTTATTTAGCGGAGCTACTGTTAGTTTTGAAGTTGTGTAACTCAGACTTCCTTGTAATTCTAACTGTGAGAAATCAGAATAAGTGCACCAGCTGACATAAACCTCTCTCAGTGGACCAATTTATTCAGAGTTAACACAGGTTTAACTTTGGTTAGCTCAACCCAAAAAAACAATTCCATAAAATAGATGAAACACCAATTAAACGACTAACTCACAGTAGTACTTTGGTATCTTGACATGCACTGCAAGTCAGCAGTTCATTTTTCATGGATCTCTACCAAAATTAATGCCCACACACCACCACAGAGGCTACGATTGGTGGTATCACTGCACCAAGATAACTTCCTCCCTCAGCACAAAGAAGGGCACGCGAAAATATTTACTTATATCTTAATACAGGATCTTCGAAGGTGAAACCAGAGCAAAAATTTATAAACATACCATTTCCTGATTGTCATCTATGGCTTTCATCTGGACTTTAAGTTTATTGACTTCTCTGTCATAACTGCTGTGTGGGACAGCAAGGTCATACATCGTCAGAGACCAGAACGTGGCATAAAACTGAGGACTGATGTCATCCCAAACCTTGGGAGGGTGCAGGGAGATCACAGCTTCGTGAACAGGAGCCATCACCAGCTCACATGCAGTGATGTATTTGTGAACTTTGTGTTGCTGTTTATTTCCCTTTTCAGCCTTTTTAAGTTCATCATATTTTGACTGGGTGGGGGGGAAGAAAGAACAAATATCATCTCTGTATGTAAACCAAATATAATTCAACTTCCCAGAAACCTTTCTATGCAAATTATCCTTACATAATAAAATCTATGTACATAAGGCACCTAAGAACATCACAGTGAACTGTGCGTGCATCCATGCTGGGTATTTATCATCCTTCACAGATGCTCTCTTTCAACTCATCTCTTCCTACAGCAAGGTATTATACTATGCACCAACTGAAATATTGTTTTCAATATTACTGCAGCTGCACAGGGACAAATTTATCTTGATACTTCCTTATATACCTCGCCTTTTGACAGCTGCAACACTTTCCTCCACAGCAAAAAAAAAAAAAATCTAAAACATCCACAAAAACTTACACACTTGAGGAACCCTGAGTGGGATAACTCTTGATCACTCAGATTATCAGAAGAGATGAAATCGTTAGCTACAACTGCTATCACTTGTGCAAAAGCTGGCACATGGCCGATATTTTCTATGAAGATAAAGTAGAATCTCTTCCAATCCACAGCTTCTGTGTCTACCTCAACTCTTCAAAAAGCATCTGGAGCTCTTAGTTAAGCAAACAATCTTTGCAGGAACCTAACACTTAGAAGAAAACTAACACATAGAAGGGCATCTTTAACAGCAGACAGACAAGCATGAAATGAGTTGTACTTACTGAAATCTGGTGCGCGTACATGGGTCGCGAGAGGAAGAACGCAGCATCATGAGGTGTGTGAAAGTCATTACAAAGAACATCAATCGAAGGCACTCGCTTAATGTAATCCTCTGTGCTCAGATTGGATGCTAAAAACCCACCAAACTGTACCAGGGTGTCATGGCACTACAAGAAAGGTAAGAATTAGAGAACAGGTGTTTTTTTTGTTCAGAAATTAAGCTTGGGAGGGCTTGAATGATCCTTGGTTTGTTCTGTTTGGGTGGGGACTAGTAGTGGTTGTTTGTTTTTAAAATAAAAGCATTCACACACTATGGCAAGAAATTACACTTGGAAGAAAACAGAAACAACTTTCCATGCCACATACTTCTACCACTCATCAATGCTGACTCAACTGCGTCCAAGGAAGAGCATTATGAAAGCTGAATGAGCATTCTGTCCTACAAGAATTCAACTACTCCTACTGCCTAAGGAAACACTGGAGTTCAGTCTTAAACTTTCATACAACAAAGTTCATCTAAAAAAGTAACATCAGAAAAAACATAATGGCTAACAAAAAAACTAAGCTCTTATTTCTGATGATGAAGAACATGTCTATATTTTACTCAGAAGTACAAAGTATACATTATGTTGACAGCTGACACTGAAGTATTATAGAAGTGAGACCACTGCAGATTGTGCTCATATAGAATACTGATACATTAGAGGTTACCAAAGAAAAGGATGAGTTTTTAACTTACTTGATCATAGAGTTTGCCCACCAGCTTCAGATGTTTTTCCCCTCCTTCTTGAAAGATAACACCATTTCTCTGCTGAGCCATAAGCAGGCACAGAGGAAGGGCAAGATCGTGGTCCAATAATGCATCCTTCAGTCTCTGAGAAGACTTCTTTGTATTCCTGATTTGGCCAAAGTACCCACCCTGCACAGTACAGAACAAAAGTTGCTTCAATTTGGAAGCAGTACAGCAAGAATGCAAACAATATGTGCTTCTGACTGCAGAATTTCTGACAAATTAACATCAATTTAGTTTCTTATCTGTTAATAAAAATCTCTGTGGATCCTAAGCTGTTAGAATGTACATTAGAATCAGAAACAAATTCATCTTGCATGCTACTAGCCTTCTATAAGGTAAATGAAAAGTGACTTCTCACCATGAGCATCATGACACTACATCTTAAATCTAAGTCTGTGATCTGTGATCTGCTCAAAGTCTCTTCCCCATTCAATAAAGAAACATCTGATTTTAGTTCTGAGCATAGCTATTCATCTGCCTAGATAATTATCTAGGTCAGACTCATCTAAGTCTTTGAAGCCAAGGCTGCAACAGCTTTAACCATTAAGATGGCTTAAGATGTTACTCCACACAACAGGGAGTTGCCACATTCCAATCAATGCTGAACAGCAGGACTGCACAACATACAAGCTCACTGGCTGCTATAATTTGCAACCTGTCATGGAACACCAGATAATGAAGCCTGCATTCATTAATATGGGATGCTGTGAAACACAGCAGCTAAGGCTCAAGTATACTTCGTCTTGGCTGCCTGTCTGTAAGGCTTGTAAATTCAATGGAAGAGGAAGTCCCGTGATAAAAGTAGCAACACCTCTCAGCTACACTGCCAGTGGTCATGAATTAGAGTATTTAGAAACACCATTAACAAGCAACAGCTATTATTAATTCAGTTTAACATGAACACACCTCAGCTTTTAGTTGTTCTCCACCAGTCATGGCTTCCAATTGCTCCATTGTCATTTCTTCTGTAATTTCTATCCCTGCCATTTTTTGTACTACCTCTTTTAAAATAAGCAAATCAAAGCTGCACAGAAAACAGAAAAGTAGAGTAAAAACAAGAAAAATTGTTGAAGAAACAAACTATGACATTCAATGCACAGTAGATAGTAACATTGTGATGCATGTTAAATAACCACATTTTAATTATTTTGGGGGGAAAAAAGGAACTATGCTGTTGCACACAAGGATTTCTCTATTGCAGGTTATTTTTTTTTATTTAAAAGCAACACAAGCACTCAAGAACTGTACTTCAGAGTTAAAAACAGATTTCAGCATTTTTAAAAATACTGAGTGCAGTGCTATTAGCTTTAAGTATCAACAAATTACTCAATTTAGAGCTCACTTTTGTTTTTTTTACATGCTTCATGCTGATAAAAACCATTGTTTTACCTACTGTGAACGTGGAAGTCTCAGAAAATTTCTCTACAACAGTGCAGTCTTAGAAGTTTACTGGCAAAATTAGTCTAGCAAGTTGATTCCAAACACAGCAGACATTTTCCCTTACAACACAGGGATATACACCACACTCCAATAATCGTGCCCTCCAGCAGCTAAGCTTTAATTCACGTTCTGAATTCTCTAAGGGTGATGACTTTCCAACAGAAGTACACAAATTGTATCACTAACATTCAAAAAAGCAGTTTCTTTTTTCCAGTGCCTTCTGAAATTTGGGTCAACATCTTTTACTAAATAGGTCACAAAAAGTTCTGAATTTAAATATTTTATATTATTTATGTATTTTTGTTTGCTTTCCAGGTATAAGTGTGTTTTCTGTTTAGGAACTGTGCAATACCAGCATATTCTCCAGCCTAAACACTTGACTATTTCAGTCTCAGTGGTAATTTCTACCACCCAAAAAATTAATTTGAATATAATAATTGTCTTTTCAAAATACTGAGTCATAACATGTAATTCTCGGGAAAGACAAGAAATACTACTTACCCACCTCTGTAGCTCAGTGTCATTGTACCACCATCAATACAAAACAAATTGGGGACAGGGGGAGCACATGAGACTGAATGTCTACATTGCAGGGAAGGGAAAAAAACCTGGAGTTCTCAACATAAATACCCTAAAGTAGCATGCTGTATTATCTCCTGCTGTCTTTCAGCAAGCATAAAGGGGTTCATAATAGAATATAAGTCAATACTCACCTATGCAATAAGAAACAATCCATTACAATTAATTAAATAAGGAAGCAGTATTACTGGTTATAGTGGATGGACAAAAGAATGTAAGGAAGACTCAAACTGCAAACTTTGTTTAAAAAATGTCTTGTAAGTGGTCAACACTGATGTACAAAAAAGCAGTTCAATCATTATTAAATAAGACAAAGTATTAAAAACAATAAAAAAAATCTTAAGAGATCCCTGCAGAAAGACATGAGAAAAAAACCTACTGTTTTGAACAATTTTATCCTATTTCTAAACCATAGTTACTGACAGCTCACAGTATATTTACTTTTTTTTTTTAATAATGTACAGTATCTCTGACAGTATTACAGACTGGTAGGGTTTTTGTTTTGTTGTTTCCTTACTTAACCAGGTGGAAAAAAAAATACAGAACTGTTTTTCATCTGTACCCTTTTTCAATACAGTCTTTAAAATAATAATAATAAGCCACAGCTAAGCAATTACAAAAAAAAAAGCCCAGCAATTATGTTATATTTTCTTCTATTTAAACTTCAGCTTACTGGTAAATCTAGTGGAGGATTATCATTACTAGAGAAACTATTAGACTTCTCCTCACAAATCAGCAGAAGCAGCAGCAAAAACAACAAGACGGTGTTTATGAAGATCAGCTGTGCAAGACTTACCTTTTCCCAGCTTTTAACTGGTTGGCAACGTATTGAAGTAGACCAGCAAGTTCAATTGGATATTTTCTGAAAACAGCACCACAAAAGCTAGCCAGACCTAAAGTAAGGAAGAACAGTTGTGATTGAACCTCAAGGCATTAAGTGAAAAATGATTAATCAAGTACAGTGCTAGCAGCATGTATATTTTTGTAATATAAAGAAAAACATTTTCCAATGTGTTAAACTTGTCAGCTCTCCATTCGAAAAATTAGCCAGCAGATCCAAGTGGAAGATGGAGCACTTTATCTTAAATGGTACTGCAACAAAACAAAAATACTAACTCTGCAGCCAGCTTGAGATAGTAGTGTCATCATGCTTCATTCTCTCCTTCTCGGGGTTTGCCAGAGCTTCGATGATACAGACTTCAGTGGAGTTAAAGAGAATGTTTTCCTCTATTTGTCAAAACAGATGCTATACAGAACTTTTTGCACAGGTCCACGACTTGTAACGTATCAATATGATAAGTAAAGCAAGCATGATACAGAGGGTCCAACAACACGTTCTTAAAAGTAATCAACAAAATGGTTACTTATTTAATCTACAGTTTAGACTTAAAGCAGTAAAACAACTTCAAAAGAATAATTTTCACGGCGTCAAAGTAGGAAAGAGAAAACAAAGTGCTCTGTAATTCAATAAGTGTTAATAAACTTACTTGCAAACTCACTGAAATGTCCAGCAAATAGCAGCAACAGCAAAAATAGTTATTTACTGACAAAAGATTTAATGCAGCTACAACTACATCAGTGCCAGATGTATTATTTACATAAAAGGATACATGCCAAGACATCGTAATTCAGTGAAGTGAGGTATTTCAGTGAATCAACAACTGGGGTTATTAAGTTATCGTATTTTTGTATTTGTGACAAAATCTGAAAGAAACAAAAAGACACTGAGCTAAAAAGAGAACAGTATATCATGTCACGTAACAAACCAAGACTTAATAAAAACTACTTTTGTCTAGTTTTGCCTAAAACTAAATAGTTCTAGGAGATCCTAAACCACTTCCAAAGTAAAGGAAACCTCACTGATTTCCTTAGTACCTTTGAGAAATCTGTGAAACACATCTCTAAGGTCTAAAAATAATTCTACACCCGTATTTTCTTTAAAAGAAGACAATTACAACTTAGAAATAACCAAAAACAAAAATCACAAAAATATTTCACTGTTTTTAAGACCTCTCAAGAATTCTAAACCTTACCAGTAAGTCTCTGTAGCTGCTTCCCTACAAAGACGACTACTTCAGGAAAGAATACAAGTGAACTACATTAAGTTCCACAACATTTCCCTTCCTACATGATTTATACATACACGTATGCACATATGCTTAAGTATCAATCCCTCCAAGCAACATCTGAACACTAACAAGTAGACCATTCCCACATAACCCTATCAACACATCTCTGTACCTCTGTCCCATCTCACCAGTGAGAAACACTCACATACAGAAGCAGATGCAATTTCCAGAGCAGTTTTAGTTATTCCATAGCTACTGTCACATTTTCCATCTCAGATTCTTGTTTCTGTACTACTAGCAAATTACCACACTTTAAAAACTGCACTACAAAATTAAAAAAAATTTTAAGTTACAACTGCACTCACTTATACCATATGTCCCTTTCCATACTTAAGTATCTATAGTTAGGATAAAACAGCTTTTAATTACATGTAACTACATACATAATCAAATAAAATGGTAGGATTGGCATGGCTGAGTTTCCCAATTTGTCTTCCAGATGGTTTCACGTTTTCCTTAGTTAGACGCCTGGAAAAAAAAGAATGTTTTATTACAAAAGTTAAGCTAAAAAAAAGTAGAATAGGTCAGCTCCAGAGATTAAATCCTCACTAGAGGATATGTTTATTTCTATACTTGAATTTTCTTATTGTTCCTCTAGGAGTCTGAAGCCTATAATCCTATGAAATACAGAGGGTAAAAAAAAAAAACAAAAACAAACAAACCTATCAACCTCACATTACTATGGACTGTATTCAAGTCTCAACTCTGAGCACTGTGAATTTGGAAACTGTCACAGAACCAATATGACATACCATAATACCCTTGTTGGCACCTAGTGCAAATTTAATTCAGCCACAGCTCAGTCACTTAGCACTTGTTGCACTGGTTTACTGGAGGGAAAAAAGAGCCCCCTCAATGCTAATTTTGTTGGGGGACGCTGTGAAAGTGCAACACAATGAAGACAAACTTAACATTAAACACAAGGGAACATGCAATAGCATGTTTCTTGAATAATTAAGCTCAAGGCATTGCACTGAAAGTACAACCTAATTGCAAAGTATTTGTGAGCAAATTCTGTCCATTATCAAACAGTCTGGGTAGAACCCTTGGAAGGAGATTATATTGGGTTTCCAGTTCCCATGAGCATCTCCAACATGAAGACAATCATTGGAAGTGAACCTAGAAAGAGACTTTGGTACTTAACAAGAATTTACAGAATAAATCAAACATCTTTTAAACTGTACTTCAACCTTTCGCATAATGTCAGTTCCCAGCCCCAATTCTCCACCTGGAAATGGAACATGACTTTAATTAGATAACACCTTTAGACAAATTGGCCAGTAACTCAGTGAAATGGCTGATACAATCACCAACCACTGTACCTTTGATTTACAGGCTTCTCCTAGCATTATTAACTGTCAGCACAGTGGCTCACGTGCACAACAGAAACCCACTGTAGAAGAAGGGACAAGCTTTTATCACCTACTCTAGCTATGCTCCAAGATATAAGAGAGGATCATAATCTGGTCCAGATTTCATATCTGCAGCCCAAAGTCCCTTAGGATATTTCTTTCTTGCCCATGTAGGAAGGTTCTAAATCACAGCATTTACTTGTGGCCCAAATTACACAACAAGGAGAATCCAAACCCTTGACAACAATAACATGGAGATGTTGTTCTGCATCTGCTTGGAGATGAAAACAAACCACTGAATTCAACTTGCTGTCCCTGCTGTAAAAGCTACATAAACTGACAAGATGCTTCAGTCTGCTGGGGCTAAAGAGTCTCTATGCCTAGAGAAAGCCTGTCGCATTCCCCTAAGGAAAGCGATTCACCAACTGCAGTGTACCCACAGAAAAGTTTTCAAACCATTTAGTGGGTCATTTTCCAGATTAAGAAGCCTTATTGTTGGCCAACTGCTCTGTATCATTACTAATCTGACAGTTTTTAATCACAATACATCAAATACGTCACAGGCAAGGATTATTGATGAAATTATTGAGTCAATAGAAAAGCAATGTATTTGTCAAGGCTTTTTTTTCCCTTCCTTTGGTGAAATGCAATACACTATATCACAGCTGATAACTTATGGAATCAGTCAACTTACTTCATGATATACTTGGCTCGGTCTATGGTTTGAGCTTTAACTTTTACGAGAAGCGGATGACTATTGTATGTTTCATTCTTCCACTGTCCATAAAGACGGTACCTTGAAAGATGATCAAAGGAAAATTACTTCTTATGCTGATGGTCTAAGACAGACCACTTCCAAAGAACAGAACCAAAGGACTCTACTCACCGGTACTGGTATGGAAAAGTTTTGAACATTCCCCATAATTCTTCAGACATGCATGCGTTGCAGTCCATCAGAGACAGAGAAGGAAGCAGAACCTGGTCGGTAATACTCAACACACAGCTAAACAGTATCTCCTGAGACAGAGACAAAAAACTCAGGGTAACTAGCAGATAGACAAAAAAGCAACACGAATTGCACATCTTAGCCAACTTGTGTTTTCTTATTTGACTACAAGATCAACTTCCTAAATGAGAAAGAACAAACCAAAAAAAAAAAAAATAATGAAAGAACTTCAAAAATGCCCCATCAAATCTTTTATTAGCTAACTCATGAACCATATACATTGTCAAGATTTGTTTACATGACGTAACTGAGCAACGTAGCTACCTTCAGTGCATTATCTTCATATTCCAAAATAGTTCATGAAAAGATACACTAGACTTTTATGAAGTACAACAGCAGAAAATGGATTAACTTTAATTGCCTGAAAGGTATTCCTTGTCCTTACGCCTACTTCCGAAATTACAGATTTAAATGTGAAAGCACTGCACATGTTCAAGATGCAGAGTACCAGTTTCCTTGTTCTCAATATCAATTCTATTTTTTTTTAAACATTTCTGTTTCCCACTGAGTATACTGGAATAACCACAGGGGACAAAATAAGTTTCTTTTTATTATTATAATTACTTTCAGCTTAATCCCATAGAGTCATTATCTTAGCACTAAGGGAACGTGTTCAGAATAGCATAATCTTTAATATCACAACCCAAACCATAGCATCCAAACACGAGAAAATTATCTTTGTCAGTACATAATTCACACTTCCACGTATGAGCAGCTGTTCGTGCCTCCAGATGAGATTTCTTTGCAACAAATGACACAGCCATGGAAATAACAGTCCCATGGGTCACAACCACTTGTCAGTTATGGACTCTATTCTCTTCCAAGCAGCAGTTCCCTTCCAGTCAGGGAAAATCAACAACTTTACACTCTATTTGGCAGTTCGTTATGAGTGTCATTTCACACCTAGGACAACTTCCTGCAGGCCGTGACAGACTCAGCCTACCACTGACTCCTGACCCACATGGTTATCTTTCTAACCCAGAGAAACTTTCTCTGATGTCAAAAAGAGTGAGATAAACAGTATCTACAGAAGAGCAGTGACCTGCAGGCTGCGAGCTCATAGTAACTATGGGTTACTCAAGATCTCCATTGATACTAATAATTAAACTGGGATCATTGAGTTCAATTTTCTTAGTGCTTTTAGTAACATTTCTGAAATGTTATTTCCCTCCACTATAACTACACTAAATCATGACAAGAAAGAGAAGTAAAAAGAACTTGCTGAATGAAAACTACACAGACTTAAAGCAGAAAACTTGCTCGTTGATTTGAAGAGCAAAACAGACCTTTTAAGTTACATATCAACTGCACACCTAGGTTTTGCTGAGGCCAGACTTGAATTGGTCAATGAAGAGAAGTTACCCTTTGTATTATGAGTACCCTCCCTCCATCTAATTTCTCCCATTTTCTAAGCTTTTCCACAGGAAATTATTTAAGACACAAAATGCCATCATAAGAGTCTCTTTACATTAAGAGAGATGCCCCACCCAATTCAGAGCCACTAAGTAGTAGAAAGCACTATGCTAGAAGAACAAAATTAACTTTGAGGAATCCAGGGAAGGGGAGGTGGGAAACACCAACACCACAGTAATGCACAACTGTGACTGGCTCAAACTTCCCCAAAAAGAAAGACTATAATGACTTCTTGGCAAAGAATCAAATGGTAC
Organism: Oreortyx pictus; assembly: GCA_036925125.1. NCBI lineage: Eukaryota > Metazoa > Chordata > Aves > Galliformes > Odontophoridae > Oreortyx > Oreortyx pictus. Next base: position 5,146,655 of record JAUPFR010000012.1, read on the forward strand.
AGAGAAAGAAAGGCTGCACAGTTATTGGTCTCAAACACTCTTAACAACTCCTCCCTCTAAAATAAGTTCTCTCCTCAAAAGAGGACATTAAAATTGACAGCATGAATTTACCTCCACGAATAAAAATAGATTGCCATTTCACTGATCTAAAATATATAATAAAAGCAGTGTGTGGGAGGGATGAGATTACGAGAACATTTGGAACTCTGACAAGAAATACACAGCATTTCTAGCAGGGATAGTTCTTACGTTCATTTCTGGATTGAAAGTCTTTAGAAACTCACTCACCATTTTCTCTTTATCTTCTTGCTTGCTTCCATCAGACTGAAACTATAAGAAGGACAATGAAGTTAATTTTAGGATAATTACCCTAATGGTTAACAGCTTCAGAACAAGGCTTCCTCAGCACAAGCATACACCTAGAGGGACACACGCCTAGCAAATGTTTAATTTTCCAGATCTGTTAGCACTGAAATAGTTGCAGGTCTAGTGGGTGGAAGGGCATCTACACAGCTACTCAAATCCTCTCCAACTTTCATTAGCTCCATCTGCTACAATGTATGCTCCCAGTTCTGCACACTGCAGTGCTTTCCTCTATTCAGATACAGCCACTTCCTCCTCCAACTAAGTCTTAATATCTACCTTCATCTCCGAACCGTGTAGAGGACACACGTAAGCTTCATGCATAAATTATCTTGGATTCACTATGTTCATGCATGCAGCATTTGCAACCCCCAATACAGTTTCAAAATAAAACAATCCATGGGATTTATTTAAAAAAAAAAAAACAAAAAAACAAAACAGGGCCAAATGAAACCTGCTGACATTTCAGAAAATACCATCAGGCTTATAATATTATTCCATGAATCTAAGATTAACTAATCACTGGTGAGTACAGAATTCATTACTGTTCTGACTGCTATCATAAAAAAAAAAAAAAATCACAAAATCCTGACTCACCTCTAATCAAATGACACACTTGCACTTGGCCTTCTACCTTCTTTGAAACATTTTTATCTAGTTAAATTCATCACTAAAATTATGTTTTCCCGTAATTTCAGTATGAACTACCATAAAATATTATTAAATCACATATTTAGAAGCACCCAAAGAATCCAAAAATCTGATGAAGAAGGAGTTTTGTTTTTTTCCTGCACCTCCAATAGCTTTTAAAGCAATGCAGAGTGGATTATGTACTCTCAGCAGTACACGTGTTGCTCGTGAAATTACTCTGCTGATACAAGGCATCCCAGTCTCCATCAGAACCTTGAAAAAGTGACCTCCTACAATCCAAAATCAGCTACTTGAACTTTACAAGAGCAGAAGTAGTAATAAAAAGAAGTTAGGGTTTCACAAGGAAATTTGCTGTGTTGTTATACTTGTTCTCACTCAAACATATGCATTATCTAGAAATACCTCTTGCGGTCAGTTATGGAAAACACCCAAACCTCCAACTGGTGAGTAATTCAGTAACTGCACACTGTGTTACACTGTAGGATAAATTCACAGTTTCTGGCACACAAATCAAAGCACAACATTTTATCAAGAGTTGATGGGGTTTACTGTCAGCAAGAAACACAAGCATACTCTGTCACCAGCTACACTAATTCCATGATGGAACTGGTAACTGCTAACGGGGTTTACCAAGAACTTCTACAGAACTTCTTCAATTATTGTGTGCAGAACCAACAGAGAAATAGCAAGGTACTTTCGTAGTTTGGACTGAAATTCAAATGCATAAATAAGATGCACTGATTACATGTATAGTGATTCTGCATGCTTACATGGAAAAAAGAGGTAATAACTGAAGTAATGAGGAAACCTGCATCTGCATACATATGCATATATACACACAGAAACATATGTATATGTGCACATAAACATACACAATTTTCTTACTGGAGTGAAAAAGTAAATTTGACTTCTACCTAAAGAAACAGGGCTTCCAATTCAATTATCAACAGTCATAGATTCATATCCCCATCTTTCTCTCACAACAATACCCCTTGAAGATTTTAGCCTTTAATTATGAGACTGCTTCCTTTTCTTTTTGTTCCACTTGCCCTAAGAAAGCTTATTAAGCTAACACACCAGTAAGCACAAATCACTCCCAAGCTACTCTTGAGCATGAAAGCTGCAATGCAATGTTAGTAGTTGAACTTTAAACTACCGTATGTGTTAACTTACAGTCAAATCACCTCGTCATAAATACATCTACTGCGTGTTAAACTGTTTAACATGCTGTAGGCAACAGTGCACTAAAACTTCCCCTGTTACCTTAACCATTCTGTCACTGATGAATTTCTTCGTAGTTCCAGCCTAAAGCAAATAGCTAAGAGTTGCTCATCCTTGTCATAAATACATTATGCTACCATTTTTATATTACTTATTAAGAAAGCACATGTATATATTTATAAATATGAACCAAACTATAACAAAGTAATCTCCATTGTAATGTGCACATGCACAAAGAAACAAGGGCTTTCTCACACATCTTTGGTACTTAATCACAAAGCAGTCCTGATCATCTGCTGACAGAAGTAAAACAAATTACTCACTTGAAATAATGATTTTCATATTAACTGCATTTTCAGTGCAATATAAGGCATCCTTCAAATATCAATACCAGTAGTGATAACTACATGTCTCTAGTTATAAAACCACCACATTTAAGTTATTAAGAGATGTTTGTTTACGTTCATTGACAGTTAAATTGATCAAGAATTAAAATAAGGTCCTCCAAATTCTTTTTCATTATTTTAATATACACGTAGTAAGACTTAAGCACCTTCTGACATGAGAGGCATGAGCTCGTTTCCCAGGTTCAATAAGCTGTTTTTTGTCTTACCAACCTCTTTCATAAATGCTTTTCCAATGCGCACCACTTTTGCGAATAAAATGGGATCATGGGAGAGATGAGGACCAAGGTAGCACAGCATGTTGAACACTTCCTTTCTCAAGTCTTCAAAACTGTCCGCTTGTTTCGGTGCTCTCTTGTTTGGCAAAGGAGAAATCGGTGATCCCTTAGCCCCTTTTGGTACACCGACTCTGAAAACAACACGCACATCATTTCACGTGAAGCAGAAATGAAGATTTTAAGGATAAAAACTAAGAACACGACAATACAGCTAGGCTTATTAGTGAAGTTATGCTTGTAAGTTTTAAGTAGCATTGCACTATGTAGTAGAAACTACTGGTTCAGTTACTTTCCTCTTTACCTGCGGTACAAAGGTTCAATCGTCACGTGTACGAGCTGGCAAAGGGCAATTGCAATGGGCTTGTGTGAAGTAGCATAAAACAGAGGCATCTGATCCATAATACTCTGTGCGTGGTGCCAGTCACCGATTTTTAATAAAGCTTCCAATAAACCAAGCTTCTGGTTATCCGGAGGCTGCAAGACAATAAATGATTAGTGAAAGTATTCATCAAATCTAACATTTTTCTTTAAGCAGTAGCCAGCCATAACCTACAAAAAGAAATCCAGGAAGAAAACATACATTACACATACAAAATATAAGCTCAGAAAACAAGATTCAGCGAGACGTTTACACAATAAGGACACCTGACCAACAGTAATAAAATTATTCCACACAGAAACCAATAACTTCTTCCTTCTACGAAGCTAGAAATGAAACGAAATGCACCTGGTCACATCATGCAGCTTACTTCCCTCCATGGCATTTTAAGAACAAAACAAGCATCTAAGAACTATTGGCATAACACATTCTTAAAAAAAAAAAAAAAAAAAAAAACATTAATTTCTCTCAACTTTTTCCCATAGAATTTCTCCCACAAAATGAGATTTAGAATCAAACTAGTCTCCCTGAATTTGCTTGTATCCCAAGTTTCACATCGGAAGCAGCTGTAAGGACTTCCCACTTTGCAATATAGAGAAATAGCAATATACAATCAAAATGGTGACTTCAAGCAGCTTTGCACAGGCAAAAATTTGCTGGTCTGTTATTAAATGACTAATGAAGTGAAGGAATGCAGCTAAGTGCTGCAGGTTTGCCATCACACTAAACCTAAGCTAGCATTACACAGAGGGACAGAAGATTCCAAAGTCTAGGTCAAATCATTTAAGCACATTAAGGCCCCTCAAAAAATAGTTTTATTTAAAATCACATAGCCAAGAAAAACTGGCGACAATAAAAACTGCAAGCTAAATGCTTCTGCGCTTCTATAGTTTGGATGGATTTCTTGTTCATTTTAAAACTACTTTGCAGCACTTGCAACTCTATTTTCCTGACAATTGTGGAATAAGCAAACAGCCTAGTTCACAACAAGAGAAAACTCCCAGAGTGAAAAGATACACAGCTCCTCTCAATATCCACTGTGAAATAACAGCAATGAAATCTCAGGTTTTCTTTGTTCAAAATAAACATCTGTACATCAGAGCAAGATCAGTCTCTGAAATATCAGTTCCCCTGATGCCAAGGATTGTCTTTTCAAGTCACCCTGCAGTATGCTAACAAAAGGGTACACTGATCCTTTACTGACATTTTTGAAAACTTCACTTCAGAAGCTGAAAGTAAGCTTGAAACCCACTTCTAGCATGAAGGATTTCTTAAAAACCACACTGCTTAAAAACAAGTTGTAAGTATTTAATTGGTATAAACACTCTAGTTAGATAGCAATGATCAGATTGCACTGTAGCATGCTATTTCATTTCTGAAGCAGCCACTGCTGACTGTGTATGTCCTCAACTAAGCGTGCTCTTCTGAAAGATGCCCTCCAACAGCAAAAGCACATGACAAAGAAGAAGGTCAATTTGGACGTGCTGTCAGCTCTTGTCCTACTGCTGAGTTGGCAACTCAGTTTTTTTTTTAAACTCCTTATCCATCTGTTTTCAGCAGCATTCTGATATATGTTAAATGCACCTCAAAAGGCAAGAGAAGATGATGCACTCCCAATACTAAACTACTCTTATTAAGAGTCAATTATGATACAACAATACGTTTTACTCACAAGAAATAGCACTTGATGGCTTTAAATGATATTAAGTTAGAAATTGCTGAACGTTTTTCCCCCCTTACCCACGTATGTATTTCATGGTACCTTATCAAAAGCTGTCAAGTTAAAACTGCATACTGAATTAAAAGCACTCAAATGAAACTGCCAACAGCTATCACATGTAGTCCCTCTATAAACTGCTATGAGTGGCATAGCTCATAGCATGGGAAATTATTAACAGAAACAAGCCTCACAAGAAACAGAACACACTGCATAGCAGTGTGCAAGCAATCACAGAAACTGTTTAAATACAGCTCTATATTTCCCCCACCACACATGCTCTCCCCTTTCCAGTACAACTATGTCATGCAAATAGATAGCCAATGATCTCTTTTGTCTATTTTATTTAAATAACATATTTGAGTAGCACTGAAAACACTGAAATGAAGAGGGGGAAAAAAAGTCCCCGAAGAACTTTTTTTTTTTTTTTCAAACTACAGCTTGAATACACTAAGTTATACCTAGGGGAGCATGAACAAGACATGACACAGTAGCACCTAAATACAAAGTGTACAATTACACCAAGATAGATCTTACTGAAAGCAAAGACGACAGTTTCAACTGAAAATGTACAACTAAAACTTCTTTGTGCAATGCAAAATAATTATACCAGCATTCTTAAGTCTGGTAATTCTTTACTCGTTCTTGGCTGAAGGAAAGACTGCAATCTGTGTCTGCATTTTTAAGGCTTCAAATAGGATTATACGATCACAAGACCAAGAAAATACAGCTGTTGAAAGACTAAAGTATACGAATGCTAGGACATTCTTAGTGGAGCTGATGCAACAAAAGGGGGAATTTAATTAGTTAGCCAAGGAACCAAGACCATTAAACCTGGAGACTAAATCCCAAAGAATGCACGTTTGCACATCTACCATGGTGGAAGTGGGACCAGTACACAGAGAAAGCCTACCAAGAAATACAGATGCTTGGATAACTTTTTTTTTCAAATCTAAAAATATTTTCACAGTCAATGACTACACTCAGTTTACAGTTGTTTTCTTGAAAACTAAATTCATGCACACATTAACCTTTTCAGTTTTCTCCTCCTCTTTCTCTTTTTCCTTCTCCTTCTCCTCTGTCTTCTCAGAGGACAAGACAACCATGGTAAGTTTTCTCACAATTTGCTTAGCTTCCACTATCTCTCGCTTGTGTTCTTCAATGATGGCATTATCCCCTGGAAGAAGCTAAGAGAAAAGAACAAACATTATTCATTTTCAGAAATATGTGAACTATTCCTTCCCGATGTTATCGACTGAGCACCAGGCAGAACTTGTGGCTCTTCCTGACACTACTTAGCTCTTGGAAAATTAGTCTCCTTGTTACCATATCCCAACAGAAAGTACACTGTTTAGAAACTTCTGAAATCATAGACAGGTTAAGAATACGCTCTTAAGAACACACCATTCAATGCTTGACAGTATTTCCTATTTACCAGCAATTTGAGTTGAAATGTAACATCTGCTCCTTAAAAAGGTGCTACATTAAGAGATCTCTGATACAGTAAAGCCTGAGGGTAATCTCCTACTTGACTGAGTGAGGAAGATAATCCTACATGTCAGAATTAAAAGTTCAAGTTGTGAGAGAGAATAAAAGAGCTCTGCTATTGACAGGGACAAACCTCAAATTCATTCAAATTTCATTCCAAAAATCATGCTCAAAATTTTAACTGCAAATAAATAATTGTAACTTACTGGGGAGTCAGGACCTCTGACAAAGTACTCTTCTGCTGTTTTTAAACATGGGAATTTCTTTTTTTTAACTGTTCTCTCTTCTTACAAATTTATAGAAGAAGAAAGACTATCATCAACATCAACGAAAAGGTACAAGAACATTTCTTACAAGTCTGAGGGAAGAAAGAACCCCACATGGAAAAGTAAGAAGTTTAAAACACAGTCTTCTGAAGTTCACCAAGAAATACTTTGTGAGGAGCTTCAAGGAGTAAATCACATATTTTGGTTTCAATATCTACTATATATATGTTGTCTTTGTGAGCAAAAAACAATTCTTACAGGACTGGGGCACGGGGGAACAGGGACATTATTAGCATGAAGCATAAGCCCAACAACTGTTGTACAGAAGGTGCACAATATATGCTACTTAAAACTGAACACCTTTGTCAGTTATTTTCAAGGAACTCCCCTAAGAAGTGAAATTGAGCCTGCCTGAAGAAGAGAGAGAGAAAATGGCACGTCAAATGTGCAGTCAAAGGTAAGACATGCAGACAGGCAGAGAACCCTGCAATGGAAGTAGACTGCAAATGAGACTCAACATGAGATCAACACGACTAAAGACAAGCAGTACAAATAAAGGAGGGGGCATTCCAGCTGTGAGACTGTCACAAAACATACGCATACCTATTCAGATCAGAGCCAAGACTGCACAGGTTCTTGATTCTCAATCTAAGCATTTACCTTGCAAATTTATTAACACTTCTTAATATACTAAAATTAACATCATGCATTCCTCCCTCCACACTGATTGAGATACTACTCCCACTCCTGCTCCACCTGACATAGTTCTAGCAAAATACATAAATCAATAACTGAGAAACAGTCAGATTGCTACTGATGATATCAACTGCCACACAAATTAACAGCACAGCTACATCCCAGAATTTCCACAGCTTTAATTAGAGCTCACTTCCTTGATTTCAGTGGAACGTTTAAGATACACGGACATTCTGAAATTAAATCTGGTGCATAATGTAAAAATATTTTGATAACTCTAACATTCTGTTTACCATCTGTCTAATTATTATGCAGGTTGGATGATGGAGTGTCAGACATGAGAATAGATCTCTCAGATTAAATCAGAGCATGCAACTTCATTTTGCTCCTACAAGAACTGAATTGTTAGCCTGCATGTGAAATTACAGACTTACTCAGGAATACCTAAGAGGTTTTTTAAAGCTAGTATTAAAATAAAAGCAGTTGATCATTCTATCACTTTTTTCATAAATCAACCTTAGAGAAGCATGACAAAAAGGGCCTAGCTCTTAGGGGAAATTACTCAGGGCATTTAAAGCCTACTTGCTACAACTTCACCTCCTGCCTGTGCAGGAGATGAGTTAATCTAGAGGACTGTACACAAGTAACTCAAAGAAAGCGTATCAGTTTTCATACTTCAGTCAGTGCTTGACTGAATATGTGCCATTAGGAAGTGCTGAGAAATTTAAAAGACGTTAATGTACACACACAGGCATGAGATGGCATGTCACGAGGCTTAAGCTTTAAGAAGAGGATAAAATATCTTTTCCCATGTCGGTCTTTTCGTCACTTACATGAACATAAAGATCTTCCAAATCTATGAGATTATGTTGCAACAGCACAGCAGCAACTCTGTACAGGGAGGATGGTGTCTCACCACTTGGATCCTAAAGACAAAAAAAAAGTCATGAAAGAAGTGAAACTACTTAAAGTTCAGAGGTACGTTAGCACAGTCCTCCTCGCTAGCTTCTGCTCCAAAGACATATTTCCATCTTACTAGAATTACCTGCAGAAGTTTTCAGAAACAAGATTCAACTATATTCACACCTTACGGTGCTTGTAGGCAATTCCTGATGTTAAAAAAATAGTTGAATATTCTCTGAAAGAGTGGTCAGGTATTGGAACAGGCTGCCCTGGGAAGCGATAGTCACTGTCCCTGGAGGTGTTCAAGAACTGCACACACACGGCAACTAGGGACATGGTTTAGCACGGTGGTGGTGGATTGACAGTTGTACCAGATGACCACAAAGATCTTCTCCAACCTCACTGATTGCATGACTTTCTCAAATACCATCCAGAATTCTCTTGCAAACCTTTCCTTGCTCCAAACAATAAGCTTTTTTTTCTCCATAAGGTTTTTATTTTATAGACAGCGCTCCTATAACTACATAAGTTAAAACGAAAGGTGGCATTATCAAGACTGTTAATCATTTTACAAGACAGTCAGATAAAAACATTCTGCTCTAAAATGCAGAGAATTACACTCAATTCATGAAATTGTTGCTTTTAAACCAGGAAATTTTACAACAGATTTTTTTTTTTTAAATAACAGCAAAAATCTGTTCTCACTGACTGAAGATTAACACTGAGTACAATCAATCACCAGAAACAGTAATTAAGAATGCAAATACATTACCTGATAAAATTTGAATTTGAACCCAAGAATATGGCATAGAGTTTGAGGTTCACACATGTACATGTAAGACTCTATCAGTGGTACAAAGAAATCATCATACTCAGGCCTGCATTCATAGACTTCTAGGATAATATCCAAAACTCTGTTAGGATCAAGGTTAAAACATCCTAGGGGAAAAGAACACAACAGGAAAGTTCACTATTGCTATTTTTCATTTATATTCTGTTATTAATCCACAAATGCTTTTGTTTTTTCAAGTTAAATCCAGCCTAAATTTAAACAGAAAAGAACTACCTACAGCAAAGCAATCGAGATTACCTTTAACTACAGTGACTGTGTTGACTTATGTTTAAGATTGGATTGGGCAAAGATGGTCAGTAGGACTTCCAATTTAAATTACACAAAAACTATGCAATATCATCTTAGGGCCAACGTTTTGATAAATACAAAGCGAATATCACTAATCCCACTGTGCCACCAGATGGCACAGCCTTCTTCCTTTCTTCCTTTTCCCTTGTGCTAGGGCATACTCCTGCAGCTACACAGACGATTATTTATTATACACATTATTTCACATTCCAGAAAAGTGGTAGTTGGATTGCAGCTAGATCCTGACCCACGCAGTTGTGTTGTCACAGCAATTCAGTATTACTGCTGGCATAAGGGAGATCTGTTCATTTATTTGAAGGGATTAGGAACAAGAGCAAGGACGTAGGTTTTTTCTCATTGGCATAGGATGATCTATCTGTATTTCACCAGAACTCCAGGAGAGATACTACAAAATAAGTATTATTATTTAGAGCAAAACAATCTATACTTTGACAATTTTCATTTTTGTTCCATGCGAAAATGTTATCCAGGAGCACTCATTATGCAGATACCTAATAATAAACAGCTTTTATTTCCCCAAAAGCTATTTCCACTGCATTAGGAAAAACGACAACTTATAGGAAGTCCGTCTGCAACATCTGAAATTCCAGAAGACAAAAATAAAGAGCCAGCTTCTCCAGCTCTCTTCCAAAACAAGTAGTATTACTACGGGAACTTGGCAGTCTTGATCAAAATTCTGTGAAAGATGGCTGATTATAGAATGCTAGCACAGCTTTGGGACCATGACTGCAATGTCACTACACAAAACAAGCAACAACACAAGCATCAATACATTACATGAAGTAAGCCTAAAATATATTTCAAACAAATGCCTGTAATTCTCTATATTTCACACTTCACAGCGCTACTATTACCACAAATCAACTAAGAACTATAAGGGGTGGGGGGGGGGAAATAACCACAAACTGAATTACACAAAGGAATAACATCTGTCTGCTCATAAAGAAACAACTGTTCTATTTCTCCAAAGCTAGAAAAATATTCATGCACTGAATTTAGCAAAACTTCTATCTTATTACTTCCTAATCCACCTGCTGAAAGATGTCAGGCACATCCTCAGAAGATACTACTTCTGAATATACTTCTGAATAACTGCTGAAACAAAGTCACAGAAGGTATGTTTGGGACCCTACTGAAAATACAGTACTTGTATTAATTGCAACCACACACCATTTGCAAAACTCACTTTTACCAAAGAATCAGGAACTTCTAAATTTCAGTCACAGATGACCCAAAAATACGTGTTATTAACACAGCATGCCTACACCTCATCATTTGATCCCCAGATGATCTCAAAACAGCAGCCTAAGGTCACCCCCCTGCTGTTGTAGGGCTATTTAAGAAAAAAATCAATGTCTTCCAATTCCTTACCTATTAAAGATTTGATATTTTCAAGGATTAAATCACTAGTGATATTTCCAGATAAGTCTTGTCCCAGTTCTGCAATCAGCTTTGCATAACCTTCGTTCTCCTCTCTCAATAAATTGAATTTCTGTTGCTTGTAACTGGAAATAAACAGAAATCAAACATTATTAACACATCCATAGTAAAGCTTACTTGTGATCTTACAAATATTAGATTTCTATACAATTTACTAAACTTATTCAAAATAGCCAGTCAGAAGTTTTATCAGCCATTGGAAAAAATAGAGAATGCAGCAGAACAAAAAACCTTAAGGGAAGTAAGCATTCTCCAAATAAATCCAGTTATTTTATTTGAAACCACGATCATTTAAAAGCAAGATTATATTTGTATTAAGAAATCCTGTTCTTTCACCCTATGCTCAGCAGCCTTGGAACTGCTTAGCACTCTGCTCATTGGGACCTATTGTAGTTTTAAGTGTTCTCTGATACAGAGACTGAAACACTGGATGCAGAAACAAATATATATACACACATACCTACATAAAAATACATACTATGCTACTAGAACTAGCATAGCTGCATTTATGGAGACACCAAATGCCTATGCTTAACAGATACAACAAGAAAAATTTGCTTATATTTTGCAAATTGACATCAGCGACAAATAAAATGAAAGATTAAGTATTTAATCTGCACTTAATCACTGCGACAAAGAAAAGGTCACAGCAATAGGTCAAGTTAAGACAGCCTTTATTTTCCACACCCTTGAGAAACAGAAGAGGGCTAATGAGGTTCTATTATCATCAGTGATTTCTTAAGAGTGCAGCAAAATATCTTCCCTTAAAAACAAACTGCGTATTTCATTAAAATAAACTTTCTTCTTACAAAATGCTGTTACCCAATTAAATACCATTGCCCTTCCTCACCCCATCCTCCAATAAAATAAAATAAACCCTTGTCCCACAACTTACAATAGTTTTGTCTTTATTTTAACAGATTTCTGATTGAACTGTTGGGACTGCTTGATAAGTCCTAATGATTCCAGTGTTTCTGGATCCAAACGCTCCTTTAGGACAGTATCAGACACAAGATACTAAAAGAAAACCAAAACCAGATTTGTCAGTTATGAAGATCTAGACATACGCACATCATACACACTCATAGTAATTTTCAAACCCCTTAGGACAAATTGGAAACTATTTAACCCAAACTGGAACTCTCTAAGTTCATGTACAAGAATGTACTGAGTGAACAAGCTGCAGAGCTTAACTGTTGGTTACAAGGTATACACTGCTAAGCAGCCAGGGATGCTATTACAAGAACCACATATTTGTGCAGCTCACGTCCACTCTCCCATTATCTGTAAGAAAAGTTTGTATTTCATAAGATGATTTTTCTTAGGGCTTAAGCTTATTCTACATGGTTAGGAACGCCACTTCAAAAGACGAGAGGTGGTTGGATAAAGATGTGCAACAAAATAAACAGAAACTTTGCTTCTGAAGTTCAACTGAGAGGGGGAAAAACAATGCTCTCTCAAAACTCCTTAAAAGCATTCCAGGGAGAACTATACCACCTCACTGTAATACAAGAGATAATGGTGCTTAGAAAACAGCCAGTATCAGATTAGCTCAACTAGCTGAAAAATGCAGACAGAAGAAAAGGTAACAGGATTTTAACCATGTCCCACTTAATCAGCTGGGATAATTAAAAATGTGATTAGCAGCCTTCTTCCATCTGTTTTAAGTAGTTTTTTTAAATTCTCATTGACAACAACAACAAAAAAAAGAACAAAACACATAAGCACAAATGCTTTTAGGAACTTAAGAGAAATTCCATTCAGAATGCAGGGCACAACCCTGGATCAAAATTATTTGTGCTTCCTCTCACTCCTAGAAAACCAATGTTTGTTTCTGATAGTACTTATAAGTGCTTATTTCATCGTTTCTATGTTATATTCTTCCTCCATTCAGAAAGCCCTTACTGAACAATAACGAAGCAACCTTGCTGCATGACAAGGTTGTTTGGTCATCCACCTCCTGGGTTCCACTAAATGCACTGCAGTGCATTAAAAATAATGGGAAAGTGAATTAACTATTCATATACAAGCAGCTGTACTTACAAACAAATTACACTGTGCGTTTGCATTGCTGTAACATTAAAACTACATTGAGGATTTTCTGAAATTGGGAGAAGTGTGACATAGGTTGGGCTGCATCTTTAATTTTTATCTACACTCACAAACCATACCGAGAAGAAATAGTCACAAAAAAAGAATCTAGTCACCTTCCTCACCTAACTGTAACTACACCACAGGAGGCACAAATGGGAAGTTTCAATACATTTCTAGGACAGAGATGCAGACTGCACAGTAGTAGTGCCATATGGCAAAGCACTTTAAGTATTACTATAAATTGTAGCCAGTAAGAAATGGTACATCGTACACTCGCTCTTCTGAAATCACCAGAGATACAGCAACAAGTTTGTCAAGCTCAGTGAATTAATTCATTTAAATAGGGACACAGACTGGTCAACATGATGAGGCAACAGGACTACCTACACTTTAAGCTGTTCAAACATCCCAGGACGCTTTTCTTTCAAAAAAAAAAAAAAAAGAACAAAATAATTCACCCATCATAACCTCACACCGTTAAAGTTCTCCAAATAATTTTCTTAGATTAAGGCCCGTACAAAAATAAATAATTTCTAAACGCAACTTACCAAGCAGGATAACACCAGCTGAGTAAAATTATCCCTTTTAGTTTTTTCTTCTAAACAGCTTGTTTCAATATCTAGAACAAAGTAAGATGAGGAAGAAGAAGGTTAAAAAGAAACCATAACTTGTGAAAACCTGCCTATCACCTTGAAGGAATTTAGATATTTTCTTCCCTTTATTATCGTTCTGATAAATGCTAAAGAAGACACAATGCAAAGCACCTTGTTTGTACCTCACTAGCTTCCCGCTACTTTGTGTCTTCACTTTGATGCCTATACAGTATCTTGAGAACAAATCTCACAGATCCACAAATCTTGTGGAAAGGTAGAACAGAAAGGAGAGGAATGCCATAGCAATAATTACTTCCCTTTTTCTCTCTCGTAACAAGAACGAACATTAAGAATTAGTAAGTGGAAGACAAGTGGGTGGTCCCAGCCTTAATATCATAATGTTCTAGTCTCCTTTGCCTGGACTTCATGCTGTTTACCGCCCAGTCTGCAGTCTTTTACTAGCTATAATTCTGTATTTCAGTTCTTTCTTTCTTGTCAATGACTGGACGCAATTCAGAAATTCATTCCTGTGAAAAGAGCCATAAAAACCACCAAGGAACAATGCTCATCTAGAATAACTGAAAAAAAGGAGTGGAAAACTCTGTTAAATAAAGAGGTCAGACTCTAAGGCACACACTACCATAAATAAGTTAGTGTACACACAGACAAAAATGGAACCCACAAAGTGACAAAAAGACTCTGAGAAAGAGGCCCCCTAAACAAACTGGGTGAAAAAAAGAAATCAGATACAGCTTAGAAGGGGAAAAGAGCGTTAGAGGAAGCTCAGGAAAAAATAAGCAAGAAGTTGCATCAAATTTTGTCTCCACAGTTTGAAACAGATCCCACTCAAACTATCTCTCTGCTCCTTGTAGATGCATGGTATTTGGCTACATAACTTCAGCTGAGTGAAGCAAACATCTATTAGTTTCAGTTCTTCAATTAGTTCAAGGAGCAACCCATTCAAGCACTCCAACTCTGCTGAGAGGTAAAAGGTGACAGCGCTGGGCAATATAAAAACTAATTACTGCAGAGAAAAATGATACAAGTAGACAGAGACATATAACGAATGAAGTAGCCAAAATGTATCAGCTACAATTTGTAGAATTCGAGATACGTATACAAATGTGACCCATTGTGCACAGCCAGCATCAGCACTGCCAACCCAGCCTCCTTTAAACCCACATCTGTGAGGAACAGACTGGCAACAGAATGCACTGAGATTGCTGAGAACAAAGAGCCACAGAGTAAAATATTAAAGTATGAGCTGAAGAAAGTATATTAAGATCCTAATAACACAACAGAAACAGCTCCGTATCAACAAAACACAACACAAAAATCCAGAAGTTATTAATGCAGAAAGAAGCACATATCTTTAAAATGTTCTAAGTTTGCAGACATTAATTTGGCAAACGATTCCAGCTGCCTTTGGTACAAGCTTCAGTTAACTAACAATGACAGTGGAGATGAAAGTATTCACAGTACACATTCTGAGAATACAAGACTGCATACCAGCAATGCCATTTATTTTAAATACTTATAACTACACTAATTCACTGGTTGCACTAGCTAGCATCCAGCATTCTTACAAGCTAGCTCCTTTAACTTCTCTTGGCAGAGCCATTTCCACTTCCCTTAGTGGGTAAAGATACCTAGAAACTGTAATAGAACAAAGCAGAATGAAAAGACATTAAGAACATCAATACAGAAACACTGAAGAAGAATCAACACATTTTGTAATTTTCAGTCATGCTTTGCAGATCAAATGAGATACCCTGCAGAGATAACAATTAAATGCACAAAGCATGTAATTCTTCAGGTCTGTCACAACGCCAAAAGGCAGCTTACAGCTTACCTAAAATGCAGAATGCATCAGCTAGGATGGAAGGCATGTCGTCACGAAATTCCTACCAAGGAAAAAGGAGAACACGTGTAGTGAATGCAGAATTTAGAATAACGTATGTTTTGAAAATCTTTACTCCACTGCATAAAAATATTTCATCAAAACGTTCAAATTGATAATGCATCAGAAAATGAAGTGGCCCATTCACCAGTATCTAAATAATGTACTAATTACTGATTGTAGTGAAAATGTAACGAAAGACCCAGTAAGAATATTTAGGAAACATCTGAAATAATCCCCTGACAGACAAATCTACATACATACTTGAGATTTAAAATCTGAAAGGGATCTTCTACCAGTAATCAATTTCATTCATTTCTCTATGTGCATAGCAATCAATTTCTAGAAATAAGTTCTGTCTTTCCTTATGAATCATGGGAAAGAATACAAGCGTGTGCGCATTAAGAAAGAAAAAGACATTCTCCTCCCCCCCCCCATCTACTCCAGTAAACAGAGATGAAATCCTAAACAGACAACGTACAATAATGTAATATTAATTATTTTTACAGTCACGTTGGATTACTTGCTGCTAATAACAGCATGCAGTCACTTCCACATGTCATTTTGCACACATTACAGTTGCTGAACTCACACCCCAGCAGCCAATTACGTTGGTCCTTCTGCTTTCTGAAAATACTAACAGCTGCCTAAGGGAAGCATCCTACCTTTGGACAGCTTCCTGCTTAATATCTAACATGGGCTGACTGACATGCAGCATTAAACCTGGCATCAAACCAGCACTAATTCTGCAGGGTTTTTGTCCTTAAATTCTACATGAGTGGTTAGTATTGTCCCCATCACATGCCTGCATTCATCCAGGAATAACTAACTGGGAGAATGAGTTCTTTGACTGAGACTTTGACATGGGCAAATATAACTTAAATAGAAATCCTCACAAGCTTTAAAGCAAAAGTGTATTTATTTCATCCACATATCAGTGCATGCACATGAAATGTGTCTATCTCAATATATACAAAAACAGCAGCAGCAAACAGGAGCACTCTTTCAAAGGTGCTCATGGGACCTGGTCAACTGCAGAACAGTAAATAAGCACATTGTTACAAAAAAAAAAAAAACAACAGTAGGTGTCATCACTGTCATGCTGCATGAGAAACTTAAATCCACGTTTAGCATTTACAAAACCTTTAAGTCTCCACACAGCCTTACATTACTTAATTTGTAACTTCTGCTAACATGAACGTAACTACTCACCACAAAAGCAGGAAAAACAGAAACACTGACATTCTATATGTATTTCAAATCACAAATGAAGAATAAGGATTTGACCACTTCTCAGATTAAAAAAAACTATCTTCCTGAATATCCTCCATCTTGGTTTTCATTCAGACTTCGTAACAGACTAAGAATTCAGTAAGTCAGCAAATTAATACAAATACAAACTTACTATAATATCAGCAAGAACACCAGAAGCTTGATCATGCTTCAAGTTTCCTCTAACAACGTGAGATGAAAGCTCATACAAAGCCTGTTGGATATCTGCAGAAAAGAAAACATTACTGGGGCACACAACACCTTGGTCTACCTTTTAAAGCCACGTGATAGTGCCGCAGGCTTCAGACACCTGACAGGAGGCACGTGGCTCTTAATAAGAGAGGGACTATTTTACCAATTCCAACAGATAACATTTGAGCAATGTCTATGAAATCACATAAGCAGAAATTAGAGGACTACCTATCCTCAGGAGTTCAATGAATAAATGTAAAACATGATAAAAAACCACAGTCCTGAGCTTAACAACTCGAACCTCTGCAGTTGGTTTAAACAGACACCTTTAACTTACAGTTCGTATGAACACTGTATTTTGCTTCCAAAAACTGTTTCTCTTTCAGAGGGTAAAAAACTTACCTGGAGAAAAAGGTCACAATAAGGACTTCCTATGAAAGTCTGCCACAACTGAAGAAAACTATTTTACAAAACCTTACCTTACACTGAAATATTAAACACAGGCACTACAATTAGAGAAACCTTGCAACATTAAATGTGGTGGTTGCAAAAGTAGCTACGGTCAACTTGTAAAGAATTGTTCTTAAAAAAAAAAAAAAACCTGCAACGTTGCCATATTTTTAATGTACCAGAACTGTTAAAACTCCATGCTTCCAACTTGCAATTACACCACAGTTCACTCAATAAAAAGCACTTTCAATGTGCATACCCCATTGCACAGCAAATCAAGATTTTTTCTTTAAATTTCAAAGATTTCCTAAAGCAAGGAATCTACAACTCAAGGCTTTTTTCTTTCATTAAAAGATAAAGGAAAAAAAGAAGAATACAACTTACCTCTGAAACTGAGACTGTCATGGCTTTTGTCTTCACTGAGAGCGCGACATAGTTGCGAACTGTAGTAAAGAAAACATTAAAGATATTTAAAAATAGATATTAGGAAATCAGCATTAGACAGTCCACAAATGTTTCACGGCTGTAGTTATTCTGGATAAAGTAATTTTAACACAAGGCAGTGGAAGCACCTGACTACATTTTGGTTTTCATACGCTCTGATTCAGAGAAGTGAAGAACGAGCAAAGAAACACAAAGCTCCTAATACATCACACACAGAAAAGGATCTTCATACTTCAGTCACAGGAAAATCTCTGACCTACAATAGTTTTTAACACCAGCACCAGCAAGATTTTTTTATACACCGCTTTAGCAAGGATAAAACAGATTTCTACCTCTAAGTACGTACTGTAACCAGTGAGGACTCACTACAGGCTGCAAAGGCCTGCTATGAAATGTTTTCTTGGTCACTGACAAAGTCACTCCTTAAACAAATGAGCCATATGTAAAAAGCACACCAAATACCATACAGACTGTTCCATGAAATAAATATTAATATCAGTCCAGGATGAGGCTGAAAAAACAGTTTCACCTTTATCTCAGCAGTACTCAGAAGGTGGCAATTCACCTCCTTTATCACAGCCACTAAAGGATATCCCTAATAGCCCTTCTTACACTTGCAAATTTTCAGTCAGGTTCACAATTATTCCATAAGAACTTTTATATGTAGAAACTGAAGACAATATCAGAGTTACACAGTATTTCTACATATAATACTAAGTCTGCAGTCTCCTACCTGGCCAATCCTTAAACATTATCTAATAAGCAGGTACATACTATTGCTACAGAGGCTTATTATGGAAAAATAAATCACAAAGAAGGATTTGGTAGCAATCCATCTCTCTTCCTATTTGCATCCTGCATACATTATTACATCTCCAGCAGGACTAAAAAACTGTTCCAGCAACCAAAGGATAACTTTAAGCCACTGCAAGGCATGTGCACTCATTAGAGACAACAGGAATACTGTTAGTCTTACATATTTATATGATGTAATCATAAGAAACGTGTAACCTGAGCAAAAATGATGCTATGGCAAAACCACCTCTAAAGCTATTGAACAAAACACATGGGTCATATTTCATTTTTCACAAATGGCAAATGCACTTCTTATTTCTGAAGTGAGGATGGATTTTTTTCAGCCATTGTCAAAGACCATATTAATTTTACTCAAGTCAGACCTAAAACTTAGATCGCTACTCATCCACGCAGAAGGTACTCTAAAGGAATCGTCTGTAAGCTCTGCAAACGTAATAGTAAAGTGAAAGCTCTGATGCTACAGAACTATCAGCTTATCCAGAAGTCAGACACCGGAGTAAAGTGAGCAGGGAGGAAGGAAAACAAGGCAGAAGCCCTCCCATCCACTACCAAAAAGCCATGGGATTAGTTCATCGAGTCCCAGCTGAGTACAGATGTTAAAAATCAAAACATTGGCCTTTTCACAAGAACACAAAACATCAATATCTGCACAATCAACCAGACAAGAAAATATATAGAGATACACAGATATTCCCACTTCAAGCCCAGAAAATGGAAACTTATCAGGTCCATCTTTCAGTTCAACAGTCCAAACATCAAAACGTTTATGACTCTTAACTTTGCTCTGGTTCATTTCTGCAAGTTTAGGATGCAGTACTTCCCTGCAACCTACATCCCACCTGAGTCTAAATTATGTGATAAACCTGAACTGCAACATGAGTACAGAATAACCCAGGAAGTAAACAGTGAACAGAATCACTGCTAAAAAAAACCAAAATGGTTTAAAAAGTTCTTCTGGATTAAGATGGGGGTACATTTGTTTAAACAGCAGCAGCTTGGAAGCTGTGCTGAGCACCTATAGAACAAGTTTGCACAACAGAGCCACAAACTGAACCTAAGCCTCCAAAATCAGACACAACGTCTACTTAAGCAATTAAACTCACACACGGCATATGGCAGAATGCACGCCTGCAAATACTGAGGTATATGCATAACTTAACTGATGCAGATAGTTCTTTTGTTGAACTAAAACAATCGCACTTTGCAGTCAGGATGGCAAAACTACAGCTGAAGTGTGCTTTCCTGACTCTCAGCCCTTTAATTGCTACTCAACATCATGACACGCCTCATGCACACAAAATAACAAACACCGTGGGAGGGCCAGAAAGATCATGTCTCAAAACCTCAAGTTCACAGAACATTAAGCTTCTTCAGTTTATCTTGAAGTTTAACACACTGGATAAACAGCCATCCAAGCACACTATTAAAGTCCTGCTTCTCCCTTGAAGGGTCTTCAGTGTGCGTGATCCACCACGCATGAAAACCAAGTAAAGGCATTCCCATCAGTGCATGCCACTGCGTGTGTGTTACCAACGTTCCTACGACCTACAGCCACAGATCAGCATCTTGCTGTGGAAGGCACTACAGAAAACAATTCAATTTCAGTACAAAAGGACAGTATATGCATACACAAATAGGATTCTGGACTGATCAGCACGATAAGCAGTCACTCACACACACCAACTCAATCTGCACACAGTATTGGGCAGCAGGAAAACAAATAAAATTTATATGTGTATTTAGACAGAGAAGGATCTGAAAGAAAAAGACACGATGACCACATTCTGACGAACCTCTAGCTTTGGTAACTAAGAGAACTCACAACTAGCACATAATCTACATTCATGTATCTGCATTAGATGTGATTACACACTGGTAGTTGGGTTAATTAAATTGGGAGAGCTCAACAGTTTCCCCACAAACTCCAGAATGCCACCTTACCTATCCACCTGTGACATCCCAGGCCACATGTAAAACCCTTACCTTTTGCTTTTGGCCATTACTGCCAAACTCTGAGGACAAAAGTGATCACATCAGTAAAAAAGTTCACTATTTTCCACAGGAAATAAAGAAATGCAGAAGATAATTAGTTAAAAACTGATTTTACTATTGCATTTCCTTAGAAACAACTTTATATTCATTTTCTTGACAAGTAAACTTCTTTTTTTAATAACAGAACCTCCAGAAGACTACAGCTGTATTTAAATCCTGTACATTTCCAAGTGTAGGCAGACCACCACCACACTGCTGAGCACTATGTAAGACAACATCACAGCAGTCACCTTTAGCATTCACTAGTAATTGCAGTGCAAGCCAAAACACTGAAGGCAAATCATTTACTTTTCTCAGTACGCTGCCAAAACACCAACTTGGGCTGATCTAGTCAGATCTCATATTGCATTCCAGTAAATAAATATTTCTATCTATTAATTTAGATTTTTGGGTCTTCGCTTTAGATAAGCAACTTACTAAAATAGGAAGCATCACTACATCTACTTACCTTTAACACTTAAAAAAATATTTCACGTGTTTCAATTTGGGAAGAGTATAATTGCTTTATTTTTCATCCAGTTAGAAGAAGTGAATAGAAGACAGGAAGTTTTAGAAAAAGAAAGGCTAAGTTAAACCATCAAGAAGTTCCGCCAGGAAAAGTGGCTTCTCACAAAGTTCTCTGGGATACTGGCTACAGCTGCATTCTCTCACTTCTGTGAAATAATTTCATGCATATTTCGCATTCATAAAGCTGACAGCTCTTATCCAGCTGTAATCACATTTCCCTTAAAACGGATGGCTTCCCTAACAAGCTGCTGGTATTGTGTCTCATACAGTGCATTTCAGTTGGCATAAGGGCCACAAGTATAGGAATTTCACCTGTTTTACTGCCCCCACAGCAAGCTAACACTTCCTTCCCAGTCACATTTAAGTATGGCTGCAGGGGGAAGGGAGAACCAGGAAAGGTTTTACTATGGCCTCTCCACAGTTCAAATTCTGAGAATTCAGTTGAAAACGTGCAATTGCCATTATCTGACCAACTACAACATCACTGTCCTCAGGCTCCATGCAAGCTCAGTGATCAATAACAGGGAAGTTACCAAAAAGAATCATCTTATTTGACCTCAAAGGGCAAAAATGACATAAAGACCACTACAGGAAAAAAAAAAAGAAACTTCCAAGTGGATCTTTATGTACATCACATACAGAAACATTTTATTAGAGTTACGTGTGCATTTCCAAAAGACATCAGTGTGCGTTTATACACTTTCTTCTTTCGTTGTTCGGACAGAAATTTAACCAAGTTCAATAAGTAGTCTCCTTATTTATCGTCCAAGGATTGTCCAGATGGATGTACACATTGTGATTGCTGAAATGCCTTAAGCAGAGGAAAAAAATTCAATGCAAACCTCAGCATTATTTTGGGGGCTCCTGAACAATTAAGATTTCATTGTTTGAAATGCAGGAATCAAACAGACTTCCTTTGGCCTTGTATCACACACACTGAAACATGTTAACTCCAGCACAATTCAAGCATAGCAGCGACACAGCCATAAGAGGGCCCCCTCCCTACAAAGCAGAGGGTCTGGGGAACATCAAGTTTTGTGCAGAGAGCCTCTATGCTTATTCCCTACCCTCTAACAAGAGGATCATCATCACCTTTGTTGCAGAATCTTTTAAAATACATGAACAAAAGGAGTGAAAATAGCACGGAGCGTTTGCCATATAGGCATCTAGGGGATCACTTTATTTGAAACCTCAAGGTGGTTTTTTTTAGCTATAACAAAGAGATAAAGGAATAGAAAAATTAAAATAAGATCATTTAAGAACACACTGTAAACCGGGTATCCGTGTGGGAGCTGATGCAGTAATGGAAGACCGACAGCCTGGTGAACGTGTGAGCAAACGGCCCGGCCAGAACGCTCAGGAGAGGCAGATGGAAGGCCGTGAAAAGCAAGCCCGCAGCACACCTGGACCGACGGGGGAAGCCGCACTCAGACCCCTCGGTGCTCACAAGTTCCTCCCTACGATAACCGGGGTACAGCCGACCCCACCGAGCCTGAACTAAACCGGCACAGCGCCAGGCACTCGGCAACGGGCAGAAAGACCGACACAGCGGCCGAGCCCCTCCACCGAGAAGGCCGGGGCCGGCCAGACGAGAAACGTTACGAGGCGGCCCGCGGCCGCGGCACGGCCCAGAGCGGGAGAGGGCGCTCAGAGCCCGCGGCCAGCCAGGCTAGGCCCGGCTACCGGGCGAGCCGGCGGCGGAGCGGGCCCAGCCGCCACAGCGGGCCCGGCCCGGCCCCCGCCCGCGCACGGCTTCGTCCCCGAGCGGCAGCGCCGAGACGCGGCCCCGCGCCGCGCCCTCCCGCCCGCTCCCACCTCCCCGCCCGCAGCCCCGCTCCGTCCCGCAGGCCTGAGGCCTCGCGGCGCGCCGCCGCTCCCCCGCACTCACAACTCGTTCCTGCCCCCTTTCTCCCAGTTCTTTATCCACTCGGCGGGGAGCACGGTCGCCATCTTCCCTGTGTGGCGCCGCGAGGCCCGGATGCGGGAGCGACGGGCGCAGGTCAGAGGGGACGCTGCGGCCCGCGAGGCACGACGGGACGGCCGCGCCGTGCCCAAGGAGACGGCGCGCGCGCAGGGCCGCTACCGCGCATGCGCCGCGGCGCACCGCCCCCCTCCGTTACGCTGTGGAAGCCCGGGGCCTGTTAACGGCCTTCGTGCGCATGCGCCGTGCTGTCGTGGCGGCGCGGGTGTGGCGGCGGCGGTGCCGCGGCTGCGGGTTTCCGAGGTCCCGTTTTGATTCAGGGCTGCAGTTGCACTCGAGCAAGCGCTGCGGTTTGAAGTATGGGCTTGCGTAATTTCAGCGCGGTGCCCGAGGCTGTGCAGCTGTGGAGGAGGGGCGAACGCTCAGCGCTGCGTGCTCGCAGCGATCAGTGGCAGAGCCAGTTTGTAAAGGCAGTGAAAACGCATTGGGACTGTTGAAGTACTTTGCAAAAGCAGGGCACGTGTGTTCCAGCAGGTCTCCCGTGTGTTGGCTGCTACGGCTCTGTCCCACAAGCATAGAGCTGCAGCTTCAGGCCCTCAGATGCCTTTGGGTGCTTGAAACTGGGCACGTACACCGTTCGCGTGTTGCCGTGTGGCACTGCTCTGGTTCCCAAAGCTTCCCAGTGCGAATGTCACTGAAAACAACTTGAGAAAACCCGTATTGTGTTGTGTGTCAGCCGTTCAATGCTGACTCAGCGAAAGAGCATTTTGTTATAGTAAGGGTTGGGCTATTAAGTACCCTATTAAATGCTTAATTAATTATAAAATAATTAGAGCTGGAATTAGACTGCAATTAGCAAACAACTTTACCACCTCGGCATCTCTGCATCCATTATGTTGTCTATACATTCTGTTTACTCTAAGTGGAGTAAAGACATTTTGGTGAATGGCACAGCTGTCCCAATAAATGTAATGCTTTATCTGTGGTGCTGATGTAATGGGATTCCTTCGAGTGCAAAGTCCTTTGTAGTAAACTCACAGTCTGTTTAGGACCTATTCCTGTAAATGTGCTAGTTAGTGATACCTGCTGAGACTTGCAGACTAGGCAAGAGCGGAGTTTTCCTCTTAGGTAAAGGACTGCAAAGTCAGGTCCTTCTTTTTTCTTATTTTTTCTGATGTAAACGTATTGATTTGTAGCTCAAAATTATTCACAGTTTTCAAAATACTGCAATTCTCTGTTCCAAATTACTTTTTTGTTGTTGTTGTTTTTAATGAAACAGTTAATAATAATAAAAACAATTTAAAACAATGCCAAAAAACATAGAATAATATACTTCATAAAAAGTTTTCTTAGAAATCCACATGAAATTAAGTATTTTCCCAGAAATTATAATCAAACAGAGGATGATATTATTCCAACTTCCTGCTTACAACTAGATCGCAGCAAAAAGAGATGGGAAGCATATATAAACATACAATTATGACACTTGTTTTATCATCTGGATTTGTTCTGGGCTCATTCTGCTTTTCACTACTTCCATTAACATTCCTGAACTATTGGCTTTATGCAGATTAAGAGAGATAAAAGAGAAAAGAAAAAGAAAAAACCCTGATACAAATCCTCACAAAGGATCTAAATAAACCTCTCCCTCAGTTGGCTAAACTGTATTTTAGGTATCTTTTAGAAATTCTCTTGCAGATAATTTAGCTATGACATGCTTCCTATTATCTATAATCTGTAAATATAGATACATTTATATTATTCATTCATATTTTTACAACTTCTGCAGTCACAGAATCGTAGAATACTTCAGGCCGGGAGGGCCTTTAGGCAGCCACCTGCTCCAAGTACCAGCAGGTTGCTCAAAGCCTCATCTGAGAGTTTCAAATTCTACCGAAGAGGTATTCCCCAGCAAAGACTTTGTGCATCAAAGAGGTTTTTCCTTGAGTCAAGTTAGAATTACCCCCATTGCAACTTGTTTCTGTTCCCTCTTGTTTTGCAGTACTCTCTGAGAATACCATGGGTCCATAATATTGCTGTAGAACTAAGAGAAGCACTTTGTGAATGTGTGTAAAATTTACTCTACTTGTGATATGTAACTCCTAAAACCCAGACATTTTGTTTGATACACAGCAGCCTGTAACATTTATTATCCATCCACTCGCAAGGCTTTTGTGTGCTTGAAAAAGTGTCATGGGTGCCCTAAAATTCCTGTAAATGAATCAAAGATCCTTTTTTAAAAAACAGGATGTTCCTCTCATTTCAAAAATTCATAGAGATTTCCATCTCCATCAAGATAGATCTATTCGCAGAGAATTTTCTTTCTGCATTTTGCTTCCGTTATTTTTATAAGTTTACATTTCCCTTTATATATTTTAATAAAGTGAAGTCTTAAAAAGAATGAAAAATAATGATGACTGCAAAGCCACTATGTGTCATGCTACGGTCTTGAGTCACCTACTGTCTCTCCTGCCTGAGTAAAGAAGAAATCTGAATGTTTTTTCCAACTTCGTTAAAGAAAATGGCTCAGTTGGGCTCTATGGTAACAGCTGGATAGCAGTAGGTTTTATTTAGCTTAACTGCAACTATAAGGCTTATAAGGCATTCAAAGCTATGGTATATTATACAGCAAACACACAGTTACAAGAAAACAAGTGTTAATTTAATCTTAAGAAAAAAAATGTGTATGTCCTTGTTTTTCTACATAAATGCTACAGGTTCCAATTACGATAGCTG
The DNA here is from genome assembly GCA_036925125.1 of Oreortyx pictus. Classification (NCBI taxonomy): domain Eukaryota; kingdom Metazoa; phylum Chordata; class Aves; order Galliformes; family Odontophoridae; genus Oreortyx; species Oreortyx pictus. The sequence continues at coordinate 5,172,600 of JAUPFR010000012.1, forward strand.
TAAATGTGCAAAAGCAGAAAGAAAATGTCTGAACAGCTCATTTCCTCTGTAATAACCTTCCGCGTGAATTTGTGTGACAAGGAACAACTTTGTTATCCTCTCTGAGGGGTAAACAGCAGAAGGTTTTGCTTTTCTTGCCCAAACATTTAAGAGTAGAAACTTGGAATAAAATATCCTTTAATATTGTTCGGGTTTGTTTGTTTGTTTTTTCCATCGTGTTAATATAAGAATTCATTACACTATATTTCCAAAATATGCGATTTTTTTTTTTAATTTGTTAGTTGATTTTGGTTGTTGTAGTTTGATTGTTTTTGGTTTTGTTTTCTGGGACCATTTCCTGAATTGTCACACAGAAGAAAAAGGGTACAAAGAAGGCACGCTTCCACATTTTCCAGATGATTTTCATTTGGTAAATCCTGCTTAGACCAAACTCATAATACACATGATCTGCTGTAGCCTATTCCTATTCAGCTGGGCAATTGAAAAGAGAAACATCCTCACATAAGTAACTGCCAGATAGATCTTCCTCACTTAGGTTTTTTTCATGGCTAAACTTAATATACATCAGCCGTAGATTTAGATTCAGTTTCCTGACCACATCAGCCTGGAAGGGGTCTGGTCCAGGTTTTGATACAGTCTCATTCCATTTCTTAGCCTTTTGCTTCCCTGTATGTTCATGCAAGTACTGATAGAGAATGGGTCGTAGAAATAACTTACTAAGTTCTCTTCTGTACAATGCTGTGCAAAAGTGGCTTATTAAAAATGATGCTGTTAATCTGGAGAGCACTTCTTTATCTGACCTAAGATTGAGATTGTCTGACAGGAATTAGAACAGTTATTTACTTGAGAGTATTTCAGTCTGTCTCAAGGTAGATTAGGTGTTTGGGGCTTTTTTTTTTTTCCTTTTCTGATCAGCATAAGTAAGCAGAAACAAAAACACCAGTTCAGCAATGGAACTGCGAAATCTAGATACAGGAAGAAAGAGAATTGTCTTTTTAATCACAGTTTCACCAAGTGATAAAATGTTAGCAGTAACATGAATATCATCAAGGCAGTTCCTGCTGGGATTTCCCTGAAGGATGAGGACAAGCTGTTCTGATGGTATGTGCTCCCAGCCCACTGACAGCATGGATGGTTCCTTCTTGTCTGCTTCAAAGACATGAGGAAAAATAGGAAATGCTTTAAGAAACTATTTATCTTCTCCTACATACACCTTCCTAGCAAGTGCTCAATCAAGAATACTTAGAACCTCAGATATTAGCATTTCGATTTTGAAAATATGGACCAAGTAAGGAGTTTTGCAAGTCTTGTAAGCTGAGCAGTGACAGTATCAGTGGCAGGGCAGCTGAGAGGCTTGCAGCATTGCCTGGGTCCACTGCAGCAGGAAGGTGGAGTACAGCTTGCAGAACAGGTACTCCTGAGCTCACAGCTCTTCTTTCACTGGATTGCCTGATAGCTGGGTGTCCTGTAGGATGGCTCTAGATCATTACCCCTTTATGTAGCACACACCCCATAGAACACAGTACTTGACTGAAGGCACTTTGCTGGCAAAGCCCCTTCGGTAACTTCAGTACATCATCAGTCCTCAGTCCTGAACGTGAGGGGCCTGGTGCAGCGGCTCTGAGGCAGTGGCCGTGCAGGTGTCTGAGGAACTCCAAGGCAGCAGTGCTGCAGTTTGTGCTCCTGTCCCTCTTGTCTGGGATGTGATCAGATAACTCCAGATGACTGAGGTGTCTCTGGAGGGTTGGCTGGGTACTGCTGAAAGATCAGGGAGCTCAAGTCTGCAAAAGCAGTCTCTGCTTACCAATAGCTGCAGCTTGCAGGAGCTGATTGGTGCAGCTGCTACTGATGTTTGTGGGCCCTTACCCTGGTACATGTGAGCTGGTGGAAGTGTGAACGTTTTAGTTGCATCGCATTTGTTAATTGTGAGAGCTAAGGGGATTAGCACACTGAGAAAATATGAAGGTTTGAAGGTCAACCCTGAATTTGGTGAGTCAAACTCTTCCCAATGTGGTCCATGCACTCACTTGCGTTGTGTACCCCAGATATCAGGTATGTTAAAGTGGAAGTGTCTGTGCCTAGGGATTGTCATGCAAGAGGAAACCTGAATTCCTAAACTTGGGACATGCGGACTGTTAGACAGTCACAGAAGCTGTTTCTGAAACTGTCAGTCTGACTCCTTATTCTCAGTCCCATACTAGAAAGCACTGTCCATTGTTTATCTGTTCTACTGCTTCTTTTCTTTCTGGTATCTTGATTCTGACTAGAATCCAAAGGCAGTGTATTTTTAAATAAATTTACCTTTGTTGTGACTAATCATCTTGTACATTGCTTGCTTGCACAGCAACATAAAGCTTTCAAAGACTTATAAAAAAGTTTGCCTTTCTAAGATTTACACAGCCATCTTGAGTTTCCCCCATTTACAAAAAATTCTCAGACATCAACAGGTTGCGGGACAAATGAATGACCAGAGCGACCAACTAAAAGGGACACATTTGTTATCCATAGCATCCCTCTTCGTGCCTATCTTCCTCTTTTCTCCAGCTGGGTTAGCCTGTGCTGAACACGAAGTAGGAGGTAGGCAAGAACTGCCTTAAATGTGGCAATTTTTTGAATGACTGTATCACTAACTTTTAGATTCATAGATTCATAGATACGTTAGGTTGGAAAGGACCTACAAGATCATCTAGTCCAACCATCCTCCTACCGCCATTTTAATACATAGTACCTGTGAGCCAACACTAATATTGCAGCATGAAGGAGTTAAAAACAGAAAATCACACATGGCCATATGCCAAATGCGTGCTAAGTTCAAATCCCAGCTCTGGATGATGATTTATGGCATTAATCAGTTCAAACAGAGCAAAAATAAATCACTAGTTGCATGTTTACCATTTTCCTCTCCACCTGGCATTTATCTTTACTCATCTGCTCAGCAAGTTGTGAAAGAAAGTAAATATTTTGTGCTTCTTCCCAAGTTGACACTAGACGCAAGAGTACTTGGAAGTAGTTTCAGCTAGAAGTATACCAGAACACCGAAAAATATTTTGTTTCATACTTAAATGCAACCTTTTCCATGGGATGTATATTACTGGATTCAGTACAACCACCTTTGTTTCATGCTTTACTTTTGCTGAGGGTATTTTATCACTAACAGATTTGGGAATTACAGGAAAGCACATCCTGCATAAGACCTTATACCTGAAACTGAAAAGGCTCATTACGTTTTATCAACATTTCCAATTTCTGTGGCATTATGATACCCCTAATTATTTCTAGCTTAGCTTTGGGCTTTTATACCACCTTCACTAAAATGTGATAGGAATGATGTTTACCATGTGCTGAAGAAAAGAAATAAAGGACTGATGTGGATAAAAGGAATGGAAGCCACGCTTTTCTGGAAGAGTGAATCAGATTTGATTTTCTGTGGACCAGCATAATAATGCAAGACTTTCATCTTGCCTTTTAACAGCTCCACTTCTTTTTCCAATGGCAACAATTCAGCAAGAACATTGGATGCAATTCAGTGAAAAAACACAGATTTCAGGCATCTGTTCTATCTCAGTTATTCAATTTACTAGTGCCATATTCACAAGAAAATGTTCCTAGTTAAGTCACTGTTCTGTCATTTTTTTGCATTTGATTTTCTTCCTCTGCTGCCTCTCTGAAATGTCAGCTCTGCAGAGCACAGCTTTTCCCATTCCGTTCATTAACCCAGTAATCACCGACCAATTAGTGTTAGCATTTAAAGGTTATCACTGGGCTTCACAATTCTTATGTCAGTAAGATTAATAAGAAATCAAAAGTTACCTTAATATCTTAGAGAATATTTCAACAAAGGTGGATTCCCATATTAACTTATGTGACTTGTGACCCATTATTGATTGAACAGTCCACGTCGGTGAACTGTTAGCAAAGTTCATTTTATATTTGTCTGACTCAAACAGCCTGACGCATACTGAAATATGAAATACGTTTGTGTAAAATATATATATATATATCTATATAAGTCTCAATGAGGCATTTGGTATGATCTGATTTTTCAGTTTTGTATGATTTATTATGTTTTATAGACTCACAGATTGCTGGGGATCTCAGGAGGTGATGTAATCCAGCCTCCCACAGGGTCAGCCATGAGATCAGATCAAGTTGCCCAGGACTACACCTGGCCTGATCATGAAGCTTTCCAAGTGCAGAGACTGCTTGACTGTCCTCATATCTGGACCCCGCCACTAGGCACCACTGTGAAGAGCTTTGAGAGACTCTTAGTACCGGAAGGCTACGCTTAGGTCCCCCCAAAGCTGTGTCTTCTCCAGGCTGAACCGGTCTTTCCGGTTCCCTTGGCCACACTTGACCATCCTGGCTGTCGAGGACCACTGACCTCACCCCAGTTCGAAATTTTTCTTGTTCTGGGCTCCCTAGTACTGGACACAGCATTCTAAATGTGGTGTAGTGAATGCTGAGTGGAAGGAGATAATGACTCCTGTGTTCCTTTTCATAGTGTCCACAGTGCGTCCGCACAGTAAGGTGATTGACATTAATCAGGTTGAGAGAGGCATTTCTTTATCTCACTTAACATTATTTTTGTCTTTGTAAAACTTCTGTTCATTTTTCTCAGTTTATCTGGGAATAAGATTCATGGATACAACAAAGACGCTCAGACCAATTGAATTCTTTGTGATCAGTTAAGATTCACATGTAGTGGCTGCAGGTCCTTCCAAAGCAAATAAAAAGCACAGGGAGGCTATCTCTGTTTGAACTCAGCAAACTAAATTCTGATGTTTTCTTTTGCTTATAAATAGAGACTACTCAACCAATTCTAGCTAGTTTTGATCATTTTAAAGGAAAGAATAAATATTTGTCTATGTCTAGTTCAACTTGACAAAGATGTTGCCTGTGATTTTCTGCTCAAAGTTTAATAATTTCTTTCTATAGCTCAGTTTCCAGAATTGTACAACTCCGCCTGCAGTGAAAAGTACCAAAGATGTTGTTAGTTTTGGCTTACAGTACAGCTTAACTGATTCAGAATTTTATTTTAAACTGAACTTTAACTGGTTCAAAAGAAGAACAAGAATTAGCTTGTGTAGAAGGTAAAACAATTTATATGCACTACTGTCCTTATTGTCATTATTTTTCTTTTCTGTTATGTTTTCTTATATTTTGGTTGCTCCATGTCTGGGGACAAGAAGTTTTGGGGTTTGTTTTATCGAAGTGTTTGATTTAGACATCAAAACCCAGATGTGGGTCACTGTAAAAGCACCTTGTGATATTTAAAAATTATTTGCCTCATTTGAAAAAGTATCAAAACCTCAACAAAAAGCAATGGCATTTGTGAAAATCGGTGCTAATGAATGTATTAATCATGTCGGGTGGTGAGGATTTATAGGATTAAATATTCACATTCACACTGTACTGTTAAGGTGCTAACCTCTTACTGCATCATAATATGTCTGGGACCCTTAAATCAATAAATTTGCTTTGCTATAATGTGAACTGAGTTTTGATTGGTGAGAATTTCTACTGGAAATTCTGCTAGAAGCTCTACTAGAGCTCTTTCTCAGATATTGAAATGGGTATGGTTATCATCTTGGATTTTTAGTCAAATCCTTTCTAGCATGCACAAATATTGACTTTAATACTCAAACCTTTTAGTTTTGATTATTTTCTCTTGAGTAAATAGAGAATACAAGTTAAAAGAGAGAGAGCAAGAAGGAGAAATGGCATCTGAATGTGGAACAGACTATTTGGAAGGTGTGTTTTAATGTTTCGGTCAGCTATCTCTAAGGCAAATGGTTTTCATAGAACATTTCTTGAGTCCATCTCTGTTCATAGCGAAGAACATCATTGAAATGCTTAAATAATATTTCTGTAGCGTGTCCCAGACTGTGTTTTCAGTACAGACAGTTTTCTCATTTAGAAATCACTCTGGTTTTAGTCTGTACAGATACACCGAAGATTTCAGAGCCGGAGAAGTGCCATCCTGCTGAGATGTCAGCCCACACGTTGCTCACTCAGGACTGGAAAAACTCGTTACGCTCACGAGAGCGACGGCCGCGGTGACCTCACCGGATGCCTGAACCATAGAAACACCTCTACTGCTTGCCATTACTTTTCAGAGCCACTGTAAAACATGCTGTCACTGTTGTTTTTGCTGAAGGAGTTCTGCGGTATTAGAACTACAGGAGTTTAGTTAGATTGCAAGGCACGAGGGCACGCGGTTTTCTACGTAATAAAGAAGAAAGGCTAACGGGTTATTCTAATATTGCAGAAGAGCCGTCTTGAAGATGGACAGATGCAGTACTGAATAGCCTGAGGCTGCTGTATGACGTGGGATATTTGGGTATAAATACACGGAACGTAGTGACAGAACAGAATCTGAAGGGGTTTAGAAAGAAGCCGGGTTCCGCTGGGTTTCAGCCCGCCCTCAGGGCCGGCGCGCGCCCGCGAGTGAGGCGCCGTTCCCGCCCGCCGCCACGAGGTGCCGCCGTCCGCCGCCGCGCTCCGCGCTGCCGCGCTCCCCCAGCCCGCCGGGGGGCGCTGTTCCCGAGCGGCGCGGTGCAGCGAGGCTGCCGGGAGCCGCCATTTTCTCAGCGTGCGCCGCCGGAGCGCTTCCCGCAACCGGGCCCGGCGAGGACGGGGACGCGGCGCGGTGAGTTGTCATGCCCGGGGCGTGGGGGGGGGGGGGGTAGCGGTACCCCGCGGCGGGTAGGGCCGCTCCTTGCCGCCCCCGGCTGCTGCTCGATGTGCCGAGGGTCGCGGGAGCGGCCGCCGCGCCGCGCCTGGAGGCGTTGCCACGGGAACGGGCGCGCCCCCTCCTGCCGGAGGAGCCCCCGCTGCCCGGGGCTGTGCCCGCGCGTGTGGGGCTGTGGCGGGGCTGGGATGGAGCGGGCAGCTGCGCTTGGGCTCGGTGCTGTTCCAGCAGCGAGCTCACGCAGCGCGCTGCTTTCCTCGCTGAAGAGGAAAACGCCGTGCCTACGTACACCCGTCTGCTCTTCGGTGGCGATTTTGGACTTTGTCTCCCCCTCCTCCACTTTTTTTTTTTTTTTTTTTTTCTTTTTATGCTTATCGCTTTGAAGAATGCTCTTTCTGTTCTTTCAGTAATAATGTAGTTCTGTTCAGGTTTTCAAGAGTAAGCGTCCTTCACTCTGGTCGTATTTCCTTCAGTTGTCATTCAGAGTGCTTCAAGCAGTTCTCTTTGGCATTATAGCTACATATTTATGTTGATATATTTCTCCTTAATGTTGGGTGCGCTTCTGTCTCAGTACTATTGCCTACCTGCCCCTCCTATCATCCTGCTGGGTTCCGTATCAATGGATGTCAGGGCTCGTTTTGGTCTTGATCATTGCTTAGCTTTTTGCTCAGTGTGCACTTGCTGAAAGCCACATTTGTTCTTGAAGCTGCTTTCATATAGTTTTGTAGATCTGCTTTGTCTTGTCATTACTGCTACCTCGAGCTGTGATTTTAATACTTCATATAGCAAACTGAAAGGATTTTCTTCTTAAATGAACAACCAGGAACATTAAGGCCATATACTGGGCCAATTTGGAGGGAAAAGCAACCAACCAAAGGAAAAAATGCTTTATTACCTAGTCAAAATGTCAAATATTTTCCAACAGACAGCCTTATGCAGTTAAGTAAGATACACATGAATTACATGAAATAAGTACGTAAGACAAACTCACTCTGAGAAATCAAGTTTTCCTGTAGGGAATTTCTTGAATGAATTCCTGTTTGGCTATTTTTTCATTCCCTTAAGTGCTTCCTTTTGCTGACTTGTAGGTCTTTTTTAGGTCCCTTTAGGGAACACCCAAGTACTACTGTCCTTCGGAAGCTGAGCACTCACACCATTGGCCTAGAAGGGCAAAGAAATGAGTTAATGATGGTTCTGTACTTCCTCTGACCTTGCTGTTTGTAACCAGCAGCAAATGTGAAAGAACTCTGATGTGGGTGTGGTGTTTTTTTTGGTTTTTTTTTTGTCTGCTTCAAGTGATAGGAGGCAGACAGTTAGAAAATGTGTTCCTATCAAAGCCTTTGAAATATGAAGATGGATTCTGTGAAACTAACTAGCAGATGAAACTAACATCTGCTTTGGTTAATCTGCTGCTGACTTTGGTTGCTGACAGGGTACTAATTCCTTAGAGGAAAGCTGTTGTAAATAGCCTTTGCATTCTTCTTGTTTTGTATCAGAGGTCTATCATGAGGAGTTCTATCCAAAAGACTCTGAACACGACAGTTGGAAGTCAGGCTCCTGAAATAGATTTCTGAACCCAAAGGGAGGAAAACTGCAGTTGTGCAGGAGGGCTGAAGGTACGTGAAAATGGAAGAAGTTGTGTTGCAGAGCCTGAACTGGGTGGTCCTTCAGGTCTAGGAATCGTAGTATATTAATAAGTGATGCTTCGTAATAGCTCAGACTGCATCACAGAATGTTTTGTTGCCTTTTCTGTCCGTGGTTGGTTATCACATGGATACCAGCCATGAGATGTTTGTCCCCCTCATGTGTTGCTTTGGCCTAGATTAGGTGAGGGAGGGACAGAAGTTGATTTCATGAGATGCTGCACGTCTAGTTTTAGGAATGCTTTCTTTTCTAGGAATGGAAATTGTAACACTGTGTGCACAGCTGGCAGTTGTTACCAGAGAACCTGTGTGCTTTGTGTTTAATTCAGTAGAGAGCAGGTTCTGTTTTAAAGCTTGCTTAGTGGACTCTCAGTGACATTGTTTGCTGAGGATGGATTCTCAATTCCAGCAATGTAATGTAAAGCGTAACACAGAGCTGTGTGTATCTTGCTGTTCGCTGTCCTTCCCCTTCTGTGTCCTGAAGAGTTTCTTATCAAACAGAAAGGCAAGCTGAGTGCTTTCAACAGCTTCAGTTTTCATATTTCACTTTGGGTTCTGTGTTAGAATTAGTCCCCAAGATCCCAACTTCCTAACAAACTTCGAATTAAAGTATAGAGGATAATTCAGGAGAGGATCCAAGCACACACGGTGAGCTGTGTGTACACACACAGATTTGTTTGGATGTGTGTCTAATTTCATCCCAGCAGTGAATGACAAAGCATTCCTGCCGGTGGTACCCAGAAGTGGCATGGTGCTGTGCCTGTGGGCTGCTATTGGCACAGACAAACTCGCTGTGTGAGCAGCCCTGCTGGGCACAGCTCGTGGGCTCCATGCACTGCCCTGCTGCTGCAGCTTCTTCCTTTGTAATCCCAAGGATTCAACAGTTTTGCCGTGGCGTCAGTCGCTTTGCTGTGGCTGAAGTCCAGTCTCGTTATGTCCCCTTGTGGAGAGCTCATCTCCTGTTCTGTCTTTTCCCTCAGTTATAAGCTTAAATGGTTTGTAGCTGAGCAGTAAAAGCTTGTGATGCTGCGAGCTGGAACGGGGCTCGTATCCGAGAAGGGTGGAGCACCGCAGGTCACTGCAGATTTTGCCAGGCATTTTTTATCGTTGCCAGTGTAGTTAGTATGTTCCCATTAACTGGCTTTGTGTTTTTACTTTCTTAACCAAGAGCAGTAACTCTGTTGCATTCCTGCAGTGATACACTCTATAATCACTGATTGATACTTTTTCCCCACTTTTAACTGAGTTGCTCAGCAGTTGACACAAGTAGCTCCTCATTTCCAGTTTTGAGAGGGTTAGAGGCTGTCTGTTTTGTTTATTAAGGTTGCTTTGTTGTAAAGGAGTCTCCCTTTCTTCAGAGCTGTTAGGGTAGGTGCTTTGTAAAGGACTGCAGCTTGTCTAACTCAACTCAGAGGCTACTAATGGTCATCCTGTTAAGTTACCTTAGTTTTAAAAGAAAACAAACCAGTCCCCTGAAGTACTGGTAGGATTTCATGGATGAAAGTGCTTCATTTTGGAGTATCATATTAAATACGGTTTCTAAGCTTTTCACTATCAAAATAAATGGTTCTGGAAGTTCAGTTGCAATTTTCTTACACAGATCTTGAAGTTAAATTTAAGTCCCACTAATAATAAAGAAGTAACTGAGCTAAAAGTTCTAAAGTTAAAGCGTGAAAATGATATAGAATGCAAATTTTGTATTGCTTAAATTGTACTTGTAAAATACATATAGAATATAAAAATGGATAATCCTGTGGAAAAGTTTGTCTTTGTTATCCCTTGATGTAATTGTTCTGTGGTGCTACAGAATTGGCAACAGGTAAGAGGCCTTCTATGAGAGGGGGCTGGTAAAATGTTTAAGAGAATCCAATTGCTGGTAGGGGATATGGAAACAGGATGGAAAACCTGATAGGCCAGCTTTCCAAAGTGTGCAAAAATAATTTTTAAATGAGTGGATTTTTTATTTTTGTATTATTTCCGTGTGGTTTGTTTGGAAAGAATACTTTCTGAATCTCATAAAGCTCAATTCCAAGCTATCTCTAGTGGGGAAAAAAAAAAAAAAAAGTGGTAGCTAAATCATAGTCTTCTGTATGATTACAAGAGCACAGTGCCTAAACTGAATGATGTTTCATTATATTTCCACTTCTGCTACAAATAAAACTGTCACCCTGCTGGAACTGATAGACTTCAGCCTGTCAGGTTTGCTTTCTCCTACTTTTTTGTTTTGTTTTCTGGGGGGTCTGGTGCTCCTGGAGTTAGTTCTCTACCTTTAGTGTCTCCTTCCACCTCATTCTCCATATGCTTGACATTTGGGTTTTGGTAGGAAGTTTTTGGCTGTTTTTTTTCACCCTTCTGCTGCTCTGCCTTATTTTTAGGTACTGTCATCTGTAGGCAATTCATTTCAGTGGCAGCAACTGTCAGATGTAAACTTCTGCTTTGGATAGGTTTTCTTGTGTCCAAACTGAAAAGGCCAACCTGTCTCTTGCACTTTACTGCATATGAAGAAGGAGCAAGGAGCTTCGTTCCTTCCTTTTCCCCAGTGGGGAGCTAAGTAGGGCCAGTCTGAAAACCCAGTGAATGAGCTGATGCACTTAGGTAGGATTTGGTGCCAAAGCAAAGGGTGTTGTGGAGCTACCTTCCCTCTTTATTTAAAGCAAGCAAACCTCTCCAAACAAAATTATTATTATTTTATTTTTTTTAGTGGTTACTCATAGGTAGATTTGAATGTGCTGAAACATTTAAACGCTTTTTAAGCTTCTTTCCTTATTCATCTTTGTAGATGTAGTTCAGTGAGTAGCACGCTCCTCCTTTGATCAAATTGCAGCTGAGCAGGCAGAAAGTGACATGTGCACGGTCTGCGCTATGCGTGGTCAGCTGGTGCAGCATGTCCTGTTGGAGATCTGCTTGATGCACTGCTCTCACATTTCAGAGTTCGGTCGACAGTGACCACTAGCATTGCTCTCATAGTGAGCGTGTCAAGCAGTAGAAGCTCTGTGTGGGATGTATGCTGCGGCCAGGAACGCGAGGCCGTGCCTGTGTCCATCTGGTCTGAAGGTCACTGCCACGCTTGCCATTTGGAAAGAGACAAGAACTGAAAATAACTCCGTATAATGTCAGCCTGTAAAGGATAGAAATAATAATGTGTGATAATACGTGCTTGGAAGGGAAAAGCAGATTCATTGCTTTTCCTCTGAAGCATTTCAGTCTAAAGTAATGTGATGGTGTCGTATTTTTGCATAAGATCACAATTTGCACAAAACTTGAATTGGAAATGTCTGACTTGCAAACCTTAGGTGTACAGTTTTGCATTTTGAGTAAGGTAATGCTTTTGTTGTAAACTTCAGTCTTTTTTTTCCCCTGGAGCTTAAAAAGTAGTCTGTCCACATCAACGCTTCAGCCTGAAAGTGCAAAGTGTCTTGTGGAAATACCTGAAGGTATTTCAAAGTAGGATGGAACTTGGCTCAGCTTCTGGAAGTTTTTCAGGTTAAAATGGACTTTGTTTACTCACTTCATATATAAGGAGATATTTAGTGCTTCAATCATAATAATAAAATGATATGTCTTGGCTTTCTAAATGAAGACTGTATTTATTCACAGTAGAAGGTCCAGAAATTTTAATTAAACCTACGTGGAAAGGGTTAAGTAAATTCTTTTCTAAACTCAGTCCTGCCTCTAGTATTGTAAGTTATATATGTGTGTTAGTTACCTACGTATTATTTTGTTTCTCAGTCATAAATCAAACTTCTTTCTTCTGCAGTTAATTAATACTTTGGAGCACTGTTTCTTCGCAAGATGTTGCTTTTCATCTTTATCCTATACAATATGTAATGCCTGTAATATTACACAACATAGCTGATGTTTCAGTTCAGCTTCCCCTCTCTCCCTCCCTGTGTCTTTGCCCAAGTGCTCCTTCTCAGTCGCTGTGTCCTTACAGCAGCACACAGCTTCCAGCAAACACCAGAGGATCGGCATGGTGGAATAGATAAATACCAACTGATGTACGTGGTAGTTTGTCTCATGCTGTTACTTCTGCAAGCAGAGTCTGTCACGTAGGAGATGTACCACCCACTGGATATTTTGAGTTCTACAGCCCTTATTTTTAAAGGTGAGAAGTTATTTCAGGAGATGAGCTAAAAATGCACCACTATGCATGATATGCTTATAAATATTCTGAAAACAAAACTTTCCTTGAAAGAAATTCTTAAAAAAAATAAAAAATAAAAAATAAGAATTTATTACTTGTAACCAGAATCTTTAGGACAGAGGGAGCTGGGAGGTGTTTCAGTGAGACCCCAGAGAAGCAGCAGGGCTGGCTCAGGCAGCAGCAGGGTGAGCTGCAGGGCAGCCCTGGCAGAGGGCACTGCAGACCCCGGGCCCTACTCAGGGCACAAGTTCAAGTTGCTTTGGCAGAATACCTTGTTTCCAACATGGAAAATAATGACTTACTGTAAGAAGTGCGTTCACATTATAACAGAGTTCTCCTAGTATTTGTTCTCTATGCATGTGAGTAATACTGTTGTACCAAACTTTTTTTTTTTAAGAATTGAAAGCTTTCAGCAGTGAGTTGCAATCATGCAATATGAGCCCTTGTTAAAGTGATGGACTTTGTATATCATGCTCATCGTTCTAGTAAGTGGTCACCCATCTGACATACGAAACAAAAAGATACAAACTGAGGGAGGTCTTTGTGTGTCCAGGAAATCCCTGAGCCTGTCAGACCGGGGCTGTGCTCCATCTCCTCCCCTCCTGCCAAACTCAGAGGGCAGGTAACAGAAGGGCTCAGTAGGTTGTCTGTGATTGCCTCAGTTGTTTTGTTTGCAAATGATCAGAAAGGGATGTAGGAGCTCTGTTCTGGTTTGAAAACAAACTTACTGCGTAAAAACTTCCACAGAGTTGTGGTTTTTATCATTTCTGAACTTGTTTTTATGCAAGTAAAAATAAACACCCTGCTGTTTGTACTTTGAAAGCACATGCATTTGTTTTGGCTTTTTGAGATACTCGCTGAAAAGGAAGCTCTGAACTTTGAAGGATGTGAAGTAGGCTTTGTTTGCCACTTTCTGGGAAGTCTTCTGGGTGTGCAGATAAGCAAAAGAGCATGCAGCTGAGGCTGCGTGAGCAATCCAAGTTACTGTACTGCTGAGCTGGAGTGATGATGATTCCAGTTCTGTAAGATCATTGAGCTCTTTACAGGAATCGCCCTGGAGGATTTAAAAGCAACGCTTTTAGAAGGGGAGAAATATGAACTCTTAAACATGTAGAATAATAAGTTAAAAGGTTTTTTGTTTTGTTTTTTAACGTATATATACGTAGCTACAGCTGTCATGTTACTGCAAATAATTACTGAGCTTTGCCCTTCAAATGTCAAAGCAGGCGTTCAGCTCGGATGGGTAGGTCAGTCAATACAATTCATCTGCTGAGCTAAAGCTGCACCGCAGTATTATTTCAGATGTTATTACATAAGTTACAAACTGACTTACAGAAAGCATCAAAGTCAGTGCTCAAATGTAGCCTCGTGCCCACGGCTGCGTGCAGGAAGCACGCTGCCTCTCTGATGTGTTTTCTCAGCCTGGCTCTTTGGCTTTATCGTTGCAGCAAAGCGTGCCGCAATCTTGCACGGTGTCTTAATCTTCCCCTCCCCATTCTGAAAGGTAAAAAAAATGTTTTGCTCTCCCTGTAGAGGCTGGATCTGGCATTGTTTAAGCAGTAATTGTAACATCTGCACTGACCTTGAAGAAAATAACATCAATGTTAAAACAGGTGTTGAAGAAGGCCGGAGAACAAAGCTCGGAGCCAGATGAAGGCCTACTGGTTTTCAGGTGTTTTCAGTGTTATGCTTTTTGAAGTTTCTTCTTCTTTTTTTTTTTTTTTTTTTTTTTGTTTAACTGTCTCAGACAAATGCTTCTCGTTGAGTGAATGGAGCTGTCATAAAGGGTTGGATTTGGGTGTGTGCATGCTTGCTGCAGCACTGCCCTGAAATCTTTGATGACAGTGACTGCTGACGATGAGGACAGTATCTGTCGTTGTGCTAAGCACTTGTAATAACTGATTGAAGGTTTCTCATTTGCTTTCTCTATCTTACTGGTCCAAAACTTGTTCCTGACTGGCACAAGCAGCTGAAGCCTGTAGTGGCAACTTGAGTGAGAGAGCCTGCTGTGTGCTGGCCCAAACTCATTCCAGACAGCTGAGGAGCTGCTGTAAACACCAGGGGAAGGCAGGTGCATCAAAGCTTTACTCTCAGACACCAGAATGTCACTCAGCTGGAGAAACACAGCACCCTTTCTTGAACTTGGCTCTCAATGGTTGGATGCATGCTCCTTGGGAAGGGACCCTCCATGCCAAAAGGGATATGTGTACCCATCGGGGGGCTGTGGCCTGCAGGCAGCCTGTGCCAGGGTGGGAACCCCTTATTTTGGAGCACTGACCTGTCCTATTGGTTATCGTTAGTGAAGTCCTGCCCACCAGTTAGGTAGCTCCCTCAGACGGAGGGAGCAAAACACAACAGTTGTGCAAGAGGGACTAATTAGGGGATATGAAGATTTCCAGTGAAAATTGCCAGGGTTGGTTGCTGGTTTTGCTTTTGGGCTCTCCTGAACGCTGTCAGTGCTCTGGAATCACTGTTGGCTTTCAGGCTCCAGTGGGAAACATCTTTTGACCACTGACTGTGACGTGGCATGCCCTGTATTTATTTGCATGGTGTGGCTAAAAAAGGAATCGACCTTCAGAATTTGTTGGTTGGCTTAATGCAAAGATTATTGCTAGGCATGTTTTGGGGATTTTTAAAAGAAATGTGGTACATTTTTATCCATACTGTGTGTCATTTTTGTTGCAGGGTAAGGAGAGGAGTTTTTCACTCACGCAGTTCAGTGGGTGCAGCTACCAGAGCACTGCTTTTGTGAGGCACTAAAAATGTTAGCATGTGCTCAGAGAGGAACTAAGAACTGTATTTTGTTTCCAGGCTGTGCTGTAAGTCGTGCACATGCCTGTGGGAATGAAAATAAGGACAGAGGAGAGGCATTTATTGGAGCTGATGTTGCTGACAGTAAAACTAAGCGGCGTTTTCAGGGTTCACATCTGCCTTTGTCAAATTGCAGTTAAAATGTGGGAAACTTCTGTGATTTTGTTTTTCTGAATATTTTGTGGGCTTTGCATCACGTAGAGTGAGAGACCTCAACTCTTGAAGTCTGCGTCTGCCTTTGGGCTGAAAAGGGTTCCTCTGTCTCACAGTGTTCTGCTCAGCACCTGGGCAGTGCTCTTTGCATTGATGGGAGAGCTGCAGCTCGGTGGATTTACCACTTCCTCCAGCTAAAGATCATTACAAACAAAAACAGCCAGACGAACCTGGTGCCTGAGTCTGTCGCTGTGGCTGATAGGCTGTTTCTGAGTCCTCTCCAGAGGAATTGGGATATTTCCCTCTTGAAGATTAAACTATTCAGCAGTGTGTACTAGCAGATAGTTCTAATTTGTAATGCTTGCCTCTACCTCATTTAATTTATTTTATTTTTTTTCCCTGGGGAGCATGGTTTTGTTCTATGGAGTTACAGGTGACTTGTTTCTGAAGTGTGTCACCAATTCTTAAGGCCTTTCCAGTTCCATAAATGAGGCCTTTGTTGGGGGAAGTTTACTTTTTCTTTGTAACGTCAGACAAATAGTATTTTCTCTCATCCCTCTGCTGCTTGTTGATCTCGTGTACCACAGCTTTGGCATGAGTGAATTCAGACAAGACTCTTTCCTTCACCCTGCTTTTTCTTCCGTACAATGCTGTCTAAGCAGAATTGACCAGACAAGAAAACGCTCAAGTGTCTCTCTCTGAAGGAGTTACTGTGTCCAGTAAAAACTGGACAGACAATTTATTCCATCAGATTGCATATCTAATCCTGTAACTCCACATTCTCAGTTCAGAAGCCTTTTGGCAGCTTTTGTTTAATTCTTCCTTAATACCATTATTCTCACAGTGTTCAAATGTGTGCGTATGCATTCCAGGCAAATTCTTATTAGAATGTCTTTGTAATGTACTCCTGTAATGCTTCGTCATCCTCCTGCCTTTTCTTATGCTTGTATCCTGAGTCCTTCTGTCTGCAGTTAACATATGTATGCTTTGTTTAGGGAATTTGAAAGAAGAGCCCTGCGCATGAAGAGATGACGTGTAATGGCCCAGGTAGCTGCGATCCGGGTGCCACACCAGCCACTGATGGTGACCAGGAGTGGGCGCAGGAGCACTGCCGGCTGGGGACCTTTGTGGAGTTTCCCCGTGATTGTCCAGTTTCAGCATCAGCACTCGCTCGAGCTGGCTTTGTTTATACTGGAGAAGGTGATAAAGTCAAGTGCTTCAGTTGCCACGCGACTGTTGAAGGATGGCAGCCTGGGGACTCTGCGATTGACAGGCACAAAAACCTTTCCCCAGACTGCACGTTTATTACTGAGTCTGCCCGTTTGGGAAATAGCGTGCACGCTCTTGTGCAGAGCCACCGGCACAGAGCTGAAAATGGCTCCAGCAGTGTGGCCCTCTCCTCTGCGCTGGAGGACTCCTCTGACGTGGAGGCAGATTACTTGCTGAGAACCAGGCAGGTTGTGGACATGTCTGATACTTTGTATCCTAAAAACCCTGCTATGTGCAGTGAGGAAGCAAGACTCAAGTCCTTCCACAACTGGCCGGCCTACGGCCTGCTGGCGCCGAAGGAGTTAGCCGCTGCAGGACTCTATTATACGGGTGTTGGTGATCAAGTTGCGTGTTTTTGTTGTGGCGGCAAACTGAAAAACTGGGAACCTGGTGATCGAGCTTGGTCTGAACACAAGAGGCATTTTCCCAAGTGCTTTTTTGTCCTGGGTCAGGACATTGGGAATGTTTCAACTGAATCTATTTGTGCTGAGCTTGGAAGAAGCTGTCTGAGCAATGAACAGCACCCGAGGAATCCATCCATGGCGGAGTATGAAAGGCGGATACAAACGTTTCTAACTTGGACGTACCCTGTTAACAGGGAACAGCTTGCTGAAGCAGGGTTCTACAGCACAGGTAGGACAGACCTCCAAATGGCAAATATATCTTACAAATAAATGTTGTGCAAACATGTTTTATGATGGAGAGTATAAGCGTTTTCCTATTCTAATGTAGAATGGTTTGCCAGATTGTTAACTGAATTGAAATCTGTTCTGCTTTGCTCTACTAACTACTACTTGTGTTTCTCTTGCAAGATTCAATCCATCCTGTCAGGTATTTCAGTACGAGCTTGTCATACATTCTTTTTTATCAGCAGAGCGTCAAAATGAGTTTCCCTTACGTGCTGAAGCCCTTCTACCGTATCTTTCACAATGGCAATTATTGAAGCTAATACTTGAACAAAAGAAATGAAGTGCTGTCCTCCAGATAACCACCTCAGGTCTAAAGAGCAAGTGCTGAGCTCTGAAGCCTCTGAACAAGATGGTGCAGGTTATGCGCCATGTTAATTAGTTAATGTGCTTACATTATCATGGCGAGCAGACAACCAAAAGAAACAAGTGCCATTACTACCTACTGTAAAAGCTTTACGAAGACAAGGACTCCTCTGGAAGAGATTTTACTCTTAGAAATACAGTGTATAACTTGGATAAGACTCTAATATCTTTGTGCATTGCTTTCTCAGTCTGAAGAAGGCAAATAATTCCTTAGTGAATTGCACAGCGCAGATAAAGCTCTTTGAAATTCTTCACTGAGATGCTGTGTGAAGTTGTGCTATTATTAGGTCACAAAGAAAAGGGGATTATCCAGGATAATTTCTTGCTCTCATCTTAATTGGCTTCTCCCTTAGTAGCTCCCAGAAGAGCTTTTTAATCTGATACCATTTGTTTTACTTGTGACCATAAATAAAACTCTTGATATATCCTTACATAAGTGGAAGACAGGCAATATTTGTAGTCAACACAATTGTTTTGTTAGTTCCATCTTGGATTCCTAACAGTGAATAGTTTACTTTGGCCAAGAGAGCTCTGTAGAGGTGAACTAAACAGGCTGTTTATCGGACCACATGGTTCTTAAAGTGGCTTCTGTGTTTCTGTTGGGCTCAGGAGTTTTTTTTTTTTTTTTTTTTTTTTTTTTTTTTTTTCAACAAAACTAAGTACCCCTACCTCCTCTCATTTCTGTCAGCATCGTATCTGAGCAATTTCTAGTGCAGCCTTTGATGGCAGTAGGCACAGTGCTAGCACTGGAAGGATGGCATTTCTTCAGCTGCTGCTGTGTAGAACACTTTAATTTTAATGGTGGGATGGAGGAGCTAAGAACACCCTTTTGAATTAAGTTCCTATTGCTAATTTCCATTCTTGCTTAACTGTGACTTAATTAGAAAACAGAACTCTGGTCGTGAGGACAGATAAAGTTGTCAGTTACTTTCCAAATAAATTTTTCTGGTAGTCACTTAATGGCTTGTTTATCAGTGGAATGCGCTATCTGATAATAGACTCTTTTTAGCATTTGCTTTTTATCTCTATAATTACTTGCTAAATTAGAAGTCAGAAATATTGTAGGTGTCTCTATATTATATGACTTTAAGCTCAATTTTTTCTCGAATGTTTGTTTCAGATTATATTTATTATACTCTCTAAAATGGAGTCTTCTCCAATTTTGGTTTCTTGTTCAGTTTCTTCTGAATGTTTTCTGCAATAATGCAGTGTTTTAGCTGAGAACTCATTCTCACACCTACTAAAAGTATGTAACTTGGGTGTTTGCTAAGGTAACGGGGATCACGTTGTGTGCTTCCACTGTGGTGGAGGATTGCAAGAATGGAAGGAACATGAAGACCCGTGGGATCAGCATGCCAAGTGGTTTCCTGGGTAAGGTATTCTTTGCTGTTTTGTTTTTGCCCATCATAGAACCACAGAATCCTTAGAGTTGGAAGGGACCTTTAAAGGTCATCTAGTGCAGCTCCCCTGCAATGACCAGGGACGCGCACATCTGAGTAGCAGTGTTTCAGAGTTTCAAATATACTACACAGATGATTCCAAAAGTAATGCCTCATATTTAGTTATAGGGACACTACAGCAGAGGCAAAAAGCACAATAGCACTGTCTGATAGAGCAGATTCTCAGCTACAAAGCATTATTTTCCATCATAGTTACCACCATTAGCTACGCTTTTTCGCCAGCTGTGAACAAGGGCCTATATGCCATGCTCGTTTAAAAATTAAATAAAACCTGCCTCAGCTACTGCCAGCTTGGACTGGCTGGAGGAAAAGGAAAGGAAACACAAGGCACTTGTCTGCTGCTTTGTGATTACAAACCACTAAAAGTATCCGTGTTTTAACTTAATGTTAGCTATTTGTTGGAATTTTGTACTTTTATAAACCTGTGACGTGGCCAACAGCTCTTCAGCTTTCTGTCCACCAAAGCTGTGCAACACAAATACTGCAGAAGCAATTGAGAACTTATTAGGAGTGCTTAGGTGATGTTAGTGATGTTGATTAATCATTTAGAGATCTGAGAAGCAAGCATCCTATATGATGTAGGAATTGTATCAAACCTTTATGAAAGTACATTATCAACTTCTGTTTGCTGCTTGTGTAGTTATGTGATAACTAAATATTTTTGTTTATAGGTGCAGGTTCTTGAGAGAGGAAAAGGGAATAGAATTTATAAATAATGTTCACTTAAGAGATGGATGTAGGGGTTCAACAGTAAGTGTCCTGCTTATTAATCAAGTATCATTTACTAAAATAGAAAACAATCTTAACATAATTTTCAAATAAAGTCCATCTTCTGATCATCTGCATAACTGTTAGTCCCCCTGCTGCTTCTTTCCTTGGCAGAAAGTGGAAAAACATCCAAGTATGTTTTGGTTCTGCCATTTGAGCTTTATAGATTGCACAGTTGTCCCTGCTTAGGTAATGAGTGCGGGGCCGGGTGCCCTGTGGATGTAGTGTATCGCTGATTCCTGTAGCCTGGGGACCAAGAACACTGTGTATCTTATTGCAGGAAAGAAGCGTTAAGATGAAAACCTAAAGCCGTGTGATGCCATAACAAAGCATTGATCACTTTGCCAATGCTTGGAGCAGAGCACATCTGCTCTGACGAGTAGCTTTACTCAATAAAATAACCGAGATCAAATGTTCTGTCTTGTAACTGTGTAGGTTTCCTTGTACTCATTCCAGAACTGTAATTTTGTCATCTTTTTATTTATTATTCTTCCTAGATAGAAGCTGCTGAAGTTACCATACTTCCTGAAGGTATCTATTAAAAATAATAATGATGGTAAAAAGGAAATGGTTCATTTCTATGTTGACCCTATGATATTTTTTAGAGTGGCAGCAAATTGTTGGGTGGTATTCTTCTGCTGCTTCGCTTCTCCTAAACAACTGCACAATGAATTTTGTTTCTTATGGGGTAACTCTGATCATCGTTGGATAAACGTTGCAAAGAAGTATTTGTAAACCATGAAATTACCTGCACTGAATTAGTGGTGGTGTGGGGTGAATGCTGCAGAGTACTGAAGCAAAATGACCGTTGTCACTTTTCATGAGGTGGGAAGAGTTAAACTGTAAAATGGCATGGGATCTAGGAAGCTGAGAAAGCTTAAATAGCTTATGTGCAGGAATGTCTAATGCTGGAACAATGTTCCTTATGAATATGGAAAAGATGAGGCGGTGAAAGGAACAACAGGCGGACAGCCGTGCTGCAGCGTCACTGGAGCAATAGCTCTCACTAGTAAGAGTGCTTACACAAGGCCTACCTTAAAATTCTCAAATATTGCTTGTTCGTGAGAGGAAATTGTGTAAAAATTTTGCTCTTTGATCCACTGTGTGAAGTAAAGACATTAGTTGTTCATGTTTAATGGGAGAATTGGACAAAGGACACACTGCTGGAAAACCTGTTCAAACAATTACGTTGGAAAAGGGAGAGGAGGAAGTCCTATGGATTGAAGAGCTGTTGTGTCAACATAGATTCAACATAAATTGAAGAGTGTTGTGTGTTCTCCTGGAAAGGCTTACTTCAGAAATTCTGAGATGACTGTGCTTGCGTTTCTGTTTCATAAACTCACAGTATGTATTGGTTTCTATTATCAGATGGATTATCTTTTCTTTCCTGAGCTGAATTACAACTAATGTAAAGTTAGCAAATACTTTTGTGTTTAGCATTCCTTGAGATCTCTGAGTTCAGTTTTTGGATTTATGATGTTAAGTATGCAGGACATTGAAAATGTTGAAATGTTGAAGTAGTTGATTTGAATAGCGAAGCTGGGAGGATTTCCATATTATTATAAGTAGATGAAGAGAGACTGGGAAATTGAGGGTTGAAAAGCTTTTGAGTTTCCAGTGTTTTTCCAGTGCAGCAAAACTCTCAAATCAGAAATGTAGTTCTTTTTGCTAAATATCTGCTAAGGTGTTTTAAATGCTGTCAGACTTTCAAACTCATCTTCGTTAAATTGTGCTGCTGTTCTTTTTTTCTTTTATTGTTTTAGATAATCTCTTACAGAATCAGCTGGTACAGAATGCCATACACATGGGTTTCAGTTTGTCTGAGATTAGGAGCATTATGGAAAAGAAGCTGCAGATGTCTGGAGAGAGCTACACATCTGTTGAGGATCTGGTAGCAGACTTAATAAGTGCTCAGAAAGAAAATATAAAGGGAGAACCACCAAAAGAAAGCCCACTTGAGCAAGGTGAACTTAGTAAACTGTAAAACCTGTGTGTGTACTTCCACAACAACTCGTTAGTCTATGAAGTGTATCCTACAATTATCTATTCATTCTGACCTCTGACTCATGTCTTGCTTATTATGAAGTAACGATATTGGAACTTAAAATTGAATGTATTATTTTGGGGCATTAAAGTAGTTGAACAAGGGGGGTGTTGGAAATATTTGAGGCCAGTGGAATGTATAAATGTCACGTACAAAATAAATCTAGTATTAATACCACTAAACAGTATAATATTGAAAAAATAGTCCAGTGCCCTCTAAGGTTAACTAACAAGCCAACATTACTGTGACAATGGCAAGGATAATTATAGATAAGGGGACTGTGGTGAAATAGACACAGTAATATATTGTCAAATATTCAATGTACACAAAATTAAATACTTCATTGCTAACGTTTTCCAGGTGTAAAATTGGTGTCAGAACTAAAAGCACTCAACAGAAGCATTCTCCTCCTTGGCCAATAAGGAAATATACTTCTGGACAATGCTCCGTTTTAATTATTTGTGTTGCAGCTGTGCTTGGACATGCAGATCATGCTCAGAAAGCCATGGTGGTGCACTCTGCAGATTGACCAGAAACAAGTTGTCCGACTCGGGAGCTTGTTTGTAGTTTAAAGACAACCATGTGGATGAATTTGTAGGGCGAGAGGAGCCCATCTGGTTGGCATGATAGGCAGAGATCTCACTAGCCCATTCCTTCTAATAACGTTTTTCATGGATATTCTGCAGAGGAAGAACTTGCAATGAAGATGGCTGTTATTTTTGTGACTGACTGCAGGGAGCTTTCCCCGTGCTGGAGGAGAAGGCTTTTGAAGTGTGTATTTCCAAATGAGGCTAACTAGAAATTACAGAGCTAATCTACAATGCAAAACAAATTATTTCTGTATGACAGTTCTTTAAGCTTTTGAAGTATGGGCATTTTCATAAACAGAAGCAGGAAGGGAAATGATATCCTCATTCTTTAACTTGAGGAAACTTGCTGAGGAAAAGAAAATCCAAATTACTTAACCAGGGTCGACAAACCTTTCTTCCACCTTCTGTGAAGGTTTTGAGAAAGCTGTGGATGGGAAGTCCCTGAAAAGAGCAGCTCCTGGTTGCAACATGCATATCCTAGATTCCACAGGTATTTTGAGATCTTACCAGTCTAGGTGGCTGAATTCCCTGCACTGCTCCAGGACGTGGGGGGAAAAAAGAGGATTTCATCTTAGTTTGGTTTCCCATCTTGTGTGGGTTTATTTGTTTGTTTTTTCTTTTTGAAGGTGTAACCATTAAATGATATGGATAGAAAAACCTTTGTCTTTCTGTGGTGAGGGAAGATATGAGATGACATACTACGGAAGCGTGCTAACTACTTTGTGTGCTTATTTTTCTTAGATCTCAGTATTGAAGAGAAGTTAAGACGCTTGCAGGAGGAAAAGCTCTGTAAAATCTGCATGGCTAAGGACATATCAGTCGTCCTCATTCCCTGCGGTCACCTGGTTGCTTGTAAGGAATGTGCTGAAGCAGTTAATAGATGTCCCCTGTGTTGTACAAATATTATAAAAAGACAGAAGGTTTTTATGTATTAGTGATGCAACTGTTTCCTGCTTGATTTCTTTAAACGTGTGTAATGTGATAACAGCCGGCTGGGTGTTCACCAGTCTAGCACACACTTAAGGCACATCCCACTTTGGAGATAGTGTGAACAGTAAAGCTTTAATCAACGCCCTGAAGAATGAGTTGACTGTCAGAAGCTGCTAGATTTTTTAGAGCACTAATATCCCACTCCTCCTCAGTGCTCTCCTTACTTTTTGTGCTTTTACTTCACAATTGTGATTTGAAATAATTGTTATTGTATTTTCAGACCTGTTTGTTTGTGTTCACACTTCTACTGGTCTTCTGCAAATACGGGAGCTAAATATACATATATTCTTTCAGGAAATGGCATAGGAAAACTGAGTGCTTTGATTGAGTGGCACTGATGGTGTAATTCTTCCCCACTAACAAATTTGAGAAATCAGAGAGTGTATAAATAGCAGAAAAAAAAATCTCCTTTTTATAGACTGTTTCTAATAATTACCATCTGCTCAGCTCGTTTATCAAAAATAGACCTGCTTAATTCTCTCTTCTAGTGGGACCAAGGGTAACAGCCTCATCAGAGGAAATGAATTGCTTTAGGGTAACTTTTATAATGTTATTTTGAATATTCAGATGTCTGAATAGGTTTTTTCTGGGGTTCAGATTCTTTCTGATTCATTGGGTGCTACATGAAATACTGTTACTGTTTTGGAAAACATCAGCTAAAACATCTTTTGTCTTCATTTTATTCTTGTCCCTTGCCTATCTTAAAATAACATCAGTAGGAGCAGCTTTGCTATAGGTTCTGTGTCTTCAAGGTATGACTGTCTGTACGATATTTCTTAGATCAGTAATTAGATGCCTTTACTGCCACTGAAGGACGTCTGTCTATCTTGTCGTTCTTGTTTACACATGTAAGCCTCTGTAACAGGTCTCAAGTCATAATTAACAGGCTGAAGAGACGGGAGCAGCGCAGGAACTAGCTCTGAATAGCGCTGATTTTCTTCTCTTCTTAGGTTGACAACTTAGTGGCATCCTTGGAATTAATGGACCCTTTTAAAACTACTTTAAGCTTAAAAAAATGCTTCTAGATATCTATGACTGTTGAAAGATGGAAACTGTAACTGATGGTAATTGTGATGCTAATCAGAACACTCATTCCTAAGTTCATTTGCGGTGCTGCATAAAGACACAGAATGCAGACAGTCCTAGGACATAATCACCTGGCTGCCTTTAGGTTTTTCTGCTGTCAAACTGTGTGTACTTAAACCCTCTTAAAATTATTTTTCTTAATTGAGTTTTTCTAGATCAAATCCAATACTGAAAGGCAAGTATAGAACTTCATAGACCTGGTTTGGCAAAGCCTAAGCAAAGCAGTGCTTTATTTTTGTCACTGTTCCTTTGTTTCACTGCAAAGGGACTCTGTATACAAACTGAGGTTTATACACATAGAGCTGTTGAAAGGAGCAGGCCCTCCCCAACTTGTGTGTACTCATCTTGGAAACTGACTGTTATTTGTACGTGTATCAACTCAGGTTCTGGCATCTCGCAGGTGCTGTGTGATTGAAGACGTTAGCTCTGTAGCTGTGGTTGTGACATAATTGAGAGGACATGTAACCCTGCTGCTGACGATTTTCCTTTGTTATGCGGCGCTGAGTTTATCTGTCGCGATCAGTAGTTCCCGTATCCCCGTTTACTGTTTCTGTGGTTGCTGTATGAAGTGGCCTCAGCACACGGGTTTCAGCCTTCTGCTTTTCTCAGCACATCCCTCCATGCACAGATGTCATTCCTTACAGCGAACTCAACGGAAATGAAGGATGTTCTGCACACCCCGTGCCCTTCGTTGTGACAGGAACTCTGGTATTTTCAAACTTCCCCCATACCCGTGAGACATTCATTGTGTGTCTGCCTCGTGTTTGTAACATTCAGCATTGTCCTGACTCATTTTTCTGCTGGCATTTTAAGTATAGCTGGTTGACAGTAACACTAATGATGTGACTTCCTATTTCTGTGGGCATACTAATATATTGTGTACACAAAACTTTTATCTCGGGTCCTATGCACTGAGTAATATATTTGATGAATGATACTTTATAAAGAATATATAGTTTTTCACGTGGTGAAAGTTTTAAATCCAATATACAGAAATGTAATGTCTCTATTTTTTGTTAGATATTTGCAACAATGACATGAGATCTCACAGAAGTGACGTGTTGCTCCGGTGCAATTTTGTGTATATTTAAAATAAAGTGCAATCCAGTCGTTCTTGGAGTCGGGTGTTTGATTCTTACATGCAGAAGAAATAGCAGGTTGGATTCTCTTGCTTTTTTGTTTTGTAACTCAGCTGTTGCTAATTTAACACACGTGTTAGGTAGGAAGTGAAGTGTGTTTTAGGTACAAAAGGAAATAATCTGTGGATTGTATGTGTTAATTGTTTTTTATAATTTTAATATTCCGCTAATTTTTGTAATAAATCAGAGTTTGGTTCCTAGGAATTGACTGGAAACTTCATAAAGAACTCAGCAACTTCTGGGAAAAAATAGATCCGTTGTATTCTGGTAAGAAAAGTTTTGCTTTTGCTTTTTCTCCTGTCTTTTTGAAGAGTTCAGTGTTTGAGAACTCTTGCATCCAGGGCTTCTCGGGTTGGCAGATCTGGCAGCCTTGTCTCTAGCTCCCATTTCCACTTACAGGGAGGGCTTCTGCCAGCTTTCAAGGGAAATTAAAGAAGTGGGGGGGGGGCGTTTGCACAGGAGCTAGCGTGTCGCCTGAAATAGCTCGTTTAGTTATTGGTGCAAACTGTGTTTTGCTGCCTTGCTTAAGCAGATAGGTTACCTAACCTTGACCAACGTCACGTGAGAGTCTGACTGAGCTGGATGCAGCTTACTGCCTGCAACTTTGGCCATTAAGCTATCTGGGAAGGAGGCTGACCACATTCTGTTTAGAACTGTTACAAAACTAAATCCGAGCGGGGAGGTGACTTGGGGTGTGGATCTACTATGTCAGCTCCTCAAGAGAAAATAATAGAAGTAGGTCACAAACAATACCCCTTCGAAACTGCAATGGAAAGCAAACGCATTAGCCAGTTTAAATGCAAATTTACACAAAGTGCTTCACTTTAAAGCTTCTTAATACTTCTAACAGATATACTGTGTATCTGGGATTTTTAAAGGATAGAGCACTACGGTGCTACGCTGAATTTGAATTATTTGGGAACATTAAAAGGTTAAGAGCCTGCTAGCAAGATGGCAGATCTGCTCTGTAGGTTTAAGGTTTTTTAATTCTAATCAGAGTGCTATTCAGACTAAATGCTAGAAAATAATCAGCATAGTCATCAAATGTTGACAGCTTGAATTGGGAAGATTTCTTTTAATTACTTTGATTTTCAGTATCTTAAAGGAGCAGGTGCTGATACTGGGCTGAGTATTTAGAGAGAAATGAAGGATGCACGTAAGTGGATTAGCATCACAGGTCCTTTGGCAGGAAGGTTAGCTGCAAGACAGAGATGCCTGGAAGTTGGTTTCTGTGAGAGCTACCTGGAATTAGGAGCTATGGAGGAAATTCAGGTACCCGTATTTGGTCGCTTTTTTTTTTTTTACTGCTCAATATGTAAAATCCTCTTTCCTTTTCACTGACAATAGCAGAGCTATTTGCTGCTCATGGTATGTGGGAGATTAATCCACAGCCCATAGTGTAATAACGAGAATATCACTGATTGCTGAGGATTTTATTTATTTGCTTTTTAAACCTTCTTGTAATATTACATAGCTAGTTTTGACCACAATGAGTGCCCACGTGCATATTTTGGTTAGCTGCAT
The DNA here is from genome assembly GCA_036925125.1 of Oreortyx pictus. Taxonomy (NCBI): domain Eukaryota; kingdom Metazoa; phylum Chordata; class Aves; order Galliformes; family Odontophoridae; genus Oreortyx; species Oreortyx pictus. The sequence goes on from JAUPFR010000012.1 coordinate 5,199,964, forward strand.
GAGCAGCCTGAAGCTACAGGACAGATGGTTTGAAGCTTTCAAAGCACTTTTGTTAACCTGGGACACGGGTTTTTAAAGTCAGCTTTCGTACTGATCTTTATTAAAGCTAACAAAAGGAAATACAATAGGCCGTTAAGAAATGGCACCAGTTGGATGAGGTGTTAGTGCAAACGCTTGACTGCTGTATTTGTGCAAGACTTCACAAGTGTTGTGTGCTGGAATTAAATGGCATAAGGTGGAATAAAATTTGGTGCCCACTCGGAAGGGAACCTGTCCTGCTTCTCAAAGCACATGAGTTCTGGTGCATCATGTGTAAGGCCTGCCCACAAAGGCCACACAGTGAAGAAGAACACGGAAGTCTGCCTGGTTTTAGCAGTGCTTTTCTGTGGTGGTAGGTAAGTGAAGGACAAGCTGTTGAGCAGTGTTCTTTACCTTCCACTTGGTGCAAGATGGACTCCAGGCAGCAGCAGGCTGGGTGCCGCGGGGCAGGGTGTGACACGGCGTGTCTGGTGTGCTGGCCTTGCCTCCACAGCTGCTTTGAGCAGGGTGCTGCCTGCTTCTCCAGGTCTGGTGAGATTGCCCTCATTCCTCACGGAACTGAGCTGTGAGTTAATAACCAACCTGCCCTCACCTCCTTTTGGCTTTGTGTTCTGTGTGATTAAGTTTTGCTGAGTGAGGAGGAAGAGCTCTCCTCAGCTGTACCTTCACACTGCTTCGGGTTGCTTCAGGTCCTCCGTGAGCCTCCGTTGGGCAGTTTCAAGGGACGTGCTGATGCTGCTGTAGAAAGGTTACTGAGCCATAACGTGGCTTTCTGTGAGGAGGGTGGTGACCTGTGATAATGCACAAAAACTGAATTTCAGCAGCTCGTCTTCGATTTCTTTAACTGGGACTCCATTTTGAAGCAACACTGATGTCAATATTATGGTAAAATTACCAAACTCCTTGAGAAAATGCTATTAACTTTATTATAAATATGTGATACTGGAGGATAGGTGAAAACCACTTAGTTCCCTTTGGATGATTACTAATGGCATAACTTTTGCACAGCGTGATGGGATTTATCACTGGGAGCAAATAGTTATCTTCTCAGTACAGGCTTTTCAGAGGTAGGTGTTAAGCTGCTGCACTCTCTTTGAACTCTTGCATAAGAGAGTTAAGTTTCCAAATGTGGGATTGGCTTTACCTCTTTTTCCAAGACCCGACCCTGACGGTGTTATATGGGAGAGCTGCGATGGGATCTGCTGCGCTCACAGAGGCCCTGTGCAGGGGGAAGCCCTTCAGCTGCTGCTGGTGAGCCACGTGGGACTTCTGCGAGCCCTCAAGAGGAAGTTACGTTCTGAAAAAGCATTCTTATCTTAACAGTTTTGAACATCTGTGCAAACTGCCGAGGTGTCAAGAACGGACTGTTCCATTGCAGTGTTTCGTTAAGAGAAAATCTCAATTACAGCTTAACAACGAGATCACACTTTGCTTTGTACCTTATGCTCCATTGGGAGTTCAGGCAGCAAGAGCGTCCTTGAGCCCCACACCCGAGGGGAAGGAGGGCAGGCTTTCTGGAACAGGCCTTGAAGCTGGTTGCCAAGGAAAACTAAATGAAAGGAAACGATGATAAAGATACAGGTCGAATGTTAGGAGTGTGCTCAGTCGGCCCAGAAAACCACGCAGGCTTATCTGAAAGAGTAATCTGCTCCTTGACCTTATCTGTCCTGTAGGCAGCGACCCCCACTGCTGCACTCCCAAGCTCCAGCCTCAGCAGTTTGTGGGGAAGAGACCAAGATAGACGGATCCACTGTCAACATCCAGAATGGGAGTTTGCCTGAAAAGACAGAGAGAGCCGACTTGTTTTGATGGATCATTTTCTTCAAAGCTTATTGATGACAGTTTAAACATAACAGTATATGACTTTGCTTGTTTACCATCTTTTTTGCTCTATGATTCTGGGCAGAGTTTAAGTTGCACAGCAATGCGTCTGTGCCAGTTCCACTCTGACCTCACCTAACCACGAGCCAGCTGCCTTCCTCCCCTTTTCAGGCCAAACCCAGCTGTGTCATCATCTCAGAGGGACCTATGGCTCTACAAAGCTGAGCAGCTGAGAACTGCTGTGTGCTCCTGGGCCTGTGTGTTCACAGTACCGTGGGGTCTCAGCGCAGTTTTTAGCTGTCCCAGCTCAAACTGCTTCCTTGCTCAGGGCTAGTTGCTGATGTCGGGGCCACCTGACCTCACAACAGCCATCGTCTGCTTCTCACTGCACCTCTTTGTTGTTGGACAGGCTGTTGTTTCCTGCCTCTCCCCGTGCCCTTTGTCTCACTCGGTGTGCCCAATGTGAAACACGTTTCTCTGTACCTGTGCCTCTTTTGCAGGTTTTGTCTCCCATGCTGCTGTGGTGCCTGACTCACAAAGCACTCCCTGCCCCGGGATGCCTCTGCCTGGGTGGCTGGCTTGCTCCTGACCCTGCGAGCCTCCTAGTTTGGGAATGGGAGTAGAGAGGTAGTGCTCACTGTCACATCTGTAAGGCTGATGTCATGCCTACAATGAAAGCAGCTCCCCTTACCAAGAAGGGCTTTTCGTTATTTCCTTCCAGTATTTGGCTAAGCTTTTACACAGTTCAGTGATGAGAACTTGAAAATGTGGCTATAGGGTTTTTATCTCAAAGAGAGAGACCCAGCAGCAAGAACCCCTCGCCTCAAATAAGGGAACGAGAGCGGGGCCCTGAGGAGCGAGTGGCACAGGCTGACAGCTGAGAGGAGAAATGGCAGGAAGGCGTTTGTGCCTCGCTGGAGTTCTAATTCATTTCTAGAGCCATGAGTGAAGTGGAATTGGAACTTTTTTGGTGACAAAGTTACGAGCTATGACAACGCAGGGCACGAGAGCACAGTGGGCAGAAACTGAATCCAAGGAAATTCAGAGCTGAGTGAGGTGGAAAGGACTGGTGAGAAACAGGAACAAAAAGGGTGATTAATGTCGGCCACAAAAGGAAGAAATTATTCACCGAACAGGGAAAGACCTAAGGAGCTACTGATGTGAGATCTCTCTCCTGTGAGTTAGGGGAAAGTAACCCATTTTTTGGTCTTCATTTCTGTGTCTTATGTAACAGCTCATCTCCAAACGGTCTCAGAGCAGATTTCCCTAGAGCGACTGAGTCCGTTTCAGAAAGCGGGGAGACAAAACTGGACTGGGAAGACTGCTTTCCATCTCTGTCCCCAGCTAGACATGTTAAAAATATGGCAGTGGCTTATTTAATACAGGTGATCGAGGTCACCACCTCACCTTGCAATGAGTCCAGTACAATTCTGATGGTTTTGGTTAGTTGATTGTTGTTTGTTTTTTTTCGTCTTTTTGCTCCAACTCTTATAAGCAAATCTTTATAAAAAAAGAAAAAAAAGATAAAAGGGATGGTCGAGGGATGTGCTTTTTTTCCATTCGTTTTAAAATGGAAAAGAGGAAACAGAATTGCTGAGTTCCTATTCTGTTGCTCTCAAAGAAAAGAGAGCAACATGAGCACGAGTGGAGGAGTGAATCAGCCATCTGGCAGCTGGAGGGTGTTCTGACCTCCTCTGCTGGTCGAGCTGTGGCCATTAATCAGACACGGAATTAGTTTGGTATCTGCCCTCTCTCAGCACTGTTTCTTAAATGGGTGACTGATCAAGAGCTCTCTTTGGACTGAGTGTTGTAAAAATCCCTGTTGTAAAAGTCGTTGTTAAATCATCTCTGAATTGGGCTCACTATCCTGTGACTGTGGACTTTGAAGTCTGAAGGGTGGCTGTTGGAAGAAAGGTGATGCAGTCCCATAAAGTACTTCCTCCTCCCATCTTTCTCAGAGCTTTTCTGTCAGATACAAATCCTTTCTAGTGAGGTGAGAGCTGTAAAACGTCTCTATTTCCTTACGCTTGGGTAACAGGTTTCTGAATGGTTATTTTATTGAAAAATCTGCTGGAATGCCGAAGTTCTACACAGAACCTTCAGGATTCTTCACAGAGTGTGAAAATGGGTCAAAGTCCATCTGGAACAGTGCTTAGAAAAGAGGGTTTGTGTAGCAGGGAGAGCTTTGCATCGCACCTCCCCTGTTGCTCTAGGTATTGGAAGCCTCAGGCTCAGAACAATGATTTGTTTTGGGGGGAAAAAAAGAAAGCTGAACGTGGGCTCTTTGTGGAGCCCTTTTTTGTCCTCCACAACAAATGTGATTCAGAACTTGTTCCACTTTTCTGCCTCCTCCGTATACAGTTTGAGATCATTGCGATTACTTTTTAGATGTGTGCCATATAAACTGTTTTCTGTTGATTATTTCTATCAGCGCGACGAATTCTTCTTGAAACCCAATCTTCCATCCTCTGGAACAGAGCAGGCACGTTCTGGGCTTCGAGGAGCTGCCTGCACCTCCGGTTGTGCTGGCTGAACTGTTTGTGTGGTTGTACTCTAAATAACATTAGAGAAATGATCTGGTTTGCAGAGGGAGGAAAAAAAAATAGATAAACCAATCTCTTTGGAAGGAAAAGGCCCATCCCACCTCTCCGATGATGCAAGTTCTGCTTATGCAGCATCCGCAGATGAATGGAGCAACTGGGAGGGAGTGGAAATCCTCCTCGTCTGTGTGCCCAGCGTGCTGCACCTGGAGTCGGGTCTCTGGAGAGCTTCCACGAGCCGCTGTCACAAGCGCACAAAGCCAAGTGTCAGCTGAGTCAGGATGTGCAGAAGTGCTATGAATCTGAGCTCCGCAGGGCTGACTCAGCTTTCATACCTGCCACGGCGCAGTCGGCACTTGCTCACGCATTCCTTTATAACCACACCCTAGGAACGATGTCACGTTTTCATCATTAAACACAATGACCTAAAAAAAAAAATCTGAGCTATGAGGTCGAGCGTGTCGAACTGCAGCGTTTCCTCAGCGCACCTGGCGAGGATCTGAGTGGGATCTGAGTGCTTTCTGCACAGCTGGCTGAGGCTGCCGGCAGCACTCCGTGCTTCTCCAGCTCTTGCAGTGGAACGTGACGCTCTACGAAGCGTTGGGTTTTAGTGCCAGGAGCCGCTATGGAAACTGTGCGGGGCAAAGCGTCAGCTCTGGGTGCTGTGTGTTCTCATGAGGTGCGATGCTGACTTTGTGCGGGGATGGTACAAACAGACCCCGCTCCTTTGATCTTTTTCCGCGTGTCATTTAATAATGCCTGTACGTATATACGCACACGCGCACAGGGTGCACGTTTAGAAAGTTTGTTTTTATTTATGTTCCAGGAATGTTTTATTTGCGCTTTCCACGTCTATCTATGCTCTCCACAGAGCCATGGGCAGCCGTGGCTGCAGCTTGCCGCTCGCGTTCCCCGAAAGGGGACCTTTCTCCTCCCAAGTTTCTTCACTTAAGATTTTCTTTTCGAGCTTTCCCATAGGAGTAACAGCGAGCACACTGCTTGCGTGCCGTGCTCTCGGTGTTACAGGGAAAGAGTTAGAGCTTGTTTTTATTTCTAAACATCCAAACGCGCTCGAGTCCTTAAGCGACGAAAACTAGCCGGGAAATCCCGCGTTCTCTCAGGTGAGCTCCGCGTTGTGGCACACAGCGCGGCAGGGCCGGGCCCGGCGGCGGGAAGCACGGAGCCCAGCCGCCTACGTGCGGCCACCGCGCAGCCCAGCACAGCTCCGCGGCCTCCCCCACCCCCCCAAACCCATCCCGGCCTTCGGTCACCCGATCCCGGCCCCGCCCGGCTCTCTCCGCGGCGCAGCGCTGGGACGGGGCGGGACGGAGGGGAGGCGGCGCGGCGCGCGCATGCGCAGGGCCTTGTTTACCCCGCGCGGCGCTGCCCGCCGCTGCCCGCCGGCAGATGTCGCCCCACGCCCAGGAGAGCGGGCCGCGCCCGGCGGCCGCCAGGTGGCGCCTGCGCCCTCCATTCGCTCGCGAGCCGCCGAGCCGCGAACACCCCAAACAATCCCCGGCGCCGCCGCCAAATTAAATAACCTGCCCGCACCCCGCCGGGCCCAGACCCCCCCCCCCTCCCCTTCCCCCCCCACCCCGCGGGCACGTCTCCGGGCCGGGCCGGGCGCGCGAGCGGCGGCCGAGCCGGGGACGGAGGAGCGCGGCGCAGCGCCGGGGCCTTCTCGCCGCTCCGCGCCGACGCTGGGCAAGGTAAGTTAGAAAATGGCGGCGAAGCTTCTGGAAGTTTGGAGGGGGGACGCGGGAGCGGAGCGCGCGGCGGCGGCGGAGCGGGGCCGGGCCGGGCCGGGGCGCGGCGCGGGGCCGCGGGGATCGGCGCAGCCAAGATGGAGGACGGCGGGGCCGAGCCGCCAAAACGCTCCGGCCCCCGCTCCCCACCCCCCCCCTCCTCCTTCCCCCCCCCCCTCCCCCCCCTCTCCCCAAGCCCGTAGCGCTCGGCGGGGAGGGGGCGCGCGAGCGGCGGCGCCGGCGGAGAGCGAAGGGGCCCCCACCCCCCACACCCCCCACACCCCCCCCCCCCCCCCTTCGGCACGGGCACCGGGCCCGCTCCTCCGCCCCGGGGTGGGCCGCGGGCAGGCCGGGCCCGGCGCTCGGCGAGCTAAAATGGAGAACCTCCTTCTCCTCCTCCCCCTTCCCCCGAGCCGAGCGGCGGCTGCCGGCAAGATGGAGGACCCGAGCATTGTGTGCGCGCCGCCGGGCCCGGCCGGGCGGGGAAGGGCGCAGCCGGAGCGGAGCGGAGAGGGGCCGAGCGCGGGAGGACGGCGCCGTGGGGCCGGGCCGGGACGTGCGGGCACAGCGCGGCTCGGCGCCCCGCCATCCCTCCCCCGGCACCGCCGCGCCGGGCGGATCCTGCCGCCAATCCTCGCAGCGGGGCCGCGCTCCCCCGCGCCCCAACAACGCCCGGGAGCTCTGTGCCCCCCCCCCCCTTCCCCCTCTTTATGGGACCCCGCGCTCGCTCCGAGCACCGGGCAGAGCGGCACGGCGCCGCTGGCTGTTATTGTATTGACTTTGTGCGCAGGACGGGCCGGGCCGCGGGGCCTCGTGGGGGGGGGAGGAGGAGGAGGAGGAGGAGGAAGAGCCGCATCCCGTGCCGGGCTTTTGGCGCCACTTTCCCGGGGCGGTGTGCCCCGCTCTCGTGCTTGTTTCATGTACGTGCACTTCGGGGGAGAGGAGAAAAGCCAAACAAGCACAAAAACGCGCACACACACACACACACAAAAACAAAAAACCCGGACCCGACTCCGGCGCGGCCGAGAACTCGCGGCCTCTCCTTTTTATTGCTGTATTAGCGCTTGCTTTCTGCCCCGGCCCTGCGCTCCGCTCCCGGAGCCCGCTCGGCCTTTTCCGCTCTGCCCGGACCGAACCCACGCGGCGCCCCGAGCCGCTCTCAGCGCGCTGCCTTTGCTTGTGGCCCGTTCCGGCCCTCCCCTCCCGCCTCCTCCTTCCTCCCCGGGGCCCATCGGGGCCGGGGCCGCGCGGCGCCGGGCGGGACTCGGGTTACCGAAGTGCGTCACGCGCGGCCCCGCCGGGCCTGCTCCGCCGCCGGGCGCCTCCGCGCCCCGCCCGCCCCGCGCCCGCCGCTCATTGGCCGGCAGCGGGCGGGAGGCGGCCGCTTCCTCCCGTCGCCCGGCCGAACCGCGGCCCCGCAGCCGGGCGGGTTGGCGGGGCCGGGCTGGGGGGTGGGGGGGGCGGGTGCGGGAGTGGCGGCCGCTTTAGCGCTGCCCGCGGCGGTGCGGAGCGCCGTTTCGGACGAGCGGAGCGGGGCTGCGGCCGTCCCGGCGGTGGCCGCGCCGTTTCTGGGCGCTTCCCGCTCGGTCGCGGCGCCGCGGCGCCCCCCCCCCCCCCCCCTCCCCGGAGCGGCTCTTCCCCGTGCTCCCCCCCCCCTTCCATCCCGTAGAGCCGTCCTTCCGGCCCTTACTGCCGTTCCTGGGGCGTGGATCTGCTGTAGATCTGCCCGGCACTCACCAGAACACGCACGTGTGGGCCGGTTACCGAAGGTACACAGATAGCAAAGCGGTGGTGGTGCGACGCGGGCCTTCGTCTCTGCCTTCCTGGCTCCCTGTGCGGGGGAACCGCTGTCCCGTGCCCCTTGAGCAACCGGGGAGGAAGTTCTGGCTGCTGCCGCGAGTTTACCTTCGGGTAAACAAACGGGAAGCAGCGCTGGAGCTGGGGACGATCTGAAGTTTTCCCGTGGAATTGAATGGCGCTCACATGCCTCCCGTGCTACGTACCTGGGCCCAGGTTCTGCGTTTGGCTTTTTTCCACTCGTTTACGTTTTCAGGAAGACGTTGCCGTGGTGATATCAGGGCCAGCTGCCCCCTGCCTCAGGACGGCGGCTCTTTGGCACACCAGGTCTCCGTGGTCTGCAGCTAAACATAGTGATCAGTAGTGCCACCGGAGTGGTTCAAGCTAATAGTGCTCTGAGTTTAACGTATGGAACGTATTTGGAATCTGTAACTGCAAAAGCTTGATGGATTCATAGCTGATGAAAATAATCAGTTTGAAACCTGTGATTTGGTGAAGGAGCACTAAAGGAGCACACGTTCTTAAAATAGCAGTATTCAAATAGCTGCCCGTGAACCTGACTCAAATCCCACCGATATGTCACGATCCTCATTTACATCCTAACGTATTTAAGGACATAGATGTGTGGGATGAGGTGATTCCCGCTTGGAAGCCACGTGGATAGCACTGATAAGTGATCTCCTTGCTGTGTTTCAGCCCTATCTATGAACGGCATCAGCACTTTTGGGTTTTGTATTTTGAAATAGTAATGTGGACAGATTCTCTTCAATATTACATGCTCCTGCAGTCTCCTGTAGAAGATAGCTGCAGGCTACGGACCTCTTGAAAGCAGGCACTCTTGGTGGTGGAAGCAGCTACACGAGAATTACTTGAACCTTGGGATGGCATTAGCGTGTCAGAATTTTTATTACATTGTTTGCAGTCATTTGCAGTTCCAAAGTAGAACGATTGGAGAGTCCCAGTTTGTCGTTCTCGTCCGCAGTGCTGCCATCTCCGTGTGCTGCTGTAGGCACGCAGGGGAGAGGTTAGGTTTCCTGGAAATCGTGTGCTCTCTGTGTTGCGCAGACCCTGAGCACTTCAGTTGCTTGTTTTTGTCAAGTGAATCCCAGAAGTAAACAAATGTTGGCGCCCGTTACTTTGTCTCCTTGGCTGTGCTCTTGCAATCCTGAGTTTTGTTGAAGGAGCTGAGGTTTTGAGCTCGGTGTGACCGTTCCTGCTCTGAGCAATTTAAACGTATCAGCGGATACTGCAGGTATCTGCAGAGTGGTACTGCCTGTTTATTTTTGGGTGAGGAATCAAGGAAACAGGTCTGGGCAGGGATGCGTTGCAGGTTGTGTCTCAGTCAGTTGGATGCTGTTCTTCTGAGGGCTTCGTCTGCTTCAGTAGTTGTCCTGTAATGGAGCGATCGACAGCAGCCAGCAGTGTAACAGGGCTATTGAGCTCTCCTCATTTTCTTGGTATCGCTAAACATGTCCACGTTATGGAAACTTCAGCTTTTTCTCTGAGCATCGTTGGCAGAGAAGGGAGAGAATGAAGCAGTGACCAGTCCTTTGGAGGTGGGCGAGCAGGCACTTGGAGCTCTGGACTGGGGAGCTGGAAGCTCATGTACATTGAGTCCGTGACAGAATGGAAAGGACTCCTCCACGTGTATCCCAAACACTTAGCAGGGCTGGGGAATCTGTGCTGGCAGGGCAGCCTGGAGGGCAGGGGCACGGGGTGTTTTGGCCTGGTATGGTGTGTTTGGCAGGGAGACTTCTTGCTAACCTTTGCTGTGTTACGTCAGCAAAGCTGGAGCTCTTGTTTTAGTGTTTTTCTACTTAGGTTCCTTCTGCCGCTCAACTCTTCCACCATTCTGTCAATGTTTTTTGCATCTCAAGGTCAGTCCAGTGACTTCAGATGGCTTTTTATATTTAAACAAACATCTGTTTCCAACAAGGCTGGTATCTGCAGGTTAAGGATGAGCCATGAAATGTAATGTGACTTAACGACCTCAGATATTTACTTGTGTCTTGCAGTGAGAGCCTGTGGGAGCTGGAGTTCCAGAGCATGCTTCTATTCATGGATTATTTTACTGCAATTTGTTTTCTTTGAATTCAGTTTTCTCATGTCATGGTTCATGAGATCTGGTCAAGTTGGATCTCTTGGGGAGTAAATGTGAAGTTAGGGGCGCTCCGGAGCAAGGCCCTGTTCTGGTGGCAGGTGAATTTAGTGCTGATGCTGACTCGTTCATGCTGGGAAACGCGAGGGGCCCTTATCTGACCAGTCGAAAATTTTCTTAGGTATCGGTTCAAAGACTGCCATCTTTCCATGTTCTTTCAGTTTGATGGCCAGGATCAAGTCCTGTCTCTAATGGGTGACAGCACTGCAGTGTTTCACAGCACGCTGTGTTTTTAGTGCTTGTTTATCTCCAAGATTTCTGCTATGAAGGAAATCACAGATGGATGAAGTATTGGGTTGTTCAAGAAGCGTTTAGATGTGGTGCTAAGGGATTTGATTTAGTAGCTTGGTGGGTAGGGATGGTGGTGGGAGGATGGTTGGACTGGATGAGCTTGTAGGTCCTTTCCAACCTAATGTATCTATGAATCTATGAAAAGAAGGCACAGTGAAGAGGTTCTCTTCCTTCTTCTCACTGACCGCCCTGGACCAAACAGAGCTGAGGAGATCTGGCACCTGGCTTTGGAGAAGGGGATGTGAACAGATGGGATCCTCTTGGGCCGCCCCTTGGCTTTCAGTGGCAGCTCTTTTCTAGTCCTCAGTGGCTGCGGTTGCTGGGGGAGCACAGTCTGCTTTTAAGCTGCTTTATTCCAATGTAAGTCAGAAATAAGGTGCACATAGACCCACGTTTGTATGCAGTTACTTCATCTGATTGCTAAGTCAGATGGAAAGTAGAAGTTAGCTGCCTTGCAACTGCTTTGTAGCTGTGGGTATACCTTACTGCTGTTTGCTCCGTGTTTTGTTTTTTGGCTGTAGGTTGCTATCACTCACTGAAGGAGGGCTTTTTTTTTTTTTTTTGTAAAAGAGCATAAGAGTGTGACTGGAAGAATGTGTAGATGAGAGAAGGCCGGCGTGCACTGGAGGACTGATCGTGATCTGTGACTGGGAACTTAACAAGAGTGCCCACTGGAAGCCAGGTGTCTGGGGAGCAGGGCACACCTGGCTTTTGGTGGGCTGTGCTTTCTCTTCTTCAGTCTCATGGTTTATCAGTGCTGCACTTAGATCTCCTCATAGATTTTAATGCTCCTTACATTTATTTCAATAAATGTTAGTGTCTGGGTTAGAGAAAAGAAGGAGGGGCTTCAGAGGAAGGTTTGTTTTTTACAGCGCGGCATCAGTTTTATGAGAGAGTGCCTTCCTTGCAGCACCTCAGATGGGGGAAAAAAGACTTCTACTTTGTTTGCAAATAAAGATGAGCGGTTGAAGGAGAGGCTTTTCTGTTTCTGATGCAATTACTTGGTGTTCCTTCAGGTAAAAATCTCAGGTTACCCCTTCAGAAAGATGAACGCTGGGAACTTGGATCGTATGTGAGTCCTAGCAAGTGGATGATTTACAAGTAATATCATTGGCTGGTTTTAATTGAGTCGAGTATGAGTGCAAGGAGGGCAGGGTGTGATTTGAGAGGGAGCGTTCGATCTCTGTATTTCTTTTATTCTCTTATGATGGGCAATTGATGATGCAGGTAACCGGAGGTACTGAAAAGCACTTAGGAGTGTTGGTAATGCAGTTTCATAATTGACGTGGTGTGCGTTTGAGGTATCTAGTCTTTCATTTTAGGGTGATTTTAGATGACGTCCTGTAATAAGGTATTTTGGGTAGTTATGGATGCAGTAGACAAATAAATTGATTTTCTTGAGTAATAAGGCACTCTGTCCCGAGCACTGGCAGTAATCTTCCTTGCACTCGCGGTCTTCCTAGAAGCAGGCGACTGATGAGTTATTCCTAGGGGGGGGAAACTTGCTACAAACTTTTTAAAATGAGGAAGAGCAGTGACTGCAGTCTGAATATGGCCCTGCCGTAGTAGACGAATGGGAATTCAAATGCATCCAGAGTAACTGCTTCCGTCTAAATCACCTTGAAAAAGAAGGAATCCCATCTTCATAATTCAAGAATAGCAACGAAGGTAACTTTTGAATTTCATTATTTTCAGCTATTTTGATATGACAGCTACGTTCTCGCAGGAAAGTTCCAGTCTGGCGTGCTGCCATATGCTGTTCTATTTTTATTGTTGCTGGAGGTGCCTTTTGGAAAACTGCATCCCGCGTGGTTCCTCGTAGGTGCGGGTGGAACGGAGCTGTGTGGAGCTGTGATGGAGGGCAGCCCGTGGTGGGGCTGGGGCATCCCGCTGCACGGCTTTGCCTGCTCGTGTGCTGAGCACCTCCAAAATGGAGTTTTTGCGGTCTCTCTGGCAACTTATTATGTTGTTCTCATTTGGAAGGTCTGAAGTCATCTTACTATACTGGAAGCATTGATTCCCTGCCTGTGCCCTGCTGTAAGTCCTTGATGATGGAGGCTTGGGAAGCTACGGACCTATTTTAGAGCCCATTGTGCTCTTTATTGGTAGTTATGGTGGGAAAAAGAGGAATACCTTCTGGTGCTCGTTTTCCTCTTCCCTTTGATCCCATTTTCCATGTTTATTTTTCCTGTTACCCAGCCTCAGGCTTCACTTCTGCCTCTGTGATGGGCCCTGCTGGTAGAGCTGCCCTTCCTGGGTGACTTGCCCTCTCACTGAAGTGTCACTCGTGCACCCATCAGCACCATTTTTTAATACTGTTTCTTCACGTCTCATGTTTGAGCGGTGATATTTTTGTTCATTCTCCTAAGTATAATTTCTAGAAGTCGGTTCATTGGAAACTATGGTAACTAGGAGGGAGAGCTGCCCGAGTGGCTGTGTCGTCTCTGTGGTATGGGTCTGTCATAGGTGGCCAATAAGCAAAAAAAGCACATTGCTTTACCAAGCGTGGCAGTGGTTTATTAAAGCACACGACAGAGGAAAATGTATTTTTTTTAACCTGTGTTGTGCTGCCAGCTTACATTCACCTCCACTATTGTATGTTGAAACTACTCGTGTTTTATTAATTGGGCTTCAGTTCAGCACTGCTAAGCCGTATTTGATAATCCAGTGTGTTTCTATCAGTATTTATTTATCTTTCAAAGCATTTACCAGTTGCAGTGTGTTGCTGATGCAGCCCCGTGCCTGTGCGCTACTGTGAGGCAGGAGGAGTTCTGTAAAGCAGAAGACCTGTGGCCCTGACAGCTGAAAAATAATCAGACACATCAGCCTGGAGGCGCTTTATTTCTCTGGCTGTGCTGCGTTGTCTTTCTGGTTACATTGCCCGATTTTTGCTCACCAATGGGATGCTTGTATGGGAGTTAATCGGGTCCTCTTCCTAGAAGGTGCTGTGTTGGTGCCTCAGAAGGGTGGTGTGGCAAATGGTGTCCATCAGAACGATACAAAATGACAAGTGTACCGTTGAGTAACTCCCTCTGCACGCAGTTGGTCAGGCATTAAGATTCTTCAAATAGGAGAGCAATCTGCAGAGCAGAATTCTCATTTTTCCCCTCTGTGTGCCGAGGGGATATAAGCGACGTTACGCGTACCTTGAATTCAGAACTGGTTGGGGAGGTTCTGTTTACAGAGTGGATTAATGGATTCCTGTGTAATCCTGCAAGTGGGCTTAGGGTTCCTCTGTCTCCAACGGAGAGAAAAGCGTTAGCAGTTCTGGATTAATGACTGTGGCCGTGTTCTGAGCAGTTTGGAGCTCTGAGATGTTTGTTGCTGCTTTCCAGTTCGTTGGTTTCAGTGAGCATCATTATATATTAAGGGATCTTAGGAGATGAGCGAGGGTTACCAGGTAAACAGAACTATAGCAAAGAAGATGGGGAAGTGTGAGAAGGTGTGGGTGCCTGCTGGAGCCACCTGAGGGGCATGTTCTGTGCCCAGCTGCGTCACCTTCGCGTTGTTGTTTCTGTGTGGCTGTTGGCTCCATCGGGCGTAGATGATTGCTTTCACGTCAAGGCTGAGTCGTGGAACAATGCGTGCAATCAGATGTGCAAAATGCAGATGTTTGCCTTAAATGTCTGGGAATGTGCTTTAATTTTTCACATCCTTTTGGGAGGATCTGTAGGAGAGAGCTCAAGGTAGCAATCAATTGAGAGAGGAGAGCAGCGCTTAATGCACAGAGGGCAGCTGATGGAGAGAGAGCTGACGTGAAAGGCCCAAACTGGGCAGTTATGTAACCCAGAGTCGTTTTGGAGCACACGTTCCACGTGCAGAGATCCCTGCCCTGCTGAGCAGTGTGGTCCCCTTCCACCCGCAGGAGATGTGTGCTCATGGTGCCACCAGGACATTGCGTTGTGCTGCCACCAGCGGAGTGGTCCCAGTCCCATGGCTGGCCGCACGTCTCCGTTCCTGTGACTGTTTCTGTCCAATTGCTCCCCTTAGGTGAACCTGCCTTGAGGGGCTGAGCTGCAGAGTAGGAGTGGTTTTCTGCATGATAAATGCCTAAATCCCTGTGGAGCCCCTGTGTGGAAGGGCACGGGGCTCCTGGCAGCAGGAAGGAGGTGCTGCCGGGCCCGGCCCTTTGGGCTCTGTGTCGGCCATCTGTGCAGGAGGCAGCAGGAATGCTTTCAGTGGCTGTAGGACTGGGCAAATAAAACTTTACTCCCGCCATCATCTGCTTTCCTACCTGATCTTACTCTGAAATGCCGTTTGGGCTGTATGCCAGTTCCAAAAGTAATCCTATAATCTTTGCTGTGATCTCCCTTTTATCTTTTTTCTGTCTGAAATGTTACACAGTTTGTAATAGATCAGTTAGAGCTCTGCGAGGAAATTCAGGACTGCTGTTGATTTGCATTAATGTATGCAGGCAGGGAGGTCGCAAATGTTTCTCTCGCGTTTCCTTCTGCACCCCCATGGGAAGCTGCCCAGGTGTTAGCTGGGATGGGGCACGAGGGGTGAGGCAGGTCTGGGAACGGGCTGGCAGGAGCCTCCGCTGCGTGAGACTTTCTTCTAGCCTTAGCATGGTTAATCAGACGCTGTTGTCAGAGCCCTGCTAGACCTCCTGCTTCAGTTGGATGCGTACCAGCCTGTTGTGGTTAGATCTCATTATGAGCCTTTGCACTTTGGAGTTTTCCGTGGTTTATGTAAGCTGTAGTGCCAGTTCTACACTTGAGATGCGTTGTAGGTCCACGTTCTGTGAACAGGCCAGTGTGGGCTGTCCTGCACAGTAAGTCCCATTCCTCCCACTTCATCCCCTTCCCGGCTTCCCAGTTTTTAGGGGCATGCTGAGGCTGCAGGTGTCACCTCCAGCAGCATCTGGTAATGAACCCAAGCATGCCCTTTGTAAAAAAGCTCATAAGAAGTTACTGCTGTCTTTTCAGAAGTTGTGCAGAGTAGACCAAGAAGTGTCTGAACACACTTCCCAACTCTTATTTCTACCCTGTTTTGTTCAGAGCGACTCATTTTCTTTCTGCTGCTGGAAGAAAACTTACCAAATGTGTTGGTTTTCCTTTTTTTCTTTTTTTAACTAGGTGGAATCTCCTGATTTTTCCACTAGGTAGAGGACGGTGGCTTTCCTGATGTGATGGGGAAGAGCTTTCCTGTTAACTGATCAGAAACTACAGCGTGGTAATAGATTGCTTAATTCCTCACCCCTTTGGAGTTTACATCTGAGAAAACTGGTCTGTTTTCGGCAGAAGCTGTGATTTGCTGAAAATAAGCTTCTACGTGAATAATCAAAGTGACAGCTACGCCGTAGGCTGTGTGTTTTGCGTCGCAGAGTTGTAGTCTGGTCAGAAATACTAGACAGCCAAAAAGCCAGATGTACAAAGTGTTTGGAGATCTGTAGCTCGTTCGGGGTTGTACCAAGGACCATAGAGGCTCAGGCTGTTCGGTGTATCCATCTGGATAAGCTGTGTTGGAAGAGGAGCTGCTTTTTGGTGTCGATCTCCTGCAGGAGGAGGTGAACGTGGCTGTTGGGCATTGGCTTCCCAGTCCTGTAGGTGCTCGGTGGAAAGCCTGTTGTGGATGTTGCTGTGATTGCCTGATCTGTATCAGGTTCTCTTTACTGCTGTAAAAATGTTTCTGTGGGACTTCCCTGCTTGGAGGCATGCCAAAGTGAGTGTGTGGGAAGACTTAATACTTGCTGCTTACATAGCATTTTGTATGTTCAGAGTCGTCTGCAAATACTAACTAATCTTTATTTAACGTTCGAGCCCAATTTCTGTCACTACAAATCAGTAACAGCCAGTTATGACCCCTTCTTTTTTAATGTCAGGAGAACAAAATGCTGTAAGCAGCGTAGTTAAGAACAATCTTTTCCATCTCATTAATGTACCATTTTTGTCAGCGCTGTGCTGGCGGAGTGTGATGCAGAGAAAGCTGTGGACAGAGTACAGGAGGGCCGTGTGTTGTAGGATGCTGCCTGCTGCAAACCATGGCAGTTTGCTCATTTTCGGTGCAGAGTTCCAGTCTTTGCTAGTTTTTTGTTCCTGCTGCATTCAGGTTTATTTTTTTTTTTTTTCCACTTCGAGGAGCAGCAGTGAGGGATACTGTTATTCTGAGCACGCTTCTGAAGAACTGCCACTCGTTCATCTTAAAACTCAGTCTGAAGTTGGAACTGATTTTAATTACTGACTGTATGTGCGTACTGAAAAGTCACTGAAGTTTTCCCAATGCTGTGGCGTTCTCACGTAGAGCATCCTTCTAAATAGAGGCTTCAGCTCTTACTCGTGGCTCAAGGTTTTGTCTTCTCCTCAGAGAGCTAGAGCAGCATCGGTGCTGAACTTCGGTGCATGAGGATGGTGTTTGTAAGATGCAGAACATTCACAGCTTGGGAACTTCTGACCTCTGAAAGTGTAAAACTGTGTGCCTTCTTCTGAAAAGTAGCGTTCTCATGTTCTGTGAAAGACAGGAATAAATACAGCCTGGGTAATCCACATGCAGGCTTGGTGCTGTTAAAGAGCTCTGGTCTTTAGATATTAGAGCAGCTAACACGTCTGTTTCTATTTGGTTATAATCCAGCAAAGGTCGGTCAAACCAGCTCAGGTATGATTGCTGCCTGAACATTTTCATTTTGTTCTGGTAGTTACACCCTTTTTAGAGGATACACAAATCAGTGAAGAAAATCATTAGGAACAGCACTAGTTACCACTACAGGCTTGTGGTATTGAAGTGGTGAGTGCTGTCTGTAATTGAATAAAGCTGGTCCTGGCTTCGTTTCGAGCGATGGCAGGCACTGACCATGTCTGATGCGCTGAAGGAACATAGCAGTAGCAATAATAGTGGATCAGAGAACTGAAATGAGCCCGCTCGTAGCTGTACCTGGTGAAACATATTAACAAGTGGCCACTTGTTTGTTGGGTCATTGTCACTTCATTGGTTACTTAGCCCAAAAAACCCACCACGTCTTGAAGTTGGTATAAAACATGCTTTCAGGTGGTAACTGGAAGGAAGATGGAGGGCTGGGAAATGGAAATCCCTGGTACTTGGGCACGCTGATTCTACTAAGCAGCTTTTTCTAAGGATGAGTGACATTGAAGGGGCATATAAAAGGCAAATACTGAGAAATAAGGAGGTAAATGGAACCCGCTGGAGTGCTGAAGTTTTAATAATTGTGTTTTGTTCAAAGTAACAAATTCTGTATTCCCACTCATCTTTCAGTAAGAAAACGAGTGTTAATCGTCACGCTCTTGGGCAGAGCTTGATGAATCCCAACAGTTGATGGTGAGGATTTGCTGGTTCCTACACAAGTGCCTCCGCACACGCGGGGTTGGGAGGTGTGCTGCAGGAGGTGTGGTGCCATGTGTGCATCGTGGTGTTGCAGGACGTTGGCTGGGGGGGGGAAATCCTGGGCGGCCGCGTCCTCGGGCCGCTAAAATTTCACTGTATTGTTGGCTGCGTTCAAGTGGTTCTCTGGAGACACCGTTCTGGGAATAGATCACCCTCCAAATAAAGAGGAGAAAGGTTGTGCAGTTCATTCAGAGAACACGGAGGTGAAGGAATTATTTGCTTGAGTAGATTGCAGACGCTATCACTGACATGCTGCTGCAAAAATACTGCTATTTTGGGCATCACACAAAATATTAGCTGGTGCAGTTGTTGTGCTCACAAATAATAATAAAGCAAATCAGAGCAATTAATGCATCTTTTTTTATAGTCATGAAGAGTAAGCACAAAATGTTTATTGGAATGCAAGAAGTGTTAGTTGAAAAGCATTTGACCTTCAAATCTTGGGAAAACAATGCTAAGGAGAGCCTGCCTATGGAGAATATACATGGGAGGGGATTGAAGGGAGAAGAAAGGGTTTAGCTTGAGAGAAACAGGAATTAGCAGGAAACAGAATTGTCAGAAATGGTCATCTCGGGTAAGAAAATATTTGTAAGGATGGTTTTAATGATACGGTGTATAAGGAAATGCAGGGTTTTGCAACTAAGTGTACTAGAGAGTATTTGGTATGTGATTGGAAGTGCAGTCTGGCATTGATTGTGGTCAGGTAGATCCTGTGGCATTTCGGTTTGTTACTTTCCATTCCCTTTTAGGGGACAAGTGACACATTTATCTTTACTCTTGGAGTTGCCTTTCTCCTGCTACATAGGTTAGGCTTGGTTTTCTTTTTAAACCACTGATGTATTTAACTTTGTAACCTTTGAGTAAGGTGACATTTGAAGTTCAGTTCCTCCTGTGCTCTGTGCCTCCGTGTGCACCTGCCTCCCACTCCTCCCTGCTGCCTTCCTCCTGCAGCTCAGGTGCTTTTCTGAGCAGAACACTGGGTTCAGCGGGAGCTTTGCAAAGATGGGCTTTGGTTGTCTTCAGAATTGGTTGAAGTATTGCTTCAGTGTGTTAATTCTTTTACAATTCACAAAACAAAATTGTGTTTTGGTGCCCGTCCTTTGTGAAAGGCACCTGGAAGCACGCAGAATCCAGCTGTCAACAGATGGAGAGTGCTACAGCTGAATGTTTGCAGGTTCCTACCCATCCTACCTGCTGGACAGCGTAAGGTTAGAACAGAATGGTGCATCTCCCGTGTCCAGGGCAGACCTGGCTCGGTGTTCCCACAGGCTTGTAGAAGGTGAAAGCTGGGGCCACATCTCATGGCCGCATACCCTGGGACCACTTAGCCCACGTGGTGCCAGCTCCGTGCTGAGTGGGCACCCCGTGCTCGTTGGGCAGCTCCCCACCTGCTGGGGCAGCTGGCTGCAGTTTCTGCCTGTCCTGTACGTTCAATGCTGAGACTCTTTTTCTGGTGACTTAATTCTAGAATGAGATGGTTATTCTGCAAACGTTGTAGGGTTATTTGGAAGAGGCTGCGTTGCTCTTGCCCTGAGTGTTGTTCCTTGAGTGTGGTGACAGCAGAGTTGAGCAGAGGTGTCGGTGCTGCCTCCCTGCACTGCTGCATGGGGTACAAAATGGGATTTGTAGGTTGTACTTTTCTTGAAGATGTTGATAAATATGAACTACTACCAGGTACTAGATTTCTTTTTGGTCGGAGCCTGATTAAAACAGGGGCAAAAATATCACAGGAAAAACGGTGCTGCTAATTTTTCTTAATAGAGAGGTAGGTAGATGCTGTCCATTTCGTTATGGCTGAGAAGTGATACTCTATTTGGTAGCCGTTACCTTCCTGAAATAATTCTTTACCCATGCCCTTTCCGTTTGTCTCCTCCTTCTCCTGGACAGGACAGGTGGCAGCGATGGGGATGGGGGCTGTGGGTCCGCACTAGGATTGCCCTCCTTGCAGATGGGTGTAGGGAGCCCAGCCTGGACCTTGATAAAAAGTGCTAAGCTGGACCTTGATAAAAAGTGCTAAGCTGGAGAAAGCCTGGGGACATGCATGCCCTGTCAGGGACCTGTTTGTGTCTGTGGGAGCACAGCTGATATCGTAGTGCCAGTTAAGGCAGCGGGCTGAATGGGAGAATCATTGAGCCATAGATTCACCAAGATTGGAAAAGACCTACAAGATCACCCAGTCCGACCATCCACCCATCGCCAGTCGTTCTCACTAAACCACGTCCCTTTACGTGAAGGACGTGTTTTTGTTCTTTTTCCTTCTGTGTTTGCAATTCACCATTGTTTGATTAGAGGTGCAGGTTTTTGTGCATTAATGTTTATTTGAGATGCATCATTATCTCTCCTTCCAGGATTGTGAGCTCCCCAAATCAACTTCATCCTGACTTGGGGCTCATAAAGCTGTGGTTGGACCGAAACTTTGTTATGATCTTGTTTCCAGTTTCCTTGTGTTCTGGCCAGCTCTCCATAACTATTTGTGTTTCTGCAGTATGTATCTCTAGCTGTAAGGTCCTTCTTAACTCGTACTGTCCAGTAAATCCTCTTGCCATTAGCACTTGTTGGAAGGTGCAGTAGTGTCCAGTCGTGGCAGGGGAAGAGTGTGAATTGGGATCCTTTATGTCTTTGTGCGTGGCCAAAGCGTGTGAGCTCGTAGAATAATAGAACAGCCTGGCTTGAGAAGGTCCTCAAAGATCATCAGTTTCAACCCCCCCTGCCGTGGGCAGGGTCACCAGCCACTAGGGCAGGCTGCCCAGAGCCACGTCCAGCCTTGAGTACAGCCTCCAGAGAAAAAAGGAGGGTTCCACAGGGTTCTCAGCAGCAGTGGCTTAAACTTAAAAACTCATTTTTCTTGTCTCGTACCACTATTGATTACTGGAGGGTAACTGGTTAATAGCCTCTTTTCAAGAGTAAGTTAATCAAAACGCTGTCTTCTTAAATGAATAATAGCTAAATATTTGCAAATATTTCTGATAGTTATGAGTGTATGCCTTCTGCAGATGGATTTCTCTGCATGTCATCTTGCTTTTGTAGCTGTAGGAGCACAAGGAGTGTTTCTTACTAACCGCCGTGCATCAGCTGATGAGTTATGGCATGGGTTTGTCCTCCGACTGCCCCTGCGCCGTGTCCTGTAAGATTTAGAGTTGGTGGGAGGAGAAGTGCCGAAGCCTCCCTGAAGCACGGAACAATGGTCGTGGGTTAAAGGGAGATGGAGAAAATGTTAAAAAGTGTAGCTCGTGCCTTCCTCCTGGTCAGTCAGGGATCATAAAGGATGTGGGGAGCCTGTGCTGCGGGGGCACAGTGTGCTAGATGTATGCTAATACTCTGATGCTTTGAGAGCTCAGCGCTTGTTCCGAGGCATCGACCTCTGCCTCTTCCTCCCTGCACCTGAGTACCAGCAGCTCTGGGGTTCTCGTAGCACCAGTTCTCTCTTCTACAGTGTTCCTAGGGAAGACCAGTGAGGGGAACGCTTTCTGTTCCAGCCCTGCAGTTTTCTTTGGGGTTTGGCTTGTGGGTGGTCATTATTCATTCTGTTCTCAAGCTGTTCTGTTGGCAAATAGGTAACTTGCATCCCATATGCAAGACATGGGCTTTTTTCATTTGTAGAAGTTTGTGAAGGATTTGTATTAAACGAGTAGAAATTATTATTAAAAAACGTTTTCAGACTTAATTAGTCATGCCTTTCATGAGTGATTTTGTCTTCATTAAAAATACTCAAGTACTAATAAATTACCAATTCCGGGTCAGAACAGAGGTTGGCTACATGTGGGTTAGCAAATGTTTTTCATGTTATGTTCTCTTTGCTCTTCTGCAGAGTCCCCCCATTCCCTGCTGTCCCGTGGGGGCTGCAGGATTTTGCAGTGGTGCTGGCTTGATTCTCATGGTGTTTGCTTTGAATGGCAAACGTGAATGCAAGTCTTGTGTTCTCTCACCTTCTCCCCCGCGTTAGAAGTGCGGGGTGCTCGTTACCTACCTGAGCCTAGCTGCTGTGTGTTACTGATGCTGCTTTAATCAGCCAGGAGTGGTTTCCAGAGCACATCTTGAAGGCATATTGTTTCCTTGGGGATTTATTGCATTTGCAACATCACACCTCTGTTCCTGCTGCTTACAGAATATGATTATCAGCCATTAGTACTGAATACTTAAGTGTGGTCACCGCGCAGTGCTTTCCTTCTCGCTGCCATTTCTCAGCTGCTCGTTGTGAAGGAGCCCTCTCCGGCATCTCACGTTTTGTTCACCTTTCGTGCTCTTTGTTGATTCCCGTACTCACAGTTCAAAATGAATTCCTCCCAGTTCTGCTGACAGAAATGTTGGTGGGCTCAGTTGGTCGTTTACAAAGTGTTCTTCCTACAAAACGACTGCTTCGTTGTCCTTTGTAAGTTAAAAGTTCCTTCTTTTTTTGCTGCTGATCAGTGTTTTTGAGAGGTGTGTACATGTTTAGGGGATTACATTGTCGATTCCACCATCCACCCCATTCCATCTTGAATTGTGTGCTCTAGAAAATGGAAAAAATCGCATCCAGAGCTTCGGACTTTTGCCTTCGTGTTGCTTAGATGAGACCTGTTAACAAGTAATACAATGTCTTGTGCATTATGGGCAGCGTGACATATGAGCACAGTTTCAAATCTGTTGGTTTAAATTCTTCTGTACTTAGAGTCATCCTTGTTGTACGTGTTCCTGCTGCCTGCAGGTGAACGTGTTTTCAACCATTGGTGTTTGCGTGAGATGAGGTTGTGATTTCAGAATACAGATGCTTTAGTAACCATGTGTAGTCCGTTAGCTGGTAGTGCTGGACAGTAACTCACAAAGCTCACCTTTGTTCTTTTCATTTCAGCATAGCTAATCATCACAGTGCCTGAGCCTCAGTGTGTTAATTGGTGAGAGGCTTGGCCCAAGTGTGCAGCCATGACACTTCTTTGTCATTTCTCCACTGACAAGTACTAGCCTCGATTGGAACAAGAATATTGGTGTGGGAAAGGGGAACCACCCCATGGCATTGCTTCCTGCTGGCTCTTGAGAGGTGTAGGTATTTTGACACAACAAATTCTTGGGAGGGTTCTTGAGATGGAAGTTGTTTGCTCCAAGGAACCGCACCACGTATAAAGTGAGCGATGAATACTTTCCTCAGGATCGTTGGAGGAAGTGAAAATATAGTATCTGCTTCTGAAAGTAATGGTGGACAGTTGTCTTTTTTGATTTTTCCTCTGCAAAATTCTTTTGCCTTCCATACAGATGGGGAAGGAACTGATTCCTGGGGAAATCAGGTAAAGATAAGCTGGCACTGTTAATAGTCAGAGCCAAAACAACTTCCATTTTCTCCGTAACGCGTTCTTTTAGGGTACACACAGTTGTGCTGTAATACACAAATAAATACAGAAATGGCATGAAGAATAATTCTGCCCTCGTTGCTGTAGGCTGTCATCTGTAATCATCGTGCACTTAATAGATCATCATATGGTCCAGTAGAGAATGGCATAGCATTATTTTGCTTGTGAATAAGTGATTAGTATTTGGACATGCTGGAGGGAGACCTGATGCTGTTCTCTTAGGCCTGTAGTGCTCAGGTGTCCTTCCTGAGCTGGCATGAAATGCCAGTATTAGTGTATTAACCACTTCTCAGGCATCTCTGTGTGTTTATTGGGAGCTTTGTGAACGACACGAAGTGCTTTGTGTCCCTGCTGTGAAGGTGGTGAAGGCTGTTGGGGAGCTTGCGGCCGGCAGCGCGTTTGCCGCGTGCACATTGAGCGCTAAGGTTTGATAACTGTTTTTTGGCACTTCCTGCGCCTTCTTATTCTGATTAATGTATGTGGATCTTAATTGGAATTGATTCCCTGGGCGACTTGGGCAGAGCTGTGTAAATCAAGTGGTGCCTTCACTGGTTAAGGCTTTTTTAGTTTCTCAGATGGTGTTTGTCCTCAGACGGTCGCTTAGCTCGTAAGCTCAGTTCAGGGGCAACAAGTGAGTTAGTGCTTGTTCCTTAGCTGTGCCTCAGCTCCTGAGCAGTGCCTTACCTCTGCTCCTTCCCTGCAGCCACAGCTCGTGGAAGAGGAATTCATTGGTTTTAGCCTGCTCAGCTCACCTGTGAGTGGAGCTTGTCACACCTTTCTGCTGTAATTCTGCCTTGTTTACGTACGAGGCTGTGTGTTACACAGCGCTCTGCGGTTCTAGAGTACTTTTTACACTTAGCATATAAAGTCTTAAGTTAATTCACATAGTAATAAAATTTATGTTCTGTAATTAGTTTTTTTGGCAGGCATCTGTTTCGCAGTAATGAATTGGTAGCAGTTCCTAAAATGTCTGTTGACTGTCTAGAGGATTGTAGGAGAGCTGGCATTCTTAAAATGTTTCGTAGAACTGAAAGAAGTGGGCTGCTTTATTTTAATTCATCTTTTCTCGGAAAGAAAATCCCAGACTTTTCAACTGAACTGAAAAATTGTTTGGTAGGCTGTTTTTTCTTTACTGCTGAATTTCATGGGCGATAGGTCTCTCTCAAGTCCATCCTTAAACTAAGAATATTGTGAAGACGCAGGCAGTAGTCACAGTTCTTTAACATGCCCTCCCCTCCAAAAAAAAAAAAAAAAAAAGCAACAGAACAGTTGGGCACAGTGTTAACCTATCATCACAATTTTCTGTTCGACTCTTAACAGCAGTTAGAAACCCATGGCTCTGCGTGCAGGTTCATTTTAGGTTGCTTGCAAGACTAAATTCATAGCATTTAATGATCTAGGATTTTCATACCCTAGGGCAAGATTATAGTAAGTGGAGGTCAAACTGAACAACCGCCAGACCTAATTTACACTCAGATAAAAATGTTCTTGTCTAACAATTAGATTGAATGCTATTACCTCTTTCCCTGACTCTTGCTAGAATTTGGTGTGTATTGTTTAAAGACCAAGGCAGACTGAGGCCAAGAAGGAATATTAGTTTGTGAAATCATGCAGGATCGGCTGTCCCTGTTAATGGCCCCCTAGTGTGCTTGTGCTGGAGGGGCTGGGAGATTTAATCCAGATAGGATGTTTTCTTAACATACAAACTCTCCTTAATGTATTGTCAGTGATGCTGGGAGAAGTCTGGAGAAGATACGTCCTTTTAAATGCATATATCTGAGTCTTCCCAGCCAGATCTGAATAATCTGTTCCAGTAGAACTACTGTAGTTGCTTCCTCAGATCAATTAGTGAATTCATAAGCAGTGTTCTGCCCCCTCTGTAACGGGTCCTGACCAAACTCCTACGGGGTTTCTGGTGCAGATTATGTGGGGACTGAAACCTGATGGGTCGCTCTGGTTCCTCTGATGTTATATTTGAGTAACAGAAGTAAAGGAAAGGTGATAAATACGTTTCAGTCAAAACATTTGTGTTAGAGTAATTAAGTATTGTGCAGTGTTTTTGTCAGCTGATGTTAATTTGCAGTGGTGCATACATGTGGGAAATTCATTTGACTTCTGTAAAACTTGAAGAGCAAACCTGTTTAAAAGAAGAAACACTTGTCGTCCTGGTTAGTAGTACTGCAGCAGGAATTTTCTGTACTTGAAGAGCAACTCTCAGCAGTAAGTGGCTTTTTGAGTAAGCAGGACACAAAGGTGGCAGTTTGCATTACTGATGTTGGAGATCAGTGCAGCAGTTTACAGCTCATCCAGCACTGAAACCATGCTTGGGAAAAGCTGCGACCTTGTGATGCTCGAGTGTGCTGTGTGTGTGTGTGTGTGTGAAGGTACGTGTTCACTGCTCTTAATCCACTTGCTGTGTTTTAGGCTTCCTTTCCCCCACAGCGAATGGCTAACTCCTTGGTAGCAAACTATATGTAAGTGATGCGTTGTGTGTGTTTTTAAGTAGACCTTGGTTTCAGTAGCTGTGAACTTGGTGCAGGCAGCAAATAATTTTGAAGAGTGGTGATGAGGTTGGAACCGTTTATTTGCGTTAAATGCTACGGGTTGGTTCTAGAATGTGAGCGCTGATCAGACGCTCTTGGTGGGAATAAGGCTGCCAACAACATCTGTTAGCCATAAGTCAGAGCAGGGCTGCTGAGTTCAGCACAGGAGTAACAAATAGTTGTGTAATTGATGGCTGGCTAATTAAGTCGCAGAAATGCTGCTCTTGAATAACAACATGGGGAAATTCAGCTGGATTAATTTTGCGTTTCAGAAATTTAAATATGTGGTTTAGAGAAAGTGGATTGACTCTTATTTAAGTATTGCATAATTTCAGCGGTGAACAGTGTGTAAAAAAAAGAGTAGAAGGATAACGCGATCTAAAAGAGTTATTGCCCACTTTATGTAATCTCTCTTCTTCACAACTGTTTAAAATACCTTGGAATTATGTTTTCAGTTGTCACCAGAGATGGTCTGTCATTAATAGACGTTAGCTTTAATTGCCACTAGAGATGATCTGTCGTTAATAGATCTGACTGCGAACCAGAGCATATGCAGTGTGAAAACTTGTTCTCTTTCTTCGGCGGTAAGATAGTTGGCCTAGTTGGGTAATTTTCCCCAAGGCAGTGAAAACGGTAAAAACAACAGCTCAGATTCTTCACTTCCACCTGAGCCTGCATTTCTGTTTCAGCTTTCCGACTTCTCGCACCAGCGAGGTGAGCGTTGGGACGCAGCTGGTTCCTGCTCATGCCCAGACACTGTTGTGTGTCACGGTGTTCCCAGCACGTGCCCCTTGTACCCAGCGCAGGTGGTTTGGTCGGAGCCCTGTTTTGTGCTGCTCCTTGCTTTCTAAAAGTTGAAAGCAGGAATAAGAGGGTGAGCACGTCCTGCCTCATCTCAGTAGCTCCTACTGCGCTGCGGAGCTAGCAAGTGCAACAGTTGTGACTTCAGACTTATATTCCATGGGTTCAACGTTACTCAAGTAAAACAGAAAGCAAAATACAATACTTCATAATGCAACCAGGAATTTTTTAACAAAATCTGAATGTGGCTGCAGGCTCCCTTCTGGAGGAGGAGCGAGCTACTAGCTACAGTTATTTACATCATGAATTTGTAAGGATGTAGCTTTGTGGTCTTCTTTTCTTTACAGAAAGAGCAAGCCAGAGGTTCGGTTCTGGTCCATGTAACAAGCTGTACGTGTTTGTATTTTAGATCTGCGTGGAGTGGATGCTCCTGTATCCCTAAGGCACCTAAATGCGTAGCATTTGAGAGACTGATGGGAAGATCATTTCGAAAGGACAAGGCTCTCTGACCTTTGCTTCAGAATATTTTATGCACATCAGGAGTTTCTCATTATTTGTCAGCTTGCTTATTAAAACGAGTTCCATTTGTAAGAAGTGATTCTGCTACTTCATGTTAGCTCTGACAATACAGGCACAGTATATTGTAGCACTCACACTTCGTGTCATTTGTTACCTGCCACAAACAAACAATTACAGAATTGAAAGAACTTATTGGTTTGAATAATGCCAATATTTTTGCCATGTTTTTAGGATGCATCCGAGCGGCCAAGCTGGCTTCCTCTGGATGCTTAATGAGTTTCAATAGCTAACTCTAAGCCTCCATGGAAGAGGTTCCAGCATCAGGCATCTCTCTCACAAAGTTCTTTTAAGAGGGTTCTGTTAGAGGTTAAATGAAGGAAAAAGAAGACACTCTTTAGACTTGATGACGTGTATTTTTCATCCATTAACGAATTAGTATCATTCTGCATTGTGGGCATATTCAGTTCTCTAAATTGTGTGGGGGAAAGTCATGCATATCGCAACTGCTGTTTCATATAAAATTAGTATTCAGTGCTGAGAATCTCCGAACAAACCCATTGGGATTTTAGCCCAAATGTTATGATGTAGAACAGGAGCAAAATGTTGGGTATTAAAATCTTGATGTTGTGACTGAGGATGTATGGAGCGCAGATGTTCTGAGGCTGGCAGAACTGCAGGGAGAAGTTTGTAATGAAAGTAACGAGATTTTTATCTTCATCTTTTCTGTTTTAGGGGCAAAAACAACTTCTGCATACTTGAGTGGTTGCTTGGATTTTTTTTTATTTTTTAAGGATGATTCTTTAGATTGATCCTTGAAAGAGCCATAATCCACTTAGGGAAAGGCTTAGATTTTAGCTGTTATGCTGCCTGGTCTGCATGTGGCAAAACATTTCTTCCTCCTTTCATAAATGCTCCTTTTTCCTTTCTAACAGGATAGATTTGATTGTTCTGTTTAGTTGTCTTCTGCACTAGCTGGCTCGCTGCCTGAGCTGGGATGGATGGCTGCACTCGGTTGTTCACCTTGGTGCTGGTGGAATGGTTTCTTGGAGTTTCACCATAAGGTTTTCGTATTGCAGCGGTGAGGCTGCTGGTGCCCACGGTGACCAGCTGAGCTTGCTTCCCGGCCATGGGTCAGGGGGAGGTGTGGAGGGGCAGGGTGGAGCACAGGGAAAGGGAGCACGCCAACAGCTCAGTGAGCACGAGAAAGACGGAGGCTTGTCCTGTGTCTGTGGTCGCCTCTTTGTCAAGGATACCTGCTCGGTGCCCCCATTTTCATTTTCAGAAGTTAGGATCTAGGCTGTACGGGGACTGCAGTACGGGGAAATGGCCACGAGTTGGACCAGAGGAGGTTTAGATTGGACATAAGGGGAAACTTCTTCCGTCAGAGAGTGGTTGTGCACTGGAACGGCCTGCGCAGGGAGGTTGTTCTTTTTATTTTCCTTTAGACCCAGTCAAACAATTGCAGTTCAGACTTCTACTTACTCTTTGGTGCTTGTTTCTCGGCTGGACTCGATCTCTGTAGTTGTCATCTGGAAGCAGTTGAGCTGTTTTTATGTAGTGTTGAAGCTTCAGCTAATAAACTCTGGTGGATCTGAGCTGATGAAGCACAGAACCAACGTGCACTTTGCTTCTCTGTTATCGCAGTGGGTGGAGAAATGTGGTGGGCTGTCCGTGTGCTGGAGGAGCTGGCTCTGGGAGGTGTGTGTGTGTGTGGGGGGGGGGTTACTTTTGCACTCCTTGGTAGTTTTATTTTTGGGGGGGTTCCTGTATTTGTTATGTTGACCATGTCTTCAGGTAGCAGTGATGCTACTGTGGCGCGTCCATGTATTCTCCTGTCTAGGTCATGTGGCTGAACACAGTTATCCTTAGGCCCAAACTGTCTGACCTGGGCTCTTCAAAGAAGAAAATCTCTGGTAGGAGGGAAAGCTGAGCTTTTCTACGAAGTGAGACAACTTACAGGCTCACATCGGTCAGAGGGAGCAAAACGAAAAGCAGAGCTTGCTGGATGGAGTGCCTTGTCTGCTGGAGACCCAACCGCTGCAGGGCGCTGCCGTTGCCCAGCATTGCTGGCTGCACATGGTGCTACGTTGTGTTCTGGTCTCCTGCCGCCTGATGGTCACCTGCTCGTTGTGAGCAGCACTTCAGCTGTAGCTTTGACAAGAGCCAACGTTTTCATGGGTTTTTGAACAGTTGCAAAGGGATATATGTTCTGGGGTTCAGTTCGGGGACTGGGCAGTCACACAGCTGCAAGGTGTGCTGGTTGGTTGCATCCCATAAATAATACTTCCAGTACTGCTTCTGGCTTCAAAGTAGGCATATGTGGCTTTTCTTTATCTTTGTTTTTTGTTGTTGTTGTTGTTGTTTATTTTATTTGAACTTTGGTTGTCATCTGACTTAGTTTATATTCCTCCTATGAACCTCATTTTCCACGCATCCGGACTGCAACATCTGGAAGCCATCTCTGCTTTGGCAGGGAGAGATGTGGCAGGCACAGCGAGGTGCAACTCCTTTTGTTGTCTTACCTTTACCTTCTTTCATACATCCAAACCAATCCAAATCTGGCTGGGAATTTCAGGCGTGTTTTAGAGGAGCTCAGGGATGCTTTGGGGCAGGATAATTAGAAAGTGTTATTTCCTATGATGAGGGCAACAGTTGCACTTGTTGTACAGTTGATTCGTGTTTCAGTATTTTGTAATGCTTGCATCGTTTGTTTTTTAAAGAGCTCATTGGACAGCGTAAATGAGTAAATGCAGGCATGGGGACATGGGCAGGAGCTCAGCTGGGCTGTGGGCTCCAGGGCCAGGTGGGGAGCTCAGCAGCGGTGTCACAGGGCTCGGGTTGGCCTTTCTTTGTCTTGGTGCTTTCTCTGGGCCCAGCTCTGTGGGATGGGTCTGAGCCACGGTGCCGCAGCTTGGTGAAGTCCGAACCGTGCGAGGATGAGCGAACGTTCAGAATTCAGCTTTGCTTTCAGAATTTTGTATTCAGCCAAAAAGGAAGTATTAGAAAAACAGAAGAAAAATGGCAGCGTGATGGCAGTAGGTCGTGAGGTTCCGTGTTGGGGTGTTGGCTGTGCCCTGAGCTCTGTGCAGTGGGCCTGGTCCCGAGTCTATGTGCAGGGCTTTACTTGTTGGGCAAACGGCGCAAAAATAACCTCGAATCTGAAGGTTTTAATTGTGTTATTGCTCAGTTCAGTCTTGATTATGCTGTCATAATGTGATCGAACTGCTGGTATCGTTAGAACTAAATCATGTTACAGTGCAGTTGTACATTATAGAGTGCTACTTCTGAAGTATGTTTCCCATGCTTTACTCAGATGACCAAATTGCTTTGCAGCTTGTTGGCTGTTGAAATACTGAGTTGTTTAATCCTGCTAGAAGTAACGCGCGCTCTCAGGCCTGTAGGGAACACCAAGCACTTGCTCAAAGTCTTGCTTTAAAATCCCTTGTATTGCCTACTTGGGAAGATGGATGCAGAGGGAATAAGAAAAGCTGTAATCATTTGGAAACAACCATGTTTCAGGAAAAGAAAAGTTTAAACATCTTCTGATTGCTCAGGAAGTATCGAAGGGCGCACTTTAGTTTATACCAGCTTTCTTCTTGTGAAACAACTCCAGGAAATTATCGGGTGGACTTTTGGTCCTTGATGTAAATCTCATCTGACTGGCATTTTAACTGTTGCTGCTGCAGAAGCATCAGCACCTCTCCTTCACGGACAGATAAATAATTCAGGGACAAACTTCTTCAGCCAGCAAACCATTTTTGAGTCAGTGGAGAGCATCGCGGCTTCCCAAGTTGTCTCATTTTCTGAATTAAGGAAGCAAGGGCCCATCTGCTTTTTTTCAGACGATTAACTGAATTTCAGTGAAAAATCAATGCACCTCTGAGCAGTCGTTCTGCATTTCCTCAGTCTTTGTCCTGGCTGTGCAGCTAAACTTTGCATTTCTGCTTAGCCCAGAGTACGATACTGCTCTACTGAGTTGCTTTATAAAGAGAAGACGGAAGGAGAGGGAAAGAAAATGGAACAAAAAAGGTATGCATGTAGGGGGAGCCCCTCAAACCATATTGCTTGGCCAGGAGCTTATAAAGGAGCGCTGGTATTAGTGCATTTACACAAGGGTACACAACCCAGGTTTCTGGGACGGATCTTGGGATTCTTCGTGTGCCTGTCTGTGCTGTATGTGTGCGTGCTGCTGTGAGCTGCGGGCTGGGCAGTGCTGGTGGTTGCTGGCTGTGCTGGAGGCAGGTGGCTCAGCTCAGGCTGCTCGCTGCCTGTCAGCCTCTGCCGGGTCACACTTTTTCATGGGTAGTTCCCAGTTAAATGCGCCTCAACTTTTCCTTTGAGGTTGAAAACAGTTTTCCACTGAGGAGACATGCTGGTTACGCTGTAACAGATTATTTTAAATAGAAACTGTTGCGTATGGAGCTAGCAACATGTATACCATTAGTGGTCCTGGACTGCTTTTGTTGTTCTCCTGTTCCTGGGTACATTGTTAGCAAAATGCCAGAGGCTGCTGCAGTGAGGAGCTGCCTTGTTTCCACAAAGAAAGCATATCCTGAAACTCTTCTGCTCCCAGAGCCTGTACAGCAGGAGCGAGGTGCCATGCAGCCAGCCGTGTGCCTGCATTAATCTCAGGAAAAGGGCAATCTTCCGGTGTCCTTATGTCATTTAAAATATACATCTGAAGGAAACGTGCTGCAGCATTACTGCTCTTTTGGCAATCTGTTATGAAGTTTATTGCGGAGAAATAACTGGGTCAACCTCTGGCTGACCTGTCTCCTGGAGTTCCTTCAGTTAGCTTGAGGCTAGAGCTCCACCTTGTGATCTTTCAGCAGGATACATTTTCTTTTTATAGTTAATAATTTAATTATGATTTCATGAGGTTGAGTGATTCCTGAAAGTTTCCGTAATCTGAGTGATTTCAGCATCTGCTTAGGGAAATTAAAGTTGAGATCCTAAGGGCATGCAAATATGCAAAAAATAAGATCGGAAGGACTGCGTTTTGTGATGCACTTGAGGTGGATTTAACTTACTGAAGGATCGTGCTTTTTTGTTGCACGTTGTAGGTTCTGGAGGATCGCCAAGTTCGGAGTGGGATCTGCATGAATGTCCCTTTGCCTTCCAGCCTGCTCTGGGAAGAACGTGGTCTTTCAGGAGTTCTGATGGGACACTTCTGTGGGCAGTTGCCATTTCTCACTGCAGGGCTGTGTTTGGCCCAGCAGGGCTGTGCAGCAGGGCACGGCCAGCAGCACTGCTGGGATCAGGGCAACAGCTGGCCCTAATGGCAGGGAGTGTTCGGTGAAAGTGGGGCACGGTGAAGTTCACGGTGAGCACGTGGCTCCTTGTTGTGTGCAGCTTGGTTCTGACAGTTCTTGTGTGCAACGTCACGGCAGCTGGATTTTGGGCTCAGAGCTAGTGGAAGTATTTAGGGGAGTAATAGTGATTATAAAGAGCAGAAATGGCATGTTAGGCAGGAAAAATCCCCAAGATGCTTGTGGATGCAGGTGGCAGTTGAGGAGAACATCACCAAGAGCACGGCGGATGTGCTCCTTTCAGGCAGTTTCCTTCGGGCGCTGCTGGTAGGGAACACTGGGCTGGCTTGGCTGCCTGCCACAGCTCTGGGATGCTTCTGGGATCCCTACAGCTGTACTGGGCACTGCTGGGGCCTGGGCTTTGTGCTGGAGCTCCCTTACAGTCTTGCAGGGCTCAGCTCTAAGTATGGTTTCTCTGTTAATACCAGTGCCACGTTGCACTCACAAGGACCAACTTCTCTTCCTACTTTCAAGGAGAATTTTCTGAACTTTAACTCCTAGTTAACTCTTCAGCCCCTGGGGGAACGTGGCCTTTCTTATCTGCTCTCGTGCCTGGGCAGTGCCACATTTCCTTTCTTGTTCTGCGGCTCATCCTGAGATGAGCGAGTGGATATAAACCACGACAGGCCTGGTTTGGCTTTGCTGACATAGGAAACGCACAGTTTGGTCACTTTCCCATACTTCCGCCTACGTTTATTACTTTTTTCTTCAAAATGTTTCTTTGATTCTCCAAAAGCAGATTTACACAGATTGGTACACTTGAAATAATGATAATTGTGAGCGTGGAGCGTTGTGTCATGCACGGAGGGAGCAGACAGCTGTGCTGGCACCTGCCTGCCCCGCTGCTGAACCAGCCCGGCCGGCTGAGCGGGGACTGGAATCTCGAGGTCTGTTGTACCCAGGTTAGTGGGGTGCTACAGCAGGTGATCCGGACTGACCGAGCCCATGGCAGATGGGCAGCAGCTATCCCAGGCAGGGGCACGTCCTGGTTGGTGTACAGAGTGGGAGTGGGGACAGAAGCAGCGATGTGCTTGGTGGCTGTAGGCAGGGGATGGCTGGCAGCGATGCCACTGCCCTGCAGGGGCCGTGGAAGCTTTGATCTGTGCTCTGGTTGCTCTTGGCTGCAGTGCTCGCAGGACGTCTGGGCGTTCACCTGCCTACCCTGAACTTCCCTTCACCGCTGTTTGTTCCCACTCCGTTTTTTGTCTCCACATAACCGTGTGAAACGTGAAGAAACAGGATGAGATAAGTTCAGGGTTGATGGTTTCTCTCAGCTCTACAAATTGGAAGCTGCAGTGGCCCCTAGCATTCAGACACAGCATTTGCAGGAACAAGTGTACAGCCTTGATCTGTGCGCTGGGCTGAAATACAGGCTCAGAAGCACTGCTGCCAGACGGCAAGCAACATGTGCTTAGCATGCTGAAGTGACATCCTTCCCACACGTACCTCATCAGCCCAGCAGGCTGCACACTCAGCACTTCCCAGCTTTCAAGGCTCTTCTCCTTGCTGTTGTCTTCAGACACCTGAATCTCGGGCTTTATTGAACTGCACAGAAGTTACCTTGAAGCAGGCAGTTAGCATAGGAGGTTTCAGTATGCATGGTGAAGTTTCACATTTAAAGCATTCAGTGACTTCTTTGCCCCCAAGCATGGGGCAGCAAGTTAAGTAAAATAAAAGAGGATCTGGTAATATTATGACAAACTTGAAAAACAAGGATTCTGTAGTCTTAACATTGTACTGGTAAGGTGTTATAGATTCATAGATACATTAGGTTGGAAAGGACCTACAAGATCATCTAGTCCAACCATCCTCCCACCACCATCCCTACCCACCAAGCTACTAAATCAAATCCCTTAGCACCTCATCTAAACACTTCTTGAACAGCGCTAGGGACGGTGCCTCAACCACCTCCCTAGGCAGGCCATTCCAGTGCCTGACCACTCTCTCAGAGAAAAAAATTTTCCTCAAATCTAATCTAAATCTTCCCCGGCGCAACTTGTGGCCGTTCCCTCTCGTCCTGTCATTAGTTACCTGGGAGAAGAGGCCGACCCCCTCCTCACCACAGCCTCCCTTCAGGAAGTGGTGGAGTGCGATGAGGTCTCCTCTGAGCCTCCTTTTCTCCAGACTAAACAATCCCAGCTCCCTCAGCCGCTCCTCGTAAGACCTGTGCTCCAGACCCCTCACCAGTTTTGTTGCCCTTCTCTGAACACGCTCCAGGGCCTCGATGTCTCTCTTGTAGTGAGGGGCCCAAAACTGAACACAGTACTCGAGGTGCGGCCGCACCAGAGCTGAGTACAGGGGGATGATCATCTCCCTGCTCCTGCTGGCCACACTATTCCTAATAGAGGCCAGGATGCCCTTGACCTTCTTGGCCACCTGGGCACACTGCCGGCTCATGTTGAGCTGAGCATCAACCAACACCCCCAGGTCCTTTTCCTCTATACACTCCTCAAGCCATTCTGCCCCAAGCCTATAGCATTGCATGGGGTTATTGTGGCCAAAGTGCAGGACCCGGCACTTGGCCTTATTGAACTTAATCCCATTGACCTCAGCCCAACTGTCCAGCCTATCCAGATCCCGCTGAAGGGCCTCCCTACCCTCAGGGAGATCAACACATCCTCCCAACTTGGTGTCATCCGCAAACTTACTGAGGGTGCACTCAATCCCCTCATCCAGGTCATCAATAAAGATATTAAACAAGATGGGCCCCAATACCGACCCCTGGGGGACACCACTCGTGACAGGACGCCAGCTGGACTTAACTCCATTAACCACTACCCGCTGGGCACGGCCCTCTAGCCAATTCTCAACCCAGAGAAGAGTGAACCTGTCCACACCACGGGCTGCCAGTTTCCCCAGGAGTATTCTCCCGTGGGAGACCGTGTCAAAGGCTTTGCTGAAGTCCAGGTAGACTACATCAACAGCCTTTCCCTCATCTACCAGTCTGGTCACCCAGTCGTAGAAGGAGATGAGGTTGGACAAGCACGACCTGCCCTTTGTGAACCCGTGCTGGCTGGGTCTGATCCCCTGATTGCCATGCACGTGCCGTGTGATCTCCCTCAAGATCAACTGCTCCATAACTTTCCCTGATACTGAGGCTATGCTGCTTCTGAAGTTTTTCTTCATAGTGTGTAGGCAGTATTTTCCTCCTTAATGTTTCTTCAGACACGTCAATTGCTTTACATGCTCAAGCTGTTAGAAGCCTGGATTGTTGGCTCAGAAGGGTGGGGATTTGTGAAGCAGGTGCTTGGGTTACAAGGACTTCATGAGAGCCTCTGTGTGCTAAGTGTTGGCAGGGTTTACACTTTGGAGATGAGGAGCTGGTGTACATAATGTCCTTAGGTGTGCACGCACTGTGCTTTCAGCTTAACGCCAGTTCTGCTTTTTGGTTTGGTTAGCCGTGGTGTCTGAGTGCTTCTAGTAGAGCCTGGGCTTTGCAGAAAGCAGTGCTGAAGTTCAAACTTCAGTCTAGAATAGACTTTGGAAAAAAGTTACTTGCAAGGTGCTGATGGAAACCTGTTGAGATGGCTCGTGGAGATCTGAAAAGCTTTGTCAAGTGCTTTTGTATTTCCCTTCACTGTGGTGCTCTTAATGTTTGTGGAGGTGCTTTTTAGGAAGATCGTGGGAAGGGTCAGAAACACAACATCTTTAAAGAGAGAAAACCTTGGCTGGAAATGGTGGTGTGATCTAATGTTTTCTGTGTTTCCAACTTTTCCACCTCTTCATACGTGGAAAAAAATTGAACTGTGTTTAATTTACTATTATTTTTTAATTACAGAAGTTGACTGCTACAAAGAAAGGAAAGCGAGCTTGTGCTTCAGCCTGGTTTTTGAATATCTTTCTAATACAGTGGTGTTCCAGAAGATGATAAAGAAATGATAGCAGCTCCAGAAATACCAACTGATTTTACTCTCCTTCAGTAAGTGCTTTGTATTTTCATTCTTCTTAGTGGTACTAGCTACAGCTGGTTGTTTCCCTTGGAACCAAACAGGGGAATAGGGTTCTAGATCTTTTGTCTTGCTGAGAAGTTGATATAAATAAAGCACTGTTAAGAATTCTTCCTTGAGCATTCAGTAATGAGTAAAACAAAAAGTTTTTTGTGAGTTTTTTTGCTTGTTTTTTGTTAATTATTTTAAAATCAGTTTTTAGTCTTTGCTGATAAGAAACCATCATGACCGGCTTCTCTGCCTCACGCATTTGGGAATGAAGGTATTGAGTAAGAAACACTTTGATTGGGAGTAACAAGAATTCTAAGCTCCCTCTTTATAGAGTGATGAAACCTTGGGGTATTTACCCTTAATAACTGGGGCAGGTTGCCCTCTTAGAACACCAAATGCCAAGTGCATTTGATGAGACCACTACATTTCTTACCCTTTTTAAGAGTACGCATTTAAATTTACATTTTTTATTACATTTACATAAATTTAAATATGTTACTTTGTGATTTATTTATTTATTCATTCATTTCTGATTTGGATGTGGTCAGTGAAGAATCTGCATTCTGATGCAGCATCTATTAATGAGGTAGTATATCAAACAACTTTGGCAGTTATTATATTAATACATCTTTTTGCGCGTGCCAAAAGCGAAGTTTCCAACCTGTTGCTATTTATGCTGACCTTTACCTGTGGAAACCATGCAGTGAGGCTGAAGGGAAGTGTTCATGCAGGGTGGGCTGTGACCATGGGGATTTGCTCCGATTTGTTCCTTGAAAGTAGGCTTGAACAGGAGGAACTGACAGTTTCCCTGTTGGAGGTGGCTTACTGAACCGTGGGCATAATGTGACTGCACTTAGTTAATTTGAGAATGTTTCTGCTAAGATGTGTAAACGATTTGTTTTTTACCCTTGCAGGGAGTCTGAAACACACTTCTCTTCCGATACAGACTTTGAGGATATTGAAGGAAAAAACCAAAAACAAGGCAAAGGAAAAGTACGTTCATTTCACTGGGACACTGAAAAACTTGTACTGTTCTGGAAGTAGCAGTTCAGCATTTATTTTGGAGCTAAGACAGGATTGTATTTTTTAAATTGAAATGTTCTGTGGAGAGAGTTCATGTTTGTATTTTCATTGGAATATTGATCTTGACTATCAGCGTGATATTCCCTTCCTGCTGTGGAGGTGCTAGCGAAGGGGGAAAAATCCTAGATTTAAACTTAGTGCTAATTCAGTCTCTTCTGGTTGGTGTCATTAATTGTGGCTCCATTTTCATTGGAAAAGTAAGCAGAAACCAATAATTCAGTTAAAAATTCCTTAATCTTGTTTAAGCACAAGGAAAACCTTTTGTGTTATATATTGTAACGATAACATTTCTTAATTGCCAAAAAGATTTTTAAAGAGGAGGAGGAGGAAATGGAACCTGTAGAATCCAGTTAGTCTTTGTATCAGTCAGCATCAGCTGCTTCTCAACTTCAGATTTGAATCTGGTTCTTGCTAACATGAGGTGCATCATATAAATGATACTTTAGTACTGTTTTTTTTGTTTTGTTTTGTTTACTGATTAAGACTTTTGTGTGTGTGTGTGTGTGTGATTGCAGACCTGTAAAAAAGGTAAAAAAGGACCAGCAGAAAAGGGGAAAAGTGGAAACGGAGGAGGGAAACCTGGTGGTCCAAATCGGATGAATGGACATCACCAACAGAATGGTGTGGAAAACATGATGCTGTTTGAAGTAGTTAAAATGGGCAAGAGTGCTATGCAGGTAAGGCTTGAGATGTCTCTGAGACTTTGATGACTATACAGGTCGCATATAACAATATTTTTCCATATGTGTGATCTACTAAAATTGAGCCTTATGTATTTTTTTGCAGCTTTTAGTTGTAGGTTAAGGTAAGGGCATGTTTTCACATTGTTGAAATTAGAATTTGGAAGAACTGTTTTTCATTTCTAAATGCCAGATGCGAATAATCAAGTATATAATAAAAAAAAATACAAATTAATATTTCAAGTATAAATTGGCAAAGAGTTTGCTTGATTCTGCTGTGAATCTTCAGTGAAGAGAGGGTTAAAGCGTGAGGCTGCCAGCCATGGAGTGTTCCTGCT
Source organism: Oreortyx pictus (assembly GCA_036925125.1). Lineage (NCBI taxonomy): Eukaryota > Metazoa > Chordata > Aves > Galliformes > Odontophoridae > Oreortyx > Oreortyx pictus. Next base: position 5,238,225 of record JAUPFR010000012.1, read on the forward strand.
GACTCACTCATGTGACTCCTCAGCAGCCTGGCTGAAAGTCTATCTTTGGGACTGAAAATGTAGAGTTTACAGCTTCTCTGGTAGATATGCGGGAAGCTGGGTCTGTGTGCAGTCCTCTCGGGGTTTGCAGGCTCCTGCTTCAGACTGCAGGTTTTGGGGCAGGATGTGGAGTGATTATTTTGTCGTGCTTGTGTTAATAAATAAATGGTTTGCTGTATTTTTTATATATTTCTGCACTAGACAGTTTGTACTATATGCATGAATGATTTAAAGGTGATAGCACGTGAATTCTTCTCACATATAACTGTTACCGCATTTTTCCTGCTAATGTGCTTCCCTTGGAGGTTTTGTAGCAGAACACTTGTGTTGCTTTTTGGTTTTACTTGCCATTATGCTTTGGGTTAGTTAACGCAGAGCAATTAGTGCCCAGTGCTGTTCATTCTGTTACAGCTCATGTGCGTGGAACACAATTCATCACAGGGACAACATTTAGGAGGAGCATAGGGAATTGCAGTTGTTGGAACTGAACACCTAAACAGTACCTTTAGAGATGTTTACCAGTTAAAAACAAACAAAAAACTCTGCTTCTGTAAAAATTGCTCGTTATTTTTGCTCTCTTTGAAAAACTGAGGGTACTGGAAGGTATTCCTGTGCTTTTTGTCCAGGTGTCACTTTGTGCCTGTATATGTCTATGGGTTAGATGTCTTTTTTTACTCTTAGTTTTGGAGAACTGATGCTGTATGAGTAAAGATTCTTCAGGCATTTTGTTCTGCATCAGTCAAAAACAATGCAGAGTTCCAGCTATTCATAAAAGGGTTGAGAATCCCTTATGGAAAGCACGTACATAATGCCAGCAGTTCCATTTATAAAAACTAAATGTTGCCTTTGTATTTGTTTATTTTCAGTCTGTAGTGGATGACTGGATAGAGTCATACAAACATGACAGGGATATAGCACTTCTTGATCTCATCAATTTCTTTATTCAGTGTTCGGGCTGCAAAGGTAAGAAAGTGAAACGTTACTTGATGTGCTCCTTGTGTGCTATTGCAGCATGATTTTGAGTCTGTAGGCTATAGTATTTCTGAAGTTGGATGCTGGGGGAGGAGGAGGGTTACAGGTATTACAGAAGTACTTTAAAATGTAGATTAAATCTTTTGCATTCACACTGCAGAGAACGGAGTACTGGCACTTAATACTTCCCACATCTTCCTTGGTTGCTGGTATTATTTCAGAAAACCATCTGCCTTTAGTGTTGACAAACTTAACTTGCTTGATCTTGGAACTGTAGTTTGTATTTAATTGCTTTATATCAACGGGTGTTCAGAGGTCATTCAGTAGCCTTGTCCAAGTGTTTTATGTGTCAGATGCTATGGACAGCTTCATGGTAGCCTGTCTGTGGTAGATTGTATTTCCATTTTTCTTATGTTTGGGAGCTTCTGCTTTTCCTTCCTCTAATCCACATCCTCCATTCTCTTATCCCGTTTAGAAGAGGAGAAGGTAACTTAACTCTGCAGTGTCACTGCACTGGAGTGTCAGTGTGACTGGATGTGGTTTGCTCTGCTCAAGTGTCTCCTGATAAACTTATAACACGTACAGATCTCCAGAAAGCTAACAGCATTTCTCAGAGTTGTTAGTCATACTTTCAAGAGCAGTGACCTTTAGATTATTACTACCAGACAAAATGACAGAATCTGTTACTCCTTTCTGAGATGATACTTGTGAATTTTGCAGTATAGTTGCAGTAAACTTTAGGAGATTTGTTTGTTTTAATACCACCTTTCACACTGTAGTAGTTTAGGCTAAGAGAAATAGGAATTTCATGAAATTATTGGATTTATTGTAGTGCAGAAGATAATAGATAGCAATGGGACTGTTCAGTATTGTCTGATATCATTTAGAATCTTGAATCCAAAATGATCACTTCCATTTACTATATTCTATAATATATAATATTCTGATCAAGAGGGCTGGTGCACATTTTCTTGACTCCTGAGTATAAACGAATGAGTCAACTTTAGTGTGCACACGCTGTATGTAGTGACAAGAAAGCCACTGGTATTCCTCTCTTCTTACAGATGCTAAATTGAGGACTGTTTAACTTATATTAAAAAACGAACCAACCAACAACAAAACCCAATGATCACCTTAAAGCCACCATCACTAAAAAAGTACCCATAATCTGTAGGTTGGGTGAAAATTGATCATAGCAGGAGATATGTCTTCTGCCTTCCACCTCTTTCATTCGAAGTGTTAATAATCTAATATCTCAATTGTAGGAGTTGTTACAGCAGAGATGTTCCGACACATGCAGAATTCTGAAATAATCCGAAAAATGACAGAAGAATTTGATGAGGTAATTTAATAAAAGTGCTGAGGATGTGTATTCATTTTATTTAGTTTTTAACGTGTTCTAATCTTACTGGATCGTGTTGCTGAAGGTTCCTTTCAAGTATAAGAACAGCTGTAAAAATGTCAAGACTTGATGAATGACAGTTTTATTTCCTAGCCCCACAATTCAGCGAAGGCTCTGTGTGTATGTAAGCTGGCTTATTAATGGCTCAGGAAATCAGTATTCACTTTCAGTTTTAAGACGGTGGGAACTCGGATTGCTGTGGGGCAGTATGAAGTGCGACCTCTTTTCTCCTCCACACCTCCCTGTGTACACGAGGCCCTTAAAGGCATTTTTAAGGAACTTGTGAAATGCTTGCTAAATTTGCTTCAGCATGTCCATTCATCAGTAAATGGTGGCCATTTTAATTTGATCATGCCTGCTAATAAAGACTTCAGTACTTTGTGCTTCTTGGGAATTGTAGCTTTTTTGCTTATTTTGCAGTATTTACTGTAGAACTTCCAGAATGTTGTCTCTGCACATAACAAACCTGAGCTGTAAGTTATGGTGGATGCCTGTTAGTGGAATGAGGTTATTTGGAGGTCTTGGCTCTTAAGTTTTACTCACCTCTTTCTAAATCTTCATTTAAAAACAACTTTTAAGACTTTTGAAAGAGTTTCCTGTTCCTGTTTCTGTTTTTTTAATAGGACAGTGGAGATTACCCTCTCACTATGGCTGGTCCCCAGTGGAAGAAGTTTAAATCCAGTTTTTGTGAGTTCATTGGAGTACTCGTCCGACAATGTCAATATAGCATCATATATGATGAATATATGATGGATACTGTCATTTCACTGCTCACGGGGCTGTCAGACTCACAAGTCAGAGCATTTCGGCACACTAGCACGCTGGCAGGTCAGTGAATTTTATTTATCTGTGTATTGCTTCCATGTTATGTCTTGTGTTGCACAGGAAGAAATTGTTGAATGTTTTGATATTCAGCGTTCAGCTCGTGTTCCTTCATATGGTACATGTCTCTAATGCAGCTAGTTTGGGTACAGCTTTCAGTACATTACTGCAAATTACTGAATTATTTAAGGAATTCCTTACCAGCTGCCTTGTGCTTCATTTTGTTAGCTTTAGGTCTATTAGGAAAAGCAAATACCATATTTTCAAGATGCAGTTGAACTTGTATGTGCTCCGAGTTCAGTCAGACCAGAGTCATATTATAAATGGAATGCAGTTTTCACTACAAATTTGAAGTGTGCTTTATACTGAGGTATTGTAATTCACAGTAGCATTTCCATTTGTTGCGTTAGAAATAATTGTAAAGAATTTGTCATCAGTGATACAGTCACCAAGTTTCTCTATTTTAATTGATGTTGTTAAATTTGTTCTTGATGTGGTTTGAGTATGACATATTTATTTAAAACTCTCCACAGTCAGCAACTCATTAACCAGCACAGGGTAAGGAGGAAGGGCCTTGGATGGCATTGTGCAGCAGCCCAACCACGTGAGGGGTTGTTGTATCAATTTTAAGGTGATTGGACTGCACGTGAGACTGAGTTAATAATACTGAGCTGGAAGCAGTTCCTGTTAGTGTGCTAGAGCTGGCTGACTTACCTCTGACTTCAGCTGCAGGTGGCTGGTCAGATGCTCCATTTCATTCACCGTCTGTGCAGAATGTGCAATAGAACACTGCCCGTTAGGCTGCTGCTCTGGGATTCCCAATAGCCAGGGCCTTTATTTTAAAAGGAGGAACAAAACTTTTTATTGCAACAGAATAAGCTGATTCTGCTGAACCACCGATTTAACTCTTCTACCATATGGCAAATAGGAATTTTGATTCTTCAGGTACAGGGTTTTACTACTTGCTGAAACTTGAATTGTGCACGAGTTAAAGTTGCTGAAGTTACCCTGTTGCATGGCAGTTTCTGTCTCACAGTGATTTTTGCATTTGTTCACATCAGTGGTCAGTTCTGCTGTTTTCTGTGTACTGATTTCTGCAGTTCACATGTGATGTGTCACAGCTTGTACTCTTGGTGATTGGGTTTTAAATGGGATAGAGACAGCCAACAAAGTCCTTTTTTATATTTCATAGAATCATAGAATTGCTCAGGTTGGTAAAAACCTTCAAGACGATCAAGTTCAACCTCAGTGTAACCATACTACCCTAACTAACAACCCACTGCTAAATGATGTCCCTGTGTACCACATCCAGATGGTTTTAAACACGCTCAGGGATGGTGACTCAACCACCTCCCTGGGGAGCCTGTTCTAGTGCTTAACAACCCCTTCTGTGAAGTTTTTCCTGATATCCAACCTAAACCTCCCCTGGCACAACTTGAGGCCATGTCCTGTTGTCGTGTCACTGTCTCCAGTGAGAAGAGACCATCCCTGCTCTCTCTGCAATCACCTTTCAGGTTTTTGAACAGAGCAATAAGGTCTCCCCTCTCTGCCTCCTCTTTCCTGCACTAAAAAGCCCCAGTTCCTTAGTTGCTCCTCAGGGCATGTTCTCCAGACTTGTTGCCCTTCTTTGGACCTGCTCAGTGTCCTTTCTGTATTGAGGTGCTCAAAACTGAGCACAGTACTCCAGGTGAGGCCTCACCAATGCCAAGTACAGGGGCAGGTTTACTTCTCTGGTCCTTCTCACCACACCATTCCTCATCAAAGCCAGGATGCCATTGGCCTTCTTGGCCGCCTGGGCGCACTGCTGACTTGTGTTCAGCCAACTGTCCATCAGTACACCAAGGTCCCTTTCTGTCAGGCAGCTTTCCAGCTGCTTCTCCCCAAGCCTGTAGGGTTGCCTGAGGTTGTTGTGACCCAAGTGCATGACCTGACACTTGGCCCTATTGTAATTCATACAACTCATTGATTCAGTCTGTTTACATCCCTCTTTAGTGCCTTCAGCAGTTCAGCACACCTTCCCAACTTAGTGTCATCCATGAACTTACTGAGGGTGCATTCGATCCCCTGACCCAAGATCACTGATAAAGGTGTTAAATAGGAGTGGCTCCAGTACTGAACCCTGGGGGCACCACTCATGACTGGCTGTCAGCTGGATTTAACTCCACTGACCACAGCTCTTCAGGCCCAGCCATCCAGCCAGTGTTTCACCCAGCCGAGCTTATGCCCATCCAAACCAAGGGCAGCCAACTTCTGCGTGAGGGTGTTATGGGGGACAGAGTCAAAGGCTTTACTGAAGTCCAGTAGACCACATCAACAGCCTTACCTTCATCTGAATGATACCGAGTTCGTCAAGCAGGATCTACCATTCAGAACCCATGCTGACTGGGCCCGATCCCCTGGCTGACCTTTAGTTGATGTGTGATGGCTCTTGAGATTATCCATTCCATAACCATCCCTGCCACTGATGTGAGGCTGATAGGTCTGTAGCTACTGGGATCGTATTTCCAGCCCTCTTTGAAGATGGGCGTCTCCAGTTCACCAGAACATCCCTGGTTAGCCAGGACTGTTGAAGGATGATGGAGAGTGGCTTGGCAACTATGTCTGCCAACTCCCTCAGTGCAGTCCATCTGACCCCATGGACTTGTGCTATTTGCAGTGATTTTGGCTTCTCCTTTTCATCTCTATCTCCTCATGTATCTCATCACATGTATGACAATGTTTAAAAGTATTGGCGTGTCTTTGTATCAGTGTATCAGCTGTCTGCGAGTGAGACGTGCCTCTGTCTGTGCCCTGCCTGTGCAAGCCCTGCTCTTAGAGTTAAAAAGGCGATAGGAAAAATGAATTTACTAATGCCTGCTCCGAAAATGAGAAGGTGGCCAAGTTGGTCTGAACTATTATTAGAAGGAAGGATTCAGATAAAAAACACACACACACAAAAAAAAGCCAACAAAACCCAGCTTTTTACATTGTGGTCAACTCTTCCTTCTACTTCCCTGACATCCTTTGGTGCTCACGTGCGTAAACGAAGAGATGAGAAAGTTGCCTCGTTAAAATTAAACTATGGGAAAAGAGTAGTGCAGTTTGGTATGATTAATTGTCTAAAACATTTCCTTTTGAAGAAAAAGAGCTGTGTGTTTGGGACTGGATGATGGGGTAACATAGATGTATTAATTGACTCCAATAACGGGATCATTTAATGTTACTTGGACGGTTGTAAATGGGGGGATGTGTGTCCTGTATATCAATTCCATAATGATGCTGTTTGTGTTGAAAAATGGATGGAAGGATAGGAACAAAATATCATGTCATCTGTTGTGTTGCTCAACAATTTCAAGTAAAACAGTGCTCAAGTCCTGAAGTCTGCTGATTGAGAAACTGACAGTGAATGCTTTCATAAATACAGAAACTGTTGACAGGAGGAGGTATCAGGATGTTCCATCTGTCATCATTCATAGGTCAGGTGCCTCATAAACCATCCTTCCTTTTTCTGCTTTGTTGCAGCTATGAAGCTGATGACTGCTTTAGTGAACGTGGCGTTAAATCTTAGTATTAACATGGACAACACGCAGCGGCAGTATGAAGCAGAGCGAAATAAAATCATTGGGAAACGTGCTAATGATAGGCTGGAACTCTTACTACAGAAAAGAAAGGAGGTTAGTGCCTTTTTCTTTTGCTGACGTGCTTTGTGTCTGCTGGAGGATGAATGCTGCTGACTAGTTATTTCTGCCCCGGGACTTGGGTTGGGTTTTTGGTTTGTTTCTGTAAAGGTAGTTCTTATTCTTTCTGTTCGTTCTTTTATTTCTTCATGTTTAACATGTGAAAAACTTAATTACTTCTCAAATGCTTCTTCCATTCTGTTTTTCTGGAGAAAGAGGTACGGTTCATGTAGTGTCACCTTAGGGACGTTAGCAAGAGAGAATGCAATTGGTAGTAGATGAGATTTGTTATGTTCCTTGATGAGCTGCCTGAAATACGTAACAGAGATTACCATGCATGGACTGTTTTGGCTTCTAGAGAAAAACCTGTCCATCTTGGTGTGAAATACTGCTCTTATGATGTCAATATTAATCATATTAGAAATTGTGCTATAGGGCTTCTGGCAGGGTCCTTTCTGTTACACAGAACACCAAGCAAAGTTGAAATGCAGCCTACGTCTGTTTTCTTTCTTTCTGTGCTTAAGGGATTTGCTGATTCACTGCTGACAGTGCTGGCTTGCTGAAAGCTCTAGCTCTTTCAGGTTTTAGTTTTTAAATTTAGTTTTTAAATACCCAAGAAGCACCATTAAATGTAGTGCACTAGATGTGTGTGCAGGACCAGTCTGCTTATGTATAGTACGTGACACGCAGATGAAGGCAGTGATGTGAAAGTAGATTTCTTGGGGATCTCAGTTTTCTTGCATATATTGTCTGTTAGGATTCCTTAGCACCTTTTCTAGCATTAGTTGGGATTTTTGTTTTTTCTTGGGCTAAATGGAAATGTGCTTCAAAGCAACATTGATGTTCAGTTTTTCTTTATTGCTTCATTCATAACTTGGCCATATCTGATGAATGCATCATGTCCTTTGATTCCTTTTTGCATGTCTTTAATTTAAGCATGTGTTTCCTTCCTTCTCCACCTTAAAGGACAGATGTTACTAGATTTAGGCTCAAAGCACGTTAGATATTTTGGTTAGTTAATCTTTTTCTTCTGCTGCTTGCTTAGTCCTTTATTCTTTCTTAATTGCTTCCTATCTAAAAATCTTGTAATGCTGTGGAAAATGTTGGTTTTTGTTCATGTCAAATTCTGTGGAAGAGGTCCTTTATCTTGCATGACACCTACCCATCCAGCCCAGTATTCTGTTTGAGTAACATCACTGTTTCTTTCGTTCTCATTGGTGGTTTGTTGACATTTTATATGTTTGTTTTCATCTGGCCTACTGGGAGACAGCCTTTATACCTGCTGGGATGTCTACTTCCCAGTCTTTAGCTATTCCGATTAACATTGACTTATCCTGTCCCACCTTTATAGCTCAAACTGCAAAAATAAGATTGTTTTCTCACAATATTTGCTTGTCTTTGCATCTTTTAACTGACTTTCCTACGCCTCTAAAGCAAATACAACTTTCTGTTTGAAAACTCTGTTCACATTGCTTTTCCAGCTCTTGCTTGCTTGAATTGAAGCTAAGTTTGTTTCTTACATTATTCTTCAGCTCTGTATTCTTATATTTGGCTTTTTTTTTCTGCTGCTCTGCATTCTTGAAATCATTTTTTTGCAGTACTTCATTCAGATTTGTACTTCAGGAAAGAACTTAATAGCCATTCTTGTAAATGGTAACTTAGTTTGGTTTGTCTAGAAGCAAGGCTATCTGATTGAACTGTAGAAGTGGTGCTCAGTGTTTGTGTGCTCTGTTCATTCTTTCAGCTTCAGGAAAATCAGGATGAAATAGAGAACATGATGAATGCAATATTTAAAGGTGTCTTTGTGCATAGATACCGGTAAGTTGTTTTTTTAATGACTTTTAGCTTAATTAATCCAGTTTATTAAGTTGGTGGTAAGTTATTTCTGCTTATTAATCTTCTTGCTCCCGTTGCCTTTCTTGTGTTTGCAGAGATGCCATTGCTGAAATAAGAGCTATCTGTATTGAAGAAATTGGAATATGGATGAAGATGTACAGCGACGCCTTTCTCAATGACAGTTACTTAAAATATGTAGGGTGGACTATGCATGATAAGGTGAGATCCCTAAGGATAAGGAACAAAATCATCAGTCGTGAAGTCCACATTGTCAGTTGTTGATCCTGCCAAGCCAGGTTCTGATCAGCTGTTCTAATCAGTCACTGCTTTTCTTATCACTCTCTAGCACTGGTGTTTAAGATACATATAAAGTACTGAGAGGGTTTGAATGGTTTTAGAGGGTATGTATAGATTCGGAGGAAATGGCCCTTGCTCTTTATCTAGTTACTTATTTTTTTGCTGATGCAGACTTCTGTTTTGTCATTCTATTTAAACTGAAGGCATTTTATGTGGAATAATCCATCCATATAGGCAAACAGTTTCTCTGTTCTGCCAAATGAAGAATCTGCTTTAACATCCTTGTGTAACTTTTAAAAAACGTGTGAAAAGAAGTCCTGTTTGGTGCTGGTGAGTGCCTCAGGCTGCTACTTGCAAGCTGGAGATTATTTTCCACTTGGAGTGGTCAAACGACATAGCTTGTGAATGATCCTTGATGAATTGTAGAGTCAGCAGATTGCCACGGATATTGTATTGGAGAGTCTCTTCCAATTACTGAACTTGCAGTGAAGCGAATGTGGAATTCTCACCCATGCTGTTTGTGTGTTTGGCATGGCAAAAATGGCAACTCCTGGCAGTGGAGTGATATGAAACTGTGTCAAGTCAGTTGTCCTGGGCCTTTGCAAAGTTCATCCGTATCGCTGCGTTTTGGAAGCAGTCCTTGTCCTTCTGTCTGCTTGGTAGTTTGAGCTCACAAGAGGTGGCTGTTAATGCTATAGATGCTTCCTGTTTTAATGAAGTGAAAGAAAGCATGTTGACTTTTACTTCTAAAATGTCTTAAGCATTTGAAATTTATCTTTAGAGAACGAAACAATTATATTTTGACTTAAAGATACCAACTACAATGCAACATTGATTTTTTTTTCTTTACTTACTATAAAAAAGGACGTTCTGATGTCATTAATATGGTTATTGATAGTGTATCCTGCCAACATTTAGTTTCTGAATGAATTCAGATGTCTAAAGAAACTTGTATTTTAAGATTGCATCCTGTATGTGAATTTTAATCCAGTTCTTGAAATTTTATTTTAGCAAGGGGAAGTAAGACTGAAATGCCTAACTGCTCTGCAAGGGCTTTACTATAATAAAGAGCTTAATTCCAAATTGGAACTCTTCACCAGTCGATTCAAGGTTAGTGTGACTTCATATTTTTTTTAAGGGCATAGGAAATTTTGTTTGTTTGTCTGTTTTAATTCCTTTCTTTCCTTTCTCAAAATACCTTCTTTTGTGTTCTTAGGATAGAATTGTGTCTATGACTCTTGACAAAGAATATGATGTTGCAGTCCAAGCAATAAAATTACTCACTCTTGTTTTACAGTAAGTATATCTCCTTAACTGACCTATAACAAATATTGAAACATGAAAGTATTTCTCCTGTCTGTGGGCAAGGACAGTAGCTTGACAGAACTTGGATAACCTGAAATCTAGAGAGATGTCTGTTTCTCATGCTAGAACAAAAAGGAGTTATGGAAGTAATCTGGTTAGGAGAGTGCTATTACTTACTCATCACAGTTAAGTATGCATAAGGGCTAGAAATGTAGACCTGAGGCTTGTGAGTTAGAAGCTATTGTGGAAGACTTAAACTACAGAAATGCAGTGTCTCCTGAGCAGTAGTTGAACTCTGAGCGTGGGGACCTACCAAGTACTCTTACTGGTTTGGAACTTTTGCACAGGGAGACTTAGAAACAGTGTTTTAGGATGCTCATTTGAAGGGAAAGGTTTAGATTCTCTTTGATTTCTGTCTCCCAGTGCTGGAGTTCCTACTTTTTTGAGACAGCCTTTTTTTCTCTCCTTCCTCCCATCCTCACCCTTAGGAGTAGTGAAGAAGTTCTGACTGCAGAAGACTGTGAAAATGTCTACCATCTGGTTTATTCAGCTCATCGGCCAGTAGCAGTTGCCGCAGGGGAATTTCTTTATAAAAAGTAAGAGGGGAAGTTTTATTTGCTTGCTTGTTCTTGTAGATTTTACTCTGTGCTATAATACTAGGTTTATGATTAACTTTGATTAAGAAAAAGTGAGTGATAAATGCCCAGATTAAATAGTTAAGAGAACAAGACTTTCCATCTGATACTCTTCAGGTCTTCACTTAGTATTTCTTTGCTATTTTCAAGTCTGATGTTGAGAGGCTCAGTAAATGTGCTTTGCTAAAGGGGAGCATGAGACCAGAAGCATCTGCAATTATCAGTGGTGTTTGTAAAGTATTTTTTTTATAATTACATGTTCCACTGGAAGCTGTCAGTGAGATATAGTTATTCAGATGACATTTGTATCAAATGACTTGCTTTCAAAGTAAAACCAGAGCTTCGCAGTAAGATAAGATGAGCCCATCTGTAAAAACAATATCTAGATGTGAGCTGACTATGGCTAAGGCAGGAAGAAGACATTTATCTTGAAATAATTCCTTTTTCAGGCTTTTCAGCCGCAGAGATCCTGAAGATGATGGAATACTTAAGAGGAGGGGAAGACAAAGTCCGAATGCTAATCTTGTGAAGACGTTAGTGTTTTTCTTTTTGGAAAGTGAAGTAAGTTGAATTGTGTGGATGTTTTGTTTTGTTTTGTTTTGTTTTGTTTTGTTTTACTTAACCAATAGGGGCAGATGGAGGGATATTAGCTGTTAATCTGTCTTAATTTTCCCCTATTACTTGGGCAGTCTAGGGGACATAAGACTTTCTGGGTTATGTTTACTTGAAGGATCTGCCAGGTACTGTTGTAGTGAAGTTATGAGGTAGGCTGTGAGCTCTCCTCCAACAAAATACTCTTGCCTCCAATTCTCCATTATAACATCCAGTTGAAAAGAGATGGCGATTTAGAAATTTTTATAAGGAGGAAAAATCCTTGAGAAATATGAAATGATCCAGTACACTGAGCACCTGATTCTGAAAAGGTCCCGAGGACCTCCTGTTACTGAAAGAACTGAGGATGTTTGCTGTTTCTCAGGATCACTCCAGTGGGTCATATCTTGCAGCTCTGGAAACTGGCCACACAACTAGTGCTGTTTGCCTTGTTTCAGAAACTGCAACCTGATGGTTTTGCATTATACTTCTTTGTATACTTACCAGGATAGAACTCAGTAAAGGTTAAATGGGAAGAAAAGCCAGCCAGACAAGCAAGCCACCCCATCAACTGTCTAAACAACAGCAACAAAAAACACACAAAGAGCCCTACCAGATTCTTACAGATCCTGCAGCACTTGATTCTTTGTAACAGCTGATCTGGATTCATCTCTTAAATTAATTTGGGAAGACAGGTTTCTGTTGAACCAGAGAACTCACAAAGTTACCTGATTTTGTTTGACTTTGATCTGGTTTTGGCAGATGGAAAAGCCAGCAAGAAAAAAATCCTCCTGTTACAGCAACTTGAGTAATTAACTTTACTGCTGATAAAGAAAAATATTTATTTGTTCTCATTTTAGTTGCATGAACATGCTGCTTATCTAGTGGACAGCATGTGGGACTGTGCAACGGATCTCTTGAAAGACTGGGAATGTATGAATAGTCTTCTGCTGGAGGAACCTCTCAATGGAGAAGAACGTAAGAGATTTTAGTTGAACTTTCTGTATATTGCTATGCAGTTTCTGCCAGCTGTGATTTGTAGAGAAATAAGATGCTTCCCTCCAGGTCACCATACATTCTCTGTTCTTTGAATGACTGTGATAAATCTATAATTATGAAATGTGAGGAGAAGTAGGAAGAGATCACTTCCGGTGGGGAAGAAAGAAAAGACAGAAAAAGGAGGGAATAGACATGTTATCCAGTTCCCCCATTGTTCCACAGGTTCAGGCTGTACTTGCAGCATTTGAGTGAGTAAGTTGCTTGTGAAACTAGTTCTTCCATTGAATATTAAAGCCACCATATGGGAAATCACTGTCATTTCTTTAATGACAGTAAAAACAGCCATAAAAATAAAACCCACTTGAGATAATTCCGTAATTTGTAGGTACTATGAAATGGGGCTCTGAATAACGAAAAGGAACTAAAATGATTATGAAACTTGATATTCAGTTAATATTCTCTCAGTTTCGAATATTTTCCTGTGCTGTTCTGTGATGTGCTGATGTTCTATTCCCCTCTCCCCAGCTGGAATTGAGCTATTGACCTAAAATGCCTTATTTATTTTTAACATCTATTTCTTGAAATTTCAGCTTTAACAGATAGACAGGAGAGTGCACTGATTGAAATAATGCTTTGTACAATTCGGCAAGCAGCTGAATGTCATCCTCCTGTGGGAAGAGGAACGGGGAAAAGGGTAGGAGCCAAAATCCTACTTACCTAGAAGCGTGCATGTGGCTGTGTGGGGAAGACTGTGTGGGAAGAAGGAAAAGGTTTTAGGCTGTTGCTGCTGAAGGGATTGAATTCAGAAACTGAGTTTGTCACAGCAGCCTCCAGTGTCTGACAGCCGTGGTTTGTGCACTTTGTCACGACCACGGCACGTGTTTAACGTTGTTTGGACTACTGTATTTGTTTTCACTATTAAAGATATGGAATAGGTTTTAAAGAAGTGTTGGTTGGGAAGAGTCCAAATTCAGTATTTGGAAAAGCTGTAAAGCTTTTCAGTTTTAAAGAGCAAAGTAAGGGAGAAGGAATATATTTCACAACCTCTTTGGAGGGACCACGGTACAACCAATTGGTTTTTCTCTGATGGTGTGAGCTTTAGACAGCCCTTTTTTACTGAGACATTAAGCAGAGAGGAAGGCTGCTTTCAAGACTGGTGCAGCTGTTGTTGAGAAACCCATTCAGGTACAAGCTGAACAATTATTTAGGTGTCTAGTGGTTGGCAACCCTGCCCATGGCAGTGGGATTGGAACTCTGTGATCTTTCAGGTCCCTTCCAACATAAGCCGTTCTATAATTCTCTGATTCTGTGAAATGAATTGAATAAAAACAGATGATTGAAAATGGTAAGCAAACTTAAAGGTTTGCTGATCATGACATTTTCCTGCAAGGAAGGTGATGCTTTTATCTGGGTTGTTGCTTCTGTTTTCAACATAATCTCAGTAGGATAACCTGCAGTTTTGAACTGTATTATCTGAGTGCTGAAAAATTTTATATATATATTTTTTAACATAAATAATTCACAGTGATGGGAGAAGGTTTGTGTATTGGGTTGTCATCTCATTCATGGCAGTGAAAATTTGCTCCAGAGTTGTTGGTTGTCCTTTCTAACAATACCAATACTTCAGGTGCTGACTGCCAAGGAAAAGAAGACCCAATTGGATGACAGAACAAAAATCACAGAACTTTTTGCAGTGGCTCTTCCACAGTTGTTAGCAAAGGTAAGTTTAATTCCATCTCTGTCTGATGGCCTGCTGTTAAAATGCTAAACGGGAGGAGCTTACACAACTCTTCATTTTTTCTTAATAGTTTTTGATTATGTCCCAAGATTTTTTTCATTAAAACATCTTCCTTCCTCATCAATCTTACAGTATTCTGTAGATGCTGAAAAAGTCACCAACTTGCTGCAGTTGCCACAGTACTTTGATTTGGAAATTTATACAACAGGGCGACTAGAAAAGGTAAGGAAACATTCATCAGTGTTTCATGCAAAAGGGGGGAAAAAGCCACAGTCAGTAGACAGACTTCTCAACTGAAATTCAGTCTCTATTCTAGGTGCAGCTTTCTTTATTAAGTGTGGCTTGCTTTATCGAAACCCTCACTGAGGATAAGACCTGAACTTAAGCTGCTCTTGTGTCTCTTTTCTCCTTCTCAGATGCACTGTTTTGCTGCATTATTGAGAAGCAAGTAGCTGGGAGTCATTGGGGTCAAAAAAGGAATAAAATATTTAGTTGCCAGCATAGCCTAAAGGTGATAGAGCAGCAGTAAGCAGCTCAGGGTGAGGAGAGGTGTGTAAGAACAAGTGAAGTTGGTTTCTGTGCTTATGCCTGGGTGTTACGCAACTGAATCTTCATTTATACAGCTTGTAAGACCACGTAAAAATTTTTGTGTGGGTGGGAGATAAATGCTTCAGTGTTGTTTAGTTGTCACTGAAAACTGAAGTGTCAGATAAACCCATACCGACAGTAGCAAATTTTTAATTATTTCCTAAGAAGACGTGAAACCTTCAGGCTTTGACAGGCTTCTGCTTCATTGTAACTTGTGAGTTTTCCTCTGAGGTTCGCCAGGTTTCTGGAACAGCTTTAATCTGTACCATAGTTCTAAGAGAGAGGAGGGAAATAAATAAAACCAAAATGAACTTTTGAAATTCCTGAAGCATTCTGTGTTGTCTGTGTTGTCATAATACCCGTGTGTTTGTGTACTGACATTTCTTTTCCTCGTTGTTGTTGTAGCATTTGGATGCCTTACTGCGACAGATCCGGGATATCGTGGAGAAGCACACAGACATCGATGTTTTGGAAGCCTGCTCGAAAACGTACCATGCTCTCTGTAACGAAGAGTTCACAATCTTTAACAGGGTTGATATTGCAAGAAGTCAGTTGATAGATGAACTGGCAGACAAGTTTAATCGACTTCTGGAAGACTTCCTGCAAGAGGTATTTTAATGTACAGGATCAGCTTCTCCTGCTTTTGTAAATACATCCATTACGTTTTTCTGCCTTCCTATGCAAGTCAGTGAATTAGGGATTTGAAGTGCAGTTCCTTTAGATCAGAACAGTGATTCTTGAATCTGCTTCAGGTCAAGTATCTTTTGGGAATTTGAGATAAATTTCAGATGAAGTGTGTGAAGTGTTCACTCTCAGGCTTTGAAGCTTGTGTAGCTCTGTTGTTGTACTGGGGTTCTCTTCAGATGTACTGGTACCACCAGTCTTGCCACTGATGGTGCATTGCTGTTGATAGAAGCTCAGCATCTCTGGAAAATACTTCCCTTGCCTTCTTTGAATTACACGCAGATGCATTTAATAGCTTAAGAATATTATTTTGTTCCTACACTGTGCTAATTAGAAGAGATAATTTTCTGATACTTTATTTAATGTGACTCGGTGGGTCTCTGACATTCAACCAAAACTTGTTTCTCCTCCTCCTCATCTGTGATAAGGAGCATGGGAAGCTTCCTTGCTAACTTTTGGCCACACCTCTCAGATGCAGGCGGACTTGTGCTGAGCTTTGCTTCTGTCCCTCCTGCTCGTTGGCTAGAACTGGGACTCTACAACCACGGGGTGCATGTGGGCCCAGGAGGGATTGGGTTGCTCCTGGAAAAGGCTGTTATGTCCCCATTTGTGAGGGATAGAAAGAACAGGGGGTAAGGCAAGGAAATGAAGTGTCAAACAGGAAAATGCTCTGGTAGGACTGGTGAAACCCACAGTGCTTTGATAACGTGTGGCTGCAGAACAGTAGCATGCAGGGGACTTGTGTTATCTCTAGTATGCTGATGAGGGTTTTTCGTGACTTTGGGTAGTGTACTTCAATAGATATCTTTATGAAGCTTTTCTTTTGACTGCTTTTCTCTCCTCAAGTGCAAACTTGTCAGAACTTGTGGGAAAATCAGAACAAAACACTTCCCTCACCACTCCCTCTTAAATACTTTTTAGGACTTCCTTTTGTTATTGAATATTGAGGTACTGACCCGTGGCCCAACTAGTCCAGTATCTATTGTCTGACAGTGGCCTCTGCTGGATTCTTCAGAGAAAATGGAAGCACTTACATTAAATGTTGTGTTCAAGTAGCCTAAGTTTCTTTTCTCCTTCTGTTCTTCTACCCCTTCTCCCCCTTGCCCCTGCCCCAGCGTATTTTTGCTTGTGCTGCTGACTGATTTCTAAACATGAAGTCTGATGGCTCTTCCTGCAGTCTGGGGCATGCCATGGATTACCTTCTCTCTCATACTCTTCAAATCCTCTAAAAAGAATACACAGAATTAAGAAATAATTTAGATGCAGTTGCTTTTCACTCTCACCCCATCTCTCCCTTATTATTGCTTTATAAAATTTTTCTCTGTGAAGTTCCCTAGTTTCCTTAGTGTACTCTGTTTGGGATTTCTTACGATATGTTTCTGAAACAGGGGGAAGAACCAGATGAAGACGATGCTTATCAGGTCTTGTCAACACTGAAGAGGATCACTGCTTTCCACAAGTAAGTAGAATTCTGCAAGTACCTGTCAGGGTCCTTGTCATGTAATTTTGGTGGTTGTTGTAGCTTTTGTTATAAAATTGGATAGCTCTAAGTGTTATGCAACTTGTGTTTGTTTTAGTCTGAAAGATGGAGTGTCACGTAGAACACATCTCATCTCTTGAATATATTAAGAAATAGAAAACTGAAATCTTCTGTTTTGTTTTGGGGCTGCATGTGATGTGTGTGTATGTGTATGTACATATGAAAAATGGATACTGAAAAATGTAAGCTTTTAGCAATTACTAACATAACTTTAAATTACAGAAGTGGTGTTTATTTTACATCTCTGCTTCCTTTTTAATGCTTCCAGTGCCCATGACCTGTCAAGATGGGATTTGTTTGGCTGCAACTACAAGCTGTTGAAAACTGGCATTGAGAATGGAGACATGCCAGAACAGGTCTGTAACTAAAAAATGCTCTTTAGGAATGACAACAAACAGCTTTTGTTGCTGACTTTTTTACTGATCTTTTTCATCTAATATGTTGTTTTCTTTTGGATTTCAGATTGTTATTCATGCACTGCAGTGCACTCATTATGTAATCCTTTGGCAGCTAGCAAAAATTACTGAAAGCAGTTCCACAAAGGTATGCCCTTTTCCACATTTTTTAGTAAACAAACATTTGTATGTACCTGTGGTGTCATCAGTTGGGAACTGTGATAGAGTGGATTAAAAATCAGAGGTGTTTATATTAAACACCTGTAGAAAGAGTTCTTCAGAATCGTTTCAGCAATGGAATGCTTGACTTTTAAGTCGTACTATTTCTTTCAATTATTATGTTTTTATTATTGATGCATACTATGGTTAAGTTGATAGAATTTTAAGTCATTTTAGTAAAGAAATGGAATGCCTTTTGTTCTGGCACGGTAGCAGTGCAAAAGAGGAGTAGGAAACCACCAGGAACACAGTAGTCCTACTACT
Source organism: Oreortyx pictus (assembly GCA_036925125.1). Classification (NCBI taxonomy): domain Eukaryota; kingdom Metazoa; phylum Chordata; class Aves; order Galliformes; family Odontophoridae; genus Oreortyx; species Oreortyx pictus. Next base: position 5,256,207 of record JAUPFR010000012.1, read on the forward strand.
CTGAGTAGTTTGAATTTGTTTGCAAACTGACATATTGATGACAAATATGTGAGAAACAAAAGCTGTGAGATAACAAGAGTTTGCACACTGTCACAGTGCTCTGGCTGCTCAGTTTGCTGCAGTCGTGCTTTGCTGCTTTTCACCAGGCCTCTGCTAAATGTTAAAATGTTTTAAATGAAGGCATTTAGGAGGAGGGAAAGTGGATCCTTGTGTCTACTCGGTGCAAAACAGACTGTGGAGTGACATGGTGGTTTGCTATGCAAAGTGCCTAAAGAAAGAAGGCTGGTTTTTGGAAAGCCACTTGTTTTATAACAGGCTTGATGAGTTCCAAAACATTTTGAAGATCTTCTATGTGCATGTATAGATGATTTTAAAAAAAGACTGTGCTCTGGATGCCTATGAGCATTCTTTTATACGCTAGCTTTCTACAGCCTCATAAGAAGGGTGAATGTTGTGCTCTTATTTGCACTGTAGCTGCACTATCTGTTATTTGGGTTACTGCTAATTCATCCATTTTCAGATCTGGAATAAGAAAATGTTTGGGATGTGTTTTTGTAGGGTTGTTCTTTTTTTTCTGAATACTTTGCTATTGTTGCAGTTAAGTTAAGTAAAATATGTTGTGGGCATGTGTCATCATTTTCTGCTGAGAAAAGAAAGTATTCAGTAGCTTACAATCAATAAATTGTGTTTTTAAGTTAATAATCCATTGTTATGATCCCTTTGGTTTTTTAATGCTGGGGATGTATAGATCTTTGCTTTTTTCTTTATTTTAAAGTGTGATAGTGTGAGCATCCAGTGGATGATAGGAGTGGAGAAGCATGCTGCATAACTTGTGCCAACATTTTGTAGTTTTTAGTGGCAGAACATTTGTGTGAGATCACGATGGCTTTTCTTTGTATTTTCAATCATGTTAAGATTTGTTAATCCAGTGGGTGATTGTGGCCTTACTGACTCAGTAATTAGAGTGTGTCAAATAAAAGATTGGTCAACATATGCTGGCTAATGAGCTTAGCATTATAACGCGTACAAAACAGAATGTCTGATACAAAGTGCATACCTACACTGTTGAGAACTCCTTCAGTGAGTGAAGGATTTGGCGGCTTTATTAGCTTATTCCTTAAAAGAGAGCAGCAGTCTGAGTTTTATTGTGAAAATGATTTTGATATCTTAAACCCAAAGTCAGAAGCTGAGCTAAATTTTGAGGAGTTTGGTTAGAAATGAAATTTCACTGGCTGCACGGTACAGTGAAATCTGTAATGCAGTTCAGCAGGAATGAAAAGAACTTACTAGAAAAAGTAGACTTTTACTGATACTGTTTTCTGCTTCTGTATAGTAAAATCTGGTAAATATCCATGAAACATAACTGCAAAGAACTTGAAATGCAGACCCAGAAGTGACCAAATGTAGTGTGCTTGGTTCTCTTACAAAAGTGAACTGCTGACTGCATGCTCTTTGTGAACAGAGTGATGAAGGATGGGGATTACCTTCACAGTATAGGCTCCTTAAGGAAAGCTGTATAGGAAATTTGATTTTTATTACAATTTCAAAGAATATTTTTTTTTATGAAGGAAAGAATATATTCCCGCGTGTAGTTCTCTTAACACTGGTATAGCAATGTGCGTGGTAAAGTTGAGAGAAGAGGTTATATGTACTGAAAGAGTTCTGAAAACAGAGTCTGTCTTACTGAAAGAAAGCAAGCAGCTGCTGCTTTCCGTCCTCCTGCTGAGATTAAATAACACATAATACCAATGTGTTACCTATCTTCTTGAAGGGAGAGACGTGTTTTGTTTTAGACTGCATGGAAGGTTTTATATTTCTCAGGGGTATTCCTTCTTTGTGCGCCCCCGATGCTTGTTTGTAATGTAACTTCCCCAGTTCTGTGTGAGCTAGAATCTGTGTGTGTAAAAGTAATTGATGTAAGGACTCCAAATGAGCTGCTTCACTGTAACTGAAAATAAGTAACTGTAACTCCAAATAAGTTACTTTTAAAAATTATTATTTATTTTCTTTCAGAAGGGAGGAAAGCCCCAGCTCTCATCTGACACTGCACCTTATCCCCAAGCAGTGAAATTAAAAATAAGAAAATCATACCTTGTAGGTGTGTCTGTTGTAGATGCAGCTATCTAACAGCTGTCCTGGGGTGAGCACACAGATCAGTTAACAGGAAAATGCACTCTGCTCTAAAGTTTTTATTACAGTTACTATTTATTTTTCTTAATGAGGAGCTTTGCTAATTTCATCCCAAATTCCATTTCTACATTTACTGCACCAAGAATGACAAAACTGAGGAAACTGCAAGTTTAAGTAATGCAGTGGATTTTCATTCACTGCGTATGAGGTCTGTGGTGTATGGTGGATAGCTCTATGGATGTGCATACACTGCATGTGAATATGAAATTGAAAAAGCAAAACTGTTACATGAAATCCTTTTCTTTAAAGGAGGATCTGCTACGTCTGAAGAAGCAGATGCGAGTGTTCTGTCAAATTTGTCAACACTACCTGACCAACGTAAACACTGCTGTTAAGGAACAGGTGAGTGAGAAAATAAGGTTTTCTAATATGATACTTTTAAAACTATGTGAAAATATGGGCAAGAGAAGCTTCTCAGGTTTATCTAAGAATGTGGGAGTAAGTGTCTTGGATGCTTAGGCTCAGTGCCCTTTCTGCCTGAATATACACTGGACTGTATACGTATTCGCCTTTATTGATTTGTAAACTAACTTAAAACGTCATTCCTTCTAGTAACTTAGCTAGCAGAAATGTTATTTGAAGGTATTTTTTTTATTATTAGTTTTGTTTTGTTTTGATTTGTTTTTTGTTTAATTACTGCTTTTACTTTGTTTAAACAAAGTCTAGGCAGGTCTGCTGTATAAACTTTACAGATTGTCATTCAGATGGAAGAGTTCCATCTCAAAAGTCTTGATTGTCGTGACACACATCTGTACTGGAGCAGCTTGTGGATTCATAGGTTCAGAGTTAGAAGGGATAGGAACACTATACAAAAGACAGAAGTTATCTTTTCTTCTGTGTGAATGTTAACATCCCCACACTTCAACTATGGTGTGTATGTGTTCAAGTACTCAAGACCCACCAAGACAACAGCTTTCTTTTTCTTACTCTAAACATGTAAGGACATACCTGGGTAACTTCTCTTGTTGCTGCATGTAGAGTGTGTTCCTCAGTTCTTCATAGCCCCAGGATTTTGTCTGTCTGGATCAGGAGAAAAAGGTTGAGTAGTTAACATGCATGTGCGTGTATTTATGGATGCATTGTGTGCACAGTAACCTGAGGGATTTCACTGTTGAGAAACAGCATTTGTTTTTCTTGGTCTTCTCTTGGTGCACTTACACAGTGGTCAGTTGTTAACAGAATTAGTTAAGAGAGAATTTGAGACCATCTGTCAAGTGCTTAGAAGCCTCAGCATTGATGCAGTGCTCATAAAAGATGTGATTGGAGCTTGAGATCTAAAGAGATGAGCCATCGAGTGAAGATACAGATTTTGCTTAAGTGTTCCAGTGGATTGCACTCTGATGGCCTCTTCGTTTTACCAAGTCAGTCCCTAATACAGTTGTCTTTTCCATGGAAGAGTTTTTAGCTGAAATTTAAGTCCATAGGTATCTCAGACTTAAAGTATGTAGGTGTTTACTACATGCAAGTAGTGCCTTTTATCAGGTAGTAGTCCATGATTTTTGAAGAAAAATGCAGACATGAAGATGGGTGATGGGTTTTTATTTTTCTTGTGTTTTGAACTGTATTGTGATACTGAGAAAAATACTAGCCTTGAGTTCGGAGAGTGGTTTGGTCAAAAAATGGGTTCAGCTGCAGGGTCTGGCTCTCGTTTGTTCTGTGTTCAAATATTTCTCCAGCCAGAATGTTTGTAGGAGCTTCAGGTTCCACTGAAGTACACAGATTTCTTATAGCAGGGTTAATTCTGAGTAAACATCATGAGCAACATTTGAATGTTAAAACTTAAAATCAGGCCATCTCAGGATGAGAAAGAACCAAGCTTTCTTCCAGATATGCTTGTGATTTAAACAAATAGAAAGCCAGGAGCTCTTTTTGCCACAAAAGGCAATGAAAGCCTGGTTGAGCTTGAAGTTGAAAATCTGGTCTGCTTTGTCACACCGGTGCAGCTTTGCAACTCTTGCTGTAACAACTATGTTTTCTTCCTGGAACTGAATAGGCATGTTCAAAGTCTAAATCACAAGGTGCAGAGTGTGAAAGTGTGAGTAACAAAAAGTACTGAATCCCTCAGTAGGTCTCTTTAAAAGGCTGTGTAACTGAGGCAAATGCCACTGACTGTAGAACTGCCTTAGTTTTGTCCCTTGTGTAGGTGGCTTCCCCCTCTAATCTTAAGAAAGGGGACTTCAAGAGGAATGTATTGATTTCCGTGACTAGGAAAGTGATTGTATTTTCTTTTAAGAGTTTGAGAACAGATCTGTTCATTAAAATGTAAATACTTAAGAGATCAGAGTGATAGCTACATCATGGAGCAGTCTCTTGTCCTGAACAGACTTCTTGGGGGTGTAGTATAGACATTCACGTCCTGTGTCAGATGGACAAGTTTCCCAGCAAAGTGGAAGAGGTGGCTTCCTTTTTTGGAAGCAGGATGAACCTTAGTATCTGAAGGGGTTGAACGGCCTCCGCTGTGCTAGCTGCTTTACCAATTTGATCAGTATTTATTCATTTATTTAATTTTATGAAGCAAGAACTGGACTGTTGTGTGGTTGTTGCCCCAAAGTTCTCAGGTGACCTCGTGTAAAGTGCTTCTAGCAGAAAGTTTCAGGCTCTTCGTGTTCCGTTCTTAAAATGCTTTGATATTTAGGTGTTTTCGTCCATGCAGCACCTTTATTTAGATACCCAGTCTTCATACAGCTGCCTCATGTTGTGTTTTAAGGTCCAGCTGGGCTCTTTGGTTGATTAGGACTTAAGAGGCACCACTGGGCACAGTGGAAATGCATTGTTCTGTATTTAAATAAACTGAAACTGAAATTCACTTTCCAAACAAGTATTTATTCACGTTTCTATCTGACAGGCTTTCACAATTCTGTGTGATGTGTTGATGATCTTCAGCCATCAGATCATGACAGGAGGACGTGACATGTTGGAACCACTTGTTTACACTCCTGATTCTTCACTGCAATCTGAGCTACTCAGTTTTATTTTAGATCATGTCTTCATTGATCAGGATGATGATAATAATAGTGCAGGTTGGTACAAAACTTACATTGCCTTCTAATTAATAATTAATTCATATATTTGTTTGCCTTTGTTGTGCCTTTTTTTTTTTTTTTTTTTTACTTCTTCTGGTAATCATAATTGTGCATGAACATGGAGATAGGTTTGACTTCTAAATGCCAACAGACTGTTGGAAGTATTTTATGTTTTGGGGATGTGTAAGATGATAGAAATTTTGTTCCATGGTGCCAGTATTACGTGTCTCAAGGGGAGAGACTTGTCTGTATGCACTAACGTGCATGGCTGTCAGAATTGAGATGTGATTTTTCTGAATGGGGACCACTGGCCCATATTGTCCTGAATTATACGTAAATTTGAAGTGTTTAAACCCAACAGTTTTCATGTTTCAAACTCTTTCCAGATGGACAGCAGGATGATGAAGCTAGTAAAATTGAAGCATTGCACAAAAGAAGAAATCTACTTGCAGCTTTCTGTAAACTCATTGTATATACTGTGGTGGAAATGAATACTGCTGCAGACATTTTCAAGCAATATATGAAGGTAAATCTGAATCTTAGGGGTGGCACTTCTTAAAAGTATTAAAGTACAGAAACTGATTTTTTTTATTGTCATTTAATTTTTTCCTTCTGAGGTAACTGATTCAAAGCATGAAGTCTACAAAACTCCGAAGCAGTTTGTAGGCCTAGTAAACTTGCTCCTCCTTGGGAAGGGAAAAGTGCCTGAGTTGGTTTCACAGTTCCCACATAGGCAGTGGGGAGAGAAGAAAGAAACCTGATAATTATTTTAAATTTGGTTCTAATAAATGTATTTTCTTAAGTATATCTGTTTGATGGTCTATTTTTAGTTCAGCTACAAGTTTATCAAGCTTTTTTAAGAATCTTCTCACAGAGATAAACTTTATGTCTGGCTTCATGAAATAATTTAAGCTTGAATTTTTTTGGAGGAGAAAAGAAAATTGATTTGCAAGTTTTCTTCCTTCCCTCCCCCCAGGAAAGAATGTGCTCTTTATATCTGTTTCTGTCTTTGTTAAATATAAAATCCCTCCTTAGCTCCTGAGATTCACAGCTGCACAATGAGTTCTCATTTTGTGAACATGTTAAAACTTTGCTCCTCAGTGATTACATTAAAAAAAACCTTAATATCTGGGCAGCCTGCTTTTGCCTGAGTGCCCTAAATATTTTTTTAATCACTAAGTAACTAATTGGGTCTTCATTGAACTTCAGATACTTTAGAAAATGAACAGGTAACTGTCATCATTGGAAAAATGGCTATGAAGTTATAAGTGCTTACATTAAGCAAAGAAAATAAAGAAGTAAATAAATAAAACAAAAAACCCTTGCCATCAGAGTCATAGGAGCTACTAAAAAGATTACATTCTAATCTTGTACCCTGAAGGTGGCAAACATGTGTCATTAACAAATGTGTCATGGCCTTGAAGATAAATAGGTCATTCTACCTCTAAAGTAATACCAGTGGCATTAAACCATAATGCCATGTACAAGCATGAACATGTTAGTATTTTTTTCCTTTTCAAAACGTCTGAGTTCTTTCAAATGTAATGTGTTCAACTAAAATCAAAAGTTAACCTATTTTGTGTTTTTTTTCCCTAGTATTACAATGACTATGGTGATATTATTAAAGAAACAATGAGCAAAACCAGGCAGATAGACAAAATCCAGTGTGCTAAAACACTTATTCTTAGCTTGCAGCAGGTAAGAATCATTTACAATATTTTATGCATGAAATTCCATACAGTAAGTCACGTGTTGTTGCTTAATAGCTCCGGTGAGCTATTAAGGATTAACTCTTAGGATAGTTAGGGAGAAATAGGGTCAAATTGAAACACTTTTTGTGCAGCTACTTGAAAAACTGGTGGAAGTTTTCCTGTGTTTACCGACCATTTCCCTACTGAAAAGTCTGTAGGAGAGCCCTGTACATACGAAACATAGCAACTGTGTGATACCTTGTTATTCTCAGTCAAGAGTTTAAGCCCCAAATGAAGAGATGTGTCATGAAATTTCTGGTTTACCTATTTGTGAACAGATGAACAAGGCAGAATACTTCCATGTTGTGTTGGGCATTGCTTCCCAGCACTCTTTAAAACCAGACTTTGTCATTCAGTGTTTCTTAATGTGTGGTAGGGATTTGAAATCAAATCGTGTTTTACTACTCTGTGCAGTAAATGAGCTTTTGTGAGAAATTCAGTCAGCAGTTGGATTCGTCTGCTCACATGAGCCATCTCCATGAATCTTACTTATAGTACTGAGGAGATCAGACCAGCAAAGCACGTCACTGCAAGCCACTTTAATCCAATGTAGATCTTGGCTGTTGTTGAAAGGAAAAAGATAGCCGAGTTTGTCCTCTTTTCCCACCCCTACATTTCAGTGCTAGAATTCATGAAGCTGCAACCACTGTGGGACACGATTTAGTGAGAGCTGTTGGTGATGGGTGAATGGTTGGACTGGATGATCTTACAACTTCACCTTGGTGATTCTGTGATTGATCTAGTTGGGAATTAACCTGAAAAAATCCTTAATGAAGCCCCTCAACTGATTTATCCATATGGGTGTCATACAGGAGAAGGATGAGACCTTTCTTTTTTGTAGCAACATGACTTTAGTTGGTGGATCTACAACACAAAATATGCAACTGAAGTCTGTGTTCTCCTTGAGCAGGTTTTGCTGACTTCTCACCAGAGTTTGCAACCATTTGTGACACCAGGAGAATTCTACCATTGTTAATCTTTCTGACTCATAAGCAACCTGCCCCTTATGTTTTAAGTGTCAGACAGAGAAAGTAGATGTAATAAGTACAATTTCATGCAAAAAGGAAAGCAGTTACATTATCCTGATAGAACAGTAAGAATGGTGACATGAAAGTACCCAGATGTTTAACAGTATTTGTACCTTCCAAGTGTAAAAGCTCACAACTTACCCACCAACCAAATAAAAGCCACTAAAGCAAAACCACCTTAAACTTGTAAGCTAGCATTAAAATAGAAACTGAGAAGAAACACTAAAAGTGATAGTGCATAAAGAGAATAACTGAGTTGGAGCGAGCTGCAGCAGCATAAAGAAACTATGCTGTTATGGTCCAAGGTCGACTGAGTCTGGTTTTAGTTTATTTTCTTCATTATTCTCGTTCATGGAAAATGTACAAAAAATGAGTTATATAGGAGTAGCAGTTTGACAAACTGTAATAAAAAAGCCATGTTAGAATTTAGCCCTTTTGTTTCTTCCCTGTTCGTGTACACACTGGGGAATTTTAGAACGTCCAACTTGGGGAAGTGCTGAAGTCTGTTGCCTGACATATTTGTCTTGATGTTATTCTTCAACTGTGCATGGCTGTCCAAGCTTATCTCAGACAAGAGGAGCCTTAGCTTTCCTAAGCCCGCATGTTTGCCTTTTGGGTGTAAGACTGAAACTTAACTTTATAAAGTTTGGTACAAAACCTGTCATAATCTTTTTTTGAAATAAATTAAAATCTCCTCTTTCATTTCAAACAGCTTTTCAATGAAATGATTCAAGAAAATGGTTATAATTTTGACAGATCATCACCAGCATTCAGCGGCATAAAGGAACTTGCTCGACGTTTTGCTTTAACATTTGGACTGGATCAGTTGAAAACAAGAGAAGCTATTGCTATGTTACACAAGTAATTGTGTGCTTTGTATTACTTCCACGTTTATAAATGCTTCTTGCTTAATGTGATTAAAATATATATTTTTTTAGTCTAATGCAGTTAGTTTAATACAAACTGCATCAGCACTAGAGATGTTAGTTTTACATACTTCCTATGCTGGAAATAGGTTATGTCTGTGTTTCTGTCCTTCAATTAAACCCAGATGTTAACTAATGTCACTGTCATTTAGGGTCATTGCATCAGGCTGTATATGATGGCAGTGTTGATGCTGTCATGAAAAAGCATTTTGAATGTCTTGTTCACAACAGTAAAAACTGATTGATGCAGTTATCAGTGGTGGTGATCTTTACCATGTGCAGGAAACTTGAAATGTGAGTTGAGCATTAGGACAGGAAGAGTGTGTCCACATTCAAACCCTGAATTATGTTCACATCTTTTTTGCTAGAATGTGCAGACAGTGATTGCTTTCTTGAACTAGGAAAGAAGTGTTCAGTGTTGATAGCTCCCAGTACTTAGAGCTTTTTCTACAGTTTGATCCTCATGTAACTTGTTTTTTAATGTTTTCTTAGGGATGGCATAGAATTTGCCTTTAAGGAGCCTAATCCGCAAGGTGAGAGCCACCCACCTCTGAATTTGGCATTTCTTGATATTCTGAGTGAGTTTTCCTCCAAACTTCTCAGGCAAGACAAAAGAACAGTGTAAGTATTTTCTTGGTAACATTAGTATTTGTAATGTTAGCCATAAAAGGTGTGAGTCTGGATGGGCATGTATGTGTGTTGCATTAACCTAAAATAGAACCTCAGGAACATAAATACAACTTCACAGTGATGCAGTCAAATACAGTCGCAAGGGATGCATTATATTTATCCTTGTTTTCTCACTTCATGGTGGATGAATAGAAGTCATATTCTGTATTCCTTGTTATCAGGCAGTTTTGTTGAGCTGGTGAGGAGTCTTGGGTGATCGTTTCAGTAGTTACTTATCTTGATGAGTTAACGTTGTGTTGCAGGTATTTTGCATCTTTCTAATTATTTTTTTCCATTTAAAGGTATGTTTACTTGGAGAAGTTTATGACCTTTCAGATGTCTCTACGAAGAGAAGATGTGTGGCTTCCTCTCATGTCCTACAGAAACTCTCTATTAGCTGGTGGGGATGATGATACTATGTCAGTAATTAGTGGAATCAGCAGTCGAGGGTCGACAGTAAGAAATAAGAAAACAAAGCCAGCAACAGGGAAACGGAAAGTACCTGAAGGTAGAACTTCTTCTCAGTTCAAAATTTACTAGAGCAGATACTTGGAAACTGTATTTGTTGATCCCTATTTGTTAGCTTGAGTGAATTGGAATGCTTTAATTTTTTGTTTGTTTGTTTGATTGTTTTTTTTTTTGTTTGTTTGTTTTTTAAACAGACTGACTTTGTGTGTGCCTTAGTGGAAAAACCATTTATCTGAGGAGTTTGGATAGCATTAACGTTGGGGCACAAAAAGAAATAAAGGCACTACACTGTGTTAAGTTACAGAAAATGAAATTATTTTGGGTACTAGCCCGGGCTTTTGGGGTCACACGTGAGAATTTGTGAACAGAAATTACAGAAATTGTTTCTCAGTAAGAATGTTTCTCACTACATGCATTTGTTAGGTTTACACATTCTGTTTTAGACAAGTTCGAAGGGGTTTAATACCCAGTGTTTCCTTCTAGCTGAAGAAAGCAGCAGTAGTGACAGTATGTGGATGAACAGGGAGCAGACAATGCACACACCAGTCATGATGCAGACACCTCAGCTTACTTCCACAATAATGAGGGAGCCCAAGAGATTGCGACCTGAAGAGAATTACATGGGTGTCTATCCTATGCAGCCTGAACACCACCAAGCTCCACTTGATTACAAGTACGTAAACGCGTAGGTCTGCATTGTGTTAGTGTTCATACACAAAACAGTGTTTGTTTAAAATAGAATAATGGTCTTTTTAAGCACGCAAGTAACGTGGATGTTGGCTCAAAGGCAACAGGAAGAAGCCGCACGACAACAACAGGAGAGGGCAGCGATGAACTACGTCAAGCTGAGAACCAACTTGCAACATGCTATGTGAGTGAGAGTGCAATGTTACTGTGGTAGTTTGGGAAGGGTGTATTAAACACAGTGTTAGTCGTATGTATCTTAAGAAGACACATGTTCTAATCTTTCAGTACTATTTTTCTGCCTGTGCAGAATATTTGACCTAAAATTGACAAAAAAGCTGACAGGAGTTCTGCAGAACTAGATGTCCAGTTGTATATGTTGATTGACATGGAGATCTTCTGTAGAGCTTCCCAGCCTAAACAGACATTCCTTCTTGCCTTGTCATATGGCATGGGAGAAAAGAACTAATTCATTTATCTGCTGAGCATGAATATTTTCACGGAGAGCTCTGAATTAGATGTAGTTCCAATCTGCTTGTCAATTCCTCCAGCCTCTCAATACCCATTTGGACTAGTCCCACAGAGTTCCATAAGTTGATCATTAAGCCATTCTCTGTTATTCTCTTGGAGTCTTGTAGCTTTTGAATACTTCCTTTAGTAGCACTTAGGCATTTATAGAATTACTTAGTGTTTGTCTAATGGAATTGTCATTTATTGGCAGTTTTTTACTGAACGTCAGCATTTTACATACTCATATAAAGCTTAAGTGCTAAACAATGCCCTTTTTCTTCTCCCTTTCAGTCGGCGTGGCACAAGTCTAATGGAAGATGACGAGGAGCCGATCGTTGAAGATGTGATGATGTCATCAGAAGGGCGAATTGAAGATCTCAATGAAGGCATGGATTTTGACACCATGGACATAGACCTAGTAAGAAACTGCTCGTCCTTTTAGTTGGGTTTGGATTTGGATTTCTGCTTTTAAAGTAAGGAGGCTGGAATCAAATTTTCCTTCTGGTGAAACAAAATAATTGATGTTCACCTCTGCGTTCTTAAATGTCTGTGCCACTGCATGCATGTGTGTGCCATTTTATTTCCAACTGCCACAGAGAAATCAAACACTTCTCTAATAACAGCATGAGATGAGAAAGTCTGTGCCTTATAATTTCTTATCCCTTAAGGCTTAGCTTCATTTATTACAGTAGAAATACCCCACATGGATGTTCTGAAATGGCTGTTAAGGTGTTTATTTGCATACTTTTATAGCCACCATCGAAGAACAGGAGAGAAAGAACGGAACTAAAACCAGATTTCTTTGACCCCGCTTCGATCATGGATGAATCGGTAGGTTAACTCACGTAAGAGGAAATAGTATTAAATCAGTCTTACAGTTACAGCACTCTCTTACTTCAAGTTTTAAATGGGAAGAATGCAGTCTTTACACTGCCCTCAGTAGCTCGTTTTGGCAGACTGGAACAACTGATGAAATACTTTTCGCTGTAATTCAGCTTTATAAATTCTAAGGTACTTATAAGTTTATAGGATTTTTGTTCTTAATTCTTTACATATAGCTATGTCAAATTCGGAAGCCTTTATATCTGAGAAAAAATTGCACAAGTTAGCAGCAAAGAGCTTAAAATAAAAACAACAAAAACCTGCATACACAATAATAAAGCAACTTTCCTGTTACGATGACCTTAGCTGAGTGACTCTGATGGCGTTACCGATTGTCAGTGTTGGATTGTTTGGGATTTTTTTAAATGGCCATATTAACTTTTACTCATAAGTAAGATAATGAAGAAAATAAATATAGAGACAATACAGATACGTGCTGATGGAGATGAGAGGTATTTTTTCTTTCCGTATAAAGTTTTAGGTCCAAAACATCCGAAGTCTGTAGTTTCTGCTTGCAGTTGCCCTTTTTTCCGACTTGATAAATCTGCAGTCTCTATTCTCTTTTAAAAAAACTGCATGAGGGATTCCTTCTGTCTTGAACCACTTGTAATGTATGCAGCCATTTATGACCTTGTGTAGCTGGTACAAAATTACACTGGAAATAACAAGCTGCAGCAACCCAGCAGAGGACAGTACAGCAAGGCTTCCTGGGAATCTTGGACAGCTTGGTGGAATTTGGAAGACGGTTACATATTTTTACACTATTGTTGCAGCATGAATCTGTTCTTGTTACGAGAGAAGAAAGTCTTAAATACTGTTTTAAATGCAAATCCATATATTTTGTGCTAGTACTATGGAATCAGGTTAGGTTGTGCATCTAGCTGTTGTGTGTTCCGTTCTGGAAGTAACACCCAGAAAGTTAGCCAGTTTTCTGACTTTCTGTTTTAGAATTGTTCTTCCCTTTCTCAATTTTAGTTCATTGGTCTGTGAATTACCACTCGTTTTGGTTCTGACAGCACCGGAAATTTGATCTTCTGCGGGTGCATCTCACTCCATTTCAGTAAACTTTCAGCTTTTCAGTTTCAAAACATTAAGAATAGGTTTAGTCTGTTTACTGTTAGCTAGTTTTCTTCCCTGTTACTTTATTTCTCATTTGTTTTACCGTCATCCCGTGTAAGCCCAGGATTTGCTAGGCACTCGTTAGCTGCAGTTCTGCAGCATCTCCACATGATGGCAGCCAGCTACAGCCTCACTGCTCCGAGCTTTGGGAGGCGGTTCTGAGGCTCTGGCGGGGTCCTGCCTCTGTGCCAGAAGAAGCTGTAGTCCTTCCCTGCAAGGAGGGAGAAGCGGCACGTACTGAAATAAGTCTGTACGGTCAAGGGGACACGATCTAGCAATTCTCCCTCCCAGCTGGAACATAGCAAGGGTCGTTGGCCTGGAACCAGGGCTGCAGAAAACAGCTGCATCACAGAGGAGAGCTGCTGTTTAGCATAAACTCCACCTAGATGAATTTAACGACCTAAACAGGAAAGCTCTATTAATACTAATCTGTCTTCAAGTAGAGCTGTGGCTGATCACTGGGTATTTAAAATGTTTAAAAACCAACCAACAAAACAATATCAAGAAATACCCTCTGAGTAAAGTTACTTGTTTTACTCATATACATATGTGGAGTTGTTGCACGTGATTCTAACAGACGTGCTGTATCTAACTTAGTCAGATGCACGTGGTGTATGGTCAGAATTTTAGACTGTCTTTAGTCCATCCAGTTATTCCTGGCACCAGTGGCACTTGTGTCATAGTGCACTGTGTTTGTAGGACGCAACTGAAGTGAATTTAATGCCAAGATCAGTAAAAGTAGGTTGGGAAACAGATAGATGAGAACAGCAGTGTTGAAGGTCCAGAGAATTGCTCACGTCTCCATGGATCTTACTGACTTACAGGGTGTGGCAAGAGCTAGGACAGTCGCAAGATCTGAAATGTTTTTTTTTTGGCACATCACTGACGATACACGCTTTTATTGGCACAGGAGATAATGTGGTTTGCTCCCACATAGGAAATGGAATCTGATTCTTTCCATTTAATCATGTAGCGTTCTGAAGGACGGTGCTTTTAATTCTGGCTGGTTACGGGTGTTCTGGTTTGTTCTACTTTTTCTCTCCTTTCCTGGCAGAAATGATGTTTCAATGCAAAACGTGAGGCTGTTGTCCTGGCTTGCTGCTGCAAGCTGACCTGTGGTCAGGGACACGGGCATGGCAGCAGCCAGCACGTGGGGTACTTTGTCTCAGGCTTACTTGCTAGGAACTGCACACTTGATTTCAGGTGAAGGCCTATAGAATTGCCGTTGTCAGACAAGTCTAGATGAGGCAACTAATGAAAAATGACTTTGTGATTATTATCTGAAGTAATTAAAGCACAGTTTTTTATCGCATTCCTTCTGAATCTAGTTTGTTTCAAGTGTGGGGAAGGAAAAATTCCAATGAGCAAGGGGCCCTTTCCATATTATGCCATGAATCAGAAGCATGGTGGATTTGGTTTGGAGGAAAAATAAACTTACAATGCCTTAACGTATCTTGAAGTGTCTTAATCATAACTCATATCTTAATTGCTTTGCTTTTGTTAAATGTGTAGTAGACTACCAATTGACACCGTTTCTAACTTTTTTTTTAGGTTCTTGGGGTGTCAATGTTTTAATACCAGAACAGCAAATAAATCAGTGGTGAAGTCATTTTCTAAGTGGAAGAGGAAGTTTTTCAATACAAAATTGTGGTAGATACAGTGAAATTCTGAACAGATTTTTCTCTAAGGAGAATGACATGCTTTCAAGATCAAGTGCATTGAAGGGGCAGTTTTGTTTGCCTGGAAAAAATAAAAAAAAAAAGAAAAAAAAAAGAAAAAAAAAAGAAATGTAAAGGACAAGTAAACAATTTGAGGATAAGCTACACTTTTTTGTTGGAAAAATCAATATTTTATTTATGTGCTATCAGTTTATTTCCGGATCATAAGAAGTATTCCCTCTTAGTTTTAACCTAACAGTCTGAGAGGTGTTTGGTACAGATTTGAGCCCCTCTCTTCATACGTTTGCTGGCTATACTAAATAATCACGAGCTCTGCTGGATTGCCGTTCACATCCGCGCAGTGAAATAATAGTTGGATTGATTTTCTTACGCTGATAGAACCAGAAGAGTGTCAGTATTTTAAATCAAACTTCAGCAGCAGAATGTTTGTCTGGATGATGAAAAGCAGAATTCTGAACGCTTTTTGATCTCAAACACTTCTGTTCCAAAAGCTTCATGCTTGCCTTCTCAGAAAGGTGCGGAAACTGCGAGCGGCCAGAACGTAACAGGTCTCAGTCATGCTTGCCCATTTCCAACCCTGAAAGTTTGCTTGTCCTTTAAGAAAAATGTAATGTTGTGAAATTCCTTCCAGTAGTGCCACTGTATTTTGTCTCCAAATAAAAGAAGCTTATTGTAGTATGTTTGCAGAAAAATTCTAAACAAAAATTATACAGCTTATTAGAGTGTGGGAATAGGGATCTAAATTTTAAATAAAATTATATATATATATAAATTGGTGCTGATTTTATAATTGCGCAGTTTGTTTAGTTTTTTCTTACTTTTAAATTCCAACTTAAAATTATGAGGTTTCAGAAATATATTGAAAGTTTAACAATGTTTAAAAATAGAAGAGCATGAGAACTCATGCTTTAAAAATGATTTTTAAATTTGTATTTTATATTGTTTTATCTATCTGTCTTTGCAAGCAGTCTTCAGGTTAAAGATACTTCTAACAGGTTACAGTACATTTCCTCTGTATGTAAATTAGATTGGATAATAGAAATTCATAAACAACCCATAATCTCCTTTGAAAGCTAAGCTTTAAAGTTCATTTTGTGTCCATTCACAAATAAATCAAATTTGGTCTAAAGCAGAAAGTGGATCTCTGCCATTCTGACATCGACTCATTTTGCAAGGCTTAGGCAGCTAGACGTCATTTTAAAGGAAATATTAACTTATATTGCATATGTATATTTTTTGTCAGTTGTCTCTCAGTTCTCAAGGTATATTATTTTAATCATTCCATGCCTTAATACGCTTGCAATACAAGGATCTCCCCGAGCGGGTGAACGCAAAAAAGGCTTCCTGTTTTTAGACTGGGAAATTCGACTCTGGGCTGTGGTAGCCAAAAACCATGGGTTATCTAAAGGATCACCATCGGGCATAACTATCTCACTAAACCTCGGGATAACGACAAACTCGAAACTAGCTCTGCCTAACTCATTCTACATAAATAAATACTCACGTCTAAAAGTACTGCCTATATTGTTTTTCACACCACTGCATTTAATAGAACTGCTGAGAGGACTGTATATATGATTTTAAACTTAAGTTGATTTTTCTTACTCTTGAAGGAGTGTTTCTTTGTGAAAGCAGTTCTTACAGCTTTGTTTTCAACCAGCTAAAAATGTTTTATATATTTACCTTAACCTGTTGTCCTCCACATTCTATTGTCCTAATTGTACTGTTTTCTGATTTGTATTTATGTCTTGAGACAGTAACTTTTTGAATAAAAATAAACCCGCAGTACGTCGTATGTTTGATCTTTTTAAATCGGGGATAGGGGAGGACGGCGAGGAGCGGGGAGCGAGCGATGCAAATGTTATGTTTATAGAAACGGGAAGCTTTTTCCATGTCTTTTAAGTGTTTGTCTCAGAGTTGGGATAATGTATGGAAAACTGCACTGTTTTATATTTGTAATAAATTGTACAAGTTTTTAAAATGTGAATAAAGCACTAATTGGGTTAATAATTTAAAGCAGAAAAGTTATGCAATCATGATTGTTTGAAATAATGCTTTGAGTTCAACTTGTTAAAAGAATCAGCGGTGTAAATACGGAGTGAGCTTTTCCAGAGGTTAGTACCTGCAAATAAAATTTTTAACCTTTGTACGCAACTTTTACACGCCAAGAAATGGATGCTCAGTTATTTTTGTGTCCCATCTTTTAAAGCTGTGCCCACAGCCCCCGTGCTGCTGTCCTTTTCCTCCCACCTTTCACCGCCCGACGTTCTTCAGAACGCTTTTAGATTCCGATCGGCTGGAATGCAGCTGGCTGTACACGCTGCTCCTGTGCATCACACACCCCGTAATGCTGTCAGCTTAACTGGCGAGGCAACAGGGAAATGTGGGGGGACAGAGCTCCTCCACGTCCTTGCCTCCAACCCCCAGCTGCCCTCGCTGCCCCAGCCCCGTGCTGGAGGCTCCGTTCTGCTGGAAGCCCTGGAGGGACTCCGTGTGAGGGCTCACTGATAGTGCTCCTCATCCCTGCTGGTGTCACGGGATGGGCTTTTCTGCTCCCTCGCTCCAAGCTGGCTAAATTCCTGGCTACATCTTGCTGTGAGTTCGGTGCTGATGTCACGTGGAAAACGGTCTCGGTGGGTGTGAGGTGGTGACGCTGCTCAGCGCCTGCTGTGGCCAGGGGCGTTCCGGTGCTGATGCTGTCAGTGGAGGAAACCCAACTTAGGGATATGTGATAGAAGTGTAGAGGATGACAGACGCTTCAGAGAAAGTAAAGGCCGTCCTCTGGTTGACTGAAGAGAAGGTATTGACACTGCATGAAGCTGAAAGGAGCAGTCATCACATACTCTGTAACAAAGTGTTTCCTGATATTAAACAACCAAAGACAATATAAGAAGCTCCCGATTGCTGTTGTTTCCCCCCCCCCCCCTTTGAGTGGTGCGTTCCTGATCTCACGCAGCTTGTTAGGGTCAGTAAATTCACTTCTTCTCTGATCCTGAGGCAGTCACCGCATCGCATTGTTACTCTGCTCTGTTTTGCAGATAGTTTGTGTGTGCATTTGTCACAGCACACAGCTTCCCAGCCCCCGTCCTGCTATCGCTTCCTGCTCACAGAACACCGCTCTTGTAGGGATTGTTTCAGCCCACAGCTACTTTATTTTTCAGTGGCCTGATTAATGTCACAGCCTCCTTTGTCCATTGGAGTTTCATTTAGTGAAACCGGCAGAATTCTGACAAAGTTCAGATCAGTTCCTTAAAAATACACTCAATTCCTGCTTAAATGTTTTGACTGCTTTAGTTGTAGCTCAGTTTTGCATGGGTGCCCCATCCCTGCGGACACCCCAGGTCGGGCACGGTGTGCTCAGAGCACCTGATGGAGCTGTGGGTGCTCCTGCACGGTGCAGGAGGGTCAGACCAGGTGACCCTTCAGAGGTCTTCTCCAACTCTTAAGGATTCTGTGTCTCTATTGCAATGAATTTCATGCTGCCGTGCTGAACTTCTTAGGGTAAATCTTAATCTTTACATATATAAAAATAAATGTGCATTTAACCACTGAACTTAAGCTTGCCATGGATTTTGGTCGCTGAGTGCTTTCCAGTTAGGGATTCGGTTGCTTTTAGCGCTGTGGTGTTTGCAGTTCTTGCCAGGTTTTGTAGGTGGAAATCACAGCAGCAGCGCAGCGTGCAGAAGCTCTGTGCCCCTCAGCCTCCCCAGAGCACATCAAATGGCTGTTTTGGTGTCTGTCTGCCAGGACCCCACGTTAAAACTGTTATTATCTCAGAGGATACGTTCGCTGCTCTGTGATGAGATCGTGAGCTGCACTTCCAGTACTGCCAGTGAAATCTGTGTTCAGCTCCTGACAGCTTGAATGCTGCACTTCTGCAGAAGGTTCGTTAAGCTCCGTACGGAAACAATAACTGTTCCGAGGGCTCCCTCAGATAAGGAGGTGTGAAGTCAGTAATTGCTTCTCGTGAAATCATTCAGGTTACAGAGCGAAGGGTTTGGAGGAGGCTGCAGGGCTCAGTGCAGGTCCTGTGCCGTGGTGAGCACAGCTCCAGGCTGGGTTGGGTCGGCTCAGGGTGCTGGGGCTCCATCTCAGCCTTCTGACGTCGTGCTGCCAGGCCGGGTGCTGGGTGGTGTGCTCGGAGGGGGAGTGCAGCTCTCATTCAGTGCTGCACAGTACGGCTGTGCCAGGAAGCCATGCAGTTTGCCTCTGCTTCTAAGCAGCAGTTAAACCACAGTTCCTGAGTGACATACGTGCAGATCTCTCATTATTTCGGCACGCTCTTTTCACGGGTTTATATTCTTTTTAGGCTGTTGAGCCTCCACCAACAGCAAAAATGCAAACCACATCCACTTGTTTTTGTTACCGTGTACAAAGGCGCTGTGGGCCGTATCTATCTGGTCTGTTCTGAGTGCTTTTCGGCTTAAAATACCGAGCTGTCTTTCACACAGCTGGCCTGGAGCATCACCTGACAAAGCCTGCCCTTCCACTACTTCTGGCGCTGGCGTGTGGTCTTCTGCATCTTGAAAAGCAATGCTCTTTTTGCATTTTGGGGGGCTTTCGTGGGCTCTCCCACTGCAGCTGGGAATGGCAGTGTGCCACGGACCCAGGTTGGATTGGGGGAGGCTCTGTCGGTTGCTTTCATTGTGTTGGAGGTCCTGAGGGGGTCGCAGTTTTAGGGCAGATCACATAAGCGCAGGTAGCTGGAGGAGCCTGTGTGTTTGGACTACCAGGAGCTTGTTTAGGGACGTTTCCTTTTTCTTGCTCATTTCAATATCTTGTACTTGGTGAAAGCAGCTTGTCTGAAGTGCCGTGGAGCTAAAAGGAACAGATGCTCTACTTAAAGTTGCTTTCATTAGAAATTCTTTTTCTTTAACCTTGCAACACTTCATCTTCCACTTGAGAGTGAGTTGTACCTTGCACAGTGCCCGGGCTCACCCGGGCTGGGCGCGTGGATCTGACAAGAAGCAGCGTGAGTCCTAAGGAGGGGATTTCATCAGTTTGCATTACCTTCCTTTCTTTAGGATTTGTGTTGCATTTACCAAAGAGAACATCTCGTTTATGTTTGCTGTGGTGTGCTGCTGTTCTGCCGCAGATTGTGACACATCCATGGGTGCTGTGGGCGTACGGTGTAGAAGTGTCATCCCTGCACATTTGTTGCCTTAGTCTGCAGGATTAGATCTGGGTCACGCTCCTTTAATAACGTTGAAAGGATGTGTCGTTTGGACATTTGTTGAATCCCTGCCTCCAAGGAAGTTCATAAATATATGTAAAATCTCTTATTCATATAACAGCAAGGGATGGCGTGCGGTATGATCCAGCTCATTGGAAATTGATAGGGGTGGTCAGCGTGAGCTGGGCGAATGCAGGCAGCTCTCACCCGCCTGCACGGTGAGGGAATTCATTTTTCATCAGAAAAACGTAACGGAGAAGTAAAGCTGCTTGGTTCTGGGTCGAGACTTTGAGAGCGTGGCATGCAGGGAATGAATGCTGCGTCAGCACAAGGTCTGCCTCCTGCCAGGCAGGGCGAGAGGAGCGGGGACACTTCTGGTGATGGGGCCCTCTTATTCCTCTGCTAAAGCGCTGCTGTAGATGTGGCAGTTGGGCAGAAGTTTTCATCGTGGGGTAGTGAAGTGCAGGGGAATCTGCTTTATGGAACTGTCCTCTGTCACCTGCGTGCGTGTAACAAAAGGATTATTTCCCGAGTTTTAAGAAGTGATCCTTTTAAACGTTTTCCCTTACAATTGTAAAGTGCGAAGGCGAAGTGCGTGCAGCCTGGCTGGGGAGCTGGGGCTTTCAAGGCAGATGCCTGTCTATCAGGTAAACTCTTGGTACAGCTGATTGCAGAGAGTTCTGCTCTCAGAAGAGGATGCGAGCAATTATGCAAAGTGAAGCTCAAGTCAGTAACACCACGCAGCTCGAATCACTGCAAAGGTGTTCTCAGAAGCGGCTTGCAGAAGTCGCATGAAAGCCTTAATTCTGCTTGAGTACCGTGCCATTCAGGGCGAGATTCACGTGGCTCTGAGTGTTGGATATGGATGAATAATGTGTGGTAGTGCACTCACTCAGGTTGGTCTCTGATTTGTTTGAGCACCAGGTGTTTTTTCAGTTACTTCTGGTAGGGCTGACCCTTGCTGAGCTTCACGGATTTATTTTCCTGCCACCCTTCTGAAATATGGGAAGCTTTCCTGGTTGCCTTCGGTCCATACTGAGGTGGGAGTGATTTGTTATCCTCATCTCCTGCTTAGGGAGCCAGGGCTTTTGAATGGTGTTTCGGTACAGCTCGTAGAATCAAAACACATCACTGACTGAAGCGCGCAGCAGCGTTAGGGCTTTAAGACAGCCCCTGATCTCCAAGCTGACTGAAAAGTTGCAAGCAGACATCTGCAACGTCCAAATATCACACCGTCCAGAATGTTTGTTACACCATCCAACCTCAGTGGTAATCTTACAATAAGACTGAAGGAGTGTAGGTCAGCAGAGAGCTCTGCAGGTGACGTAGCTCAGCATCCCGTGGAAGCTGGGCCATCAGCTGCACCCCCTTACCAGCCTGACTGGAGCAGCTCCTCCGTCAGAATTTCAAGGCAAATATATCGTACTCTACATCAATATGTGACTGCTTTAAGGGAGTGTTTAGTGTCCTGGCCGTGCTCGCTGTGTTACTTGGTCTCACAAGGAGGGTTGCTGTGGGAGGTGCAGCCCCACGTGTGTGGGTCAGAGATTCCAGGTGAGAGCTGCTGTGTCCCTCTGGAGCTGCCCTGTGTGGTTCGTGGCTGTCGGAGCCTTACATGGGCTGCCCTTCTGTCTGAAAATGAATTAATTGTTCCGTTTAAGGGGGGCAAATTCTGTGTCTCGGGAGAATATTCGTATGTTCGGAAAATATTGGATTACAGGAACCTTTAATGGAAATAAAGAGCCAGTGGAGCATGAAGATAAAACAGGAGATGTTTGTGCGCTGAGAGCTGGGAAATTTGAGAGCAGGTTGTATTTCTCAGTGCTTCTGGGATGTGATTTACAGGTGTTCACTGGGAACTGCTGAAGTGCTGCACCATGGCTGTGGTGAGGACGTGGATTCCTGTGTAGCTGGCAGGGACAGGTCGGTGGTGGCCGGCTTCTGGGGAGGGGGATTTCAGGGCTTTTCTCAGATACCGGGGAGAGAATAGTTTTTATTCAGGCTTAAGTGCAACATAAACACGGCTGCCTTCATTCTAGGACCCAAAGTAGCACAGAGGTGTGAGTGGTGGTGTGTTACACCGTGCAGGTGCCCTGTGTCTCCCCGCAGAGATCCTCCAGCTGCCTGATAGATGCCCGTGCTTCTGCAGTGTAAAGCGATCTGCTGCGGGCCTGCGGCGGTCCTGCTGGGTGTCAGGAGACGCACGGACACCAGGATGGTTCTGTTTTGAGACTCAGACCAAATGTTCAATCCCACGCTCCTACCGTGATGCCTTCTGGGGCTTATTTTGTGTCCTTACAGACACACAGAGTTCGGGTCAGCTGTTTCTGATTGCTGCCTAAGCTGGTTATTCCTTTTCCATCATAGCGAGTGCTCCCACTGGTTCTTCTCCCTGTTGAGCAGGCATTTAGGGCAGGAGGCAGGCAGGAGGCAGTCAGATCCAACTTCTGCTACTTTTTCCCTCAATTTAGGTTTTCTCAAGGTCTTCTCACCGCAGCTGCCCAGCTTTTCGTCCTGCAAGCTGCAGGGTTTACGTGTTGGCTGCTCTGTGCTTGCTGCCAGCACCCACAGCCCCTGCGAGGCGTCCCTGGGCAGCGAGAGCTTCTCGATAAGGAGTGCCTGGCAGACACTAAAAGCAGCAACGTGAGCTGGCAGCCGCGGGATGCTAGCTGGTGAAATATAATACACAGGTGTATTGTTTCACTGATAGCAGTAAATCCGTTCATTTCAGCGTGTGGGTGAAATCAGCCTAAGTGCTGCTGTCCACTCTTCACTGCCTAGCCCTGCGTTCCCTAAAACTGTTGCAGTTCCTTAGCTCATTTGTGGAGTTGTTCGAAGTGCTCTTGACTTACAGAAAGATGAAGTTTTAAATGTGATATGTATGCGTATTTTAAGTTGAATAGCTTTAAGCTGGAACGTATGTGAGTTCATGTTCAGCTCCTGGGCTGTTGTTGGGACCGAACGGATGCGGCTCCTGCTCTGGGCAGGGCTGGTCCGTCGCATTTAGGAGAACTCAGCCCCTGTCAAGTTGGGCAGGCTTTCCTTTAAATAATGAATGTCTCTGTCCTCGCCGCCTCTCAATAGTAGTTGAAGTCATTTCGGTGCTATGGGTGGATTGATCCTAAGCCACACTCCTCTTCCCCTCAGCAAGGCATCGCTGCAGCAATGAAAAGAAATGTTAAGGGAAACCAGAGCAGAACCGCCTCTTTCTTGAGCAACAATCATAAAACCTGTGGTGAGTTGGTTTCCTGGGCCCCCATTTGCCCAGCATGCCTTTGCCTGCACAAGCCCAGCTGATGTTTCATGGCCTCTGCAACGTGGGGCAGCGGGGACCACGCTGCTGGCATCCCTGGGCAGGTGGTGTCCCTGTGAGTGCTGGGGAGGTGGGTTTGGGCTGAGGAGCCACAGAGGGCTCTGCTAAACAGGGGGAAATGGTGCTGATGTTCTCTGATGGGATGGCAGTGTCTGTCCTGAGCCCAGGAGGACACAGAGGGGGAAGATGGCACTCCCGGGGAGGTGCAGGCACCCCGTGTGGGATGTGTGCTGGGAGAGGCTCACTCCAGGAGATCCTTACAGGTGGGTTTTCACCACCCCGGTCCAAAGGTGAATTTGAGCAAAAACGATCTCCTCTGTCCCTGAAGTTGCTTAACAGAAGGCTGAGCTGTGGGAAGCGCAGAGCAGGTGTCCAACTTTCATATGTCTTCTTGGGTGCCAGGATGGTGTCTGAGCAGTTTGACAGGTTTGCTTGAATTATTACAGTGCATTGCAGTCTTAGTCAAATCTGCGATTCTCCGCAGGGCTGATGGAAACCACATGCAGCCTCGCACCTAGGTGCTTTCCTAATCACCTCCTCCAGCGCGTCACAGAAGACCACTGTGTGCAGCTTTTGAAAGCTTATGTGCAAGTCAACCTCCATCTCTAACAAGTGCCGCACGTGCACATCTGAATAATGCCGTGCTGCAAACTGGGGTCTCACATCCCCATGTACAGGCACCTGCTTACAAAAGCAGTGCCCTGCAGCGGACGGAGGGGTCTTTAAAGGTTCCTTCCAGCCCAACCCTGTCTGTAGACACAATGGTCCTCCCAGGAGCAGGAGCCCGTGTGTTTGCACGACCTGAGGACAGGTGGATGCAGCGCAGGGGCTGAGGGAAAGCAGCAGTTCCCTGCCCAACCGCCTGGGTTCCTTGATGAGTCCTTGGAGTCCTCTCTGCTGTCTTCCAGTGGGGCTCTGTGTATATCCTGCGTTAATAAGTGTCACAAGGGGCCCAGAGGGTCGTGCAGTGCACCCACCCTTTGGGTGGGGGGCTGTAGGGTGGGCTGTGGCCTTGGAGGTGTGTGCAAAGGTGTGGTGTGGGCTGGGGTCTTCTCTGGGCGTCTGGGGGACCTGGGAGAGGAGGAGAGGAAGGATGGGAGCAGCGGCAGAGAGGGGATGAAATATGGGTTGGGAGAAACCACACCATGGAGTGTGGGGAAACGGGGGAAGTGTGTCAGTATCAGCCAAAGGATTTACCTGGTGGTTCAGCGGAGCTGCACGTGTCCCAGGACAAGGAGCCCTTAAAAGAAAATGGGCCCTGTGTGGGGTGCTGCTCCCTCTAGGCTGCTTCAGCCAGCACGGAGGGCTGGGGTGATCCTTCCCAACAGCTCTGAGGGCAGTGAGGAGTGTGTTTCAGTAGAAAAAGCATTTCCTTGATATGGAGCACTCCATCCTTCTTGACTACTTGAATTAATGATGTTTTTTCTGGTGCAGTAATTCCACTGCGTGTCTGAGATCAAACTGAGGTGATCTAAGCTGGCTCACTCACTTTAAGATAAATAAATAAATAAATAAACCCACACATTTATTTCTCTCAATATATAAATCTCTCTGTATATTTGCATTTCTGTTTCAGATGGTGTTCAAAGCAGCTGGCTGCAGCGGCAGTGATTTCTGGGCAATAGCTGTGTTTCGTCACCCAGTGGTGCCCCACACTTTCATGCTGGGTTTTCTAACAGGCCCCAACCTGCCCTGGGGTGAGGACAGCTTTAGGAGTGTGTCCTCTAATCCGAGCAGCACGCAGCGGGGCGGCCTCGTAAAGGGCTTAAGCCAAAGCAGCATCTCCTGGAGAGCGCAGATACCTGTCCTCCTGTCAAAGCTGCTAGGTGCTGGCTTTTCATTTTGAGTTGCCTGAGTGCCTAGCTCCGTGTCTTACCAACTCTTTCAGGATGAGCTGAGTGCTGCCTTTAAATGCTGAGGGAGAAAGCATGTGCAGCATTGCTAGTGGGAATGGATTGTAGAGTGGACGGGTTAAATAAGGGATAAATAAAGTCTTGAGACACATAGCCCTGCCCCTGTGCTCGGGGCTCTTGCTGACAGGTTTGCATTTTGTTGTGCCGAAGACCAGCAGGGCTCTCTTATGTGCAGTTTGAGCATCAGGGCGGACAGAACTTAACAGGGCAGCTCAGAGCCCGGTGCGGTGCAGTCCTGCCCTGGGGTATCGCTTCAGCCCCTGCTGCTGCAGCAGGTACCCAGATCCTGGCTTTGGTGCAGTCATGGCACTGCAAGTCCTGCCCTGCCCTGAGCACTGGGTGCAGGCTGCTCCCTGCTGCTGTGCCCATAGCAGGGAGGGGGGGACGTGTGCCCACGCTGACTCGGGGACTGCAGAGGCACACGGATGGGAAGAGCAGCAGCTCAGCTGGCTGATTAATATGTAAATGTACCCCGCTATGTGCCAGTGCTCTTAATGAAGTAACTCGCGCTTCTGCCTTCATATATCAAAGGTGATTGATGGAAAAAGCACTTTAGGTGCCTGCTGGAAAGAGTAGAAGTTGTTTTTGTCAACGTTTTTCCCTTAGAAAAAAAAAAAAAAAAAAAAAGCTGAAGACCTAAGGCAGAGATTTCCTTCGGGAGAAAAAACAACTCAGCCCGAGTTTAATCTAAACTAATCCAAATTGTTGGCCACGCTCCTGCAGTATCTGTAAATTCTCAGATAGGAATAATCCATCAGGATCTCGTACAACAATCCTCCTGCTCTCTTCAATAACCCATCTCCTGGGCCGTGCTTGCGGCTGACGCCTCCTGTGCTGCTGCGGTGGTGGTTTACGGGGAAGGCTGTGAGCTCAACAACCTCACAGGGTGCTGCTTCACCTCGTGGCCTTCCCCACCTGTAGCACACCGAGCACGGACCAGCCGACAGCAGCTGCGGGGCTGGGGGGGCTTTGCTGCAGCAGCAAAGTTGGGTGTGATGCTTCCCCAGGACGAAGCTGCAAAGCTCTCGGTCGTGCACGATCTCACTGAGACAAAACGTGCTGTGCTGTTGACTGAAGAATTTCAGCTCCATGCATCTCTCTGCAGCTCTGCCACTGCGGCTGCGGGGCCCTTGGCCTGGTGAAGCCCTGTTGTGGGGGCTTGGTAACGAAGCTCCATTCATTATTTGATAAAGTTTGCTTCCCATTGCCACAGATGTGGGCCGTTCTTCTGCCTGAACGCAGCAACCTGGATGCACACTCCAGCATTTCAAGTATTTGTTTAGTTTCCTTGCCGTTCCTGCGATGCCGGAGTCGACTCCTCGTGAGCTCTGCACGGATAATGGTTTATTGTATTCCGGATGACAAATTAGTTGAAGGCCATTATTAGGCAGACGCTTAAAACTTTCAAGGCAGATCAATGCGATTAAACGTGAAATCATGCAGAGGAATATCTCTGTGTGAGCTGATGTTTGGGAGCACAGCACTCCGTGAGCCCATGCCACCACGTGGGGCTGCCCTGGCCTACGGCGTAGGCTGGGAGTAAAGAAGTTCAGAAACGCTGGTCACTCTGCTTTTAGTGTTACAGCAGTTCACAGAGCTAAAATGCATAACGTATGTAATAGATATTAATTTGAGATATATCTCAGGCCCGAGGGACACGATGCTGTGCAGAGAGACCCAGGCAGGCTGAGCTGTGGGCCCAGGAGAACCTCACGAGGTTCTACAAAGCCAAGAGCACCTGGTGGAGCTGTAGGTGTCCCTGTTCATTGCAGGGGGTTGGACCACGTGGCTTTTAAATGCTTCTTCCCACTTCCTTGGTTCTATGATTTACTTCTTTACACGCATTCACTCTGCAGTTGTGTAACGGGCTGTTCATGCTGTAGCTGTAATTAGCAGCACAGATCTCACATCCTTCTGGCTGGATGGTGCCCAAGCTTCCAGTGGTTTGATCCTGCCTGAAGGCTTCAAATACTTTGATCCCACACTACAAAAATGTGCTTTAAGTTCTCCCAGGGACGCTGCTATTTCGGCTGCTCCTTAATTTCTCTGCAGCTGGGCGCAGTGTTGTGGCAGGGCTGAGCAGCACAGCTCCTGGGCCCGGCTGGGGCTGAGCAATGCCAGCAGCCCTGGAGCAGCACTGTGCCTCGTGCTGCCATTGCCATTCAGCCTTTACAGCCATACCTGTCTTTCATCTTAGGGTTGTTTTTCTTTTTTTCCTTTTTTTCCATCCTAAACCGATTTTAAAGCCTTTCAATGGCAGCAAGCGTGCACCCATGTGCTCTTTTTCAAGCTGCAATGGATGTCATCTCTCAGCAGCGTTAATTCCAGCACCCGAGGAGGAACGGGCTCAGCACCACCAGCTGATGAGCAGGATAGAGCCATGCTGTTAATTAGCAGCAGCCCCATTCCTGCTCCCCTCACTCCATCTCTGTCCTTGTGGGTGGGACAGACGCTTCCCATCCGCTGCTAGAGGGGTGGGGGAAAGGCGAGGAAGTGCTTGGAACAGCTTGACGTGGCGGATGCATTGTGTATCATTTAGCATTCAAATAGTGCCTGCTCGGGCGACATCAGGGTCTGCCCTGTGAGCACAACACGTCCGGGCAGCAGAGAAAGCCCCCAGCACTGTGCTGAGATCTGGAACTGGGCTGGGGACGGCCCTGTGTGACCCCGCTGTGAGACAGATGTGCGGCGGCGCGTGCCAGGGTAGAGCTAATGAAGGATGGAGAGTTATTCCATCACTGTAGGGTTACAGAAAAGAGCTTGATATCTTTTTAATGAGATTGCAAATTAGACTGCTAAAGGTAATAATGTTGTTGTAATTTGCGGAGAAATTTGGTTCTTCGAAGCTATTGATTAAGGGTTTAGCGCTATATGACATCAATGCCGCGTGCACGGAGCAGGTTTTGAGGCAGCTGCCTTGGAAGCCTCAGCGTGGCTGCAAGCAGGAGCAGGTGGGCTTCTTTCCTCATGGTCCCATGGGCTCAGGCCTTGCTCACTCACAGTATAATGTGTCTGTCGGTGCTTTGGGGGAGAAAAGGGAACGTTCGTAGATGACATTAAAACAGAAGAAAGGTGAAGAGCACAGCAGTAAGTCGCTGAGTGTCAGGGGGCTGCAGCTTGGAACAAATAAACATGGATTGTCTTGAATAAGGTCAAACACCAGGTCCTGCATCCCGCCGGGCAGCAGCAGGCTGTGATGGCGGGGCGGGGGTTTCTGGCCAGACAAGCAGAGATCAAGGGATCTGCGGAGAGATTACAGAGAATTAAAGCTCTTCATCCAAAGCTGTAGCCTGAAGGTGTAGGAATAATTCTGGCTGGAGAGAGGGGGCTGTTGTCACACCAGGAAGGGGGCACAGTGATTGTGAGAGACGGGGGGATTCCTGGACACCCACTGCTGGGTGTGCTCCATCTGGGCAGGGGGAGGCTGGGCTGCGAGCAGGGCATCGAGACGCTCAGGGTGTGTTCAGCATCTCAACTCTGCCCCAGGATGACCTCCTCCGCTGTCACTTGGTGAGAGCCTGCTGCAGCCTGCAAGCATCGCAAATGCTTAACAGCCATTCCGTTTCCTTAGGGGAAAGGTGTCTTTGCAAAGAGCCTCCGCCTTCCCCAAGCAATCAATAGAGCCCTACAGGAAGCTAGGTCGTCCTTTATTAATCTGATGAATTAGCCTAATACGGGGAGGAAGAGATCAACAGCACGGAAAATAAATGCATGCCCTGCAGCAAAGCCTGTCAGCTATGGGAATGGAAGCGTCTTTCCTTTTATCCATAACAAATAATCTTGAAAGTTGGGCTGGAAGACCAAAGTGACTGCTGAGGTTTATCAGCACTGCCTGGATGGAGGAACTTGCTTCTCTTTGAAGAGCAATTACACAATCACGCAGAGACAAGCAGCTCCCCGCTGCGCTGCTGGATTAGAGAGCTTGAATGTCTTCCTTCTCGTGCACTAAGAGGGCCTGATTCAGCAAAGTACTTATGTACGTGTTTGAGCATCAGAGTCCAAGGGAGCTTGAAGTCAGCCCTGCAGAATCAGGATCCTGGAAACAGAGAGGGGAAACAACACCCTGGAACTGAAGAGGGCACGAGCAAGGAGCGAGAGGCAGCTGTGAGCAGGGGAGGAAGCCCTGGGGTCAGGATCTTCCCCAGGCTTCACAGGAACGCAATGCACACTGACACAAACTGAAGGAACTCCCTGTAGTTGGTGTGATCAAGCCTCACGGCAGCTGCATGGATTCGGCTGGATCAGGGCTGGCTGTTCTGCAAGCACAAGCTTGGTCCTCAGCTCAGGAAGGTATTTATTTCTGAAGGAAAACATTCAGTTTGTCAGTGGAGAGAGGCTCTCACTGTGAATTGTGCCCTGGTGTTCTTTTACTTTTGGGAAGGGCAGAGGGCTTCTCCCCCTTGGATCTTTTTAAATGCTTTCTCACCACTTGCAGTACGAATGGTCCCTTGTAGGTCTACACATGCCCATAGGTGCCGTCGCATGGCAAGAGGGCACTTCAGTGGGTTCAGAACCCAATTGGAATGATTAAACCCCTTCTGGGCTGAAGCTTTGCTCTGCTCATTTCCTTTCCCAGCCTTGTGGGCAAATAGGATTTTTTTGAACCTTTAATCTGAAGCACTCAATGAGTTATGTAAATCTGGTGCAAGGAGGAAGGTTTCTAAGCTGTGACGAGGGTAACCGTGGCCCTCTCCTGTTCTGTGAAATTCCTTACAGGGGACAGATCTGCCCAGCTGAGTTTTGTCTCTCAGTTAATCTGAGGAGTCATTTGCGAGTGAAAAAGAAGAGCTGTGTGTATTTGTTGAACTGGGGTGCACTGAAAAATTATCCTCTTAGTACTGAGCGTGGAGATCCCATGGTGCAGCTGTAGGAGCGCGCTTCAGGGTGAGAAGCTTTGGAAGCTTCTCATTATAACCATGATTTATCTTTAATGCTTTTATTTCCCCCCGTAAACTAATACTAGAGATTAAGGAGCGTGTATTTCAGGTGATAGCGAAAAACTGAATATTAAGGCAGGGTGCTGAGAGTGGGAGCGCGTTGAGGGGTGGTGAGCGTGACTCATTTCCTTAATGCATGGGGTGAAAGCTTAACCAAAAGGGTGAAGCTGGAGCATCAATGTCAGACCCTGAGAAATGACACCTGCAGTCTCTTCAGGAGCCCTGAGGCTGGGGGGGGGGGTGAGCCGAGGAGGAGTGCAAGCACACAAGGAAGGGCTGGCAGTCATCCCCAGCGTGCGAGGCTGTATCCGTCTCTGCGATGTGTGGGAGCTTCTCTCCCCATGGCGACGATCGTGCAGGCTCTGTGCAGCCCTCCTGCCTGCCAGAGAGAGGGTTCAGTGTGTGACTGTGCCCCACTGCTGTGTGTGATGGATGACGACAATGATGTGATGAGTCAAAGTGGAAAGTCACAACCATGGCAGCAGCTCCCCGGCACCCAGCCCTCCATGCAGCCTCACTGCCCTGGGCTGCAGCACGAGTCCTGCCCGCTGGTGCTGGGGTCACACATGGGGACATGGGGGTACACGTGGCCGGCCTGTCCCCTCCTGCCTTAAGGAGGGGACATCATGCTGCACTGACTTGCTTTTATGAGCGATGCTCACACCCTCGTGCTCCCCGTGCTCTCCCCACCCTGCACCCAGCCATGTGCTGAGTGAGCTGTGCCTCATGGACATTATGGTCATCGCTCCGCGAGAGGCACTACAGTGTGGGACCAATCTTTTGCGGGGAAACTGCTTCTTGCCACCTGGCGAAGTGCGTGGAAGGAAAAGGAAGAAGAAGAAAGGCTCTGAAGAGTCCTTTGTGGTGATCAGCTTTTAAATTTAGCCGCCCAGAGTCTTGTGAACAGACCGAGGTGGAAAGCGGTTGCCTTTGCTGAGGAGCGGGTGTTGGCGGGGTGCTGGTTTGTGACGGTGCTCCCGTGGGGGCTGTCCCGCTGCCGGGGCCTTTGGGATCAGCACCATGCTCTGCATGTGGGCACCCTTCCTCACTGCAATGCCTCGAGACGTGATGAGCACCTGGAGGCACAGCCCGCTCTGTTGGTGGGGCAGAGATGCGTTATTAATCGTATGAACTTGCCCGGCAGCTGCGGGAGTGCCGCGTGCAGCTGGTGCGTGCAGGAGCTCATGAGATCCGTGCCAGGCCCCACTCCTTGGCCATCCCAGCACTGAGATGTGCACGCTGCTGTCATGCTTGAACCCACTCTTGATTACCCCTGGCAGCAAGGCCCTGATGCTGCCCTGGCTATGGATGCTGCCTGCCCAGGCTCCTCTCCTACAGTGTCACCAAAAGGGAAGTACAGGTTATGCTACACACCATTACTAAGTGCTCGTGACTCTGGCAATCATTTTTTCCTGCCAATATTGTTCCACTGAGCAGCATTTGGAAGAGTAGAAGTGCTGTGTGTGACGTTACATTCCCCTTGCTTATCAAACACTGATTTTTCTTCTTCATTTTTACTTGCAGTGCTTTGTGTGGCTGTAACAAAGAACAAATTACACAGGGGAAAAGACATCTACTGAATTTTAGCTCTGACTTGTGCAGTTTGACGGGCCTAAATATGATGCTGAACTGACTTCAGGATATATGGAACTCATCCAGAAGGTCTTCTCTGTCTGAAGACTGTCTGGAGTTCCTCAGGATTTCAAAGCGAGGATAAACTCCTCACATTTAAATGCATTAAAGAGCAGCAGGCCATCGTACGGGAGAAGGTGCGTTGGTAGAAATCTTGCAGAGAAGACGAGGGGGGAAAAGCAGAAACGTAAGCCACATACAGAAAGAAAATGGAAAACAAATCCGAAGAAGTACAGAACCACATTCTCCTTCCTCACTGCTGAGAGCCTTGCTGCTGTCTCTCAAAACAGGGCCAGCTGTGGCTGGGGCAGTGAGGGGTGTTTTGCGCACAGGTGCTAAAAGCCTGTGGCACACAGATGGGAGTAGGGCCTCCTTCTGCAGCCCTTGCTCGGCCGCGTGTTTGTGTCAAACCTCGCAGCAGCGGAGCGTGAACCACACCATGGAGGTGCAAGGTGTGCGAGCTGTTGCCGGGGGCCCACAGCTCACAACCCAAATGCCGATGGCCCCACGGCCTCGGGGTTTTTCCAGCCCCACTCAGTAGTGCTGTCCCTGGGTTTCTCATTTCTCCTTTCCATCGCACCACTGGTGACTGTGCAAGGGGAGAAATGACCGCACAGCTCACCCCGTGCATGCAGCTCCCTGCTCTCCCAACACGAGCGCTGCCACTGTGCACTTTGCTGTCATGGCCCAGGCGTAGGGTGTGCTGGTGGGGTTTGTGCGGCCGCCACGAGCAGAGCAGTGTCAGAACACACATCCTGCTCACATCCACTGCGGTGAACTGCCCCAGGTACTGATGGCATCAGCTCTGCTCCTCTCAGCCCTGAGATTACCGCTGCAGTGGTACGTCCGTCTGTAACGACAGCCTAGTCCCCTGCTAATCAGATACTTCATTTCTTGCTTCGATTTCAACCCCTCTATGACAAATTCACCCCTTTGAAGTGGAGAAAATATATTTTTTTCAACAGGTGATGCATATCTTAATTTCACTTTTAAATGATTATCCTAAGATGCAATAATGACAAAGGAAAGACATGTACGTGGGTGCTCAAGGCAAGCCTCACACAGGCAGGCACGTTCCTAAAAGATGGTGGTTCTCACCTGTCACGTTGCCATCAGTCACTTATTTTTATGCTGCCCACAGTACGTCTGAGTGTTGATACTTGTGCCTCTCTGTGCTCAGAAGGGTTCTGTTGCTCAGGGGGACCTGGAAGGCACGGACTGCCCATGGGCAGGGCTGAGCGGTGCGTGGGCTACAAACATCACTGAGGTCAAACTGGGAGAGCCCTGTGGGCCTGCACACAGCCCCTGGTCAGACATTCCTCTACCACCGCTGGTGCTCTGAGTGCAGATGACCCCTGTTTTCGTAATGTGTTGTAGGCATTTATTAGTGGGCAGTTTTC
Source organism: Oreortyx pictus (assembly GCA_036925125.1). NCBI lineage: Eukaryota > Metazoa > Chordata > Aves > Galliformes > Odontophoridae > Oreortyx > Oreortyx pictus. The sequence goes on from JAUPFR010000012.1 coordinate 5,289,504, forward strand.
TGGGTAAAGCAGAGGTTGAACTTTTGAAGCAGGTGTGTGGGACATGACCTTTATTTCTCCCAGTCACCGTCGGGCTGCGCTGAGTGCTCTGCACCTTGACATTCAGCAGAGCAATAAAGAAGTGGAATGTACTAATGTAACCTTTATAAAACAGTTAAAATGATAGTTTAATATTTAATCTCCCGATGTAGTGTTAAAATAAGCTCAATAAACCATGGCAGTAAATTACATTCAGAAGGAACTCAATTTAAATAACATTATGGTTATGGTAGGCAGCAAATTATGTCCTGAACTGCTGCTTCAAGGAGAAATACCCTTCGGGTGGGGCTGTTGACCTCACCCAATTACTGGATGATAATTGGGCCACTGTCTGGTTTTTGGTAGGTGATTAGGATCCTTAGGTGCTTTCTCTTCACGTCTCCTGCCCAGGCGGCCCATGGGATGTTGCAAATAAACACCTCTCAGCAGCAGGAACAGAACCTTCTGTATTTGAGCCGCACCTTGGGGTTTCATATCTTCTTGATTAAAGCACACATAAAGCACCAAAATACCATACTGGGGAAGGAGTAGAGTTGAGGAAAAAGAGGAATTTTCAGCAAGATCATACAGTTTCTTTATAGCTGAAATAACTTCTTGTTCTCTGTGTAAAATGGTGTGGTGTGCTGGGTGAGTGTCACAGCTCCGCTTTGACAAGCGGGCCAAGTTTGTACCTGTTGCAAATGGAAAGTGCCACAGGCTCACACATACAAGTGTCTGCTAGGTGCTGGAAACAAGGTGTGACAGTGCTGTGGGACAACTGAAATATGTATATGAGCTATAAACTCTTCAGAAATCCATATGCAAGGCCACATGCTGCATTTCAAGTGAAGGAACCTGAAACTATTTTGTGAACGAGTGTTTCTCAGAATTGTTTTACCCAAGGCGTTTCTTCTGCTTGTAGTGGTGATGCAGCATCTTCACCCTCTGTCCTGGATGCAGTTCTGGTCTCAGTGCTGCCTAACCAGGCAAAACGTGCTCAGGAGAGCGAGGGATGGTTGCGCAGCACTGGCTTGGCTGGTTGTTGGAATCCATGGGCAGTATCAGCGTTCTAATTGTTCTTCTGCAAAATTAAACCCTTCTCCTTTTGAGTCTTCCTTTAACTGCCTGTAGAGCTGAGACAGTACCTGGACAGGGACTGCACAAGTACTCAGCAAAGTAGGCAGGAGTGAGAAACCAGCCGTGCCCCAGTGCTGCTCACCCTGCCCAGCCCAGCTGCAGGGTGTCAGGATGGTGAACGTGTGCTCTGCAGTGGGGCAGTGCCAGGGCTGCTGAAAACAGAAAGTGTTCTGGGGCCACGACCTGGAGTAAGCCAGGAGCTGTTGCTGGAGGGCTGGTTCTGGTTCTTACAGCTCTCTGGAGGTTTATTTTGATGACGGCACAGCAGAAGTGTGGGAGGTTCAGAGAGGGGAGGGATGGAGGAAAGGCAGAGCTGTACTGAAAGGGAAAATGAGCCAAGGGGGAGGAATCACATCTTAACTTTGGGCTGAGGGTTGGTGGATGCGCAGTACCTACTGGTGGCTGCCATTTTCCAGACAAATGGTGTGGTCTATGGGCAGGTGATCTGAACTGCAGCACCAGTGGCTCGTTGCAGCGTTCCCAATGCTCCCCTAGGCTGAGGCGGTTTCGTGTTTTCTCTCTCTATATATACCCTTCTGAATGAGTTTTCCTGTATGATTTCCACGGAATGTAATTTTAAAAGGCTTCAGTAAAACAGCTCTTTACTCCTCAATGGAAACTGAGAACTGAGAGGTCAGAAATTAGTGATCTAGTTTCGTGTTATTAGATTTCCACGCATCGCAGCAGCAGTGGATGGACTACATTAATGCAGCACCAACCGTATAGAACAAAGGGGTGATGATCCTTTTTTATAGTGATGCAATAAATGCTTTGTCCCTGCACACCTCTGCCACTGGAAGTAAAGACTGACATTTAAACACACGTAAAGCATGATCTTAACTCCACAGAAGTTACTTTCACCTCCTCATGACTTAATAGAAAGATGGAGATATTTGTCAAGCATCTGTCCTTTCTGCTCACAGGCAGATGAGTCTGTTGGAGGCTCTCAATTGGAAGGGGTTTCACATCTATGATGATATGGTTATTACTGTGGCACCAGTCAAGTTTGGGACATTACCTCAGAAGTGAAACATGGTTTGCTCATTCAAGGGGACACAACTGATAAGAAGGGAATAGGCTCCGACCCCAAATTCCTGGAAGTTAATAGGCAGGTGGCTTGTGTTACAGACAGACATAGCTCAGCCAGGGGACCAGCACACATCTTGCCTTCCTTTTATTTCCCAGGGGCTTGCCCCTTTCTCTGTTGAGTGAAACACACTGAGTGGTATCCAGAATCATCACATTTCTGTTACTTTATTTCCTTTTCTTTGTTTGCTCAGTAATTTCTCAGCTATTTTTCAGAAAGCGTATGGATGCTACCAGAGAATAAATAAGTTAGTTTCACATCTCTGTGCTTTCAGTAAAAAATGGGGAGATTTGGAAAAATGCATGAAAAAATACTAAGCCCAGGAACATCCTGGTGTTTATTAAACTGCTGGGGAAAACATTACAGGAAGAATGGTGAAGGATGAGTTTCACCACCACAGAAAGGCAAATAATCAAATTAAACTAAATGAAGATGAAATCATAATTGTATTTTACTTTAAAAATTGCATTAAAACACCTGACTAAGATAAAAAATAAATGCCCTCACATTTGTTGAGTTTTCCTCTGGGGGTAGAAAACAATTTCAAACAGGAATTTTCTGCTGGTTTTAGCTGTCAGACAGGGGCAGGAAATTGAAGTCAAACACCAACATTTGTCAGCTGAAGAGCAAGGTGCTGCATCAGGCTCTGAAGTCCCACCTGCCACGGTCTGAGTGGCAGAGGACAGGCACCTTGTCCTCACCATGTGCCTCTGTGGGTCCTGGGTGCTCCTGCTGCCTTGCTCTTACCCGCTGGGCTGGTCTCTCTCTGCTGGGCTGGGGTCTGTGCAGCTGCTGGGTCAGGGCAACCAGGTGTCTGAAAATGTAACCGAGTGCCCTTCTCTGTAAGCAAGGCCCTAACATGGTTCTTCCAACAGCCCTATGCGTGCTTATGAATAGTTCATAGTAAAAGCTTCCACTGAGAATATAAAAGGCAATTAAATCTTAATGGCCTGATGTTTACATTTTTTAAACTACAGGTTGGGAAGCCTGAGTGCAAATCGTTCAGACACCGCTAACATCCTTCTATTCTTGCTATAAGCGAATTTGTGATGAGCACTGGGTAAAAAAAAATGTGAAAAGTAAGTCACTGATGTGCCTTACTTTTTTTTTTTTTTCCATGTGCTTGCTTTTCTTTTCCTGTATTTTCAGGGGGATTAATTTGTATTTTAGAGGGCAGTTCCCTTGGCAAAAGACACAAGGTCCCAGGGAACAGTGAGCCCAACCTCATCCAAGTGAGTGCTTGAGGTGAGGCTGCTGCCCCCAGAACCATTGGGGTGTGTAGACACCATCCCGCAGGACTCCTAATGTCTGCACACGTGTGACACCGGGCTCAGGTGTGAGGTACATCGCAGCTGGTTTTGTGAGGTACATCGCAGCTGGTTTTTAGAAGGCAGCAACTTTGCAGGAGCTCTTTAGCTTGACTGAGACTTGGGACCCAAGTCATGTATGCCTGCCAGCAGCCTTTCATGTGCATGTTGTGCCAAATGAAGCAGCAAGTTTCATCTCTGGGTTAAATTTCCCCATTGACGCTAAGGAGGATAACACCTCCACAGTCTTGAGCTTTTCCTACTCCCCGCCTGGCCGTTGTCACCTCAATGAGGGTGTGAGCCATGGGCCAGGAGACCCATTTGTGAGGCAAAGACCTTCCTTTCAGTCTGGCAGGCTTCATGTCATGTCGCCCGAGCCGTTGTTGTTTATCTTAAAATAAGGTCTCAACCCACCACATGCAGTCTCCTGCACCTTGTCCTGCTTCTCACTGTGATGGCGACACTGAGGGTTCGTTGATGTGTGGGGCATGGCTTCCCAACCCACAGGGCTGCCAGAGCATGCCAGCCAAGGGGAACGGTTCTCTGCAGCTGCTTGTGGGACACTGCTGGCCCTCCGAGGGCACCCATTCAGTACTGATGGAATGCAGTGACCTGGAGGTGTGGATCCTTCACAGCACACAGCCTTCCAGCTGGTGGAAAACCCCCTCATGTGCTTTAGAGAATGGCCTTAATGGAGAGAGATGTGACAGTAATAGGAGCAAGAGTGTCTCTTGGCATGGAAGCGTTGTCTTGGCCAACTCAATTCTGTTTGCTCTTTCCTCTTACTGTATCTGATTTAGCCTTCAGTCAATAGAGAAATGAAAAAGACATGGGTTTAGTTCACCCACAGATTTTCACTGTGCTTCTTGGAGCGGCCAGTGATGCAGGGCTCCGCTAACCTGCTCCACGGCATGTGGCTTGGGATGGGGCTGAGCAGAACTGCTGGCAGAGCTTGCCTGAAGATCGCTGTCGTCCAACACTCGCTTCCTGTTGTCTGCTGAGAGAGGTTTCACCTATGCAAGCTCTTGCTGCAAACAGCAGATTCTGTTGGTTTCAGTCAGAGTAGAATGAGCCCTACAGATAATTTCACCTTCCTTGGAGCTGGTGGTACGACAATGCAACCTGGCAGAGATTCAACACAGATTCTGTTTCCTAGGCTGGAGAAAAGTAACTCCATCAGTGCAAAAAGATAAAACCTAATGAGGACATGTTTCAGAATCTGACAGGGCAAACGTAACATAATACATACAGGCATTTTATAATACGTAAGCACCCTGTATGAGTGCATACGCTCACATCGTCAGTTCTATTTACTTGGTTTTTTTAGGAGAGAAATGTAGTAGCTCTTGTTGCGGCAGTCTGTGATGTAGGCTGGAAAAGCAATCTGTGCACAAACACTGAGATGAAACATCCAGAGAGCAGTTAGTGCAACCACAAGTTGTTCCTTTTCCCCTGGCTGAGATTGCACCTGCTTTGCTGCCAGCCTGCTCTGTGGCAACGACGTGCACGGCCGCCGTGCTCTCTGCAAAGTGCTCTGAGTGGAAGTACTGAGAGCAGAGCAACTGCAGTGGACTCTGAATGATTTATGAAACGAAAAATCTCTCCTTAGTACAAGAGGGAACAAATGCAGGGCTGTTCTAAACTATTTCTCTAACATCTAGTTTAAACCTGGCTAATGAAGCATCTAGAACCTACGCCTTTAAGAGAAAAAAATAGGTCTTTCTTTGTATATTTTCCTTCTCTGCTGTTGTAAGTAGACTGGAACTTCGAAATACTGGACACCCCAGTTGGAAACGGGAGTGTGCATAGCACATTTTTATTTTGTCATGAGTAACGTGGTTTGAAAGCCATCACCAGTCACTACTGGAGGATGATGTCATGAATTAAATCTGGGTATACAATAAAGGTGTCCTGTTGGGATGAAGGGCTACGTACCCAAGTTCGTATTTATGAAACTTCAGCACGGTGTGACTTCCCTTGCTCCGTGGGTGGGAGCTGTGAACTGGGAGGGAGAGGCTTCATTGCAGACCACAGCTGGTCAGAATAGAGCAACTCAGTACATGCCTGCAGTAGCTCAGCCCCGTGTTCCTCATTGGTGTCACGAGAAGGGGATGGGTGCTGCTGAACCCATACCATGCAAAATGCAAGCCCACAGATGGGATGGGCAGGAGAAAACTCTTTACCCTGTGACTTTTAAGAGTTCAGCAAAGCCTATCCGAAACAACAAAACAGAATAGTTGAGAGGTGACTTGACTTCTGGGAATAAATACTTACTGAAGGGAAAAAATAATGGGTACCGAAGGGCTTTTTAACTTAACTCGAGGAAGTATAATGAGAACCAGAGGATGGAATCTGGAGCCAGACAAATTCAAATTGGAAACATGACCTACATTTTTAATAGTGAATGTGATTAACCATTGGAACAAAGTGCCCACAAAATAGTGGATTTGCTCCTCTTGATGGCTTCAAATCAAGACTAGATGCCTTTTTGGGAGATAAGCTTTAGTCAAAAATAGTTATGCTTTAGTCAAACACATGTTAAGGGGCTCAATATAGAGGTAATTGGGGAAATGTAATGGCCTGTGATATCCAGGAGGTCACGCCAGATGGTATAATGATCCCTTCTGGCCTGAAACTCAGTGAATCTCGGAATGAATATAAATGCTATCATCTGGATGTGCATTTGAAATAATTGCAGGGAGAGATTAGACACGCAATTGCATATGGTTCAGAGTTGATAAACTTTCCTCCCCTCCAGAACAAAGGCCCTTATTTATACCTAATTACATGGTGCTGTTGTAATTCAGATAAATATCCGTTAGGAACTCGGATGGGATGTCGGCAAATCAATTTTTACTACTGTGAGTGTGTGCTGTGTGGAAACCTCTCTTTTAAAGCTTATGTGCAACCCCAGACTTGCTCACGCAGGAACGTATCCAGGAAGAGCTCCAGCGTAGACATTTTCTCCACCTGGAGAGTGTCATTACATGCTTTAGCCCCGACAACTTTGAAGTTGCTTCGGTTAAATCGTAAAGACGTGGAGGTCCTGGTCTCCGAAGCAGCTGGGTGAGAAATGCTCATCACTACCTGAGCACTGCCGAATTTTACAGGAAAGTGTTGTCGAAAGAGCAATAGCAGAAAATAAAAAAATGCAAGCTCCTAAGAGTAGCTTTGCTCATGCTGACATTATCGCAAATGGTATCTCTGCTTGGGTAACGCAAACGCACCTGCAAAATAGCCAGCTGCTGCAATGCTGCTGGAGAAAGAAGTACGAAATAGTAACTGGTACAAGAAACCGCATTAAAACACAGATAACTTCTAATATGAATGTCATCATATTATGTAGCTTTCAATTTTAGTGTTATCTCGCTCAAAAAACATTCAAAACAACTGCGCAGGTAAGCGGTGAGGCCACGCAGAGGAAATAGCATTGTTAAAGTTCAGTGAAATGATATCACTTATGGTATGCGTGTGCTTATCTGTGCTCAGAGGAAAAATGTTGACGAGCAATGAGGGTTTCATTCATAAAGGGCCTTAACCTTTTGTACTCTCAGTCTACTCCAGATCCAGCTCCCATGCGCAGCACCAAATGATTGCCCACTTTGCCACTGAGGAGAAAGTTTATTTTATCAAGATCTGAGCCCAGCACAGAGCTCCAGGCAGCACCTGAAGTGCCACTGGAGGACTGAATGTTCCCAGGTGAGGAGATCTCTGCTCGATTTGGAGGGGCCAAAAACCTGGCTCTGCGACATCCCTCACCATTACCCAAAGATTTGGGCAGTTCTGTGGCAGTCCATTTTTACAGATTGACCTTTCTTGAAAGCAAACGTGATCTGACCAGCGCATGCATCCCACAATATGAAGCCTTCGCCTTCCTCCTGAATCCAAACTTTGTTTATTATAACCATCTCTATCTTTTTTTTCTTCCTTTTTATTCTTTTTTTTTTTTCCCAAGCAACATCCACAGAGCATCATGACTAACACGAAGGCTGCAGAAGTGCCTGCTAATGTATTGACCCTCAGACAAAAATTTCCCAGGGTTGCCTCTGTTCAGAACCCTGCAGTTAATTACTCATTAGCTAATTGTAGCTGCATTTTTCAATCTCTCTCATTTCAACTCAAAAAGGAAACGCGATAATGGTGACTCTGCAGGTACTCTGTACCATAACCAATATTTTAATGAATCTCAGTATTACTTTTTTCACGTGAATAACAAGGCTGTCTGCAAGTACTGTTCTATACAGTTTCTCTGATTATTTTGTTAGATTACACTCAAAATGAAAGTGACAAGAAATAATGAAAATTATATTTCAAGTTAGCTGTGTTTTAATGTGGCTTTTTGCCAATTAGTTTTTCTAAAGCACACTGCAATAGCTGGCCATTCTGAAGCTGCTTCTCCGTACTCCGACGGCGATGGCCTTTATGATAGTACTGCCGCATCAGCAAAACTACAGGGTCTTTCTCTAACAGTTCTGCAGTAACATTAATTTCTTACAGGTCCTAAAGGTCGTTCTTATTTTCAGTCAAATAGCAATATCTGCAAATTTTAATGGCGCTTCTTCATTCATGTTACACTATCCAGAATTGTTATAAAATTCAACAACGTATGAAAATGTCATCACTAGGGATGAATGAAGCAGCTCACATGAAAATGAAAATCAGCTCAAATCTTTGGAGGCGCTCAAAAAACCTTAAAGTGATTTTATTTTGCCTTCTCTGCCTCCACTTCTCAGGCAGGGAACTTCTATGAGTTCCCGTGCCTGAAATACCATCGTGATTTATTTTTATAGACAAAGGAAATGCTTAGTGCGAATTATCTAAACTTAAGTACAGCGCCATATGGGAAATTATTAGTTAAAATAAGAGATTTGTACAAAAAATTGGGAAGTGGATAATGAAGTAGGTGGGGGAGAGGATCAATTCTGATAAAAGGTAGTAGAGTTTCCCTAGTTTCAGTCCTGGGCCTGATATTATTTGTGATATTTTATTAACGATGATGACATAAAAAAATAAGCACATGCTACTTGAATTTTACCAGCGGCATCAGGCAGGGACGCAGTATACTGTCACTGCAAAGTCAAATCAGCTCCTCGTTTAGGAAAAACTGAGTGACCATGAGAACTGGGATGATATAAACTGGTTGAAATTGAGAAGGATTTGAGTGCGAGAGCATGCATGCACATTTGGGAACTGATTGATGAGATGGAGAAAGACAGAGTGTACAAAGCAAGGTATTTTACCTGGGGAAAATTAATACACTGGTAGCAGTGGATGGGGTTAGAAGGCAGTCAAGACAGCGTGTGCTACTCACTAGTGACTCACTTCACATCTGGGAAGCTACTGGAAAAGATAAGAGTGACCATGGGAAGGAAGAGTCTTAAGTGTGAGAGGAGCTTGGAAAATGAAGGGCAAGAGAGGCACTATAAATACTGCATGGGCACGAGCTCCACACAATGAAAACCTCTATTTAAACCAAAGGACAACATTGGCACAAGAGCAAATGAGTACAAATTGGTCATGAATAAATTTAGGATGGAAATTGGAAGCAGGTTTCCAAACAACAGAATAGTGATGTTCTGCAATTGCTTTCCAATGAGAACAGTGGGAGCAAGAACAACAACAGAAACCCAAGTTACTTTTAAGACGGAGTATAATGAGCTTCTGAAAGGGATTATGTGCTGTGTTTGGCTAAGATAGCAGGGAACTGGACTTGATGACCCAAGAGGTCTCTGCAGACCTGTCTTTCTAAGCCTATTTCTCATGGCCAAATATTTCAGAGTGCTGTTAAGTGTTCCCTCTCCTTCATGTATTTTTTAGATAAATTTTTACGGTGTGCTGCAGGGACTGCCAGCTGGACTGATTTAGTGGAGGACCGAAATGATGGTGTCCAGAATATGCACAATACTCTGCAAACTGAGCAAGAGAAGGGGGTGTCTAGAATCCTACTGGGGCAGGCGTGGGTGCTCAAAGGGACCACAAGCACATTGTTAAAAAACTCAGTATTTCCATTACTTCTTGAAGCTGCATATTCCTTTGTCAGTGTCCCCATAAAAAGATGCGTACCCATAAAAGCCCTGGCTTCAGGGTTGGGTAGCTGGATTTGTGAGGCTTCCTCACCCACAAAAGCAAGGTGGGAGTTTGCAGCTCTTTTTTTATTCTGTAATAACTTCATCAAGCTGCTGGGAGGACACAGACTAGCCTGGATTAGTTCAGTCACTCCCTTATTAAGAGAGTTTCTTGTAGTCACAAGTTCTATGATTTTCTACGTCTGTTTTGGTTGAAAACTGATGAGTGGGAAAGCGAGAATTGCAGCAGTAGACAACTCTGGTGGTTTCGCCTTTGCAACTAACTACAGAAGCCTTTTTCTGAAATCAGCTATTAATGTAAAAAATAGATTAGGACATGGGAAAGTCAGATGAAGTCCACAGTAGTGCAAGGAGTTTGGAAAAGGAGAAAAAATAGGCAGTAGCTATGCAAGGGAGCAGTGCTTTGCTTGTCACCCTACACATCAGTCACAGGTGCACCGGGCAGCAGCTCTGATTTGTTGTGCAAATACTTTAACAACCCATTAAAAAAATGACCCCTGGTACCGGGCAGGGAGCAGTCACCTGCCAGGACAAGATTGCCTGGGGATGCTGCAGTCTGCTACTGGTGAGAGGGTGCAGCACCAGCTGCCAGTCGCACAGTGACATGCTGCTGGCAATGCCATTGTGTGGGGGTAAAGCCAGCCAGCTCTGCTCAGAGCAACTCCGTTGCAAGCACGACCTGTTGCTGTACTTAGTACTGTGTTTCAGTCCGTACTCTTCCCCCCCCCCCCCCCACAGCTTTGGGAACATGGCTGCAGCAGGGATGCTTTAGGGGATCTAAAAAAGCAAAGTTTCAGCTTACTCTTTCGAGTAAGAAGAATGCTGAAGAACAGTGTGACCACGGCAGCTGGGAGAAGCAGCTTTTTCTCAAAGATTTCTCTGTATTTTGGGGCCTGCACGTGAGGGTGACAGCGGTGCTGATGGCGTCAGGCAGGATGTGTGGGGCCTCCCTGCCTGCACTGCAGCCTGCTGCCTCCAGCAGGAACAAGTGCTAGCAGTGATTAAATACCACCGATGGATGGCTATGAAAACATCCCACCGTGAGGTAAACCAGCCCGGAGCTGTGGCTGTGGGCGCTGGGCTGGATACTTATGCCCGCAGCCTGAGACTACAGGTCTGGTGTGGCCACAAGCCTAGCTTGCTGCCTTTGATTTCTCGCTCCTGAGGGTTTTGCAAAAACAGAGGTTTAAAAACACCGTCTCTGATTAGCAGAGAGCCCTCAGGATCCCGCTTGCCCCTTTTCGTCACCACTTCAGCTCATGCCAGGCACCACATCCTGTGTGGGCCGAGTGGGGGCACCTGGGCAGGGTGGGCTGCACCACGGCTGTGATGCTGTCACAGCCTGCGAAACAGGAAAACAAAAAGGTGCAAAGGAAAAAAACCCAACGCTTGCACAAAAAGCAAACGATGCTATGTTCGTTCCTCACTCTTCCCTCAGCCTTGCCCTTTGCGGAGGCTGAGAATTGTGAACACATCCTGTTTATCTCAGCAGCCCTGCCGCCCTGCTGGGTTTAGTGGTGGTGGTGCTGGCAGAGCTGGCCCCGCCATGGAAGCGCTGCCCATCTACCATGGGGCCATCACTCGTGAGGCCGGGGAGAAGCTGCTGCTGGCAGCGGGTGCCGATGGCAGCTACCTGCTGCGGGACAGCGAGAGCATCCCGGGGGTCTACTGCCTTTGTGTGCTGTGAGTACAGGCGACGGAGGGCTGGTGGGGCTGTTGAGTATCCCAGCCTGGGAATCTGCAGAGTGGGGTGGTCCCATGAAGCGAGGCTGGGCAGGATCTGAGCACAGATGGGTGGGAGAGGTGCCATGGAGGAGAGTTGGGCAGCTCAGCTTTGTGCCTGCTGATTGCTGCTCTTCGAGTGCAGCATCCTTGGGGCATAGCTTACTGGAGAGAGCAGCAAAAGCATCGTCTTCACTTGGGTTCTCTTGATCTGGATGTGCATCCTACAATCCGTTGGGCTCTGAGTAAATTACCTTTAAGTAATGAGGAATAATGATGGATAGCAGACTAGTTGGAAATGGTTCAGCACATAAAGTTAAAGGGGAAGTATAGGATGGGGTGATCTGTTAGAGAGGTATTAGCAGATCCTGCTCTGGGAGAGCTGGAAAACTATGAAGTCGTAGGATCTCATTTTCACGAGGCATCTTATTTTCCATACTGTTGGCAAAGGCGAAGGGATGAGAAGTTTTTAGAGAGACTGCTGCGCAACCAAGTACCAAAGCAGTGACAGAGCAAAGACGTGCCCGTGCAGATGGTTGTGTCTCGCTTCAGTAGGAGAAGAAAAGCAAGAGAAAACAATGTTAAGACTGGAAAGAGAATAGCTAACAGCGAGCAAATAGAGAGGGCAAAAAAAATGAGCATGGGAAGAATAGTTAGTCTGGCTTTCCCTAGAGGTCTTGAATACGTTTCCTACAATACACAATTAAGCTCCGAGTGAGTATTATTATTCTCCTGTTGTAGACCAGTAAATGGAGAAACGCAAGGAGGTAATAGGCAATCCACAAATACACCACCTCATAGCAGAAAGTCTTATTGGCAGAAGATATATTCTTTTTTCTCTTCGTGAAATCAGAAGATGAGCCAAAAACAGGCACTTCTGCTAACAAATAGAGCCCTTAAAAGCTAGCTGAAGAATGGGAAGTAAGACACATCTCGAGTTAAATGAAAATGGAACAGACATAGCAAGGGGTAAGGAGAGCTGTGATTCCTGTTATGGCAACAGGCAATAAAAGCAGAATAACCATCAGAGAACGTGGTGAGATATCTCCTTAACAGTCAGTAGTCAGACAGTGCAGGGGGGACACCAAGGGATTAGAGAAAGGGTCAAGCAGAACTTTACAATGCTGCATAAAATAGGGAATCCTAAAACTAGTTCACTACTAGTCTAAATCAAGCTGCAAGTGTGTAATGAGGTCTTCTATCTGTATGCAATCAGCTGGGATTTTTTGCCATGTTAATGACACGTCTTCAGGAGGAAATATCATGAATGAAATAAAACATATAAAATGAAAATAAGAAGAACAGAAAGGATTGTGGGCTGTAAAGCTCTGCAAGCTTTGAGGAAAGAGCAATAGCACCCACCTATCTGTATCTGGAAATTATGGGCCACTCAAATCTTCATATTACGTTATATTCAAACATACATATTCTAAGCAAAGGGGAAAGAACAAAAAAATTGCTGATGAATGTTATGCATTCTTGTAGAACAGAAATCTTGAATACTTTTTTTTTTTTTTTTGTAATCCACAACATGAGGGAAATTTTCAACAGTATCTTGGATAAATTTTGATAAATAAATGAAAAATGCTGTGGTGAATGTGACCCAACGTAGAGGGTAAGGTGGTTGAAAAATGGTAGAGTTAAAGCTTGTATCTAATACTTCCTAATGTTTCAGCTCAGATTAAACAGCATATTACACAATAACTTTGAGGATGGTTATCAGAAAGGCATCAGGGAGTGGCCTCATGCTGGAGATAGCAGCGACAGTTTAGATAAATGTGCACCATAAACTACAGGAGAGCTCTAACAGGCAAATTTACTAAAGCTGAGCACTTCAGTAGAGAGAAACTGAGAAGCAGGAAGGGAAGGCTTTAGAGATGTAGATATACGTTCACAGGAGGATGCCAAGCCTGACTTTCTCAGAATCAACCTGTGAGTGCAAACCCCCTAAATTCAAGTCTGAACAGCATGCACAGGGATGGAACAGGTGACAAGCTTGTGTGCGTACAAGAGCTCTGATAAAATCCAAGGAAGAAACAAGAAGCTGCTGTGTTCACAGTTTATCAGAAGGAAGAAAAGAGGAAAGTGGCTGCCCTGCCCACCCAGCCACTGGTGAGTCTTGCAACTGCCTCTGCCTTGCTGTGGCTCAAGCAATGCCTCCTTTTGTGGAGAGACATTATAAGTTTGTGGTGGCACCCCTCTCTGGGCATTCCCAAAAAGCCCCAACGTAGTTTGGGCGCACATAATAAGGGCAGCTGCATTCACATCCAGGTTTATCCACCTTTTGCTTTTTCAATCAAAAAGTGGAGCCCTGACCTTTAAAAGGGAGAAGAGTCAAAGATTCACGAATCTCTTGCGACTGACACTGATTTTACAGGGCAAGCATAAAAGAGACAGGTGGTAGCATAAAACCTGACCTACAGAGCTGGGTGGCTGTGGCAGGTATGCTCCTGTTGTCAGAGCATTTATCTGGAAACCTCAGCTTCCTCTCTGTTTCTCCTGATGTATTCTCTGTCTCCCTGGAGTGCTGCTTTGTGCCAGTCCGAGTCATAGCATGCACACAGCACACCTGCCAGTCTGCAAGGAAGGAACAGGTTTTGGTGTGGCTGTGGCAAAACACAAAGAATCCACTTTCAGAACTATTTTCTAACCACAGTTATACTTTGCACAGAGGGGTAGAAGTGTTTTACTTTGGACCAGGGTCCCCTGGGGCTCCTGCAAACAAAAATGCTGCCGGCCACCTTTGGCAAGGTTTTCTGTTTGAGGTGATCTTCACGATACCTCATGACCTCTGTGGTATGAAAGCCATTTCTACACTGATAATATAAACTTAAAGGCCATTCTTTGTCCCTGTTTGAAAGTGACAGCAGAGTAGCGCACTCACATCCTGGAAATTTGTTAGGGTTGCATGGGACAGCGAAAAGATTTTTGCTGCTCCAGGAAACTGGGATAGGAGAAATATATATGCTTTAAAAAAATGTGCACTTTTTATCTGTAAATGTGTGCTATGTGCAGCACTCTGAGGTGTTGCTGTCAACGCCTGGATGTTCCAGGGAGCTTTCTTTACTGATACGGCTTCCTCACCGCTCGATATTCCATCTGACGTTTTTAGCACTGTCAGAAATCCTCTGTGCACATTGCTCCTAATGAAGTCGATGGGGGACACAGGACTCAATAACAGAGGCCAGCTTGGGCTGCAGCCTCTTCAACAGTGTGTGAAAAATGCATGGGGTAAACTCCTGAGAGTGCCAAAAGCACCGCTTTCCTTTACAGCTATACGAGAGCACGTGCAGGAACGAGCGGCTCGTGCCTGGATTGGCGCAGAGAAAGCAGTTGTAGTTTGGGTCTTCACATTCATATACTTGCTCTGTTAGTAGCTGTTGCAGACCTTCAGATATTTCTCAGTGAATGTTCAGTTGAACATGACATCCCTGTCAAACCCTATGTTCAGATCATTTGTTTGGAAACATCCGTTCCTGTGCTGTGTTGCATTCGATTTGCGGAGAGTAATCAAAAGCTGGAAGAGAAAACTGTTCAGAGCTCTTGAAGCAGCAGCAATGGCAGTGAGGAGAGGCCGCAGTCCTATCAGACCTTTGCATGTGCTGTTTTTTCTGTCACCGTAACCTCAGTGCCATGTGCTGAGGCTTTCTGATGCAGCAGATACATCAGGTGCACAGCGAGAAGGTGTGATGCAGGATCACAAGTCAGCTTCAGCTCAGCGTTTCCTTTGTTTCCCATGTAATATGGTTGATAGAAGTGGCAGAATAATTGCATTCATTACAACACTGCACACAATAATCATCATCCTTTGGAACAAAAGCTTCTGTCTGCGGAGGAGCCCCTCCACTCAAAGTTGCTGCTGTACGTATCGTGCTCTATTTTCAGCTTGGAAGCAATCTTCCGCAGCACAGTGGAGGAATTTCAGCTCCCTGCTCTTCATCTTTGCTGAGGAACAACTTGTCCCATGGCCCTCAGCTATTCCAATGCATTTTTCTGGAAAGATTTTGCAAAGGTCGGCAGCCTGAATGATGGCCGGTCACCGTGCAATTGGTAGATAACAGAATCTAGATCAGCTCTACTCTGATTTTCCAGACCTGAGCTTTGAAGATTTAGTTCAAGCAGTGATTTCAGCTCCAGGGATTTTATGGTCAGAACTGTGCCTCCCTGCTCCGAGAGAAATGGGAAATCTAATTATGAGCTACAACGCATCACTCCCAAGCAGTCCTACAAATGTTTCAAAGATATAAGAAACTGTCATGAGATTTTGCCTTTGTGATGTGCAGTTCTGCAGGACACTGTAATTCACAAAGCTTAGCTACTGCCCCACTGGAAAGCAAGTTCCTGCCCTTTCTTGTCTCAAATTGGAATCGATTCTTATTCTATTTCCAAATGTCAGTAAATTCCCATTCGAGGGATTCCTTTCGGCTCCGCTGCCCTGTACCACACCACCGCAATAGCACCTGCTCAGGAAGGCTGCACGCTGTCCCTGTGGGTGAGCCAGCTCCTCTGCTGGTCATCGGCAGCGCTCAGGTGGTGATGCTGACCATCTTTCACAGAAGACTGCCTGCATATTGACTCACATTTCACAAGATTTGACATTCTTTTTTTCAGGCTTCTTTTTATTTTATAAAAGAGAATCGAGGTAAAGCATTTGCTTATTATGCTGCAACGTTGTGGTAGCTCTGCACGTTACAGATTCGGTAGTACAAGTAAATATGGCACAAGTGTTGGTTGGGAATCAGTGACAGGGGTGTAAGCTCCGATGAGCGTGTCTGGAGTGCTATTACGAGCTCTGTTGGGCTTTTCAGACCATGTAGACACTGATTTAAACTACCCTGTACACTTCTGCTGTCAGGGAGCTTGTATCTTGCGTATCACCTCGATGCAAATGCTATTTCTTCAGTTTGGGTTAGCTGATGGGTGGTAATTGCTAAGCTGCTGTACCTTCACTATGTGCCCGAAACCTAACAGAGGCAGGAACTGGGCAGGCTGCATGTCAGCCAGAAAATGCACATTCCAAGACAGAATGAGGAGCTATAAGCTTGAGCAGAATTTTCTCCTACATTAACTAATGAGACACTTCAGCCTTTCTGTGCTTAATAAACCAAGCAACAATATAACAATTAAAAGAAGGAAAACAAAGTGGTTGAAGAGAACGGTAGGGCTGATGTCTGTCCTCTCGGCAGCCACCCCTACAACAGCAGCAGGGATGTGGGGTGGGGTCCCTCATGAACACAGGTGGGTGTGCAGCCCCCAGACATGGCCACGGGGCAACTCTGTCCCTCTCGGGGTTCTGCGCTCTGCCAGCCATCTCCTGCAGCAGCAGACACTGCCACTGCCATGTGCAAGCACTAGGATCACCCTCTGGGGTGCTGTGTGGGGCTGGTCCCTGAGCAGGCAGCTGGGAGCCACTGGGCTCCTCTGGGTGAGGTGGAAGGGGCCATCACCGGAACCACTCAGGCTATTGCATGCTGTCTGCTGCAAGTCCTAAATACGAAAGTAGTGATTCCCCCATGGGCTCTTTTGTACTCATCTCCATAGAGTTGTGTGGTTTGTAAACACTACCTCAGCTTGTGAGATGAAGAGCTTGCTTACTCTTTTTCACACTTGGGAAACTTTGACAGAGGGTGCTCAGGGCTGCAGCACCCTTCGGCTTCGGCTTCCCAAGGTGATTGGGACAGGAAAGCGCTTTGTGAACACTTGGTGTTCTGCTGTACAGCCTGCCACTGCTGGCATTGCTGCGGGCTGTTTCTTTTGCTGTGCCGTTGCCCAGCTCACACAGCCGCCTCCCATAGTCTCCCATTCCAGAAAGAACTGCGTTTCTTGACTTCTCCCACGCCGCAAAGAAGATTGAGGCAGACACCCAAGAAACAAAATTTCAGCCTGAAGTGCTGAGATGTGGCAAAGCTACAAGGATCCGGGTGTGGGCAGCATGCCACGCTCCGGGCTGTGTTTGTCAGCCACAGCATGGCTCATTCCTAAGCAATAGCATAAAGAGAAATCCTCAAGGAAGATCAGGATGCAAGTATACCAGGTGAGAGGAGCTGATTAGTACATTGCAAAGACATCCGAATAAAAGTTATGTGAAGAGGAAGAAATTGATGTCATTTGTTGCTGACACGGCTTTCCCTCATCTCTCCGTCTTTCTCCCTTTATATTTGCTCCATTTTGGATACAGAAATGAATACAAATTAGTTTAATAAAATTTCCCAACTGAGACACAAAACATTTGGAAATGATTTTAAAATACACCATGCAGCTGAAATGTCATGGTTAATTTTAAGCTGCAGCGTGCAGCTGATATCCTCCGGCTATTTCAGCAGTGCAGAAGATTGTAATTATTCACCTGTTAGAGCAAATGAAGCTTTAACAAGCCTGATCACAGTTGAAAAGGAGGAGTGGAGAGGATGGGGAGACAGATGCTGTCTCGGTGTGTCATCTGTGAATGATGCCTTTGTAGCTCTTTGGGAGGAATTAGCTAGCTATAAAGAAAAAAGCTATAATACAAAATGGACTGTTCTCTGTAACAGCAACTTTTTTAGATTTCTCCTTTGACAAAGTTTTCCCAGTAAAGTTATTGCGGCAGAGTCAGTGATAGTGTGGTTCCCAGATATCCATTGTTACGGGGAATCAAAAAAGAAGTGAAATGAAATAAGGAAAAAATTATCAGTGGCGACCAAACCATTGTTTAAGTGCTATCCAGTATCCAATATTGACTTTACAGCGATGGATGTATTCTGCTTTTGATTTTTGCCTTTGATGGGGCCCTGTTCATCTTGCTGTGAGTGTTCCCATCACTTGTGCTTCCTGGATGTGAGTGAGGAGCTCTGTGACTGTGACCAAGGCTGGTGGCAGTCCCTAGGCCAGGGGAAGGGACAAGGAACCTTGTGCTGGGTCTCTCCCCGGTGCAAAGGCAGCATTACCATGAGTGCTCTCTGAAGTCCTTCTCTCAGTAATGTGTCTGACCCCTACTGATTTTCCCCAGCATGTAGATGAGTTTGGAGCCCTTGGTGAGTTTAGTGTGCTTCAAGGCATGCCTGTATGAGAGGCTGCAGGTGACAGTGCCATGCCCATGCTGCTCCATCTTCCTGAAGTTCCACGGCCACTCCGCATACAGGAAAATTATTCTACAGGAACTCAAGTTTAATTTTTCTGTTGAACTTCTAAGAGAAACAGCTTGGTCTTCATCCCACATTGATCTCTGTAGATGTTGGGTACTTTAAATCATTGAAACCTTTCTCACTGAGACTTGCCTAGCACTGAAAAGAGCTTGGCACCTCAAAATGACATCACTTGCTTGCACATGGAAGGTAGAAAGTACTTTGAAGTGGTAATGAAGTAAGTTCCTGCTACTTAACAGAAAGTTTTGATAAGATCATATTCGTTAGCAGAGTACTTACCGAAAGAGCTGTAATTCATTGTTTTGTGGAAGCAAAGATCCTGATGGAGAGCAGAGAAATGGGAGGACTTAGGCGTTTTCTTCTTAAACAAAAGACTCCCTCATTCCTTGCGTGTTTCCTTGGAAGGAGCTGGTCCTGCTCAGTGCCTTTCTTCAGAGCCAACAGCAGGTGATAACGCTGTTTCTCAGCTTAAGCACCACGAACCCTTTTCATGCCCCGCGGTCTTTTCTCCTCTGGGAAACAGGTAGGTTTGCCAGATGAGTGCAGAGCTCCCACTTGTGATAAAAATGTCAGACTCCCCCCCATGCTCTGTGCTGGGCTCAACACTTTCCCAGTCCCAAATTCTTGTTACTTTTCACGTGTCTCGTTATCTGAGCTATTCTTAGTGTTTTCTCTAGGCTTGAGTGAGTTATTTTAGAGCTGAAATTCTTCTTACGTTTGTTGTACCCTGCTTCGGTCCTCGACATTACTTAAGCTGACCTCTGTTTTCCAGTGGCTCACGAAACCCACCTAGCAGAGTTGCTAGAAGCCACCACGTTTCAGAGCAGCACCCCAACTGCTCAAGGACTTTAAGTCACGCAATCTCTTAGGAACAGCAAAAGCCACGTCTGGAAAAATCAGAGTAAAGAAACTGAAGCAGCTGGAACGCTTCAGGAGAACAAAGAGCAAGCACTGGTAACATGCACTGAGTATTCACAAAAGCAGGACGCAAGAAAGGAAGTCTAGATTTTTTACTAACTGATCTTGTTGGAGACAAGAAAGTTGTGGAGATGGTCAGATGCCTTCAAAGAGAGAGGACAAAACACCGAGGTGCCCCTGGTATTCCCCAGAGCACTGTGGGCTGTAAAATCCTGGTTTCAGTGACTGTGTAATGACTGGTGATCTACGGGCACAGATGCAGGGAGGCCCCTTGTGATTTCCAGGGGTAAGACTGAAATGAGCATTGTGACATGCTGAGGACATAGGCACAGCTTGTGGAGGTTTTAAGAAAGAACCAGATGGTCTAAGGGCACTGTAGGGACTGAATTCCCTGAATATGAGCATACATAGTGGCTCATAGAGATGTGCTTCTGAAGATCCAGGTTTGAGCCATGGCATCAAGCAGCAGTGGCTGCGATTCAGTGGAACAGACAGAACAGCAGTGCTGCTCTTCCATGGTCTCCCCTCCTGCAGTGGGCATGGCAGGCTGTGTGCACCAAGGGCTCCTTTGGGCCCATCCATGTCCCTGATGGCTGCAGCAGGAGGCTGCGGTGGGATGGCAGAGCCGTGTCCAGCTTGTGGTGCCTCAGTGTGGTGAGGGGAGCTTGGCCCCCTCAGCCCTGCTGGGGGGCTTTGTGTCTCCAGGAGTTGAGGAGTGGTGGGGAGAGCCCACGAATCACAGCAGGGATTTTTGCCCCCAATTCAAGGGGTTACAGCAGTGTGGCAGCTGCTAACAGCTTCCCGTGCAGGTAAATTATATCTCAGTCTGCCTTGCAGAGGTTGTTCTAATGACTTTCTAACAAGAATTCATCCAGGAGCCACGACATGGAGCGTAAGTAATTGCAATCATATGGTGTCTGTGTCATCGACGCCTTCTGCTATTTTGTAATAACTACTATAATACTGTGTATAATTGGAAAGTAACGTAGTATATTTTTGCTTTCTGAACTACCAGTGCTGAAGCAGCAGGCAGCCTCTAAAATCCTGCTGGGTATTCATGTAAATCTGTGTAGTGTAATGTACGGTCTTCTTATCTGACACTGCCTAAATTAATGTTGTACCCATGGAACTACTGTGGGTTCTCTCAGCTTCTGAGTTGGATTTCTGGATATTTACCATATAAATCATTCACTGCATTGGGTTAGGGAGAAGCAAGACAGGCTCTGCACGTCAGCATGCCTTGTGTGGTTAGTGGATGGCTCCTTGTTCTCAAGAGACACAAATTAGATTTAAAAAGAAGGAACATTTCATACTCGTTCACGTTCAGTGTTTGAGAATTAAGAATGCACTCACAAAGCAAAAAGTAATTTACCTGGATTTCGTAGTTCTAGCTTTCCAAACAAAACTCAGTCATGTTATTTCTTCTGGGATCATCTGTATTTAAATAAAACATAAAACAGCAAGTTTATACGCCAATAATTGACTTTTTATTTATACTTTCCTCCCTTCAGGGAAAGTATTCCCGGTGTTTGTCAATAAAAGAAGGTCACTGAAAAATTAAAAATAAAAATGCTGAAGCGGGAATCAGAGCACTGTCACTTAACCTGGAATAACAGCACATTGCCAGACTAGATCTGAGTCACACCGATCCCCTCATCCAAAAAACACAGTCAGTGAAAGATTGCCTCTGGTCTGAGTCTCAGATTTCTGTTGACCTAGAATGTTTATGGGTGAGTTTATTGTTAAGGAGAGGTTAGCAGATGAACTGCCTCCCCTTTAACGGAGTGAAGCCTGGCAGTAGAAATGAGGAATAAATATCTGTTGTTTTTTTCCTTCTGCAGGCATCAGGGTTACGTTTACACCTACCGAGTGTCCAAGACAGAATCTGGGTCCTGGAGTGCTGAGGTGTGTGCTTCTCTTTTCTGAAAACTTCTGTATCCTGTTTGGTGTTTGTATCGATTTAATGAAATATATTCAAATTATTCATGCTTCTGCAAAGTCTGATTTTCATTGAAGGTAATCGATGTTGAGTGAGCCCATCACAGAGATGTCTTGGTGCCACTTCTGACAATCTTGAATCTCATAAATTAATTCCCTGTTACATTTCAGCTGTTGCATAATGCATTAGTGCATTATTTTACATCATTTTAAATGGCGAAAAATATTGTGTTTTTATAATTTGACAAGTGCAATCAGTATCCAGTTCCCTTCTATCTCACATACCATTAACACCAGAATATTTCAGGAAATACTTTTAAGCATACAGTGTTTTAAACTTGGTTTCTCTTCAGAAACTTGTTACAAAGCGTATTTTCACTTGGATGATAAGAAACCAGTAATTCAGGCATAGCATAACACTATTTGCAATACAGATGACAATTTAGATTGATGGAATTGGGATGGTAACCTTTGTTTCTTTTATGAAGATCTTGTTCTTCGGATGTAATCTCCACATTACTTCATAATTACATTTCTGTTTGCACATTGAGCCTGATTTACAGACATTAAATAATTGCTAGACAGGCATAATTCCTTGGTTACTGCATTAACAGAAGTGGTTGCAGAGCTCTGGAAGACAAGAGTTAGTCCTGGTGCTGCTTGGAATCAGGTCGAGAGATAAAACGTGCACATTGCTGCAGACTAAATAATTACCTGCCTCAGCCCTGAGAGCAGTGCTGGGGAAGAACTCACTCCTGTACCGCACAGGGAACGCCCTGAGGATTGGCACTGCCTGGTGGGAGGGCCTGGGGCAGCACTGGGGCCTCGAGCATTGTTGGAACACCTACAGCATCCACCTGCCTGGGGAGCTCTGAGTGGGCCTGATAGCAGCAGCATCTGCAGTGTCCAGTGCTGGATGGGCCTGCTACTGCTCCTCCAGGGCACCCACCGGCTTATGGGCTTCTCCTGGTTGCATTTAGGCAAACTTCCTTTATGTTTCACAAACCAGGCATTCTGAGGGCCCAAGAACCTCAGTGAAACCTCTGTATAGGAAGTGTTAGTTATGACACCAGCTCTTCTTTTAAAACAGGAAACCTTAGAGTAAATGGTGCCAAGGCTATGCTGGACTCAACTGCTAAGAACATGAGCCTACATTTTGCCCTCCTCCTTGTCCCCATGGGATGTACCTCCAAATCTGATGCTGGAGATTTCCCATCTCTGCTTCCCACTCTGGGAAGTGGGCTGTGGGCAACGCTGGTTTACATCTATCCCTTAGGAATGAGGCAGGGAAGTGAAAACAGTGCTGCTCAAACCCATTCTAATGGAATAGCATTGGAGGCAGGATTTAGCTGAGTATTTGCAAAGACACCAACATAAAAATATTGAAAATTTCCCATTTTTGATAAACCAGATAATGTTTGTCTTGACCCTGAGGTTCTCAGGGTCATCTTACTGGTGTTTCCCAGGGGCACTGAAGGCTGCCTTGATTTGGGGCCATAAATAGCAAAAGACCACTTGGGTTCCTCAGCAAGCACCACAGGCTCCAAGTTGCATTTGTTGAGGCGATGTTGGAATGATATCTGGATGGGAGGAGAGCAGGAATGGCTCATAGCTTGTTGTAAGCTGACACGTGGAGGGGCTGAGGGAAGGGCTGGCTCCATCCCAGCACGTGGCTGTTTCTGAGGACGGGGCCTCAGCACCAGGACACTGACTGCCTGGCCTCCTCTCACCTCTCACCTATGGGTCCACAGACAGCACCTGGAGTCCACCGCCGGCTCTTCCGGAAAATGCACAACCTCATTTCAGCCTTCCAGAAACCCAACCAGGGCATCATCACACCCCTGAAGCATCCAGTCATCAACTGCGCGAATGTCAAGCGTTCCCCAGGTACCCATGGGGTGCAGGCAGCTTCGGCTTTGGGGGGCAGGACACTTCGTGGGGATGGAGATCTTGAGCCTAAAGGAGCCAAAAATGTGACTTATTAGGGACTGTCAACCTGTTGAGAAAATCCATTTAAAAATGCGTATTCCTGAGTAGTACACCAGGGACAGATTCTTGCCTTCCCCACTGCCATGGGTCTGGTAGGGATGGTTCATCTGGTCTGTCCTCTTTCCTGTGGTGTTCATCCTTCTGTATTTCCGCAATTATTTTTCTCTAGGTAGAAATGACAGTCGTGACTACCTGCAGCCATCATGAAGACATTTCCCAGTGACATAACCCTACATCCCAGTAGTGTCTCCAGTCCTGCTCTAGAACAGAACAAGCTATGATAGTTAGTACAACTCCGTGAGTTTTCTTGTAACATTTGCCAAAATGTGTTTCATAGTATTTCTAGCTCAAAGTTTAGAAGTTTTATGTTCAGAATGTTTTGATTTTTTTTATTTCTTTTTTTTTTTTAATAAGAGATAAGAAAAAAACGTCAGCTACAAAATTGTGTCATACCTTGTTTTCTTATTGCAGTCCTAAGTGCAAAATGTCTTCTAATCGCCAGACTTGTCCCTCTATTTTACATAACCTGACTTTAGGCTCTTCTGCTCTTTGTTCTTCATGGATATTTATGGGCACGATACCTTTTGTATGCCTAGGAAAATAGTTTATACTGAGTGTCCTTGCCTTGAAATTGGTGTCTGTGTGACTGTCATACAGTTCCAAAAGGTATCCAAACATGGTCCCGGGAGAATCCCCACTAACTGATTTCCCTTCACATCAGGCTCTCTGCAATCCAACAGAACCACTCAGTGCTGTTTCCATGTACAAAATTTCTAATTTGTACAAAGAATTGAACACTCAAGTAATGTTCTGAGTAAAAGGGTACAATCACTGGTGGAGATCATCATTCTTTTTATTTTTCCAGTATTCTCTCTTCTTGAAAAAATCCCCACCACATGTAATTAAAAAAAAAAATTAAAATAAATATCTTTTTTACACAATATTTACTTTTCGTTCCCTACCATGTGCTTTTGTAAGTTGCTGCTGGGCTCCTGTAGGAGAGGCTTACACCTGGAGGACTTGTTGGCTTGCAGGGTTACCATATGAGCACTGGTGGTGAACTCAGAGAGCTGCCAGGGCTGGCCAGCAGCGGGGAGCACTTCCAAGCAGATTTGATGTGCTGCAGACTTCTTGGTTTGTGTCACTGTTAGACACACCTTTTCACCACCAGAAATGGTGCGATCAGAAAAGCACTCCCTTTCAATGTACATGGATAATGTTAATGGAAAATAAGTGAAAAAGTAACGCAAAATAATCAAAGAGTGTCTGTAAAGTTGCAAAGAAGGAGCTGGGGATCCTGGTGGACGATAGGGTGGCCATGAGCCAGCAGTGTGCCCTTGTGGCCAAGAAGAAGTGCATTGAAAAGAGCACAGCCATCAGGGAAAGGGAGGTGATCCTCCCCCTCCGCTCTGCACTGGTGAGGCCACATCTAGAATGCTGTGTCCAGTTCTGGTCTCCTCAGTTCAAGAAAGAGTCCTGCAGAGGACCACAAAGATGATGGAGGACCTGGATCATCTTCCCTATGAGGAAAGGCTCAAAGACCTGCGGGTGTTCAGCCGGGGGAAAAGAAGACCAAGTAGGGATCTGATTAATGTTTATAGGTATATAAAGGGAGGTGGGAGGCAAATGGATGAGGCCAGGCTCTTAGTGGTGTGTAGTGACAGGACAAGGAGTAACGGCCTAGAATGTAGGAAGTTCTGTACAAACATGTGGAAGAACTTTATGGTAAAGGTGACAGAACACCAAAACTGGTTGCCCAGAGAGGTGGTGGAGTCTCCTTCTACAGAGGAGGTTGCATTGCTTAAACATTTAATGCTTAATGTTTCATGCCTGTACTTCCAATGTCCTCTGCACATCTTGGAAGGTTGGAAATTTCTGCAAAGAGATAGAAAGCTTTTCTGTGGACCAGGAGCATGGGGAGAGGCAGGGCTGCAGCTGTATTTGTAGCATCAGGCTATGCTGGGGAGCATCACCAAGCAGTGTGCTACCAAACAGGCAGATGGACTTTCTGAATCCATTTAGCTGTTTTGTCCCAGGTTCTTCAGGCTTGTTGTCACCTCGCTGGAAAGCAAACAGTGAAGAGCTAAATGAGTGGCATGGATGGGCATTCAGCAAGACTCAGCTGCTTGAAGCAGCACTGAAGTTCGGATTTGATAAGGCTGGAAGTTTTATCATTTTGTTTCTATAAGTGGTTGTATATGTGTGGAAGAGAATGAGAGAAAGTGCAGCAATAAAGCATTCATTGTGAAGCTCCTTGTAAACCCTCAATGGGAGTAAATACAATAAATAAACAGCTGTGTGATAACAGGAAGCGGTGGACAATGCTGTTGCAAATTTGCAACGATTGCTGTTCATTACTCAATGTCTGTCTAAATTAAGGCCACATTTCATTTGTAGTGAAATGTCCTGCTCCCCCTCCCCTCCCTTTTGCATCATATTTTACTCTCTACTTGGATATCTTGCTCCGTGTCTGCCTGTTACTTATGCTGATTGGTTGAAACAATACAGTGCCACACAGTGACAAATTCAGCGTGATTTACTGTTTAATAAAATATTAAAAAGCTGTTTTTGTTTTTTAATGCTGTTACATAATTCAGCAAACATCAGCAGTGGAGGCGCTGAGCTGAACGTTACCAGCTCAAAGCTGATGCAGGGGCTGTGCTGATTGAAACCTTCACTCCTTGTCTGTGCCTTAAAGGTTTCCTAGTTTGCTGCATGTGGATGCCCTGTGTCTGTTCCAGGCTTTCTGCTCCTGCAAACCTTCCTTTCCTGGTGCAAACAGTCCTGGTGCGTAGCAGACTGCGTGCTTCCTGGGAGACCTCCTTTGCAGCTAAAGTGCTGTGCCTGAGTCCTGCTTTAAGCTGGCTCTCTCAGGACAGAGAAACCAAGACAGGGAGTGCTGGGAAGTGGTCATAAGTGCGGTGGGAAGCAATGTGCCCAAGGGTTGTTTCCAACAGAAGTGTCCTATCGACCTCAAGTGCTGCGCGGTGCAAACTCTGTGTTGAGGATAACTGCTTTGACTGTGGCTGGTCCCAGAAGAGCGTTGTTATTTTTAAAAATAGATAAAATAGGTCCAAAGATGCTATTTTAGATTTGAAGCGGAGAATATTGGATGTGAGTTATTAAGGTAGAGGCTTGTTTGTGTTGTTTCTTCTGTGTTTTCTCAAGTCTGAAATTCCTATAGTCTAGAGCACCTCTTGTTCGAAGACAGGCAGAAGGAGCTGTTTGTTCAGCCTGGAGAGGTATCCAGGGAGGTTTCATTGCAGCCTTCCTGCGCTTAAAGGGAGCTTATAAACAGGAGGGAGAATGACTTTTTATGTGACGGTGATTGTACAAGGGGGAACAGTTTCAAACTGGAAGACAGAAGACTAAGATTAGGGGCAAGGAGGAAACTCTTCAATCAGGAAGTCATGGGTCCTTGATATGTGCTGCCCAGAGTTGTGGGTGCCCCATCCCTGGGGGTGCCCGAGGCCAGGCTGGATGGGGCCCTGGGCAGCCTGATCTGGGGGGATTTGTCCCTGTCCACAGTGGGGGATTGAATCTGGATGATCTTTAGGTCCCTTCCAACCCAAGCCAGTCTGTGATTCTGTGCTTTTATTGTTATATGATTAAATAAACTGCAGTCAGTCCGAGAAGCTCAAGCTATCCATGACACAAGGAGCTGACATTTGATTATAGGAACAGTAACATGGAAACTAAGCAGATTTCATGCATTGACTTTGGTAATGAAGAGCTACAGGTTCTTTTGGAGAGCAGCGTGGGCAGGGCTTCATGAGAAAACATCTGTGTCCCCTTGTTCCTTTCTGTCAGCCCCTCTGGGCTCAGCAGCACTGAGATGCAGCCTGCACGACTGCTCCATCCCAACCAGCCCTGGTGCTCCATCTCCTCCACTTCACAGCTGCAGTCCTGGCTCTGGTTGCTGCTTTGGTGGATTCACCAAAGCACTCCTGTGCTGCCACCTCCCCAGCACAGGTGATGCTGCTGTTGGTTCCACACAGCACTACCTTTTCCTCAGCCAGATCCTCTCCTGCTCCCTGGCTGTGGCTGTGGCTGTGGCTGTGACAGGCCTCCTGTGGCAGTAAATCAATACCACAGGCCACTTTTTTCTTCCTTTTCTACTACACCATCCCTTTGGCCTCGCTGCCTCCTCATCATCCCAACACAGTCCTCATGCTGGGTCAGCACCCAGCCCAAGCTGCTCCAAGATACTTTCTATCATGTACCCCTTCCTTTAGCTCTAAAAAGTCCTTCTGCTCCTTCAGTTTGCTCTCTCCTCCTCCCTGCCTGAAGCATGTACTTCTTTTATTCATTTTTTCTTACATGAACACACACAGCTGTTCATCAGCACCTGTTTGAAGCAGACCAGGAAATCAGATCTACTGAACGTGCAGATGCTTCATCCGTGCTGCTGGACCCTTAGCTCCACCACCCTCACCTCTCTGTGAGCACAAAGGCACGGAGCAGCACTCCCTTTCACTCTTGCACTCGCTCTGATTAAGTGTAAGAATCTGTGCACAGAAACAGGCAGTGGTCCCTTATGCAGAGCTACAAGAGCTGTACACATGAACCTTGGTGAATGAGAAGCATAATTCAACACTGCCAGCTTTCACGCTGAGCAGTTCTGTTTGAGGACCTTATTTTGATGTACGGGAGCACTACTTATCAAGCTGAGGTGTGGTGTAAAATAAGACAACAGCACATGCTGTCAGTTTGCACCTTTATTTTTTAAAAATGAAATAGTCAAAGTACTTTCTTTTTCAAATATCGACACATAATATATTAACTTTTAATATTTACAGCGTGTTGCTGGGATGTTCTTGTAGAAAATGCATGCTTCTGGTCTGAAACCCAGAGCAAAATGCATCAGACCATGTAACTGCAGCCATGTAACATAACGTGTACAGTATCCAGTCACTATTCAGCACAGGAGTTAGAGCAGGAATAAAAAATTGGGATCTATTGTTTCCTAGCAACAAGGCTGAGGCCGTTATAACACAATTTCTGTAAGATCAGAACCTCTAACTGGTGTCGGACAGAAACCGAAGATCTTGGCATACATTGTAAACATTTTACTGTTCATGAGAAAGCGAAAAAGGAACGTTACTTTGACATATATTGTATGCTATGCTTCTCTTCTCTTTTATTGACACTTCTGCCTGAAGAGTATGAAGATTTAATGTGTTATCATGGTTCATACAAGTAAAATACCGTCAAGGACACAATCTGATATACTAACATTTATTAAAAGGCTAAAGTCCACCACGAGATCTAAGGAAAAACTGGTAAGTGCCGAACGCCTTTCCTTAGACAAGGAATGGCCGGTGGCCAACGCATGGCACGCGCCCGATGCCACCGCCCCGTTCCTGCTGAGCCGTGGTTCTCCTCACAGCCGGGACGCTTGTGACCTGGTGATGGTTGGTGTCAAGGACAGGTTAAATAACAGTCAGCGTTTGTCAGGAAACCCTCGCGGCCGCCGAGCAGCAACCAGCGCCTCGGCAGGACCCTGCCCTTCCACTGAGCTCCAAGTGCAGCTCCTCCGCCGCCTCTTTCACCCCGAGCTCTGTGCCTTCCACAGCACTGAGCAGTGCTTGGACAGATGGATGGACGGCCCTGAGGACACAGCACGGAGTGCCCAGAGCAGTGCCCGCTGCAGCACAGAGAGGCCGTGCCTGGTGGGTGCAGCTGGGACGGCACCGCGGAGCTTGGCCTGAACAGCCAGCACGTGAGTGCCGAGTTGCACATCGACCAGTTCATATATAGGTATTTGGCTATGTTCTACATATAGAGCTATATATATATTTATACCTTCGAAATGTTGTAGGCTGGCTAAATAAATAGGAACGCAAAGGAAACGTTACTTGTACACACTATTGGTTTGGCCGTCTTAAAATGTATACAGCACGTATCTCTCATGGT
Organism: Oreortyx pictus; assembly: GCA_036925125.1. Lineage (NCBI taxonomy): Eukaryota > Metazoa > Chordata > Aves > Galliformes > Odontophoridae > Oreortyx > Oreortyx pictus. Next base: position 5,318,743 of record JAUPFR010000012.1, read on the forward strand.
AGGTACTTGGCTACAGGACAGTGTGCAATAGTGGGTTTACTGTTTGTTTTATTTTATAGTTTTATAATTTCATTCTTTTTTTTTTTTTTCCTTTTCCAGAACCTTGTTTGCAGTGTGGAACGCTAGCATCAAATTATCCGATTTAAAGAACGATACACATTTCCATGCACTTATGTTTCCTTTTTGGACTTTTACTCATTTGGGTCTCTAGGCGATAGTGCAAAATTTAAAAAAAAAAAAAAGCAACAGAAAAAGGAAAACTACTTAAAAAACAAAATCCAACAGAAAAAAAAAAAAACAAAACCCCAATGCTCAGAAGTTATTCTAGCTACTAGAAGAAGAAAATGGAGACTGAACTGTTCCCTGCCTCCATCTGAGGTTGTCCGTGGACACGGTGGCCCACAGCTGTTTGATGTAGCTGCAGTTCTCACGAATCACTGCTGGCCCGCATGGTGCCGTGGCTTCAGCCCCCAGTGCTCATTCATTAGTGAATGCTCTTTCTTTAGCACTGCCGACTCAACACAACACTTCTTTTTAGTTTCCTGAATGTCTGACACTGTTGTGATGAAGGGATTTTTTTTCTTTTCTAACAGGGCCGTGTAATACCATGTGATTCTTCATTCATACAGGTTCTTGTAAGAATTACTATTGAGAAAGGTACCCTTGACTGCCCACCCAGGAACTGGGTGAGATGCCAAACCTACTCTCAAGAGACAAACTTGTAACACTTCCCATTCTTGGACCTTCTTGCATAATATGAGAACAACAGTAATCAAGGCAGTATTAAAAAACACAGCTGTAGGTAATACAAAGTGCATTTCCTGCATGTAATACAAATATAACTTTAAGAAACTAAAGGCACAAGCTAACTAAATAGGTATTACATACTAGAAATGCACGGTTCAAGGTAAATCTAATAGCCTCAAAAATTTGTTTATAATGGATATTTAAAGCAGTTCGAAAATGATACGTCATCACTGAATTGCAAAAAAGTATAATTGCTTAAAATATAAGTAAAATAGACTCTAATATTTGACATCTTGGATCAGTGATAAAATACATCATCACGTTTATGAATGCACTCTCTATATACAAGTCATAAATTATTCTTCCATTGATTAAAAGCATATTAGAGGCTCAAGGATTCGAAGGTCCATTTTTAGGCTGGTGTGGAGGTATTCAAATTCTCCATGATTTTATGGAAAGTTGTGGCAAACGGAGCTGCTGTCGGCAGCTCCAAATCCTGTACAACAGTTAATGATGAGCCTGAGCAAAATGTGTTTTGGTCCATGGGTCCCCCTGGCTGGGGTGGAGGGTGGTCAATGGGCCAGGATCTGCTCAGCATGACCCATCACCTCCAAGCCTGACCCTGCACCCCAAGAGCTGCTCTGGTTGCAGGAGGAGCAGAGGGAGTCTGTGTGAGGCTGAGACCCAGAGGCTCCAGGTCCCAGGTTCCAGCTCAGGCTCATCCCTAACTTTGGTACAACCTGCTCCACCTGCCCAAAAAAAAAAAAAAAAAAAAAAAGGGGGAAAAATGCAAATTGGAAAGGGAAGAAAGACAAAGAAAGCACTTTGTTGGCTCCACGAAAAGTGAGCAGAAATTGCTTCAATGTATTCACTATGTCTGTTTTGAAAGAAATGTGCAATAACATCAGTGTTGCGGATACACAGGCTCTATAACAAGACTTGTAGCTCTTTTGGAAAGTCAGCAAAGGAAATGTGCTTACCCAGCCTCCCTCCCGGGCACCCTCCCCCTGCCCACAATAATCGGGTCTGTTAAAATGACAAGTGAAAAGAAGGATCTCCTACTCTGCTATGAAAGAACTGTGCCAGCAGCGCATGATACCTTGGGAAATAAAAGTTTCTGCCCATGCAATATTATGCTTTTCTATGTGCTCTAGATATTGAGCTGAAAAGTGAAGAGTCATCCCCAAAATGTTCTATGTTTATCAACATATGTACTATCCACACTTAGGTTCATCAACTCCCAACCCACCAATCTTCTTCACGCTCAGAAAAATGATCAGTACAGTGGGATTATCAATCGGAGATGAAAATAACATGATGCCTAAACCCAACACCACCACAATTTCCAAATGATCTGTGAAAAGAAGGTCCTGGCCCAAGGACTACGGGCAGGACTGATCCCGTGCAGCTGCTCACTGCTGCACTGCGTGGACACTCCTGGCTGAATAGCGAAGGTTGTCCCAAAAACACTGAGCTAAAGCCCAATCTGGAGCCTGCTGGTGTCGGTGGGAGGCTCATGCTGACTGTGTCAATCACCATGGGCTGTTCTGGCCATCCCTGGAACCTGGCTGAGCCCCAGTCATGTAGGTCAAGCCCTCACCCTCTGCAAGATCTGCAGCTCCATGTGTGCTGCTGGGCTCCACCACAACCACTGCCAGGGGATATCTTGGGGAGAGGCCCCTGCACACAGATGCAGACACAACACGGTGCTCCTCATCGAGTGAGAGAGAGGCAGCTACGGCCCGGCAAAGACAAAGCTAATGTGGGGCAGCCTTTACGTGCTGCATCCAACAAAAGTACTTAGGTACTGTATCTAATAAAAGTTGGGTTAGAAAATCCCATAGATCACAGTAGTGACAAATGACATGTGCAGGGTTGGTGAGCAACTACGAAGTTTCCATACACAGTCTGGTTTTTGTATGCAATCCCTTGAACCTATGGGAATTCTCAACGGGATAAAACTACCCAGTAAGCATAGGTTGCAGAATCAGGCTCTGTAACCTTGTAAATAACTGGTGAATTATGAAACCACCACCAACAAAAATAAAAAATAGCGTTTCTTTAGAAGAAGACAGAGCATGCTGCGCTCACAGCCACCCCGCGCGCTCTGCTTCTGAAAGGTTTGAATACTGCCACACAAGAACTAAAAATCTTCACTGTAATCTCTCGAAGAGTTAAACGAACAATATTAAAATACCATCTTCTGTCACATTTAAAGGCAGTTGGATATGTTTTTTCCTCTATATTTATATATACAGAGTTCTGATCTAGAAAAACCAATACAATAAACCATTTTATGTTTAAAAACAGGCAGTCTTTGGTGACGCAAAGGCAGAGATTTTCTTTGTTACCTTCTGCCTATTTCACTCTGTCTCATAAAGTGAATATTATTGGCACTGTCAGAAAGTTCGAGATACTGCTCCACTGACAAAACGAAATATCCATCGTAGCCTTGTACCCGCCCAGTGTTTAGAAGCTGCTGTTTCTCTCCATCTGTCCATGCCCTAATCCCCTCTTCCCCCTCCTGCAGCCGTCTCTGCTCCTTAGTCCAGGCCTGAGCCACAGCTCTCTGCCTGGCTACCTCTAGGACATGGTTCTTTTCTTCTTCCACGGTCGTTCCGTAGCGAACGTTGAAGCACAGTGCGCCGTGCTGCAGCTGTATGTCAGCGAAGCGTCTAGTCCTCCCATTGATCACGGAAGTCATTTGCGACACTGTGACGTTCACACCGTTCTCCAGGATGCGTCGCCCCCCAGTGTTGCCAATTAGGGCCAAGTCTTCTTCCAGAGACCCCAGCTTGATGAAGTAATGCGTGTCCCGGCCCTCTATGGTGAAGTGCAGGTTCTCCAGATAGTGAGCATTGTTGAGTATGGCAGCGATGCGCCGGCTGTCCTCGTTAGCCACGCCGATAATGTCCGCTGTGACGATGCCATCCTTGATTGCAAATTTGATGCCTTTTCCAAACACTGAAGGAATAGCTGCAAACCTCGGTTGCTTCACTCCCTCATAGCACTTGCCATCGCTATACCTGGGGGTCATAGGAAGCTGATCCAAGGATATAAAGTTTCGGAGTTGCTTCTGTAGCTCACACTGAATACCAAGGATAGTCTGGAAAAGAAACCATCAACAAAGGTTGCAGAAGAGGAATCTCACAGTCTCTATCATATCTTAACCACTTGAAATGGATTTGCAATTGGTTTGCAAACCATCATGCACATCTATAGATCCTGGGAGTACATACAGGCTTTCTAATTGCCTAAGGTACCACTTTATGTCTCTTGGACTCTAGTTTCTAGAAAACAAACGGTAAACAAATGGTATTTATCACAAATGCTAATCTCATATTTATCCTTGCTTTTTTATTTTTCTCTCTCTCTCTTCTGTTGTCACTCTAACAGCTGGCCTTTTGATTTGTAGGCATGGCGAAATCTGAACTCGAATCTGTACTCTCACACAATTCTAAGCAGATCTCTTGTTCATTATGTCTTCTGTAAAATAGCAGTAACAGTTTTTATAGCCCATTCTTTAGGGAAAGCAGGCTGCGAAGGTCTCAGGGCACTAGAACGACAGGAACCAGGCAGGCACATCGGATCTGTAGATCTTCCCTCCACTGTGGTGAAGAAAAAATCTCCCTCCAACTGTCTATTAGTCTGTCAGCACAATATAAACCAGTAAACTCTTGTGCCTTTGTTATAGCTTCTTCAGTATCTCAGTGACAGAATGTGCTTCATGGACACGACCCTCCAGCCTTCTACACTCTATGTGGTCATCTATGCATGGGAAAAGAAGCACATTCAATGCTGCTGATGTGAACTCACAACACTTCATGTTTCTTTTTCCTGGCTGCATTAGAGAAAGGCATCTTTTCCACTTCTTCTATGTGAAATCATATTTCTTTGTTAACAGACGCTCTTGTGATTAAATGCAAAACATGAACACCTGTTCAGAACATCAGTAGCTGTCCCTGTTGCAGTTACACTGATTGCTGGACCCTGCAAGCTGCTGCACAGCTCATCTGCAATGAAAATTAGCCCTGGAGTTTACAGACCCTCCACAAACCTACAGCAACATCTCTGTTTTCCTGAAAAAACTATGCAGAGGAGCAGACGTGTAAAGTTGTTTGTATTCTTAGTGATTTTGCACCTCTTGAGGCTTCAATACTAACAGATAACAATTGTTTTAGTTCTTTAATTCCATAAAAGTTACTGCAGTTCATTCAATTTGCTCTCACTTTTATTCATTCAATGCGAAGTTTCTCCACTGTGTGCCTAAAAGCTCCCCATTAAAACTCTCCTCTTCTTGATGCCAGTAAATAATGTGACAACATGAAGGATTCTAGTGTAGTTAGGCTATTATTTGCCTTGTCTATCATGTGAAAAATACAGCCATATTGTTTCCCTGGTCTCCAGCATGCTCTAATCAAATTGCTTACTTTAGAAACAGAAGTGATTGAACGGTGTTTGCTAACCTTTCCAGGATCCCACTCCTGGGTTTTTGTTTGAAGCTGTAGAAGTTCATATGTTGTCTCCAAAGCTTCGATCTCTGGTTTTGGAAACCCTGGTAGTACATTGTGCAACTGGAAACCAAAGAGCTCTAGCCAACTTCCAATATCTACAGAACAAAGAAACAGAAAAAGGGATTCTGGAAATGAGGGGTGTAAATCCTAGAAAAAGTCGGTGCAGTCTGCAGAAATCCAAGCTATGCAGAAATAATGATTTCATACCAATTTATGATTTCAATACTGGCTACAGCATTTACTGTGGGAAACAAATCATCTGACTACAAAGCACGGCAATAATAAATCAATAGTGTACCTACTTTCTATTTATAATGGAAAAAACTTACATTACGCTGCCTCCACTCTTCCCCTTTATTTTAGCATTTAAAAAGGCAGCAGATACAGCTATTAATTATTTTACTGACTACCAAAAAGACTAAAAAACCGGATAAAGCTCTGTAAGTTGTTAGCTATCAAAGAAATACATAAGATTAGAGCTGAATACTAACTTCAGACGTATGCAAGGGATTTCTGGAGTCTCGAACCCATGCCAGACTCTGGCCAAAGGCGGCATTTTAATGAGAAATACATTATTTTTACCTGTTGTATACTTAGCAACATCTTGGATCCTGCCAACTGGGTAGTTATTTTCAAATGAGTAGAGATTGAATGGTTGTGGGACAGCATTCAGATGTTTCCATATGTGATGGTTTGGTGTTGTCCACCGACCAGCAATAACATCATAATCCCGCTGTCCCAGATGAACCAGTTTGGTGAGAGAATCATAGAGCCCTCCGTGAAAACCAATGACAACCTGGAAATCTGGATTAGTGTCATGGTAGATCTCTCCATATGGGGTGTACAAAATTTCCTTTATGACTTGGCCCCGACTGCTAAATACAGCTAGAGGTGTTCCAGTGTTATCACAAGCAACATAATATTCTTCTCCACTGCTTAATTCCATTGCAATGAGATGACCTTGAAGATCGTAATACAGAGACGTTATTTCTGAGCTACTATGATTGTACAAGTGAGTAACTCTTATTGGGTTGGAGAGATCAGCATAAAAGAACTGCAGGTGTTGTCCCAGGCTTGATTTGCTCGCAACTCGTCTTCCAAGACCATCGTAACCGTATTGAACAGTCCAGCCAGACACTTTGTTGTATGCTTTGTTCAGCAGACCATTAGAGTTGTACTCAAAAATCTCATTGCCTCTTTGCCTGAGAAAACCATCTTCATCCATTTTATATTGAATTTCTCCAAGTCTGGTAATGCGATCTCTAAGGTCGTATCTCAGAGGAGTGAGGCGTGCACTGTTTCCATGGCTCAGCAAGTTGATGTTGCCGTTAAGGTCGTAGCTGTAGCGCCACTGGGTTTTATCATTCACAGACACAGTCTGAAGCTGACCATCAGCATCATATTCATAAAAATACCTTGTGATATTGGCATCTACTCCGACACGTATATCACAGATCACCATACGGCCCATATTATCATACTGGATGGTCATCCAGTAAGCAATAGACTTGAGAATTTCATACTGTACTTCAATCACCTGGCCATTGGCACTAAAGATCTTGGTATGTTTCATCACAGTGGTGGTTATAACTTGATTTAAATCGTAATTAATGACACTGAATTTCCCAAATTGTTCGGTCCTGCCGGAGACATCAACGTAACGGTACAGATCAATGGGCAGAGGCGTCTCGTTTATCATGGCCTGCATACTTGTGACACGGAAATTGTTGTAGCTATAGTCAAATCTGGCATTTACGAGCCCTTCTTCACTAAATCTGAAGATCTGGCGACCGATAAGTGGACCTGTCCACAACAAATAGAGGAAAGAGGAAAAGCAAGAAGAAAAATGAATTATGTCCATAGAATACTTACCCTACAGAACAGGCATAGCTAAGCTACGAACTCAGATAAACCCTTGAGCTTCATTGCTACTTGACTGCCTCAGACAGTACCACTAACTATGTTAGATTATTCTCTCACAAACTTTTATTAATGTTTGCTCTACGGAATATTTATATTTTATTAACATTTGTTAAAATGAATGCTTTTTTATTCATAATTATGATTTCTATTTACTTGCAAGATAATTCTAAACTGAATTTATTTTCCATGGTGATTTCCTTCCCCATATGAACAGTTCTTTTGAATTATGTTACATTATGGTATAAACAGGGAAACTTGAAAATGCAATCAATAAAACAACTTGATTTAGTATTTAGCAAATATCCACACAGTGGAATAAAAACAATCAAACACTGGAGGAGCTATTCCACACCAAGCAATAAAAAGAAAACCATATTTCAAATGGGGCAGTTATAGATGCCTGTGGACACAGACCCACACGCGCACACACACACACACACACACATTTTCTATTGAAACATAAAAAATAAAACTCATAGACATAAAAATAATGGAATTTCATGTCAGGTAACCGCAGAATCAGGGCCAGAAACTTTAGCAAAGTAGTTATAGCTAGACAAACCTGTTTGCCTGTATCTGATGGTGCAGATGAAACCATCATGCATTAAGTGTATGGTTTTAATAACGCCAGAAGATTCCTCGTAGGTAAATGTGACTTGAGTAGTGTCATAAAGGATCTCAGAAAGTCGGGACTGCTTGGAGTACTTATAGAGGACTCTGCGTCCTGTCCCAGGATACAACGTTTGCAGGAGCCGTCCATCTCTGGTGACGTCCTGTATGAACGCTGCACCGCTGTCCGGCGGGGTGTAGATGTTGCGATAGTACCCAACAGAGAGCATGGTCTGCAAGGCATGGCGCACCATGCTGGGCATGGTGACCGACAGCAGGTAGTCCGACTGGTCGTACTCAAAGATGTAGCGGCGCTGGCTGTGCAACAGGAGCATCACAGACTGCAATCAGACAGGAATGGCAGTGTGAGTGGATGATCGAGCACTTGATTATTCATCAACTATCTGCTCTTGTAGGTCGCTCTGTCTGTTTAACCCCAAGTCAGGCTTTCAGCTGCAGCAGACCTGGCTAGCAAGGTGATGTGGAACAGAAAGAGAATGATAACAAGGCTAGAGGTAAGGACCCCCAAACTGGAAGGCAGATGTGGCTCTCAGTGGCATTTCAGCCTCATGCTGACTTGCTGCACTACTTTGAAATATTTAGGTCATCCTCTCAGGAAGCTACAACAGAGGGAACCTCTTCCTCACTCCTAGGTAGAGCATCTGTACCAGCAGATGTTTGTACAGGAGGTGGAAAGGAGAAACGTTCAATGTTGTGTTCGTGGTGTTTAGCTTTTATTGGAACTCCACGTAGATCTAGCCCAGCCCTACCCTTTCTTGTACATCTTTTATTAAAAGCACACTGTCTCACAGCATGCATGGTAACTGTGCTTACACTTGGATGGATGGATGAAAATGGACTGCAAGTTCTTTGGCACGACTACTTCTGTGTCTGTTTTTCTTTAGTATTTACAAAGATTAGGTCCCCAGCCTGCAGTAAGCCACTGGCTGAACACTCTCCTAGCTCTCCATACAACGCTCATCTATATACATGTGATGCTTTTCTCTATATACTGCTCCTGTGCCAGTTTTTATGCTGTCTGCCACTGACAGGGTATGAATAACAAGATCAGAAACATCACTAATACAACTTTAGTGCCCCTCTGTGTCATTTTACAGCACTTTGAGGCTTTTCCACTTCTGCCCAGAATAGTAAAAAGACAGTCAGTAGAATGGTTGGAGACTTACTATCTCGTCTGGCATGGGAGGGGACACAGTAAAGAGGAAACAAATTAATTCCCCAGTCATCCTAATGATATTACAGTAGATTTTTGAACTATTTGCACAGAAGGGGTTCTGATTGTTTCACTGAATTTTGTAGGGGGTGCCCCCAGTAAAACATCCCCCGAAGCCGTCACTTTGCCAGTGCAGCACAAGCACTGGTGCCACACGGAGCCCACCAGCCGCCGGCAGCTCCTCGGGGCTCTGCTGGGAACAGGCAACTGCAGGGCAGGGCCACTAGATGTCCTCTGTGCCCAACACATGCACACAGCCCTCGGCCAGAGCAGCAGGATTGGGGAAAGGGAGCTCGGAGTAGGCAGGAGATTTGGGAGAGCCACTGGCTAATTGGGGAAGGTGACCCAAAGAACAGAAACGGAATGTTGTTGGTGAGAGTTATGTACGGTGCCTATGAAAACACATCGCTGGGACTAGCCATGGGAAGGGGAGAGCTTTCTGAAGAGGCATAATTAACTCATCAGGTGCTAATAAATGGGAAAGTAAATAAATAGGCGTTGGAAGAGAACTGTATAATTGATTTTTTGATAAAAGGAGTTATTGGTTCTTATGAGGTTTCAGACAACATTTAGTAATCATTACTTAATTAACACAATGAGCTATTGACTTTAATGGGCCACAAAATTATATCTCCATGTCTAATTCTGACAATGAATTCATCTTCCTTTGGCACGAGGAACAAATTGTGATGAAAGTACATTAAATAGCTGGGAGATTATGTCCACGGTGTGTATGACTTTCAGTAATTTAATGACAAGTTACAGCATCAATGAAGCCTGCTGCTACCTGGGCCAGTAGGCTTCTGTCATTTGCTTCAACGTGATCAGGATTTGTCCACTTGTGCAGAATTCCAGAATGACAGATTTAAGTCACACGACTTTATTTACAAGCTCATCATAAGCTATGAGCAGACAAAGTCATCAGAAAGATAAAAAACATACGTCTCTCCAAAATTCCAGTCCATTAGACCCAAAGAAAAATTAACAGATTCTTCCCAAAGGCATATTGCCCAAATATGTAAGGCTGTACAAGCGCCTGTTTACTTGCAATTTGCAGAGCACACAGACAAAAGGAGCCCTGACAAATTTATCTGAACCAAACTTCTGAAGCTTCCAGGGTTTGCCAATCTTGTTAACAAGTGCGAGAACCACACTGCATGCAGACAAAGAAAGAATCACATTTTTACGCATCATTTTTTTTTTTTTTTCTCTGGGTTAGATTTAATTTTTTTTTTTTGAAGATCAGGCTTAAATACATTCAAAATAAGTACAGCAAAGTTTATCTTAAAAGTACACATTTGGAACTTTTTAATATATAAATAACTTCAAAGTCACTGGATTTCTTGCGTGTAACATCCGCTATCAGTTTTACCTCACCTGCCCCCTCCTATCCTTTCCCCATGGTAAACAGGTTCAGAAAAACATTCTGCAAATTCAGATAGCCTGAGATGCTGCCATTTAAAAATAAAAAGTTTTGAAGGACGCTGAATATAATCTCACACTGAGTTGTGAAAGCTTTCAAAATACAGATTTTTGGATTTGAGAGACTAAAGAGACAAAATGATTCCGAATGAGATGCTGCTACTGATGAATGCAATGCTGTTCTTCTTAAGACTGTACAGCATTTATTCCCCCATTTCATGACCATTACCTACAGACACAAATGAAAATTACAACACTCAGGCAATTTCGACATGAAGTCACTATAAAAGCAGGGCAATAACTCATTTTGTATTAGTTCATGTTCTTTTCCCCAAATATGGGCCTCATAAATACTAAAGTAATCTTTCTGTTGGCAGGATCAGCCCCTTTTTGACAGCAGAGCGCTGAGCAGGTGCTAGCTTGAACTCACCACTGTGTAATTCCGGCTTAAGAGAGCTGTGTTTGCTCGAGGAAGCAGTTCCATTTCAGTGACATTCTTGTGACTACGTTACTCAGAACTGCAATGCGTTTGTCATCAGTGAGTCTGTCTTTCGCACTTGGACAGAGACCAGGAAGCCATTTTACCAACTGATTAAACAAACCTGAGGTGGTGATAACTTCCTTCTGAACTAATCTATGGCAGGCTCCACAGGATGACACGTAAGTCTGGGACATTTGTTTGGGTATGCATTTTCTTTAAGTCTTACACCTTATTGCAAGAGACAACACTACCATAGCTCGCAATATGGTACCTGTATCAAAACAAACATTTTTGTGCTGGTACAACAACCCACTTACAAAGTGATTTACCTTTTCTAAATATGTGTAACTCCATATTTTGCCATCTGCCCATGTTCTGGAAATGATGTTTCCACTTGGATCATACTCCATTTTCTCAGTCCAGGTTCCTCTTTGGATATAGGTCACTAATCCAGAGTGTGAGTAAGTGATGTTGACCTCATTGTATTTGCTGATGGGTGACCACAGAACTGGACGCCCTGTCTGGTCATACATGATGCGAAGAGTGAATTTTCGATGGTCATCATAAATCTTTCCAGTTCTGGTTACGTGATCGAAATCAATGGAGAGCAGATTTCTATTGTGGGCCTAAAAATAAAGATACAGGAAGAAGATGATGTACCTTAATTACGCATGACAGAAACATTTCTGTGTCGGCTCTAATCAGAATATGCAATGCTTTAAGAGTATGATTGAAAATGTAGGGCATACTAAACATGAGAAAACAGAAAAATGTTGAGGTGAAAAACAGGAGGGCCAAGAAACAAAATGCTGCTGGTGTTCAGTTCTATGTGTCACATTGCAGGCTGCTTCCTATTTCCATTCGCTAAGCTTTCTTTTCCCAAGCTTTTCATCTTTCAACTTTCATCTCTCCTACAGTGTGCATGATTCTAGACAAAGATGTGTAGTTAAGCTCACAAATTAACCAAGCTCTCCCAACTCACCTCCTCCTTCCTAAGCTCCACTAGTGCTGATGGGTCAGCTGTTGCTCTGGGATAGCCCATCCACATTGCATACCAGTGTGAAAAAAGAAGGGCTGTGCTTTCAGCTCTAAAGACCCTAGAGTCCTCATACTTGTTCACAAAAGCAGCCCACTCCCAAGGCTTGTGAAGCTGGTGCCTTGGCAGGGGAACAAGCTGACTGCCTCGACCTGAGAGTGCATGTGGTCCCACAGAAGCGTGCAGAGGGATTGTCCAATCAGAAATCCAAGCCAACCCAGACTTCTGAAGACAAAATATGCTTCCCAGTGTTTTCACCATCTACCTCCTAACATCATTCAGTCACTGGGCAGTCACTATTCAACTCCATTTAATTCTGAATTAGAATTTAGGGAACCATAAACCACTGCTCGTTGACTTGTCATTTTCAGATCAATGCCCAATGAGCTCATTGTATTAATTGACTGCATTTTTCCCAATCACTTGTATTAATCTGTTCCAATTAATACATTCCTTACAGCAGAGAGATGTCAGCTCAGGTGTCAGAGCTGCACAGCACAGCACCTGCTTCTCCCCAAGAGCTGGAGGCACTGAGGTACAGTAAACAGTTAAAATATCTATTTAATAATTCAAGCTGTGACTGTATGGTGGTTGTGATTAGAAAGAACCTTTTTTTCATTCCCTTTTCTGTTTTTAGATACAAAATAATTTGAAAATCTAGAAAAAAGCAGGTGTTCTTTCTTCAACTACCATTCCTGTGGTTTTATATACACACATGTCTAACTTTAATACTGTTCATTTACAATAGCTGTAAAATACCTATGCACCCCTGTAGACTGCTGTAACTATTACAATTTATGCTCTAATGATAGTTAAGGAGCCCAAGTAAAACGTGACGCTCAATTCAACCACTTTTGCTTGTATACAGTCTGTTGGATTAAGTTTATGTTAATACATTTCTTCACAAACTTCTTGCAATTTCTGAAAAACCCCTCTTGGTGGTAAAATATCTGAAAAGCAAGCAGGGGATATACCCTGGCTCATACTCATTTACTGTCTACGTACATACTTACGTTCTTATTGCTAATATTATTATTATTATTGTAAAATGCAGCTAGGAGAAATGAAAGTCTTGAATACAAATTGGTTGCAATCTAATTTTCAGAGACAATATAACGAATAAGAATGAAAAGCACACAGAGGAAGAATTAGCAGTGAAGAAAGATAGTAGCAGCATTTAAAGGCTCACATAATTGAGGCACTGGGAGGTGGGGGCACAGGTTGCCCTGGGAGCTGGTGGGTGCCCCATCCCAAGGTTGGACTGGTCCAGGCTCTGAGCACCTGATAGAGCTGTAGGTGTCCCTGTTCGGTGCACAGGGGTTGGACCAGATGGCCTTTAAATCTCCCTTACAACTCTAAGGATTCTATGGTGACTCTGTGATAGTTAAAATAAGGTTTGGAGATGCATCATTGTTTCCCTTATATTCTGTATTTTATGTCCTTTTTTGTTTACTTTCTTATTATATTTTCTTATATGTCAAATTTAACACCCCTCTTAAGACAAAGTGCAATGACACATGAGTAGCAGGCTGCATTTCAATGCTGTCATTGAAATGCTGATTTCAAATCCCAGTGGTTTTCTACAGATAATTCCTCCAGTGCACATGCAAGTCCGTAAGGAGCTCCTGTGAGAGGCTGCAGCTCATGTGTGCAGTTACAAGCCAGTAAAAGATAGTTTCTGAAAGCATTTTTGGGTCCAAATTCCAGCTGATGAAAACAGGGAGAAAATTCAGCTGATTTCAATAATAATTGTAGTTCATAAAAATATACATTATGTATTTTTTAAACATCTTTGGCTCAGCTTCCTTGATTTTGTAGCCAGAAAATTCACAGTTGTAAATAACTGCATAAACCTTCACTTCTCTCAACTTTCATTCTCAAATCTAAACCATCTGAAACGTGAAATCAGATGAGATGATTGTGTATTTCCTTGTCTGTGTTTTGACTTGAGTCAACGCAAACTGACACGGGGTGACTGAGGATTTGACCTCACCATTACAACTTGCTGGAAGGCTGGTAAATAAAGGGAGATAATTGGCTAAATATGATAATAATAAACATAGCTGTCAAAACCTAAATCCAAAGGACTTCTTCTGACTTGAATTGAGGCCAATGAGTTACTTCCATTTGTGTTATTTAAAAAGTTAAAAAAAAGTAAGACTGGCCAAGCATTCAATTTTCAATTTTGTAGATATTCAGTTATAAAACCTGGCCTGTATCCAATGCCAAGTTCCTCTAACTTATGCAAAAGACAGGAGGGAGCAGAGCTGAATGCTAATCAGTATATTACTATGCATCATGCTCATTGGATTTAACAACAGCTCCTGCTTCATTTTTAGAAGTCAATTAAAATAGCAGTTCAATTGATAAAAAAGAAGTCTTGCTAGATGAAGACTGATGTTAAAATGCCTGATTGTACATAGATTTATTATTAATATAAAATGCATACATGTCTACGGACTGTTTTATGTACTTTCAGGAAGTGCCAGGGCAGGCAGTTCTGCACTTAAAGGAAAACTCTGATTAATTCCTGTTTCCAACATTGATTTAGATGCTGAGATAAAGCTAGCTGTCTTTCCCAGTATTTCCATTAACATACTCATTTCTGCTTTAATTCTAGAGCAAGGAATATGTACCCTGCAAAGAATCCCCTTTTTAAAACACAACTTTTATCACATTATTCAGAACATGCTAACAACGGCCTCTTTCCAAAACTTATTTTACACTAACAGCGTAACACAGTTTCGAGATGGGTTTTAATTGCAGTTAGGAATTAAAAACGTTAGGAACTGGCAGAAAAGGAATAGCTTTCGTCTCTTCAACTAGGTCATCCTTTATCTCATCCCCAGTGACCTGCCTTCTAATTTACACCTCTTAGCATTCAAAGCCATTTGTTTCAGTGACAGTATCAGGACTGATCTTTAAGTGACATCTTTAAACTTGATTTCTATGCTTTTTCATTTCCCTAGAAAACTTTTCCATTGTACTGTTTTCTTCCCATAACTGAGGGCTCCTGCAGATCCGTTCATTTCCACTGAGAACTAGTCCAATCCCCAGAGCTTTTCTTTACATTGATTTTCAAAGTTCAGCACAGTTCTTTTTGCCCTACATTGCAAGCTTTCCAACACACTTCCCATTGTGTCAGTCATGGCATATTAAGTGCTTAACAACTCTTTTTTCCAAGCTGGAACTCGCTAGAACTCATTGGAAGTTTTCTGAAGGTCTCATCAGAACCTCATCCAGGATAAGGGCTGCTAATGATGATACGCTTTTTTCCAGCACTACTCAAGGAAAGGATCTGTCAACAGTAGGCAACAGTAGGCCTCAAATGCCTTCCAGTATTGGCTCACTGATTCAGACACTGTATACAGTGGCATTTTTGCTCCTGATGTCCTGCCTATTTCCTCTAATAAACAAGTTTCCAAGAAAGACAGCTGTCTGTGGGTACGTTCTCCTGTTCTTTGCCTCCCTCTCCAGCTGCACTGTTCTGGTTCCTTCACACCAATGCCGGCTCCCAACTCCATCAGCATCCCATGCAAACACCTCAGTGCTAAAGCTGAAACCTGGGAATCATGCATATCACTCATCCTCCAAACTCTATTCATTGGCCATAGCAGACTCAATAACCCCTTTGTCTTCTGTGCTTATTTGCATGGTGTATCACATGCACAGAATACTTCAAATCCTCCTCTAATATGCTGTCTCACCACATTCCCTCCAGCCTTTCCCTGACAGTCCTCAGACAGACAGCCCTAGAGCTCAGTGCAGTCAGAGGGGAAACACCATAATGCAGGCAGCTGATTTCCTTCTAGACAATGCACATTCCTCCCACCATCTTGGGCAGGTATAAAAGGAAATCTGTAGTTCCACCAGCTGTGATGCTAGTGGAAACTTCTGGATGGACAGAGTATATAAGATGGTGGCACGCTGATGTTGTTCTTAGACTGCAAACTTTCTCACTGGAGGGAAGATAAAGGGGGAGGAGCAGAGTACACAAGTGCACCAGCAGACTCTGAGGCAGGTCCATTAGGTGAGCTCTAGAAAGCCTCAGGTTTGCAATATTTTACTGGACACTGTATGCCTCCAGCCAGAATCCATCTAATCCCGACCAGTTTCCTCCCTTTTTTGGCAAGGAATACTAAGGATCATGCAGAGGTAAGCAAAAATGAGACAAAAGAACTGGCAATCAATTTCAGCAACAGAAAACATAAACTGCATAAAGGGAAAGCTGCGCAGGATGAAAGACTCTGAAATGTAATGGTGATGAACAACTTGGCCCTGGCAGCATAAGCAGAATAGATGACTGACAATGTCCTTTCCATTTAAGACTTTTATTCCATGAGTTCCTTAAAAAAGTATGTGCCATACAGTTACTTAAGCACAAAATCACACAGGAATCAATTGATTAGATGAAGTGAGCCACGGAGGCCACAGCTTGAATCCTGTGATCTTAACAACACACCTTTGCCACTGCAATACGTTCAGCAGCCTCCCTGGACAGGGCTCTGGGGACTAACACAAAGATAGGGCAGATGCAGTCAGAGGATGGGCAAGAAACACCACACGAACATTTTTTCCCACCTGCAAGATCCTAGTAAGTAATTAATTGTGACTGCGAAGTCTGAAAGATGTAATTTCAGACATTTTTTTTTTACCACATGGTGGTAATATCATGGCCATATCATGCAAGTTTTTGGTTTCTGCCTGATAAGCATAGCTGAAAATCAAACTGATACATTTTTGAAGTAAAAAATGTATGAGATATGATAACCAAGAAGAAATCCAGTGATTTAGTAACCATCTCTGTATTTTTAGAGCTAACAGATGTACCTTCAGAGATAATACTTATCCAGACATGTTGCAGTTAATAATGTAATATTTTAAAGGCCAGAATTCCCAGTTGTATAACTGGTACAGGCGCTTTATGGACCATTCATGTGAAAAACAGAACTGATTTTGTAAAAAAACCTTTCTGCAAGGTAGTGGTCTCTTTGAGCCTTGGTTTTACCTAATCAAATGCTGAATGTTGACCATCTGTCATTGTAACCTGTGAGTTCTCCTGAAAATAAATACGAACCATGGATGTAATGTTAAAATAATTCTCTATTAGAGCTGCATGGTAACCCAGTCAGAGGGAGTGAGGGAGGGGGCTGAAAGCACACAGTGGAGGGCAGAATCCACGGGATTCTGGATGGATGGGGATGCTCTACAACACTATGGCTTGCAGGAGATGCCCTGTGGCCCAGAGACCTGAGGTGTGTTCCGAGAGCTCTCTGCATTGAGCAGAGGCTGGCACCTGCTACATTCGCCCAGAACAAAGAGAAGATTAGATCTGAGAGGCAGAATCTGGCTCCAAGTCTGCTACTGTGCTGCAGTAACTACGATTCGTCCTTTGCTCGCAGCTTCTTTCAAAGACATAATTAAGTTCTTAGTTGAAAAAGAAGAGGAAGAAAAAAAGTAATTATGTCTTGAGGTCAAGTCTAACAACCAAAATCAAACAGAGATCAAACATCCCTGCCAGTGTTGGAGGAGTTTGGTTTTGAAATTCATGGCTGGGGCCCACCATTGATACAAACTTCCCATTGCACTTCTTACAAAGTAGAGCATTTCAACATGATTTTAGTTCAATGGCTTTCAAAGGGAACACTGCACTTCACACAAGAGGAAACCTTACCCTTAGCCTTCTCTCAAACGTGGAGATATTGCCTTTGGTCTGCTCCCTCCTTTGCCTCCATTCAATGAGATTTGAGTTATGCTCTCCAGGAAGGGAGATATTGCACTTCCCTAAAGTGGGACTGACAACTCCTGCTAGAATATGAGGCTCCGTGTTAAGCGTGATTTCCATTCCACTGGCAAAGGTGACTCTCAGAGAACCATCTGGGCTGACCCGGTAGATATTCTGTGTGTTATCTGTCAGAAAAACAACAAGCAAAAACAGGGAATACAGAAAATTTCAGATTTACAGATTTATGAAGAAAATGTCAGGTGCAGTGGAGCTTTGTTTGTCCCTTGTTTACAGACTTCTGATCATACACCAACTGCAGTGTGATTTTTGATATCTGTAACCTCCAGGTCTTCACATGTCTAAGGATCTTTTTATTACACTGGGATGAATGATTTCCATTGTGCAGGCTTTCTGAGCAGGAGTAAAGAGCTTTGCTTTCAGCCTAGCAGTAATGAAGTCACAGGCTGGGTTTTAACTACTGCTACTCTTCTACCCTTCCCCACTAGCAGCAGGACCCCAGGGCAGAGGTTCTGTGATGGCCATCATGAGCCTGAGTCCTACTGTACGCTTAGGGACAAAGTGAATGTCACCCTGAATAAGCAACTCCTCTCACCTACAAGTGCAGCCATCAGGACACAGCTCTACCAGAAAGTATTCATGGCACTGGCCAAACATGGCATTTCACTGCCAGAACATCAGCAAAGCACGTCACTGTTCGGGCATAGTTCTCAGAACTGCAAAGCCTGGTGTATTATGGGTCAATCCAATTCCCCTACATGTCATGGTTAATAGCATGTAAAGCTTGGAGACATCAGAGATTTCAATAACTGCAATCTACCCACGGGATTTTTCTCAGGGGAAAAGAATTCTCTGTTGGTTTGTTCCTAGCAGGAACCTCAGGAGAAATGTAAATGCTATCAAGCTATTTGTACTGAAACAAGGAAGAAACAAATGAACTAATTCTAGTGTCTTTTGGTCAAACAGTTAAGAATGCAGCAACATTCAGAGTTTGAAATGTAAAGATTGGGGAAGAAATAACAGAAACGTCTTCATTACCTTGTTTTAAAGTATATACCGTAGAGGTAGCTGAGAAGTTTGTAGCTGTGACCACATTCTCCCGGTTTGAAGTATCAAGTTCCACTCTTGTCAGTTTTTCAACATCACTGTGGAAACTGCTGACTTCCCCGGTCGGGAACGTGGCGTTGGTCAGGTGGCCATCGGAGTCGTACCTGCAAGACACAGAATTAATGCCACACAAATATCGTGCCTGTAGATACTGACGACGTTTAAAAAAAAAACAGAGGAAAAAAAAAATAAGATGCATTTTCAGCACTGCTCAGTATGCAAAAAAGTAAGAATTAGCGCATGTGTGCATTCTGAAAGCCTACATTTCCTAATGTGAATTCTTGCTTATGTGATGGGAGGTGTGTCCAGTGGATGCTCCTTGGCACCAGGCAACCAGTGAACCCCACAAAGGCAAGTTTGTACCCTGCAGCTCTGCTAAAGCCAGACCTTAGCTACTCCAGCAACCCATAGTAGCAAGGTGCTGGAACATGCTGCTCAGAGAGGGTATGGATGCCCCATCCCTGCAGTTGTTCAAGACCAGGTTGGATGGGGGCCCTGGGCAACCTTCTCTAGTATCAGATCTGGAGGTTGGCAGCCCTGCCTGTGGCGGGAGGGCTGGAAGTTGATGATCCTTGGGTCCCTTCCAACCCCAGCCATTCTATGATTCAATGTCCCTATAACTGCCTTTTGCTAATGATGAATGAAGCACATAACATGAATGGCAAATTAAAAAAAAGGGACCTAAAGCATAACAAGAACAATAAGACTGTCTGGAAGTTGGTTTGGTAGCCTGCATGGTTTTCACTCATATGCTATGTTTCCCAGAGGCCAGAACTTCTCATCACAAGTAAGACCACCAGAATCTAGAGTGTCCCATTTCAGTTAATCTAAATTCCATCAGTGCTAACGAAATTGTTCTTGATTAAAGGACTCCATGTGATAATAGGGCCATGTTATGAGAATGTCAGTGGAGCAGCTTCTAATGGGTCTCTCCAATCTATAGATAAGTTTGTTTTTTTCCGATGGTTCACACGGCAAACAACAATGGTTGGTACTTGATATAGTTTCATATTAATGCCACCCATCTTAACAACCTCATAAATCCTGAGACATTTTTACTCAGCCAAGGTAACTCACCAAACATACTGAAGACGCATTTGCATGAGTAAAATTGACAAATGTTCATAAAATAGAAGCCCACTTGTGCAGGTAGGAAAGCATAATTAAGTTTTCGTCTTTTATTAACTGTCTCTCTGCACTCCCAAAATATATCCTCAGCTGGTGTACCAACTGGCAAAGCCCCGCTGCCTCCAAGGGGAGCCCTTCCAATTCATATCAGCAGATGATCTAGCCATGTCCTTGACTTCAGCGGGTTGGCACCCTTTCTTTAAGACCCTTACCTACCCCTAATTAGACAGAATCTGTGTGTCACAAAAGATACTGAAGAACAAAATCAGGAATTTCTTTTCCACTCAATATAAAAAAGAAAACAGAGCAGCTGTTCATCTCAAAATGCAACTCTGGAGAAAGAAGCTAGAGAACGTCTTGTATTTTTTGACAAGCAAATTCATTAAATATTAAATACGATATAATCTCACTTTTTTTACCGCTTAGTGCCCTCGCACACCTTGTGTGACTTCTTTACATCTCACCCGTATGTTGGTTCTGTGCCAATGGACTGAGTACCACTCTCCATGATTAAAACTGATTAAGAGCACTCCTTTTCATCATCAGAAAACTCCACAAACACTGGGCAATTATATTTCACTTACTACTTGATCAAAAAGATATGACAGCTTGCTAAGTTATTTACTACAGACAAATCCGCAAATCATGCATTTTTAAGGCACAGATGCAGCCAGTTTGTTGGAATGTACTTGCGCATAAGAATCAGGATCCACCTCTGCAAAGGACCCAGTTGATGAAGAGGTTCAGAATTCCCTGTGTAGCTGAAAACAGGACAGTGATACTGGATAGCTGAGCAAACTTGGCACTGAACAATTTAAATGAGGCTGTAGAGTATGTGCCGATGTATCCTAACTCAAGGAGATGGTCCAGCTGACTTCAAGGTCAGTGTCTCCATAACGGTTTCACAGTGTGACCATCTAAAGGACTTTTTTATTCCAGATTGTTTCAAGAAACCCAGCCCTCTGAGGACAAGTTCTGCCACCTTTCACATGACGAATGACAGTGCGCTTGGACTCAGTTCTAGCAGAGCAATGTCCTACCTATACTAGTAGGGGCAGAATCATGACGTATTTCTTACTGTTAATTTGGTGCCCAGTTATGGCACTGTTAATCATTCTGGTGACCATTTCATCATGCAAATAATTGCATTGATTTCAGCGCTCACATGAGGAAGTGCTCACCAGTATTAGAAAAGCACACTTGGGGATAGAGCTTCACAATCTATTTGCATTTCTATGTGTAGCACAGTTAAGAGTTATATCATTTCAAAGGGAAAGCAGTCTAATTAATTTTTTCAGAGAGGGCTGTTTCTTGCAGATGTTTTCTTGTCCTTGATTTAATAGAGGCTCAGTGCCAGCCCTCTCCCCCCCCTCCCCCCTTTATGGCTTTAATGATATAATATTAGGAAAAAAACGTAGATGACTGAAATTGTACATTAGTACATAATTTTATGCAAGAGCTCTTTCAGTACTTCCATTCCATCAGATTAGACCAGATGGATGACAAGTACTTTTGTAGGTGGTTTTTTACCTCTTAATAATTTCCCTCTGTGAGCGAATCTGACACACAGGTACATGTTCTGAACATTTCATTATCTTTGCTCATATTCCCAAGTATGTGTGATAAGTGTTGTTAAACAAACTCATTCCTATTTCAGCTTGATGGTGACATGGATTGAACTTTGGGATGTAAAAGCAAATCTAGCTTAAGCAGAAAAGTTGCTTCCAAGCAACTGGAAAGTTGCTTGTAAGTTAATTCTCTTAACTCCCACACTATGTTTATATATGACTAAGGACCATCATCTACTGTGAAGTATTTATAGCAAAAATGCAAAACCAGTTCCTGAAAACACATCTACATTCAGCATAGCATTGATTATATCAATTGTCCCCCTGACACTGGCATCTCAACCACTCAGAAAGTTGTAATGTATTATGAAGATGACTTAAAATTTTGGCCTGAACAGTAAATACTATCAATACGACCTCAACATTTAATATTGATGTTATTTTTGCAATGTTAAGATCTGTAACTCTGTTAATTCTTCTGACTGATCTGGACTGGCAGAAGTGCACAAACATGTAGACAGTGCAATTGAAAGCAGCAGTGTGGACACTGTCCCTCCAGGTATCTCTAGGTGAAGAAATCAGTAATAGATACTGTGGGAACACCCTGCAAGCAGGCAAAGTCCTTCAAAAGGAAATCTTCCCGAGTCTTACTTTACAAACTACTTGCCAACAGGACAACAGGTGTGAGCAGTAATTGTCTGAAAAGGTTTACAGTCAAAGTCAATGGGACAGAGGAGGAGTAGCAGTATTAAAGCCCCTGAGAAGCACAGGACTACGCATAATCCCCTCTAACATGCTCGAACAATAAAGGCCCTGCAACAGTGCATACTGTTCAGTGATTTAAGAAGCAGCAGACATGACTTGGAGCTACTGTGAAAGCTTTTTGATAGTGTCATCGGTCCATCATTGGAATTGATCCCATCCTCTGGTAGGGATTTGAGCGCATCCCCCTTCTTCTGAAAAAGCACATATTTTAATTCACTTCTGTAAAGAATAGATATGACTCTTAGATCAGTGTTTCAATTGCACCACACAGCAGTGAGCTTTGTACTCTTGCATGAAATTTGCAGCTTCTATCGCTAGATGCCAGATAATGAGAGCCAAAGCAGGGAGACTCTGTATGGTCATGTTCTGAATATCGTCAAAAATGGCCCTAATTGTTTATACCTAGAGCAACTCTATCATTTATTCTGTCTTTAGTAGAATAATAGAGGACAAAATGGAAAAATATCCCTTTCAACAACAAATCCCCCACTCTAGGCAGCAGTTTCCCCTGCTTTTATCCCACTTGCACTTTAATACAAAATAATTCTAAAAAACCTGTAATGATGGTGACTCAGCTGCCCTTCCAGGTGACTTATGCAGTAGCTTTATTTCTATTCATATCTCACCTGGATGGCTTTTCATTTTACTTCTTGACAATGGACTCCTATTGCCCTAGAGAAAGCAGGCATCATTCTCCTTGAAGAACTTTGAACTAGTAGTGCAATCTTAACACATGACTTCCATCAACCACTTGACACGTTCTCAAACAGGAATTATGACAATTAATTATAAATAATGAGAAATCCTGATGCATCAGTCCTCTTTACAAATCAAACATTACTTTTCTCTCAGGTTGTTCACTCTTTGGGACCAGACTGTAATGTTCTGACAGTACCTTTACTGGCTTGTCTTGACATTTGTCCTGTCAAATGTCTCAAAGCCTTGCTTATAAGGCCCTTCCTACACCTCTAACACATACCCTTTTCCTATTAGATACATATATATTTAATTACATATCCTCTGCCCCTACCAGTAGGGACAAGTCCTTTCTTGTTTTTGAATGTTCCTTCCACTGAGATTCTCAGTTTCTTAATGTAACATTCCTTTCTCCTGTGAGTGTGTTAGTTCGCCCCATTTTGCCTTCCTCAGAAACTCTGCAAATCCGTGATTCACATCACAACTTGCCCCTACTTCTTTAATCACCAAAAATTCCAAAACCACATTTACATTCAGAGAAACAGAGATTCACACCAATATGGTACGAATGACGCGTAGCTCCTGGCAGTTTTTCTACACGTAATGGGCATTGTGTACAGAGCTTTCACACTTGCACTTAAGAAAGGTTTCACTGTTTTGCTGTAAAAGCTTTGTCTTTTGAAATTACTAGAATGGAACAAAAACATTTTAACGTTAGCTTGAAACAGGGCTCCTTATGTCAGGAACTTAATGTCATGGACTTACTCATACACAGTTGTCCATCCATTTTCATCACTTTTGGTTGCCAGGAGTCCTGTGTTTCCAGGATATGTCATCAGAGCCAGGTTGTAGCCTTGGGCATAAACTCTTTTCAGAACACCATTGCTGCTTATTGTCAGCCAGTACACCTGGCCTCCCGGCACCACGACCCACAGGGGCAAGCCGCTCGTGTCCCTGCGGATGTGCACCGAATTCCCATTGCTGCTGGTGATCGTGGCAACATCCCCATCCCCGCTGTAGGTGAAGTTGTAAATATAGTCTCTCGTGATGAGGTTCAGGGTGTGCAGGTGGGTGCCGTTGATGGTGAACTGATACAGTTCTTGGTCTGCCGGCGACGCAATCTCGTACATGTTCGTGTCACTGAGGTGAGCCTTGTTTCGGCTGATGGCACGGATGCGAACGTTGCCGAGGTCTGCTACGTACAGCGTGTCATCAGGAGAGACTGCTAGGGAAGAAGGTGCTTTCAGCTTCGCGTCTTTGGCATATCCACCATCACCTGGGAGATAAATGGCAATGTTACTAATCGGTAACATCTGCATTTAGGCTGAACCTCAAAGCCTGGCACACTGCTTCTTCTCAGCATTTATGTCAATAAGGGAGTATCTGCTTCCGAATCATTAAGCATCCATTATTTAAAGTCGGTGCAATTCTAGATCAGTCTCAGTAAAGACAAACAAGAAGACAAATTACCCAATTTACACCATTTTTACTAACTCCAAACCTCAGGGAAGTATCACATGGCAAAATGTGAAAAAAAAAAAATGTTAGGACAGGTGAAGTTTTGTTTCCTACTTCTTGTATGCTGATATGTGGTCCAAGTAGAATTGTGGTATAAATTAAACAAAGAGGATACGGAAATCAGTAACTCAAAGTAATTAAGTGAAGGAAAGATTAGATTGTACTTACTAAAAACTCAACGCTATAAAAAAATGCATGTGAATAACAGCCAAAAAGGGCCTTGAAAATATACCCCCTTCTATATCACACCTAATTTTTCTTATTTTATTTTATTTATTTTCTTATAAATATGAAGTATTTTAAGGTTCAAAGAGGATATTTTCATGAACATGGGCTGTATCTGTGTATCTGAATGACTTTAGATGAATAGGACCTTGTATAACCAGAAAGAAAGCATATTAAGCCTCACTCTTAGAAAGCAATACATTACTGTTTCTATTGCTCCCCTTCTCCCGACTGAGAAACACAATTTGATGTAGACTGTGAGCATATCCTTTGCTGCCTTGGAAACAGACAAATGAGCTGGTCTCTGCCTACCTGTGCCTGCCTTTCACCTGCCCAGCACTGGCACAATCATTAGATTTGCCATAGTACTTCTTTGCGTGTGTGCTGAGGGTAGATTCCCTCAGTTGAATCCCTGGACAGGATCCTATTCAGCACTGGTACAACAAAGCCATAACTGAAGCCGGCAGCATGTGGCAAAGCTCATGAGATTTTGATTATCCATGATGGGTCAGGAACTCACCTCCTTTGGAAGACCATTTACATTTTTTTTCTCTCTGTTCTTGGCATACTTTATGTTTTCTTGTCAGTCATTAACCTTTTACTCGAAATGGGAGGCTTATGAATTATGATAGCGTTTCAGAGCTGAATAAAGTGGTTCTTGGAGATGACAAGATGACAATATACTGCCTTCCTCCGTGTATGGGAACATTCTCTTTGGTTTCATCATGAAATAGGTTCACGTAAAAAAAAAAGCACGATGAGAAGGCACAAGTTAACGTTTTTCAGTGGATGTGGAACATTTTGATACTCTTGGCAAAAAGAGCTTCCACATCCAGTAGTATTCAGGTGCGACGTTCACTGGGGCTGCTAACATCTTCAGTATGAGCAAAGCTGACAGAAAAACCCACACTTAGAACTCATTTTGAACATTGTGTAATCTCTGTATCGAAACAAAAAAATCTATGCCCACTCACTGGTTCCTCTAGTGCCAGCTGGAAGACTCATGCCTCTGCACCCAATGGATTAAACAAATCCATGAGGAGCTGCTGATAAGGCTTTTTGCTTTCCAAGGAAGTGGAACTAGCCTGTTACCTCTGTCACTTTGCTAACCTGCAGCTATGCCAGAAGGTCTGGACAGTGCAGCAACAGGAAAGTATAGGATAGTGTTGTCTTACCTGAGAAACAGTCACAATTAGGATCAATCTTGCAGTCACAATCTGACGGGGCTCCGGCGATTATGGAGATCTCGCCGTTGGTCGTGACCTGTTGTATCCGGTTGATCTTCCTTTCATCAGTCTCAGCAATGTAGAGTATCCCGCTGTGGGACACAGCGATGGCTCGCGCTGACTCCAGGGTGGAGTGGATGGCCACCTTGCTGACAATGAAGTGGTCGATGCCCGGCACCTGGCAGTGAATGGGGCGTCCCGCGATGATGCGCACACGCCTGCTCTCAGAGATCTGCAGGACAATGTTGTTGTCCAAAACGTAGAGCGAGTTGTCCAGCGGGTTTACTGCCAGGTCTGTTGGCCACTCTAATCGCACCTGTGAAACCAAACCGAGGGGAGGGCAAGTCAAAAAAAGAAAAGAAGAAACAAAAGAACAATTAAGGCACAAAGCAGTTTTGTTCAACCATCTCTGAGGACCATGCCATTGAGGTTCTCAGTGGAATTACCCACCACTGCTGTGCTAGTATGTACCTTCAATTGCATTTGGCAGAAGAAGTTCTACAAGCATATTCCTTTCTAAGATCCAGCGCCAATGTGGAACTAAATTTGACTTCAAAAGTAATTTAGCAACCTCTGAAAAGTACTTGCACAAGTCCATTAAGGGCGGAACTTTATTATACCTATGCAGTCATGCAAATAAAAGCATACACTTTGTGTCATGCAGCGTCAGCCAGAAAATTCTCTGGGTCTGAATGTTATTGTTTCAAGGTTGTGCTCAACACTGGCAGAGTGGGAAACAGTTAGAGGTTGTCAATGTCCTAACACTTTAATTGACCGTTAGCACAAAAGGAAAATGACACGGTAGAAGAGCACGACACACTGCCACAATTTATTTACTAAGCCAGAAATGTTAATAAGACTTACGTGCCATAAAATATATAAGCTCATTAATTCTTCGTAATGTAATAATGCACCGATATATCAGACCTCGCATGATACAGTAGGCCAGCCATAATTATTTATAATGATTTTAGTTTGTGAATTCAGTATTTCTGTCACGGCCTGAGTAAATTTGTCATAGTTAAGGTGAGCTTTTTGCCTTTCTCCATGCAGGTGAGGGTATCAAGTTTCCAAACAGCTCCGGAGAAGCTGCTAGAAGAATGACTTCGCTGACTTGACGCCTGTTGCACCAGGACCTGGAGGAATTCAGCATGTTCCCAGCCGGAGGAGGGGCAGCCTGTCATCCTGCAAGATAGCTGGTATGGAGGCTGCTGACCACAGCGTGTTCTTGCAAGAGCTTCACATTCGTCCTACAGAGAATGCTGTGCAGTCAGTGCAGCAGCTCTGGTCTGGGAGCGAGCAGCTGAGGGGACCAGCGCTTCTCTGCAGTTAAAAGCTGGTGGAGGATTTAGTTTGCAGCTTGTCTATGGGAAGGTTACAGGACAACTGAGTTGCAGAGACTGCAAGACAGACTATTTTTATCTCAAGACGCTTTGCTTGTTATCCTTTGTGAAGAGATGGCTGCTTTTATCTGAGTGGAATTTCTATAGACTAAACATTTCAGTCATCAGAAGAGAATAAATGCCAAACTAAAACACAATGGCAGTTTCCACAGAAGCTCCCACTATTTCATGTACTGTTTTTGTTCATTTTTCCACTGTGCTAATTAAAAGATCTGTGAATGCAGAGACCACAGATGATAACACAATGCTCAGAACTGCGGAATAACATATGGTGGAGTGTGTGGCCATCACAAGCCACCTGCTCGCCTGGGGTCAGCTCAGGCACCAGGCTGAAGGCCAGCCGCTGCCTTTTGCAAGCCTCAGTACTTCCAGATAACCTCATTTCCAGAAGCACATTGCTGGTTTGATAATTGATGTTTTAATAAAGCGAGGGCACTGCGGCTTCCATTTCTTGCCCTGCATGGTTACGCGGTGCACCACACCATTATGAAGGCTCATGGAGTAATCGAACTCCTCCTTGTGCCCAGTCCATTTTACTCGACAGCATAATAAGTGGCATTAAAACTAATGCTGTTGGGTTCAAGATCTCTTCTGAACCAAGTGGCAGAGTCACTCCAAATGATAATAACTGTGGTGAGACGGTTGGAAGCAGATTCCTCCCATAAAGGTGCTGAATTCTGCGTTCCACCCAGCGCACATGGGCTGACAGTGCGTGCCTTCCTCGCTTCAGCTGAGAGCTTGCTGGAACCTGAACAAAACTTCAGGCACATGCAAACCTCTAAAGGCTGGCTGTGGGAAACTTGGGAAGAAACATCTCTGCAGTGCGCTTGCAGTGCAGAACATGTGATTGCTCTGTCAGACTGAATGGATTGTTTGCAATGGCAGACACCTTAACGCCCCCTTCACAGATCACCTCCTGTAAAAATAATCTGTGATTAACTGTAACTAGATTATTAGTGGGAAAAACTTTGGGTTGAGACTCCCTATTTTTGCTACAGTGACGATGCATAGCACCTGCCATATCTTAATACCTGGTTTGCCTTCACGGACCAGCCACATTGTCTTTGCCTCACTGAATAAATTGAATTCCTCCCCCTGTGAAGGTACGTCTGGTGTCTTGCAGATAAACAGCGTCTGATCTGGACCAAAACAACTTTTTCTCTGGTTGATTTGAGGCTGGTTTTGTTTATTGAGGTAGAATAAGCTTTATGGAAATGTCCATTTCACTTGCAGCAAGGTGCCTAAAACCTAAGAAGAAGCTGGATCTTAACAGCTGCCATTATCTGCAAGCGTATTGCTTCCATACTGATTGCTTCTGTAAATCTAGCTGCATTATGGTGAAAATAGATCAAATTTAAACTGAGGACATCTAAACAGTTCTGGCTACTGCACATGACCTGCCACCCAGCTCTCTGCAAAGCTTGCAGAAGGATGACTGCACTCATTCCTGGGTTTAAAGCAGCTGTGGATATATTAATGGTCTAATTCCAGGTGAAATATTAAAGCTAGCATGTACCTGTCTGGAGACTGCAGCAAAAGAACAGCTGCCACTCGCTGCAAGCTGGAGGGGAAAAAAAGGCCATGTAGACCAATTAAAAGCACTCAAACATACAAACAAATGCAGAACGTTCTGAATCTGAAGAAGAATTTCAGATTTAGAAAGAAATCTGTGTTGCTCCAGGCAGGATGTGGCTTCATGGCATCAAAGGAGTGTGAGCTGGGGCTGCTGCTCACCCCTCTCCTGCCCCTGCAGCCCCCACAGCAGCGCTGAGCTTTCCCTGCTCCTACGGTGAGCAGGTTCAGGAATCTTGTCTGGCTGAAAACTAATCACCTCAATCAGCTTAAGCTGAAGTGTAAGTGCACCCTCAGGTTCATTGTTACCTTGAAAAGTCACCGGTTGTTTCTTTTCTTTGAAAGCAAGCTGCCCTCTGGCAGGTTTCTGTGACCAAACCATCAGTTTTGCTGCGTTCAAAGCCAATAAACATACTATAGAGAAGCACTTCAATTCTCATCTGATATGACTGTGCCTATTAAAAAGTTTTTCCAGACAAAAACTCAGTTAGGGTTAGAATATTAAGTCAGTTAATGTACTTTTTAATCTGTGAGGCTCCTCTCCTATAGACGTATACTTTTCTTATAATTAAAAACGGAGCCAACTGCCAAGTGTGTTTGCTTATACTCGACAGGTTCTTATTTTTAAGCAGTGCACAGAAATGGCTTTGCAGATTATCCCGTTAAAAGCAAACAGATAAGATCTGTTCAGCGGCAGTCGGTACCTTACTTCACACATTGAAATCTTCAGGTGACAATCTTGGTTTGGTTCACTGGAGACTGAGCATACGCAGTGGAAATCACTGTGGAAACAAGTGAACCCTCGAGCAATGAGACCTTTTGCATGTAAGTATTAGCATGTCAACTTCTCTGGGAATCCAGCATTTAACTGTCAACATAAGGTTCCAGCTATAGGTAATAATCAATGTCTGGTTTGAGAAGTGCAAAATTAAAACCCACTGGCCTGGCTTTCTAACAGGTTTTGTTCATGTCAAGTGTTCTGGAAAACACAAAGTGCACTGAGATGTTTTCAATTTAAATGCATTTTCACAGGGAGATCTACATTCAGGTAGTTAAATAGCTCTCAGACTTGAATGGTAGATATTTTTTCTTTCTTGGAACAATTTGCATGAACTTATGTAACTATCTGCCTACCTATCTATCTGGTGGTTGTGAAAGCTAAATATTTTTCGTACAGCAAAACATTGCAACTAAATAAATAATGTGAGTTTTTCGCAACGTAGCACTCACCTCTTAAACACGCGCAGACACACATGCACACACATTTCAGTGTTAAAGAAGAGTACTGTTTTGCTTTTGGTTTTGACCACATGACCAAAAACGTTCTGCATGTTTTGCACGATAATTTACAGCTGTAGCATTTTTGGTGTTACTTTACAGAAATCAAACATGGGCTACTGTTCATATCAAGGTGAGAAAAGTAACGAGGGAAAAACTTATCCCGGTCCACAGATGCAGGTTTCAAGGGCTTAAGTGTTTGAGGTGCTGGGGTAAATTTCACTAGGGTGAGTTTCATTTATCGTGGATTAAAAGAAGCTGCACGAATCCACAGAAAGTCTTCACCATCGCTTTGATTTCTTGCTATGCATCGCTTGTATGTTTTGATTCAATTTAATGTAGTAGCATAAAATTCATGCCAAATTGGTTCTGATAGTTCTGACTGATGGATTACTTCCTACTGGTGCTGCTCAGCCTCAAGCATTTCTATTTATGCTAGCTTTGTCTTTTTTCTGCTCTATGATATGCATTTGCAGACCTGACCACAATGTTCTCCATATTCCTCTTCTGCTGCTAACCTCATTCTCTCATCTCTTCTCTCCACTCTCACTCCAGCTGTTGCCTCCAGCCCAGCCCTTTACACACGACTGCTATTCCAAACAGTGCTTTTACTCTTCCTGCAGAGTCCCTTCTTTCTCCTCCTCCCCTGTGTACAATGGCTCAGAGGAAGGACTTGCTCAGGTGGGGCTCTAGAGGTGAACACAGAGCTCACAAGGCTGGAGGAGCCCAGTTCTGCTTCCCCAAGCTTTCTACACCATGTCTCACTACACACATTCCTCTCTATATTCTCACAGTTGACAAGCGCTGATATTTTTTTCATCATTTTTTTCTGTCAGTTTGCTCTCACTTCTGGGCTCTCTCTTTTGTTGACACTGACACTGTCAGCTCCCATTGGCAAAGAAGCTCCTGCCTTAATGGCACAGAGGCAGAGCTGCGCTCGTGCGGCCCCACACAGGGAGCACTCTGCAGTGGGATTACAGCCTCCTCCCACGCAGAACCAGCCTTTGTTTCCCATGCTCCTTGATGCTGCCTACTACAAAATTCAGAATTATGCTGTTCAGCTGTAGCGGTCCCCGCTCTAAACTTCACCAGTGTTCCTCTCGATGCACTCATCGTTCCCCAGTGCAAAACCCAAATAAATGAGTTTCGCAGCCTAACGACCGCTGTTTGCTGCCCTAGGCTGGGCAAGCAGCTGTGGCACACTGACAGAGGCAGCTTGGAGCAGTGAGGCTGTGATTCCCTGGGATCACGGCTCGAGCACTGCTTCCCCAGCCTGCCCCTACCCCCAGGTATGCCCCGCAGAGGAGCAAGGTGGGGAGGTCCACACCACTGGCCTTCACAGCTCCTCTCCGCTTTGCTTGCCGCAAGCTTTGCTGTTCTGTGTCCTTCCAACTCTCTTCTGATTCCACAATTTTTTTTTTTTTTTTATGATTTTTTTTTTTCCTGCTCAACAACTTCAAAGACTGCATGAGGAATCTTGGGTTGACTAAATCGATAGGAAAGTTGATTTCTACCGGGACAGGTTTCACACTGCCTTTATTTAATAATAGACAGAATATTATCTAGAAACACTTAAGCCCATTGACTATGAAAATCAATGGGACTTAGATTCCTAAGCCATTTAAGTCTGTTTAAACATAGTATCCCTGGTTTACACAGGTTAGGAAGAAAATACTTTGTTAAACATCCACAAGGAATTACAAAGTATTTCAAGCAGGCTGGTGCCTCCCAGAGAAGGACTCTTCAACTGAAATGCCTGAAAATCAACCACGAATTTGAATCTAATCCTAGCATGTCTCGGTGCCAGTGTGGGAATAGATGTCCTCCAAACATATCTCTGTGTTAATCTGCGTGACCAAAAGGAGGGAACTGATGGGGCTCCTGCTGTTGTGCCTCGCTTCCCCGACTGCACTGCCGTGGCCTGTGCTGGTTAGATGACACTGCACAGAAGAGAGACTGCATAAATCTCAATGCGTCTCTCACGAGTTTTGGCCTCACCTTTCTATTCTGAGGACCGAAGATATGGATACAGGAAGTTGTTGGGCTGCCAGGGCAGAAACGGTGAAAGATCTCCAAATTAAATTGAGACAGTAATTAAAAGCTGTTTGAGAATAGTGAGGCCAGAGCTAGATAAGGTGGTTTTTACTTTAAATGATTCCTGAGGTTTGTGAAAGCACCTAGCCTGAACACTGAGAGGAACTGAACATAATTCTCACTGACATTTCCAAAACTGTAATAAAAGTACCTGTACATTTCACATTTTGCAGAACAGACAAGAAAACTTGACTCCTTGCAGAAATCCTTCTGTGTATTATTTACATTTAGTACGTACTTCCAAGAAAACCCAGAGAGAGTGTTTGAACCTTGTCTGTCAGTGAAAGCAAATTTTTGTCAACTGAGGGCATTTGTCATTGCTGTGATGCCTATACAGATACACGTTATCAGATTGTGACAGAAAAGCAAACAGAAATAATGTTCTCTAGTAAAATTCAAGATGTTTTCAAAAAGGTTCCTGATACCTCTAGCAAAGCTGTGGATCTCTGTATCTCAGGCTCTTGATGTAGAAAGTGAATGAATCTCTACACGGTGTTAAGTCTAGACTAGAAACTGCCTTTTAAAACTTCTGATTTTTTTTTGATTCCTTAAAACAAAATTCAGAAACAGTGGAATGAACAGACTAGATTAAAAATCCTTCTGGATAGGAGCATTCACACTGTTTCACAATGCAACGACTGGCTTAGCACTAAGCTACTTACACCAAGTTCCAACCATTGACCTCTCCCAGTTCACTCAGTTTTTGATGTATCTTTCAATGCTCTTATTACAGTTCACACTAACAAAGACATTGGCTTTGTTGTTCCCATTGATGTGGACACAGAAATCTAACTGAACGGGCAACCATAATAGAAGAAGGAAGAAATACATATGGATGGAGGACCTAGAGGGTTTTACATCATATCATGACTTCCTCCAGTTTTCACCAGAGACAGCTACATGCTGTTCAGTTTTCCATTTTGCTTTGAGCGGTTGATTGAATGGCTATTGAATGATGTTCAGACATTTATGATTTTCCTGCAATGTGACCTACATTGCTAAACTTCATAAATTTATCCTCCAAGGCAGTGTATCATTTTGCATGCCATATCCATCCCAAAGGAATCTATCAGCAGGAGATGAGGCCCAGTTTGTAAAAGCTGAATGTCCTTCAGACATTTTTAGCTAATTTGTTTGTAAATGTGTTATTGTCAGAGTAACACACTGCATAAAATGGCGCTCTCTATCATTCTGTTTGCGCCTCTCTGCGTCCCAAACTTAATAATGCACAGCTATAAACATAACCTCTGTATGGCAGGCTACGAATGCGTACAAGCAATTTCTGTCTTGACATTTGCATTTTTTTTCCTGCCCTGACACAGTGTCTATTCTCATTTCTGCTCACTAGAAACAGTGGTAGAAAAGATGCTGAAGCAAGACCACTATCATGAAGAGGGGAAATCAGGCACTCCTTGCTGTCTTCCCCTGGCTGCAGCTCTTGCCACATTATTCCTGCAGCTGCCACAGCTTGCTTCCATTTGACTTCAGCAGCCTGTAAGGATAACTCAGTCCTAACAGTAACAGTGAAGACATCACTAATACCTCCAAAGCAACACTTCCTGGTGCTAACACCTTTCCAGGCTTTGTTTACAACTAGCAATGAGACTCAAGAAGTACCCAGACAGCAGTGGAACAACACTCTCTAGAATTCCCTCATGCTGACATGCTTCAAAGCCCTGTCCTTTGTAGGCAGTTATTATTACAGTGTTGTATTGACACAGCCTATGGTCTTTCAGGTTCCTCTTAGCACTTGGAACAATTTGCAGGCCAGAAGAATTGCCGTGCTGGCTTTTCTGAGCCTCCACCCAATGGTTACCATGGTGCAACGCTTTCAGTCATACAACCATTCCCACATCTGCTTTTTATAGTTTCAAATGCAACAGTTTGCCAACACAAAAAATTTCAATGACCTGACAATGGAATTGAATACCCAATTTATTATTTTTTTTCCTACGTATGCAGTGGTATTATTCCTTCAATTTCTGTATGCTTTCTCCTGATCTATCATAGAAAGATCAAGAGCTCAAAGAATAGCCCTCACTGACAGCATGAAGACATCACTGCAGGAAGCACGCCATCACTTCTGGTGACTGCTGCCCTCCACGCTCTCCCATATGCAAGCTCCAGACTTGGTCTCCCTCACCCTAGCAGTGTGCAATGTTTCCAAATGCCAGCAGAGTATGCCGGGCAACCTGAAATACTTGGAAGAGAGGCAGTAAAGACAGATCCAATTGAAGTAACTCACTTTACAACGCTTAAAATTTGTGCTTTTGACTCCACAGACTGTGTTGGGTTGGCTGGAGAGAGGAGGAGAGGAAAACACACACACTACCAGCCCTGACAATCCTAAGATATGGTGGAAGCAGTAACCAACTCCACTCACGTTTATTTCTTAAATCACAGGCAGACCTTATTATCAGTGGGTATGGATGAACAACTGGATTAAAATAAAGGAGGGACACTGCCTACGTGGTCTGCCTCTGCATGCTCCCATCAACACCCACATTTCCTCCAGGAAACTCCAGGATGACAGGGACTGCCTTTCACTACGTGAACAATTATGGGATCTCTGCAGGATATATAAAGCCCAAATATACATACTTGTAAACAGAAATATTTACATATGCATTTATAGTAAGTGTAAATTTATTCTTCATACATACATTTTGATCACTGTGTCTCCTTAATGGATGAAAAAGTCAGATACAGTCATCCATATATCTCAACCCACTGCAGGCTCTCACCGACCCGGCAAAGCTGTGCTACAAATTTACAGCAGCTCAGTTCAGCACTGCGGACACCCCTGCCATAAATATCTCATCACCAGATTCCATCGGACTAAAACCACCCTTAAACAAGAGATACAATCAAAGATGACTTGTGCAAAAGGACTAAAGCACGTGGCAACCAGAGACATAGATGGCTTGGGGAAGAGCAACAGGAGGGCCTCAGTGCTGGCCAGCCCTACTTGCACCCGGGAGCACCAACACAGCGCTGAGATGCTACCTTGAAGACATTTCTTACTTCCTAAAGTCATTCATTAGGAAATAAATAAAATCTGTCTCTAGCAAAAAAATAAGGCAAAAGCCATGAGAGCACTCTGCCAGGTCTCCTCTTCACTGTGGGTCACACGGAGCTTTCAGTGCCTTGACAGCCAAGGAAAAGGCTGCAAGTGCTGAAGGCTGATTAAAATGTACGTACCATTTTTACTCAGTAGTAATGCATTATTTATGGCAGATAATTGAAATAGAGTGCTGTTTTGTGGGTGACCAATAGAAAAAGAGCACTTGGGACTTTAAGGATGAAATTGGAGTGTGACTTCACCACACGGTATCTCACTTCTATGACTAATATTTCAAATTCAGTGATAGAATAATTTGATTAGAATATAAATTAGGTGTGATGAAACCATCCTGCTCTCTGTTTGATATTCTAAAAATCACATTATACACCTACAAGTTTGATTCATGAGCTTTCACAGATTCTTTTCCACCTGAGGTCCTAATCCTATGAGCCTCCTTTCTCTCAGCCCATGTTAAAGAGAGGCCACTTAACCTCTCCTCTACCCCCAGGAGAAGATTGTTTTATCTTCTACCTGAAGATCTCCTTTAAAAGAGGCTTTCAGCTTGGTTTTGCTTCTAAATATGGATACTAGCAACATCTTTTTTTTGCAAATGCTATTATGCCTGGAATTATTTTGTCTAGGTCTGGTTGCAGAGACTAATGATTTGAAAGCAGGATTTCTGGACTACTACCAGCTCTTCTGGACTACTTCATACATCAAAAATTAGGAAAAAATAACAAAACAAAGAAAGCTCTGAACGTCTCTTAGAAAGGAAGGCCACAAATAAGGAGTAAAGATCCTGTAAATCATCATTTTGTGAGCTTTTAGGTCAGTGATTTCAAGCATATGCACTTCTTCAAAGCACCAAAATGGACAACACAGAGAATTTGTATATTTGAGGTGCATTAATCACACTCAACTAGAAGAGTGTATCAAAAGCCTCACAGAGGTAGATGACTAAAGGCAGATCAAGAGCAGGAATAGTTTTGCTATAGGGAAAACCAAGCCATTGCTTTTTGATGGCATGTAGCTCTTTAACAGAGGAACAGTATTAAACATCTACCACTAAAATATGGCAACAAGAGAGCATTCTGTGCTTTCTGCTTTTACAAGAATGCAGCTTACACTGTCATGTTTATAGAGAAACACCTACAGGGACAGTGTGTCTTCCTCCAGCTTGCAATACTAATTAATTAATTGGCTCTCTGAAATCCTGCAGTTGGTTTGTGCTATCTTACTCTCACCCTGGCTTGAAAGCATGGAGCTTGGAATCCATTTGTTTCTTATGCCGGCAGCTCGCTCCCTCTGGTTCTCACCCGCTCATCAGATCATGGTTTTGTCTTTGTATTTTCCTTTCCTGCTTCCAATGCACTCAGGGAAAGTCCTGTTCTCACTGCTTGCTCTGATGAGCAGCCCCTCATTGCTGCTCTCAGCTGAGGTCACCGAGTCCTGGGAGCTTTTTGTTCTGTTCAAAAGGCATCCACAATGCCACTGAAGCATACTGTGCTGGTGCAGATGCTGGTGGGGAATGCCTGCAGCATGTGTTGCTGTGAGAGCAATGTCAGTGTTTACATTTTTGAGAAATAAACCACATTTCAAAGTGATTCTGCTCATCTTTACTCCTGCTTTCTGCATTCTTCACTTTTTCCTGTGGGTCTGCAGCAGAGTTACTGTTCTCTTCCCTCTCCTCCACATCAGTTGTTCAAGGTAGGTTGCCCAGGACGCGGCACTGGTGCCATGTGTGGGTCCCTGCCTCGTCACTCCCCTTTAAACCCTGTTCTGGAGATGTGCCTTTTAATTTGACCTTTGCAAGCAAATTGCCTACATAAGTAACACTGTCACATTTTTATGAGGGAGCAAAACATTTTGCAGTGTCACTGAAGTTTATGTGAAGCAACACAATATAGATGGTTCCCTCACACGGAGAACTGCTGAACAAAAGCTGATGAAGTGCAAATGTCAAGAAAAAGTCTTCAAACCAGACCTTTCATTTTGCAACACAGCAGTGACAGTTATTAACACCATCAATCAGGCCGGAGCTATTGCTTTGGCACAGACTCACGCCTGGTGGGACTGACATCAGCTTGAGAACAAGGCTATGGTTTCAGGCGAAGAGAAAGCTCTTGGGATTCATTTTCTGTTTCCTTGCAAATGTTTAGCCTCTTCATTTGTGGGGAATGTGCTCAAGATTGGTTTACGCTGTTCCCAAACACTAACTGCAAAAATATAAATGACTCGAGGTTCAGACTGGTGGAAATTTAGCCCACATATTTCTCAAGGGAGGAAAGATAGGGAATGAAATTGCAAGATGGTAGAAATATCTGCTAATTCCCTCCTCAGCTCTCACCACGGCAATGGAGGCAGAGAAGAAACGAAGCTTATTGTTCAACCTGAGCTGAAATACGTTTCCTTTCACACAAAGCCTCCCACAATGTCAATATAACTTCTAGGAATGCTGGATCTAATGAAGTCCGGTTTCCTAAGGACTTCTGTCTCATGGCTGACTGACTTGGGAGTTTAATAAAATCCAAGCACCAAACAAAGCTCTTTCCATGAATGGGGCATTTATTAGATCCTGAGTGGATTCTCTGGAGTTTAATAAAATAAAGCCTGTGCTGCAATATTTCCTTTTGAAAGGCCACTTTAGGTCTTTCTCCCATAAATGGATTAATATTTTGTATGGGACTTGTAGGAATCTAATTGCTGTGAAGGGTGGTATTCTTCTGCAAATCTGTTGGAAATCAGCCACAGATTTTGATTTGCTGTCAATTAGTGAGGTGAATATTTACATATTGAGAGAATATTCTCTCAATATGTAAATATACTCTCTCTCTCTCTCTCTCTCTATATATATATATATATACTCTTCTCGATATTCTCGAAAAAATGTTTTCCCTTTAAAGTTTAGCCCTCGTTTGTGTGGCAGTATTCAGAGTTTTGGGGACAGTGTTTACAAAAGGAATGACCAGCTCTACCACAAGGGAAGTTACCAGAGCTTAATGTAGGTGACCACCAAAATTCCAGCACCCACAGTGAGCACTGAGTACATGCACACATGTAAAACATATCTATATATCTGGATATGATGTGCAGTTTTCTTTAGATGTGCTCCTCATCAACTAGTTAAAGAACATGCACTGTGCCGAGAAGTCACCCAAACTAGCTTTGTACATGCAGAAATAGTACTGAGAAGATCAGAATACCATATAAATACCTCAACCTAACGTCCTTTCCTTCTAAATTCAGATTAACGCCCTCAGAGTGAAGTATGAGATCAAAGCAATTAGTCAGAGTTGGGTAGTTTATTTGCCACA
This sequence comes from Oreortyx pictus, assembly GCA_036925125.1. Lineage (NCBI taxonomy): Eukaryota > Metazoa > Chordata > Aves > Galliformes > Odontophoridae > Oreortyx > Oreortyx pictus. Next base: position 5,357,410 of record JAUPFR010000012.1, read on the forward strand.
ACGCATAATCTTTTCAACCCCAGCTGTCCTTACCCCCACCCCTATCTGTTATGAATACAAAATTCTCTCTTAAGAATGAGAAAGCACTGAATAACAAACACAGAGTGATTAGAAAGATGTGTTTCTGTCAAACCTGATATTGGAATAAATGATTAAACCCCTCCATAATCAACTCATATATTAAAGTGAATGCCTTAAAGTGAAAGCTTGTCATTTATAGTAGTTTTCACAACAGGCAGTTATTCTGTGTGTTTACTTCAAGAGTACATTTTAGTATTCCAGTAAATCAAGAAATATTGATTTTGAGCAAGTTGTTGATTTTATTGTCAGAGCAAATTTAGCTTTGAGAATTGATTTTATTTGCCTATTTCGTAAGTCCCTCTAAACACACAATTTGTGAGCAACCCACACTCTCTTGATGTAAACGCCACTTGTAATTTAGCCATAAAACTATTTAAGTGGAGATGGCCAAATTCCTTTTTCTTTACTGTTGATGCCATTCTGGAAGAAACTCAGCGGTCTTGCAAGGATATACAATTGTTTTTGACAAAGTGAAAATATCCCTTATTTTCTTGGAGATAATTTCAGATTAACATGCTTGACTCCAATGGGATGTGATTATTTCTCAGTTTTCTGGTTATCAGCAACAACTTTGGAAAAAAAAAAAAAAACACAAAAAACCCCCACTAAGCAAATCTGATAGAGCTACTTTTCAGAACAGGCATTCTGGGTATTCATTTAATGTCTGTGCCTTGCCAGGTATGTGAGAATACTCCAAATTGTGAATTTTGTGAAAAACTTCAATGAGAAGAATCACTTGGGAACCCACAAAATAAATGTTCCAAGCAAGAAACGCTTCCTTAAGCAACATGTACATCTGCTCTGCAGATTGTTAGCCATCTAAGTTCACCTACCAGCAACAGAGAATTACACAGCAGATATTACTACACTAAAGCTTACTTCGGCCACTTCTTCGGAATGATTTAATATGCCATCATTTATTTTATTGTTTAGAATATTTACTGGCATCCAAATTATAGGAAGATTGTCTCACTGTCTGTGATAAGAATGTGTCTTGATTTCCCAGAATGCTGAAGCCTTTGCAAAATTTTGAGAAATATGCTGCAACAGATTCCTGTAGGTGCTGTGAAATGGAAGCATAGAGGTTGTTCATGGGGAAGGAAGTGCCTTTCTGCCTCTACGGAAAAAAGACCCTATCCCATGTTCAAAGAGCAATACAAAGAAGAACTTGCTTTATGACATGCATCTTCTTAGCTATTATTTTGCAGAAGTTTTTTCTCCATGACATTGGGCCTGTATTGTAGAGTAAGAGAAACTAAATCTGTTCCTAGCAAACAGCCAGCCCACCATAAAATAAGACTTTAGGGACAGAGCTATTTACATCTTTGGGATATTTGATTTCAACCTGAAAAGTTTACCTTTTCCATTTCATTTTCATGTTAAAACAAAGCCATTTTATCTCCACATTTGCCAGACCCCCTGTTGAAAGTAATTTGCTAAAGGGTGTTTGCATTTTTTAAAAGGAATAGAAAACCATCAACGTGAAGCATCACATTCCAGATTTAGTGAGACATTTTGTTACTGAGCAAAATGAGGGAAATGAGCAAAAATTTGCACATAAATACACACTTGCATATTATATGACCAAGAAAGCAATTATGTGTACAGCCTTAGACGTGGATCACAAGGAGAAGGCAGGGAGCAGACAATGCACCTGGCTCCATTCCATGCCTCTCCGAGATCTCTAATCTGGTTACTGATGCCCCAGGCACTTGTTATGTGTATCCAAGAAGCAAGCAAACGTGCTTCAGGCAGCAATAAGTTCCATGAAGCATGGCTCCAGCCAGCAGGTCTGTAGCAATGGAGCGGAGAGTCAGTGCCTCCAGCTGCTGAATACTGGTTGCTTCAGTGGGTTCCTGCTCATCATCTGCAGGACTGGCTATCCTACAAGACGAGGTGCTGGAGCAGAAGTCAAGGTGCCCAGAAGCAACTTGTCCTTAAGACAACTACTAGGCTAGTTTAAGCTTGGTCTTAGCACAGCTAACTCGCTTGACCCTGTTGTTCTGCCCTACATGGAAAAGCTGCGTATCTACTGAACCAGAGTGAATAAGAAGGTGTATCTATCATTTCCCCGCCCTGCATTTCCAAATGCATAGTGACATGTGAACTGGAACAAGGACGTTATCTTCAGTTTTGACCCTTTGACACAATCCTCAGGTGCTGCTGTGACGGTAGCTTTATATTCCATTGTTTGTCCCTGTGAAACTAGATAAAAACTACCCAAGACACTGATTCCATATTCCACATGTATGTTTTTACTGCTGTTATTCAAACTCTATTCAGAAACCAGGGGCAAGTTCTTACCATTATTACGCTGTATACTTTAGCTGTGGTTTTGCAACTGTGAAAGACTAAGGAAAGGCCAGGGAGAAGACGAAATGCAGAATCAACAGGACGCTGGTGATTAGCTTTCACAGTCCATAATGTACCCTTTGTATGCTGCAGGAAAGTTTTCTTCAAGCACTGTTTTTCCCCATTTTGAAGCTGATTAATTCAAGTATTTATTGGCAAAGGCCCATCCCTTCCTTGTGCTATCCATAAGGGTGGCTCATGGACTGTTCAGGAGTACTGTTTATGTTTCTTCATGATTACCTCTATATCTTTTTCAGTATGAACTAGAGAGATGGTAAATGTGCTTTAGTCCGATTTCTTTTAACACTGCTCTTGAAACAAGAACTGAAAAGCACTTGGAGAAACACAGTGAAAAGCAGCAGCTTCACTACAGTACAGCTGTTTTGTAATTACATATTGTAATGTACTTCCATGACTTAGAACAGACTTAGATGTCAACAGAATATATATATTTTCCATCTAGTAAATCAGCAATAAATCTAGCAAATCAGTCTGAATGCTGGACTAAAGGAAAATACTCTAAACTTCCCACAAAATCCTAGGAAGCTGTACTCAAAATTAGTTAGCAACTTCCTAAAGCAGTATATGTCAATCACATACCCTTTACACATTCACATGAAAACCCCTGGATAAAATCAAGCACACAGTTTTGCATTTATGTAACACACCTTATACATTTATATAATAATGTGAACAGAAGATTCACTCCACACTGTGCAGTTCAGTTACCTGTTTCATATGGCATATTCTGATACATAGTCCTTGTATGAGAAACCAATCCCTCTGTCTCCACGATGTGTGGAAGAGTGACAACACATGAAAATCAGATGCCTACCTGAGTGATGTCCATTCCAGAGTCACAGCTCAATGGCTGGGTTGATGTGAGGCCGTTGGAACCTATGATTGTTGTGATCACACCATTCTCATCAATTTTCCGGATCATGGTACCGTCAACAAAATAAATAAATCCATGTTTATCTATAGTGATACCTAGATGAAAGGAAAGGGTGAAAAAAAAGTGTTAGCATTGACACTTTCCACATAAAAGAAATATTTTCTCTCCTCCTAAGGCTCCAAAAACCTGATGATTAAAATATGTGACTGAATCTTTTTTTTTTCTACCTATTACTTATTTGAGGCTTATACAAACTGTATATGGAAATATTTTATCCAGACATCAGACTGTCATTGACTCACAGAGAAAGAAGGAAAATGTAAGGAAGAAACAGAACAAAGAAGCAGATGCTCTGTTTGTCATGTATATAACATAAAATTATGCTCAGCAGCTTCATGGCCTTCCTCACAGAGCGGGACAAGAGTAGCTTTTTGAAAAGCTTATCTTACACTTGATTTTTCTTCACTTCTCACTTTCTTAATTCTCATGCAGAAGTAACTTTTTTTGTATCACTGCATTGTGTGACTTCCTGGAGCATCTGAACAAGTGGGAAGCACCCACAGAAAGCAAGAATGACTTCTGAAGCACAGCAGTCATACTACTAATGGTACAAAATGGGCTCTGCTCACCAGGTGGAAGGAGTACCTGGGCAGAATGTACCATGGCATGATGTTGCCCAAAGCACGGAGTCACCTACTGGAACCAGTCTCATGGCACGACTGGCTTCAGCAAGAGCTGGTGCTGTTAGATCTGCAGTAGCTCTAGCACCACTGCACTGCAAAGGAGAGGTGGACCCTGAAACAAACACGAGGTCACTGCAACATTCACAGTCTTCTGTATTTCCATATTTTCTGTATTTCACTGGGGAAACTGGAGCACAGAGTGCTTGCTGTCTCCCACCAGCAGTGTGTGCTACCTCTGGTTCACAATCCATGCCCGACCCCAGTCTGTCCCAGTCTAATAGTCTTTCATCATTTCTTCCTGCATTCAAGATTTGTCAGATGTTTCTCTATTGCATGAAATGTATGTAAGATCTCTTTTCCCTTGAAATGTCGAGAATAGCTAGAAGAGCACTTCTATTCATGTTAGGTTTCTGAAATCCTTTCTACCAAACCCGCTCAATTTCTTGCTTTAAACTACTCCATAATTTCCCATTTAAAGTTGCATAACTTTGCAATTATAGCAGCTGCTGTGCACAGCCAAGCTATTTTAATAATGAATTTATGTTCTGCTACACAGAAATGAAAGGCAGAGGACTTGAACAGATGGTTTGGACAGTAGCTTATATGGTTCTTGATTTTTGTCCCCTGCTTTCAGCACAACTGCAGGCTGCATGTTCTCTGAGTTTACAAAACACTTGTCTCCATGCCAGCTTAGGGCATCATGCAGTCATTCCATATTCCATTATGTAAGAAAAGTAAAAAACAACGTTTTCCTCCATCTCCTAACCCCATTTCCCGATATTTAATTTCACTTCTTTATATACATAGGAGCAGTTGTAGCTAAAGGTGGGGGGAAATAAATAGTGCCGGGAATGAGGGCAGGACCTGGCAGTTGTGATGGGCACCACACAGACCTGTGAGGCTGACAGTCCCCCCAGACCCCTGGGTACATGTAGATCCAGCAGCTGGAAGCCTGTCTGGCCTTAGGGCTGCCTCTTACAGTGCCACCACCCAGTGGCAGAACCCCAGAATAAATCACCCATGGATGTTTTCCTAACAGAGAGAAGGAATAATGTCAACACCAGTATCTACAGAGGGGTCTTTCAAGTGCTTGCCTTTCCCCCATTCCAGGCAGGCTGATGGCCTGGGCTTTACAACCTGCTCTTTGGTTTGCATATGTGTAAATGAGAAGGCTTATGTTCACTTCCTTCTACCACAGCATGGGGCCACAAGAGCAGGTGAAACTGAGGGCTCTTGGGATATCTTCTGCTCTTGCTGGAGCACTCTGGATATCCAGCATCCTTCCTGGGCTCTGCATGCAGTGCTGCATGGTAAAGTTAAAGTGTGCCAATGGATTAGAAATTGAAAAAGCAGTTAGGAAATCATGCTAGGATTCCTTCTTGGATGTGGAAAGGTCTTTTCAGATCCAACCCCTTAACTCTTACAGCTTTCTTGGAAGTCTCTTCAAGGTTCTTTCTGTTGGAAGAGGGGAAAGAAGCCTTGCTCTGGTATGGATGGTGAATGCAGCTATGATTTTTGGAGGCGTTTTTAGCCTTCCTGACAATGCCTTGTGGAGCTGTATCAGTTGGTATATCAGACACAGAAAGATAAGCTGAGACTTGCTTTGCTTTCCAGCATAGCTCACGCTTTGAAGTGAGAAAGCTGACGTGGGTGGGACCTACAGCACAGATGCTGCTCCTTGGGGCCTGCCTCTGCATGGGCAGCAAGGAGTGGGACTGCTCACCTGGGCCGGATCCATGCCATGGATGACCAAGGCCAGGATCCATCATCAGGGCAAGTGCATCTTGTTTTACACAATTTCCCTGCGAGCAGATGGCTCTGTTGGCGGCAAACCAGCCATTACATAAAAGTCAGAAATTATGCAGCAATGAAACAAAGCTACTCAGCTGTGTTGCTGAATAGATTTCAAACACTGATTGAACAAGAAAACCAAAGATCTTTTAGCAATAACGACACACGTTTTACTTTCCAGCCGTGGCAGAAAGGCAGGCTATCTGCAGGGGAAGTACAAATGCCAGTCTGGCATAAACGAGCTCACGTCTTCAGTATTTGAGCAAAAGATAATAAATACCTGGTACTGACTACTTAGCTAAGTTTCTTCAAGTATTAACATACAGATGTTCAACAGTGGACCTGTGCTTACTCCTATATATTAATATAATCCGATTTTGCCCATTTGAAAAGATTACTTATGAATTCAAAACTTGCTGAGAAATGCCCTATGTAAGGCATCAATTAGAAAACAAACTACAGGTTTGTGACTCAAGTGCCCCAGTTTATTCATTATTACAGCTGGATTCATTAGTGCTCCTGATCACATCTTGTGTGATGCTTCACCTAATCCGTACTCCAAGATCTTATCATAATCCTTTTCTGATGTACAGTGTAATGTTTAAGCGCTGAGGAACTCATAGAGGACCCATGCATACACTGCATGTAATGATTTGCTCTGGGTGTAAGAGTCATCACTGCTTGCTGAGTGAGTGGGAACTTAGGTGGTGCTTTAAAATTAAAATCTGCCATTTTAATTCTGTCAACCAACATTTAGCAATGGAGTGCTTCTGGTGCAAACATGTGGCTACGAAGTGCTGTCACTAAAAAGACTGCAACAAAAGTTTTGCTCTTTCTGTTTTCTGCACAAAACAGTACTTGGATGGGCTCATTACAGCCACAATGAACACAGAAGCCTGACTGCACTCTCTCTTACTATATGCTCTGAGGAGTGATTTTGGTAAAGGGTTATTTCTCCTGACAGATCTTAGTCCACGTACATATGCTATTAAAAATGCAAATAACACTTCTGAAAGTTAACTGATCACTTCGGTGTGTAGTTCCCATAGGTGTAAATTCAAAATACATATGAATGTTATAGATCTGACCTTTTCTTTCACTCACGAATCTTGGTCTTGCATTGCTAATAGAGCTAAACTCACTGTGGATTTATAATTAAATTGGAAAATACCGATTAGAATTAATACAGCCTGTTCCCAATTAAGACACATTCTTTCTGCCTTGTGTCATGGACCACAGTCGAGTTTTAAGAAACTTTCTGGGAAGAAATCCTTTCTGGAACACAGCACTGAGTAACAGCTAGAGCTACATACTACCTTCTTCTGAGTATTCACACTTTTTGCTCGGCTAAAAACTTCTCAAATGATCATTTCACATTGAAAACTTCCAATTAAGCTTCTGAAGAGTTTATACATGAACACCTAAAACCACTGGTGAGGACTGATAAATGAGAATGCCACCTTCAGCCGAAGAAAAATTGTATTTAGAAGAAACTTGTGATTTTCATAAAACTTTTAATAGGAAGAAGTGAATCAAATTGGTTAATTACCATTTTATGGTTGGTAAAAGGGCAAATTACATGCCATCTATTTCTAAACTTCTAAATGTCTCCGGTGCTTTTAATTAAAGCTGCCATCTAGAAACTACTAAAGCAATTTTATGCAATTAGTTATTTATATGTTACCATAATACACCACTCAAAATATGATTCAAGTGATTTGCAGTCTGATGCTTTGTGATCTTTGTCATCTTTACTTCATTACTGTCTTCGTACTAGCAGCACAATTAACAATTCTTTGTCAGCTGGAACATGACTTCAATACTTGCACGTCACCGTTGTTCTCTTTGGAGATGTGAAACAGCAGAGCTGAAGCAAACAGCATTTTTAACTATTGACTCCAGAACGTCCTGCTTCTAGTTGGAAACATGACGGCTGGGTCATGCTTACTGCTGACAGTGGTTAACATAAATGTGAACTACTGCATTCAAACGAAGGTTGGAGCAAGTTTAGGAAAATTTACATTCCCCCAAAAGTTGACTTAGGTTCTACAGGTAATCACACGTACTTTAAGAAAAATAATACATTCTGCTGAAGTAAAAATGGCATGAGATGAATTTTTTATTTCTGATGCACATATGATTTCAAGCTGCAACTTGGTTTATTCTTTACAAGTTATTGCTGAAGCATTTTGCTTCTCTTTCTGAATTGCGTGGAAAGTTTCAAGAGCTCCTATGAATTCACAAAATGGCAATGACTGCCATTTTGATTAGTAGATTAATTAGATTAATTAATTAGATTAATCAGTAGATTAACTGAAAAGGAATCTTGTTTTCATGAAAGAGTATATTAGGAATTTGGTCTGCATCCTACCGAAGCAAAAGAGAATCTCCAGCTGAACAGGATCAGGCCCTAAGTGGCCTATTGTGATTTGACAAATGTAAAGGTTTAATCTGAGCAGTTGTTCTTGCAGCTTTATTTACTTTAGCAAGAAGTGCTGCAGATGGTGAGCAAGAAGACTGATTATTTCAGGATGTAAGCTACTGGAGTGAACACATTTTCAAAACCATGATTCTTTTAGTAGTATTTCCTTACTAAAATAACTTCAAGCAAAATGCATAAAACGAAGCTGCAGAACTGATTTTTAATTTAAGCTTTCATTTGTGTTGCATGGTCACGTGTCTGAGTGGAATGCTCATTTTTATGCATGGGCTTTAGTACGTACTCCAGCCTCCTACATTTCTACATTGCCTGCTTTGAGGTCACTGCACTATATTCAGGTAGGCTGAACCCAGCGTGCAGTTCCCCACTTCTCCTGTAGCAGTGACTTTCCATGTAGCTCGCACAAATGAGACCACCTATCTTCCAGTATCAAAGTCTGGTCTGGACCCATCAGCCAAAAACCATGCACTGCAGGGACTTAGACGGTTAATTCCTTGGATTTAGTGCTTGGTCTTCAAAACATTGTAAGTCATTTTACTAACTTAAGTTCAGTCACTGGAGGGTTGTCACTTGCTCGTTCAGCATAAGTTGGCTCTCCCACACTAGTTGTCCTGTGTGCACATTCTGAGACTGACTCAAAATACTGTCTCAAAACACAGCAATTCAAATGAGATGTTAATCTAAGTCAGTAAACAGTTGCAAAAACACTATCTCAGCAAAAAGCTGGTGACTTGACTGTCTCAGCCTCTTGCCACCTCTGTCAATTAAGCCTGGAAAGTCAAACCTATTTACATATGCAAAGCCCAATGGTTTCAGAGGGTTAATGGTTAGTATCTAATGCCTTTGATGTAGGAACTGCCTTTGCAGTGTTAAGTAGACAGCTCTTCGGTATTGCTATTAATTTTAGTGCTTACTGCTCCAAAATTCAGTGACTAATCTTGTAAAATCAGGATGCTTATTCCTTAGTGTCCTATTATAAATATTACTCAGGACAGTTTAAATGTTCCAGCGTTGGTGACTAGATATGCCATAAATACTTTTTAATCAAAAAATAACCCAAGCTACCAAACAGAATTCCCACCCCAAAATTAAAATCTGTTGCTTAGTAAAGTTCAAGATATTAGAATTGAGTCAGTGATTAATATCTTGTGTAGTTACTACTTCATTTTCAATATCTTTTTGTGTAATAAATGTGTTCAGCTTGTCACATATCTTACTTTATGTCCCCACCTTGTACCATTTCACATTTTGCTTAAGTACTTGGTCATCTATTACATGACTCATTAGTCTGAGTTCTATACAGAATTAAAGAAAGTTGCAGTAAAAATAATATATTGAAGTTCAAATTTCAACTACATCACCCATGCATGTTTAAAAGCATCTTTCAAAGTCAGCTCCAACACACAATTGTGCAAGAATAATGTACAAAAAGCCCCATCTCCAGTTCTTCATGGAGAAGTGGGAACAGACTGAACAAACCCCCACACGTTTGTAAGCTGAGGAATGAAAGCTGGGGAATGATCAGATCATTACTGACTACTGCGGCCGTGATGTTTTACTGTCTGACATTCAGTTCCTGGTCACCTGGCTAAGTCAGCCATGCCAAACAATAGAAACGAAAGTCAACGAAGGCCTTGAGTCATCAAATCATTATTCAGGACTGTCCAAAAGCAAACTGAAAATCAGAACAACGAAGAAAACACCCTACCTCTATCCTCACTGAAGTAGAAAAACATGAGTTCAAAACAGTTAAATAGTATTTTTAGCAATATTCCTTCAGAGAAGTAAATGAGTGCATATGAATTTCCACTCACTTCCATACGTGGGAAGATGTCACCAAACAGGATTAAGTTTCATGACAGTTTGACACAATATATATTTTTTATCAATTTTAAGAGTGGATAAACCGAGCTGTATATATAATGCTCTATTCAACGTCCATCCTGTCTCGTCGAGTAATGCATTTAAATATGCTTAATATCTTTTTCTATTACTTTGTCTTTATCTGCATGATGAGGTACAAATTTTTGGATTGTAAAAAATCTCACAGATGATGAAAAATTCAAGTAATTCATTTGGTTGTGCGGTCAAATACTGCATAACATTATGCTGCTTTTTGTTCAAACATCTTTAAACGTGAAAATGATGGTGCTGAAACTCTGGGCTCATCAACACCTCTGTCAGTGTGTCCTGTCATCTAGAAATAATATTTACATGTACATTTTGAATGTAATTTTAGTAGAAAAGTGACATCTTCTAATTAATAATGATTCCATGATTCCATTAACAAACAAAACGAATGACCCCAAATGTTCATTAAATGATATTTAAGCACGTAAGTTTTTCAGGTTTTTTTTTCATAAGCACTACAAAACAGGCACCAGGCAAGTACTTTCCACTGCTTTCAAGATTTTTCAGTGTCTTAGTATAGCAGAAAACGAGGATGTGCACTTATAAGGTCATCATGATAATGCACTGCTAACAGTTTGCACTGCGCTGGTGACTCTGGGTTGAGGTTGCATTGTCCCCTGCACAACAAGGGGAATGTGACACTCCATAATTACTTCAAATTGAAATATAAAACCCAGAGCACAGAAAATGGCAAACAGTTTCAAGCTGTTTTAAGCTGACATAATTTAGATGCATAAATCAGCTGGGGCCATCACCTGAATTTGCCAATGTTAATTTTTTAATTTTTGCTGTCTGCCCCAGCACTCATGAACTGTGCTTATTACTTTTCTTAATGTCTTTATGACTAGAACCTGTTGAGGAAAGCAGCCATGCATGTTTTTTTTTTTTTTTTTTTAAGTAGATACATTACAAATTTTCACCAAGATACTTCCCCAGCAAGAAGGTACAATGAAACAATGAACGGTATTGTAATTAGATATAATCAATTGTAACCAACAACAATACATTGATTATTTTCCTGCTAAAGGATGAGAAAACCTTTCTTCTCAAACTATTTTTAGAATTGATTCATAGCATTAATTAGCTGCCAGAAGATTAACATTTATTTGTTCTTGTCTCACACTTAACTTCCATCATTAAAGACATGTTGAAGTTGCTCTATCTATAATTAAAACGTGTCACTTGCTAAGCCTTAAAACAGGATTATTTGCTTGCCCTAGAAATGTTTGTCTGTACATACATTCTAATTTCCTACTGATACACAGCCTTTCTTTATTAGCTCAAGAAAAATAATTCCTCAGAGCTAGTCATTAGGAGCAGCAGTGTGCTACAGGGGGAGCTTGCTAAAAGCCCGCTTACGGGCTCTGCCATCAGAACTGCTGCTTATCCTCTGTTCCAGGGAACTCAGCAGGAGCTGAAGTTGATCAGCTTGTTTAGATGACCGAATCCAGACCCTCTATCTCAGTGCTAATGCAAACTGCAGTTTTAGTGCACCTTTTGAGGTGATTAATTATGTCACTAGTGGGGATTCGAGGCATCAGGTGCGTTTTGCCTGTGACAGTACTGAAAGTACTCTGAAAGAACGGCTGCAGCAAAATGCCCCCTTCATGTGGAGCAGATGAGAGGCTCCTATTTAGGAAAGTGCATTTAATGGGGAAGGACAAACTGGATTTTTCAGTATATTTGATCCCACTGTCTGTTAGTAAACCCTGACGTGAAATGTACAAGTAAGCCCCACTAGAGTCACTTGAATGTATAGAAGACAAAAACAACAACAAAAAAATTACAACAATACTATTTGCTTAGAAGTTAAATATGATTAAATGCTGCTACCTTGCAATAGAGAGGTACTTAAATAGGAATGCAACAAACAAGGAAGGAGTATGCAGCAAGACAGAACCACAGGGTGTGGGTTGGAAGGTACCTTAAAGACCATTTAGATCCAACTGCGCCAGAGATAGGGACATTCCCCACTAAATCAGGCTGCCCAAAGCCCACACCAACGTGGCCTTGAAAAATTCTAGGGATGGGCTACCCAAGAAGTATCTGGAAAACGTGTTCCAAAGAATCGCCTTTCCCATAGTATAAATTATCTGTCTGAAAGTAATGCCTCCTCTTTATTTCCACTGAAACTTTAACAGGTACAAAGAATATAGTTAACACTATTTGATGAAACAAATTCTCAGCTACAAAGCACTCTTTTTCAACATAGTCACCACCATTAGCTGTGCATTTTCTGCGATGAACAGACACCGACATGCTGTGCTCATAAGTGGAAATGCCCCACTGTCACTGTCACCACTGCTGAAACCACTACCCCCAGGAGCCTGAACTGAAAGGTCTGGGCAGCTCCAACCTTATTTTGGTATCCCCACTGCAGTCCCACCCAGACTGGACCTCTCTGTTTTGCTTTCTCCAACATCTAACTGCAGCCAAATCCTAAACAGCTCTCAGGTCCAATTCCAACCCCACTTTGTTCTCCCACAAAAATGGAGTGAAAGAATTTGGCAGCCCATTTCGACAGCTCCTAGCTGCAGTGTGCTTCTCATGCTAGCCTTTCTGACAAAGGGCTGCTGAGCTTGATTAAATTATTTTGCTTGACTAGGTTAAGTAACATAGCTGACCAGCACATACTTCAGATACACTGTTTTCTTACCTCTTGGGCTGTTGAGAGATGCCTCTGATGCCTTCCCACCATCTCCACAGTGACTCTGGTCAAAGGGGAGGCACTGATCCCCTGTTCCTGCCACCACATCCACGTTTTTGGCCAGATCCTTTGTTTCAGTGAGTGATTTTGCTTTGTAAACTCTTCTGGTGTTGGTATCTGACAAGTAAAGTGACTCTGACACTGGGTCAACAGCCAAGTAATATTTATGTGCGGGACTCGTACTAGAAGAGAACAACAACAAAATTATTTATTTTTTAATTAATTTTTGTTCATGGTAGCCTAATGCATATTTCATTTTCCTATGAACTGGAGATGACAGTCATAAGCAAGACCAGCTGTCATGGAGCTCATCCAAGCACCATTGCAGAAGCAGGGATCAGTAGCAGCTGTAGAACCTGCCCATCCTGGTTGGTGTCAGGTGAGCTTATCCACAAAGCTACTGCTGGAGTTGGTGTGGCCATGAGGACCAAGGGACCCAGTGTAAAGTGAACTGGAGTGACTTCAGCTTACTTAACAATTACTGCATTCAAAAGGAAGGTCATTTTTTTCCTATACCTTTTAAGTCATAATACTCTTGGCACTGAGAACACATCTGACTTGCAGCAAAGTGAATCACAGATTGCTCTGCATGGGTACTACTCACTCTTGGTTATTTTTGTCTGTTTCCAAACCTTAGGAAATATGAAGGTATGAAATACGGTGCCTTAATTCATGCCGACTGTATTGTCAGGAGCGAGGCAGAAGGCCAAGCACTGTCAGCACAACTAGACATGAATTAATACACCATAATTCATGCACCGAAGTGCCTTATTGAGCTTATAAAATGCTATTAAAAAAATATTTACATACGTTAATTAAATGGTGAGGATTATAAATTCTAATCAGTAAAACTAGGTTCCACCTTACTATCAAGTACGACTTTTTGCTTCTTTTTGAGTGCAAATTTAATTTTCATTTTGAGGAAACTGCCTGGGCTCACGGCACACCACACTGGTGTCCCAAACCTGGCGAGACTGGACTGTAGTCCTGATGGTAAAATAGACCCTGGATGGGTGTAGATCCTTCAGCCCACTCGGACCATTACTGAAAATGGAGGAGCTGGGCAGAGGCAGAGTAGTGGACAAAACTTGGTGTGGTGTTCAGGTAAAAATGCTGCTGGATTTCTCCTAAGGAGGTGATTGCTGACTGCTGCCTGTATGAGACATGGTGCTCCTGTCACTCTTTATGCAGCTGTTCTATAGAAACACCCCGAGGGATTGTTATGTAGATTAGAAGACTGTCAAATCTCCAGCTTTTTCTTAGCTAAATGCAGCTAACAGCTAGGATTTCTGCAACAAAGTTAAGAAATGAACTCTCTCAGTTTTGTCAGTTTTGTTCATGGAGTGGCTTTGGCAGCGCGCTTTGCCTAGCCCAGGTTTCTGTGCCACAACAAATCAGCACAGGAAGGATCCAGACAAAACAGAGCTGAAGAACTGGTAGAGATCCCAGGACAGCTACATAACGTCATGAATGAAGCTGACTTATTTTACTGACCAGATTCTGGGTTGCTGTAGCCTCTTTAAAAATGAAGCTTTTGCTTGGCTGAGGCAGACACCGAGCTTTATTAATCATCCGTGAGACAGCTCTGTCTCACCGAAAAATGTTGCAAGACAAAGTAAAAACACTCAACATATCTGTTATTTTAGCATTCTGACTACTATAAATATTGCTAAGAAACCCCTAACAGACAATCAGTTGAAATCTTTATTTGATTTATTAGCAATTAGGCCAATGCTGTAACCGTGATAAATGTGATGGAGCTTGGGCCTATTTCATTTCTCATTCTCCATTCAAAAAGAGACAGAAACTATTCAACACCTCTGAGGACTGAGTCACCAGCTAGACTAGCTTAATGCTGACCTTAGACATAAGCTTCTACAAAAGACAGAAGGGGGAAGAAGAAGGAATGAGACATTCCCAAATTGAGGGGACAGATGCGAAACCCAGTCCAAGGAAATATGGGGAATGGGAGAGGACCACATGAAAAACTGGATGTGAGCTAAAGGTAGTTAATGCTGAATTATACATCATCATCATTATAAAATTATTTGTTAGAAACATTTGAGGATCATTTGTGCTCTCAGGAGTGAGCTCAGAAGAGTCTGGCCAGCTAAAAAATGACTTTTTAATAAAATATTGCTGACAAAAAAGTTGCAAGGATAATTCTAGATGTTAAATAAACATATTCTCCATCATGTAGAAACTGCAGAGAGCCAGGAGTCATTATATACCCTCCTTGTAGACACATTTTCTATCATCCTCATCATTACATTTAATAGGCCGTCTGTTAGAAAACTCTTGATGTTATCTGTGCTCAAAGCCTTGAATACTAAAATGTTTAAATTTAAAGAATATTAGCAAAAAATGGAACAAAATCATACACTACTTATCTTTGCAAAAGTTTGCACTCAAATGTAAACCTGAGTTATATAAATTAGTCGATCAAAAACTACATTAAATAGCCTGGGATTCACAATTAATTTTTCCAGAACAAGTATCCAGAAGTAAAATTCATTCCTGTAACTTCAAAGCCTAGTTTCCATTTGACCGCACGCCTTTGTTAGATCTCATTAAAATCTTGATGACAAAGTTTAGGAAAGGATGAATTGTTTCTGAACAGTCAAAACCTCCTGGTCTACCAACACTATCCCTTTTAACATGGCACTTTCTTTGTTCTGATAAAAGCTTATTTTTCTCTGCTGTTGTGGAGATGAGACATTGTGTGGAGGGCTTGGATTTTAAGCCTTTTCCTGCTTGGACTGTTACAAGCCTCTGACAAAATTCAGTTGTTTCTCCCAGGTATGTGGATATCACAGAAATCTCCAAGACATGTACGACTCAGTAGTCATCCTTGCTGTGGCCTTTGAAGCCTGAACCAAATAGCATACATTGGGATGGACAAGTGCTCCTCCACAACCTCAAGGACTACAATAACTTCAATTTTCTTTCTCAGATCTTCCTCAGATTTCACTTGGACAGGATATGAATAGAGGTAATTATTATTGTAATTAATAGCGATGTGGTACTTGTGTATTCTCACAACTTGATTTAATTAAGGCTTAAGCTCTTCTTAGAAAAAAAAACAAAACCAAAAGCCCATTTCTAAGGAGAAGGTATTTAAAAAATTCTACTTTCCAAAGGAACCCCCAAATTAAAAACCTGATTGAAGGTCTGAATGCACTATAGAAAAAGTACATTCAATTTGCTTCTTTTCATTAGTGTACAAAGATACTGATCAGTTTAGCATAAAGGCAAATGGAAATGACCCCTCGGCCAAAATATAAAAACCTTGCATTTATAAGCCAGGAATTATTCATTTTTATTAACCTTTCATTGTAAAATATATGAAATACGACATCATCTGCAAGCAGCCTGGCAAATAATCTATAGTATTCAAAAGAATTTTAGTGGCTACATCAATTAATTCTGACCACTGCTTTCAGCCTGCAAGACACACACTCAGTGCATGCAGCATTTCCTGCTATGCCATGCAATCTTCAGCCTCGGTTGTTTATTTATCTCATGTCCTAAAACACCTAAAGTTTGTTCCTAAGTGTCTCAGTGCCTTGATCTCTCTTCCTAGCCTGCATTGTCACCTTGCAGATGGACTGTTACACCTTGCTATCAGTTGCAGAAGTCCTGTATCCAACATTTCAACATTAATTATTGAAAAATAAACAAACAAACAAATAAATAGAGACTCTGCAATTCTTCTTCTCTGGAAGAAGCAAGGATGGAGATGTGATGTGTGTGTACTGCTTTGTTCTCAGTGCATGCCTTGTAACTGTGGCAGTTTTTAAAGCTCAGGTACGCTAGAACCTCCAAAGCATGGGCTCTTGGGGGACTCTGAAGTCCCCCAAGTCTGGATTGCTTGTCTACCTATGTCTATGATCATACAAGCATAATATGAAATGCGTATGACAGCTATGGACAGCATTCCCAGCTTGCAGGCTCAAACTTCTTCATCTTTGCTTGGTGATCAACTGATTTCTAGACCAATCAGTTGACAAAATCAACTGATTCGATCCCTTCAAAGGGAACAAATCCAACTACCTTAAAGGTGAATTTGATTAACATTTACATTTGTTAAATCTAGAGTTTCTCTATATTAGGACTTGTACAAGTCAGGACTTTCCTCAGGGCATTTCCTTGAACATGGTTCACGTATTTCCATTACTATGTTTTACTCACCTGTGCCTTGTGTCTCTATTCCTAGTAAGACAGCCCGGTTCAGGTTTAAGAAAAGAAAAAAGACAAGAAATATTAATTCTCCAGAAAAGCTCTATTTTTGGTCTGGCTGCTTTACAAAACATTGTTTATCCTGGCATTCAGTATCACTTCTTCCTCTCTAAATATGTTTCATTTCTGCCACCCACCACCCTCACATTTTCAAGTTCATTCTGAACAGCCAGCCCACAATTTCATCACCTGCAATGCTGGCGAGTTAGATTCACGGCTGTTAAGGAACAGAAAGTTAGTGCACCAGCACCCAAAATCTCTTCTGCCTTTCCCCACATCCAAAATGGATCAAATCAGTAGTCATTAATACAGTCAACCAGCCCTTCCTGAAACCCACTGGCCTGCAATGCCAGGCTTGCTTGGCTGCTTACACCCAACCACATCTTGTTATGGGTGAAGAATGTTTTAACTGCATTAATTTTAGCCATGGTAGGTCTATCTGATGAGACGCTGTGCATAACTGCTTACTGAGTAGGGGTGAGAGCAGGTCTTAAAAAAAAAGAAAACCTTCCTGAGATTTCTAAACTTATTTTTTGGGGAAGAAATAATTGCGTGAGAATCCCCATGAGAAGAAAGAACAGTTCTATTAACTCCGCACTTCACAGAAATTCATTATGCAAACCCCATTCTAAAGGCCACTTACGATGCCCTTTTTAACTTGTGATTTTAAAGAATGCATAAGTTTTCTGATGACCGAATCTGACTGTCAATGAGACGAGTGCTCAGGAGACAACTAAATGTGTCTGCATCTTTAAATCAAAAAGGAAGAAGTCTTGATATAGCTTTCATAGGTGTATCACAGCCAGGACAGGGACACAAGCTCGTTTTACCTTAACTCTAATATGCCAATAGAGTTTCCAGAGGGAAAGATCCGTCTGACAAAATTGAAGTCTCCGATATACACACTCCCATCAGGCCCAGAAGTCAGAGCAACTGGGGCAAAGAGTTTGCTGTTGAGTGCAAGACCGTTGCAGTTGGAGCAGGAGACACTCCTCTGGTGTCCATTGCCCATCACAGTGGAGATGACCGGTGGCTGCTGGGAAATGAACATGTTTTCACCATTTCCTTTGTGTACAATTCCTAGGCAGAAGGTGGGAGGGGATGTGAGAAAACAGGAGAAAACAAGGAAAAAAAGAGAAAAGAAAAAAGCAGATATATAGCACTTGAACTGCTCTGCAGCTTGGTGTTTTGCAGTCCTAGAGAAAAGCAGATCAGCAAAATAGCAACAGACATCAGATCTTTGAAAACTTCATCACGGGGCTCCACGAACCTCCTCTGAGTTTGCTCAGTCCCAGGCTTCACCATCACCATTTTGTTGATTAGTGGTTAGTGGCTATTTTAAAAGCCAGCATCATGAGGAGAGCTCATGGTTGGTTAATGCTCTAACAAATTGACTGTTAATTGCAGTGCTATCCGATTTCTCAGGGATTACTACTTTAATATTCATTTTATTCATAAATTTTTATTAGGTAGCAGAGGAATTTCTGAGGCAGTTTGAATATTTAATTAAAGGAGATTAATGGGACTAGTATGCATTTTTCACAAAGGAGCACTGAGTGGCAGTGCAAAATCAATATTCACATTTAAATGTGAGTCCTTCATGGTGTATAAAAATGGTGTGGTGCTGAGCTCAGAGTCACAGTGCTGCAGCTCTGGCACATTTCTGACCAACAGGAGCGTGTTACGTTCCACCATCGAGTTCAGAACAACTTGTCAGAGGATCAGTTACCTCAGCTCTGCTCTGCTGATCACTACATTGGCAGTGCCAGCCCCACTACAAACAATTGTTTTCTCAAGGAGATATTTGCAGTGCTTATTTCGAATAACCTAAGAAAGAGTGACATATTCAATGACATATTACTGCAAAATGTTGGCTGTTTCTGAGCGAAAGATAGCTATTCTTAAAAATTTCCTGTTTCCCTTAGAGAGCCCATTACTTCATCAGGAACGAAGTGGCATAATTAAAGAAATAAACCCAAGGGAATGTACCTTCTGGAGGACTCTCACTGATGCACCGGGCAATGAGAGACTGCAGTAAGGACATAGTGAACCTCTTCAGTGCTTTCCTGAAATGTGTGTGCTGCCTCTACCCGCTTTTCTTAATTTCTTCTATAGCTTTCAGGTAAGTCAAATTAAAATTTACTGAGTGTTGTCACAGCTGTTTTGGAAAGAACTCTATTAAAATACAGTACAATTTGGAACAGTGAAGGGCAGAATGCACACATTTATTTGAACGCTGGCTAAAAGAACAAAAAAAGGTATCTCGGCAATATGCCAACAAAACTAATGGCAATACCCTCCCTTATGCACCGGACAGAAATAGTGCTAAATGAAGACGCTGCCCTTTGTCTGAAATTAACAATGTAAAGGTAATCGTTCAACTGCCTCATACAAATTCCAGTAAATAATTAGGGCTCTCGGGAATGTTTTGCTGTCAATACATGTAAACGTGTGCTTAATTTCAGGCTCTTGAGTTGCTGCTTTAATTTTAGCCAGTGCTGTGCTGCACCGGGGCTAGAATTACCGTAAAGCACTGAGTCCCCTTAAAAGTAAATCAATACGTTTGCCCATCAGAAGAAAGTTCTAATTCAAAGAATACTCTGAAAAATCGGTTAATAGCACATTTGTTTCTATTCATGAGATATCTGCACCGCTACAAGGACCCTCTAGAGGAACCAGTATTTACAGCATGTGTTCTCTTCTGGATTATGAGAAATGCCCTGAAGATCTTCCAAACCGACCAACACTTCCATGTTCAAACATCAAACTTAGATCATGTCATGAATTGTAAATCATCAAACATTTGCACCAGACGAAAGTGGGAGAATAAGAGTTTAGGATGGCTGAGATGAGGATGTAACCCCTTGTTAACATGAACTTTCAACTGATGCAAAAATGCTCACATTTAGAAAGCTTGAGCTTGAGACAGCCTCACATTGTAATACGTATTTCTCATATCTACACTATCTACACTGCAGGAATCAGACATTTTCTTTTTCTTTTCCTTTTATTTATTTATTTATTTTATTTATTTTATTTAAGATCCTTACAACGGAACTAGAAGATGGTTTTTAATTGGTATGGTTTCTGCATGTCAGTACTTGTCTCTCCAAAGCTTACGCTGCGATGTGAAGTGCAATCCCCTAAAACTGCATCAATTTGTTTCCACAACTTCTATATTCTACGTGATTCATTTTGTAACATCTCTGAGAGGAATAGCTTTTGTGGGTGGGAGGGAAGCACAGCCACCTTGTCTCTAAGTAAGAACTACTGGAAGCAAGGTTCAGTGGCTGAACTTAAGTGTGAGCTCTTCAGGACCAGTTAACTCACTAAGGAAAATGGGTTTAGTCTGAAGACAAAATTGCAACTTCCAGTCGAGAATTTTTAGAAAGACATTTGTTATCTTTCAGCGTTATTTCTGTAGTCAATCCTGTCACAGTGTTTCAAAGCAGGATAGATTTCACGCTTCTCACAAGTGCAGCTCTCCATATGTACTGCAGGTTGCCTTAATTACAAATGGAATTATCAGCATCTTCACACTTGAGAACGATCCTCATGCTTTCTGTCTCACAGTGGTATGGAGATAGGCCTGAACTGTACAGTTCTGAGTCTGAATCTTGTCCTTACTGTAAGTACACTTTACGTATCTGAAATGGAGGAGCAGTCTGCTAGTTTCAAGATCAGAAGTGTACTAGTTATTTTTATCCTGAGTAACACAGTTGACTACTTAGTTATTTCGACAGGAGCCTGCAGGCTGCTGTTAGGTGTGTACTAGCTATGATATATCAATCCTTTTTTCTGTTCCTGATTGCTTTTCTAGTTCCTGCATATATATATGAGCCATGGACAAGGCCTATTACAGTGAAGAACGCTCTATGACAGAGCTGAGCTGTGGCTGGGCTTCGTGCTCCTCAGATTTGTGCACAAAGGAGATGCACTGATGCTTGCACCCTGCCAGATGTGCCCCTGTAGCAGTGGATGAAGATGTCCAACACCTTCCCTATTACATCAGCCCTAGCCATGCCCAGTGCTGTGGGAACACATGAGGAAGAGGAGCAGCTATGGGAAGCCTGTGTGATTTCAGAGGAGGTGCTGTGTGGCTGTCAGGTCGCTGCTCTCTGGTGCTTCCTGTGTCACACAGCTGGGATGGGGCCAGCAAGCAATTTGTCACAGTGTACCCCATGCTCAGGAGCACAATGGTTTAGCACTGCCCATGTTATAATTGTAGATATTACAGAATCTGAAAACATTGGTGACTACAGGGGTGAATTAAAGCAGGAAGCACCACAGTTAGCAAATAGCCATATAAACTGGAGTTAGTGCCAGCATTTTAGTCTTGAAATTAAACTATGCAAGTGGTAAATTGGCACTAAGGAGGAGACTATAGGGCACACAGTTGGGGGCTGAGCTGACTGAGGTCAGATTTCTCTTTGTGTTAAATGTCAATAGCTGGCATTTAAAAGAGACAATCTATACAAACCAATAACACAGGGTATGAAAGAACTGCTGTTTAAAATGTCAAACTATTTTAAATCAAAACAGAAATCCAGATAATTTACAAACTAAATCTGACCTTTTGTATTTGGAATATTTATACTGTAGTTGCGTATTCAACAACAGAACTTGTAAAAATCTGACAGCCATACATCTGTGCATGAATCTTCATTATAGAAGTTTGCAGATGGAAATGGATTTCAGCAGACAAACTCCCAGTTGGAGCAAATTGAGATAACTCGACAGAATCCAGTTCTAAATTCTGAGCTAAAATCTGACCCCAAGTCTCCCAAGAAAAGTGAGATATCTGCTTATCTGCAAAATCGTATTTTTTCTAGTTGGCATAACTTGTATTTAGGTATAATTTTGATAGTTTAATTCCTGATCACAGATGTTGAAGGATGAAACAGAACAAAACAATAAATCAGGAGTAAAATAAAAGCAGTGATAAAATAGATTCAAGTCTCCATGCTTGAAGAATCTGCGTGCAGCATTACAGCATGACATCACAAGTATTTACTGGATTTTGCTAGTGATTTAAAAGGCACTGGATTGCGTGTTCTGAAGAGTAACCTACCACGCTTCTCCACAAAGAGGGCAGCCACAAAAGCTTCTGCACACTGGACTGCCCACCTCTCATTCAACAGTTCTGTTTCCATGTGTGCTCTGCCTCCCTAGGGCTGTGGCCACCAGAGATGCTACTAATCAAGGTTAGTCACAGGGTGAATTAAGGGCAGAGACTTCACTGAAGATATAAGATACACAAACTGACCTAAAATGCAGTACTTCCTTACCAACAGCATGAAAATGAACCTAAGTGAGCATGCCCTTTTCCCATGCAAATGACCAAAATGTTGTAGTGATCACCAGTTAGGGATTATTAGTGTTTAATACGTGGGAGCCAGAACATTAAAAATATCCTTTTGGATGGCATTTACAGTTCATTTCTCAAGAAAGGAGGGTGCAGATTTAAAGCAAGAAGATTAAGCAGAAGAAACATTAACACTGAATATCTGAACAATTAATTCCTTTAGAATTTGTTTTCTACTTCCGCATGGCCAGTTAATAAAGGAACGACTTACCACTTTGTGGATTTAATACGTGGTGCTTGTTTATAGACCAGCCTCCCAGATTTGAAGCATCCATTTCAAAGCCTTGAAGGATTACTGTTCTTTTCTCCCACAAAATAAAATCAGGACATGTCTCATATTCATATCCCACTGACACTGCAAACAAATAATTAAAGATCTATCAGACTAGTTTTTTTTTCCCTGTGAACTACTATGTAATTTTCCTTTCCAGGTTTTGATATTCACCTGTCACATAATGATAGCACGGATTTACTTCTGCTAGATTGCTATTGTTGAGTGTTTTTTTTTTTTTTAAAGAGTTTCAGAGATTAGTATGTTACAACAGCTATGGTTCACACCATTTCAAAGCAGAGAAATGTCTGTATTATCAGTTATAGTTGTCTTAAGAACATCAATCTTCTCCAGTGGTATTTCTGCTAATTATCTGAGCAGCAGCATAAAGGGAAAAACAAAATCCACACTAAAATGGAAGGAAGGGGTTTTGTTTGGTTGTTTGTTTGGTGTGAGAATGTTAGTACTAAATTCTCATAAATGGGGTATTTTTGAAATGTAGTGCTCTTTAACAAAAAGATCTTGCTCTAAGGACTCTCATTAGAGAGAATGGGACCTCCAAACTGAAAATCGTGTTATTTTGACACTGATTCCTAGATGCTTGGTGTAGGAAATATTGACATATTTTAGCCTTTCCAAGACAAAAACGCCTTCAAATATATTTTAATATGGAATAAAAAATAGATTAACAATCATGGTTTTCTGACATTTTCAGTCTTTTCTTCTCTCTTTTTCTACCTAGCAGCTCTATGTGCATTCTGCTTGAGCCATACATAGTTATAATACCATCAAAATTCCATTATCGGATTCAATCACAATATTTTGATTAGCTATAGTAGGGAGCATTTCTGTTTGTAAGATATATGTTTTATGGGAAACAGAAAGCTGTTCCTCACATCAGTTTCACTTGGCAGAGCTGCTTCATTATTTTGGTGGAAAGAACTTGGTTATGCAGCTGAACTCTGGCTTGTAAAAACCACATCTCCTCAAGTACTATAGATACTGTATGTATAAAACTGTACAGGTTTCAGTATTCTCCCATTTCTGAGTTACAGAGTGCCTTATGACCAAAATCAGCACTCTTTCAAGGTGATTCCCTTGTCTGAGTGCCCAGCTGTGTGCCTCTTCCAGAATGGCCACTGACGTCCTGTGCTGGGAAGAGCCTTCAAGGTTCAGTAGACAAACATGCTATTTTCTAGGTGTTAATGCAGGGATAAGATAAACAGTAGATTTTTCCTAGGAAGCAAACTCGTGCTTGTCACCTACACATTAGCATCTTTGCCCCATTCAAGCACTGAACACATTCAATCCTGGGTCAGATGTGTATACTCCAGAAAAGGGAAGACCTCTATGAGTCACTCAGCCTTGCTAAGTGAACCACTGCAGACCCACAGGACGGAGCTTCAGCTGCTGTGTGGTGCCATGCTGATATTTAGGTCAAGGGAGGCATAACAATCTACACTATCTGAGAAACTGTGTCAATGGATCCACAGTGGCACACTTACCAACACTGTAGCTAACACTGTAAAGAGTACCTGCTATTCCCTGCCCACACCTGATGTTTCTGAGCTGTCAAGCACCCGTGAGAGACTCTCATTACCTTTCCTAAAAGTTTCCCTGCTCAGGTAGAGTGCAGCTGCCTTTTTGTCCCTTTCCATCAGCGACACTAAGACATGCACTCACTTGGTGCATCCATGTAAATGTTTCTATGTATCCTTATTTATGGCAGAAGTCTATTCTGCATGTTAGGAATTTTTAGGATGGTTCACGCTAAAAGAAATAAAGGAATAATCTTAACGTAGGGTGTCCCAAGCCATCTAAATGGAGGCACTAATGTGCCATCCATTAACATTTCCTAACAACTGTTTTGCATGAAAAATAATCAAGGTGAAGCATAGAAACTACCAAGTCAGTCAAGTGACTGTGCTTGAAAGGTAAGTATCAAGTGTCTGGCAGCTTTTGAAAAATGCTGCCATTTTTGTAAATGAAATGACAATCTCAATTTTAACCTCATAGCGGAGTGTTACTTTCTGGCCAACTTCATTTATAACTTTTTTATGAGGTGACTGAGATTTCACTGCATGAAGGAGAAGAATTGCAGCAGCTATCTTTTTGGACATTAACAGCCAGAAAGAGCAGTTGCAGCCTTAAAATGGATTTCAAAAGATTTACTGAAATCACCTGTACCAAAAATCTATTATTTTCATACTATTATTTAGAAGAATCAAGAATAATTTGTTAGCACCAGCACATCAACGTTTCAGAGCTGTTGCTACTGTTCCAAAATAAAGGTAAAAAAATATATGATATGATTAACCATGACAGCAACTTCTACTTCAGCCTCTCCTGAAGTATTTGTACTTATCAGCATCTTACTTTGAACAACAAATATAACTCAACAAAAGTAATGGGTGGAACAATAAACTCAGAAGACTTAGGACTACTGTGCTCAAGAGTTTATATTTGCATCCAGGCACACTGCTCCCTCCTGCCGTGGGGGATGCAGTAGCTTGCAGGTGTAAGACTGACCACACCAGAGGATTTACTGATGTTTCTACTGAAATCTTCCCTCTTCCTATGCTGAATTACAGCAGCATGCCAACTATACCATGGAGGGTTGGTGTTAACATTCACATTATGTTTTTTTTACTTACAACAACAACAACAACTCCTATTTTATCAGCTCTGCTGTTACTTGGAGAAAATAAAGTGGTCTCTTGGTAAAGACTTCTGGACTATTTAAACAGCAGCTAACATTTCCCCAACAAATTTAAACAAAATCATATTTGTGATGAAATGTACTCAAAGTCATCTTTCCTGTAAATGATTCCACGATAATTTCTGTCGATAACCCCGAAGAAGAATAAAGATGTTTATAGTAGTTATAAAACCAAAGGCAGATGGCTATATTCCTGAGTTCCAGAACTTCAACCTGCTGCAATTTAATTTAATTAAAATGTAATCTGAACAGAATGCATTATTAAATATTGGTAATACACTGGCAGAGAAAATTATTTTGACAAAATTTATAATAACAGATGCAGATATAGGCCCCTGAGTACTACAGTGCATCAGATTAAAACTTTATTACAATCTAACAAAGCATGCTAACAGTTCTTTCAAAAGATATTTTTGATGCTATTTTGCAAGAAGCATGACTAAAGCCAAAGATTAAAAAAAAAAATTACCCCCCAATGAAATGATCAAGAAGTTGCTATCCTGTCCCATTTTGCAAGCCTTATTATGTTTAAATATCTATTTCTAATGTGAGAACATGTAACCACAGTACTATTTCATAAGATTTAGGTATTTTATTTCGATTGTTTTAACATCCAGGCATGTACTGGACTTGAGGATCATTATAAGGTTCTTAAATGATCTAGAGGGCACTGGCATACTGAACGTTTCCACCTCCGGTGGGTTAGAGTTAACATGCACTGAGAAAGACGTGATACAGGGAACATGCAGACAGTCCAGACAGCCCCTGGCACCCTACTGACCCTGCCTGATCGCCAGTGGGAACGCCAAAGGGCATTCTGGAATTCTGCTTTATTTCTGGACTTGTAGAAATATGAATAAGTGAAAGCAACGACCCATTCAACACTTTTCCTCACTGCAAGACTCTAGCAGAAATTTGTCTGCATGGGCTAAGACGAGGTTTGATGCCCAGCAGGGGAGTTTCACAAGATGAGCTGCAAAGCACATTCCTGCTCCCTGCCACACACAATCCAGAGGTTTAGAGAGCTCTCCTGTGCTAGTGCCAGTGCCTGACTATTCCCTTAGTAAAGCTGCCCATCCTTCTGCAGGTTTGGACCAGATGTGGTAGATCAGAGGCAGATAGGATAATGCAGCAGCTCAGGATGCCTTGTGCTAAGGATGGGGCTTTGATTGCTTTAGGCCAATTGTAATGTGTGAGCTTCAGCTGAAATAAGAAGACCTGCGCTTCAGCACTAGCATTTGTAGCAGATCAGGAAACTAATGAAGCTGAAAATCTGTCACTTATTTTCTGGTGGCTTCAGTTTTCAGCTGAATTTGTTCCTGATCTGGCTCATTTCGTGATCAAATGTATGTGAGTGGTGGCCCAGGGGAGAAGGAAGGACCACGGGAATGTTCCTTCTGGCAGCAGCCTGCACTTCTATTGGTTTAAATAGGCTGTGGGACTGCTATCCTAGAATAGGCTCCTTGTTTGCCAATGTATTCCTACATGCATCTCACGATGCATAAAGTCACACTCGCTATTTTTGTTTCTAACATAATCCTTTATGACACCAACGGCTGCGTCTGCACCATTCTCCAAGCAGAAATGAAAGTGCCATCTCCCTCCTTTCTCCCATCTCCTATCCACACAGCTGCTGTGCAGCCTGCCTGAGAGTGTGTGATAACAGAGTCAGGTACGAGATGTGTCGGGAGCTGCTGGGGATAGCGCAGCCCAGATGTCACCTCCTGGCTTTGCATGGGCCGACTTGCAGGCACACTGTCTGCACAGACAACACGACAGGTCCTAAACAGGGTTTCTGGCTGCCCCCCCTCTCATTAACACTATGCCTTCTGGAATGAGGCATGCCCCTTGTGAGGATGGACGGCTCCATGTAGCCCTTGCTATTGTTTTATTGCCTGATCCTGCCAGTGCCTCTTGCTATTATCCCCCTGACCTAAAAAGCAAACCAGAACTACCAAAGAAGAGAACAGGACTCATTCACAGCTCTAAGCTTTGCTGATATAATAAATAATTTTGATAGAAAGCATCTGCAGGATTAGTCCATTAGGAAACTGAACCAATTAATCAGCAGAACACAGAATCAATTAAAAGAAACAACGAGACAAATCAAATAATGAAAATCAAAACAAAAAATGGTCGGTTAAACAAATTGCACTTTCACCACTTTGTATCAGTTTTCAAAACAGCTGCTTGGTAAAGAAAGTCCACATAAACTGATCATTTTCTTACAAATACCTTTAAGCAACCAATCAAGAAGTTTTAACTGTTAGGGACATGAAATGTAGAAAGAAAGAATGCCTGAATGTTAGAATTTTGTAAACCCTAAGTGGAAATGACATTCTAAATGTCACAGCCAAAAAATGACAGAAACAATGACACACCAAAGGTCATATTCAAAGTAACATTCAAAAACAAAGACAGCTGAATATAATGCCGTTAGTACACAGCCATTCTCAGAGGGAAAAGGGGATTTTCAAATTGATTAAATTGGAAAGATGACATCGGAGGAACAAGAAAATAAATATTCCTAGGAAACCACATGAGTCACTTCAGTGAAAGAGGCATTTGATTCAAAAAAATGTAAATGTGGCAACAAAAGGTACAAGTTATATTTTCTGGCCTTCATGTGTGTTAGTGTTTTTGCTTATAGCAAGGTGATTCTACATACCCATAGCTTCTGCCAGACCAGAAACCTTCTGTCCATATATATCTGTCTTATTCCAGGCAAACGTGTAGACCAAATTGGCAGCAGCAGGAAACCATTTCTGAAGCAGGCGTCCCTCAACAGCAATGATCAGATGTACCTTTGTCATTCCAGAAGGGATGGTTGTGTGCGTCAGAATAACACGCAGCAAAGTTTTATATCCTGGTGTTCGACTGCTGAGATAACTCAGCTTCACAAAGCTAGAAGGAATTGGGATTTCCTCCTGAACCACCTTGGGAAACCAAACCAAAACAAAACAAAATGACATAAAATATAACTGCGGACAAGAAAAATGCACTTATTTATTTGTAATAACAACATAAATTTACTTTGCATTTCACAGTCATGACATGAACACAGTGCCACTTGCAATACTGATCTCTTCTGTGTTGTTCTGAGCAATGCAGTACAGAACCAAAGAATGTCTGGGGTTGGAAGGGACCCCAAGGATCATCGAGTTACAGCCCTCCTGCCACAGGCAGGGCCACCAACCTCCAGATCTGGTACTCTCCTGGGTTGCCCAAATCCATATTCAACCTGGTCTTGAAACACCTCCAGGAGCATCCACAACCTCTCCAGCACTGAAAACTTACTGGATGGTGGTCCATCAATTTTGATAAAGAACCTCTTCCTAAAATTCTTCATGTTTACCTACTGAGGAGCAAATACCACCTCTCTGGTAAGTAAGCATTGCAGCTCAAAATGCTCTGGATGAGTGTTATAGCTTTACCTTCAGTGCCACTGTCTCAATCTCTCAGATCAGAGCTGGCCCTGCCCACGTGGGGTGGATCACTTCCTGGCTGCTGTGAAGATAAGCCCTTGGCAATGAGAGGGACTGCAAAGATGGTGAGCTTGTGTGGGAAAAGGAGAAGCTTGGCCTTGACCTTCTGAATGGTGTGGGCCTCGGAGCTACAACAAGGGATCTAGCTCTTGTGATCTCTTGAGGGAAAGGAGCTCTTGTAGGAAGGGCTGTGAAGAGGAGCAGGCACGAGAGGAGAGCAGCTTCCCAAAGGATGCCAGCACAGTAGCTCAAAAGCCACTGAAAACCTGAACACTGAAAACCTTTAAAAGGTCAATGCTTTCAGTGAATTTCAGTACTAACAAGCCAGACTGTCACAACGTTAAATTAGTTCCCTTCTGAAAAATGCAAACTCTTTTGTTTACATTTCCATTTTCCCATCTTGTGTAACAATAAATTTCTTCACTTTCCCAACATTCCTATTTACATACTGCAACAGTATCACTGCCACAGGATTGCTGCAGTGCCGCTGGAGGCCGGCCAGTGCTTGTCCTTTCAACATATGAAACGCAGTGTTGCCAGGGAAATCCTGCTCCCTTTGTTGTTCCTGATTTGCAGTGTTCCCCTTCTTTCCCGCTGACATCCCAGCTGCCCCCTCTGTCATACATCTGACATCTTCTTATTTTTAATAGAAAAGCAGGAAAAATATCCATGCATTAATACATGCTAATGTATCTCCTTCTCCCATTATTTTGGGTTATTTTTTGCTCTTTTCCCAGTACTGTACAATACAAGTTGACACTCTAATGACCCTCCAATGCTGACAAATAGACAGGGGTCAAGTTCCCTCTGAGTAGACTGCATCTTTGTGTACCTCACTGTTTTAAAGAAACTAATAGGAAGACCTCACGTGGAGTAATGTAACCCATTTTTTCTTACTGGTACACGTCAGTTATTCTTAATTGATGTCCGTTACTTTCACTTAATATGTTTTGTGAATGCCATCAGCTGGCTGAACCAAGATCTGCCTCTGACCTTACTGCTTGAACTCCAACTGCACAAACAGCAGCACAAAACAGCGCGGACCAACACGACCTAAAACTGATTAGTTCTATCTTACTGGGTATAATACATACATCACCTTAATAAAGAGCAGTTAAAGGCACGATTAATTACAAAGTGGATCTAAACATATAAAAGAGACTCAAGAATAAAAGACATTTAAATATAAACAATCCAAATGATCATATTAAAATAGACCTACGTTGAAAAGAAGAAGATTAAAAAAAAGCGGCTAATGTATTGCTGGAGATGGCATTGTAAAGAGCTAGAGGATGTGAACAGATGAAAAATCCCTTGGAGTTTTACAGAATGCTGTGGAATGTCTCACATTGATGTATGGTGATGTTGTACTGTTGTTCTCTAACTCAGGGATGGTTTTGTGCGTTATTATAAATAAACAGGGATTTCAATAATAAATCACAGCAGGACTTCCCATCCCCTTCTTCTATTTTGAGGGAAGGAATAAAGTATTTTAAAATATTAACAAAATGGAAGGAAAGAGAAAAGAGTCTTTCGTAACAGAACTAAAGAGATCTATGCTAACATCACTGGGAGGAGTAACATCACAATGGTTAATTGCTCCCTACCTGGTACCAGCGTTTTCACAGCAGAAGAAATAAAAGCATAATATGTATAGTGAATACTTATCACATACCATCTTTACAAATTGGTTTCAAAGAATGAAACTGCAACTTTTGAAACCAATTTTGACAATCGATTTGAGTGAAATTTTTTTTTTTTAAACTGGTGTAAATGTGGGGTCTGTGTGCTCCTGTGTTAATGCATACTGAGCAGAAAACTGTAAGCCTTCGGTAGAAAAGTTGGATAAAACTGTCATGAGACAGATATGAGTAATTGGGGAAGCAAGTTTAACAGGCATAGACTTATTCAGCTTTCAGTGTCAAAATTCATTGCTATTTGCATTACGAAAGGGAATGTTTCCACATCACTGTCACCAAATAATAATGAAGGTTACATTAATGAAGGTGAGGAATGGTCATTATTTAACATTTATTTAGAACTTGTTCAGCAACTAAACACATTTTAAGAATTGTTAATGTAAAGGTATTTTCATTACCTGTAGCTCTGGAATAACCGTTCCTCTTTCTGGACAGGACCCTCCAAATGCTGTAAGGGGTGAAGGGAGTACAATAGGATTTGGACTGATGAAACTACTGACATCACAAGATGGCAAATCTGATTCCGTTCTTTGCATTACAACTTTGTCTACAATGATAAATCTATTCCAAGGCAACCAAAGTGTCCTTTTTTCAGATATGAAAGGAGATCTGTCAAAAACCAGGGTGACGGAGATGCCTCCCACAGCCACAAGGTCAAAACTGGAAAAGACAAAACAAAATTCTTTGTTTCTTCTTGTTTTATCATCACATTACCAGAACTTCCAGTGTATCTCAAACAAAAACTTCATATTGCTCATTACAGCCCTTAATGTAGCATGTAAAATCATCTTCCCGATGTTACCACAGTATTCATGAAGAAGCTTCACCTTTGTACAGTTACTTTCTGTCTCCATCCCCTCTACTTATCAACTTGAATTGATAATAACAAGTCATCTGTAACAAGAGTGTGGACCCAGTTGATTTGGATTATAGGAAAAGAAATCCCTAGCCCAGGAAAGGGACACTTTTCATCTGTGTGGGTACAGACTGCAGAATAAGAAGCCTAACAACATGGTAGGCCTTTTCTTTCTTAACATACCCTTTTACCATTCGGTAAAAGTGGCAGGAGAAAAAGGTTGAGTACATTGAGTAGGAGCCCTCTCTATGCAGGATATGATCTTGGGAAAATTGTGGATTATTTGCGCTGAGCAATGAATCAGCTCTTGTAAATAAGGCAGGTGAACTTCTGGGAGCTACTGTGAAGCACCTTTGGCATATCTGGGCTGCAAAGCAGTGGGACATAGAAGGCAAGATATACATAGTCTTAAATTTCTGAGTTTCCGACACCCACAGTCGAGCAACAGAAGGCGATATGTAAATAGATACTTCACTGTCTGTATTATTGAATGCATCTATTACTGAGACTTTTGATGGTAACAAACTGTGATAAGAAGTCAGGCTTAATTATGCATATCTCATCACATTTCTCAAATGACACCGATTACATTCACAGCAAAATACAGGTAGCATATTTCCTTGCAACAATTTTATGCATACTAGAGTAAATAGGAAATGGCAATTACTAACATTCAGTGGTGTGATTTGAAAGTCAAGAAAGTAAAGTAAAATAAATACTCATGGTCCTTATGATCATAAAGTGACCAAGGCAAACAAACAAAACAAAAATCAGTGACAAATTATACTCTTTCCTTGCTGGAAGATAGCTTCTGACTTCTTGTCTTTCGTAACACAGCCAAGAAAGATGGAGCCGATGGAAGCTTAATCCAACCGAAGTTCAGGAGTAAATCATGATCCTACTGCAAATGGTGGCCAACCCTGCAGTGTAATGTAGAATATACAGGGACTCATCTGTCTTTGTGAACTAAACTCAGTCCTATAAAGTCGGGGAAGGGAGGGAACTGGGCAGGACAGGATGCAGAGCAGCAATGTGACCGTTCTGTCTCTGTGAAGATTCTGTCCCCAGTCTTACTTGTATGGCTTAGGTGATCAGCTAAAGGAGTTAACTTCATTGACACTTCAATAAACTACTTGGGAGATTTACATCTAAGGACAGAAAAAAGAAGGAACACAGAGAATTCTCTGGAAAGCCTGACTACTGAACATTTTTAAATGTCAAGGATGTGCTGGTGCAGCACTACTGTCAGATTTTGACTCCACGCGTTTGAATGTCACTAATCTTGTTTCTGTTCATTTTTTTCTTTTTTTTTTTTCTTTTTCCCTTTCTTCTTTGGTTCTTTACCACAGGTAGCTCTCACAGATATGCTCCCAAAACAGAGAGTCAGATGCCATCCTGAGTCCACACTTTGAGCAGTGATCTCCATAAGAATTTTGCATGTGAACAGGTGGAGGTAGATCGATCTTAACTACAAAAATCTAGACTGTACATCAATATCTCACCTTCCATCTTGTCGACTGATGGTGTATCCATACTCATTGTGGTGTAGAAAGCTGACATTCACTCCAACCAAAGGTGTTCCATCTACTGCTATCACCTGGCCACGAATGACACATGCACGTCTGTTAGGAGAAAAAGCAGAGGCAACAACGTCAGACCCATCAGGACAGTGAGAAGGGTACTGACTTCAGAAACTGAGCTAGCTACACTTCTGCCCCAAACAGACAGAACTGCTGTGATGTCATCATGACTTGATTTAGAATGAAAATTCAAGCAATCCCAAAAGATCGATTTGAAAAAACATTATCTCATGAAGAAGACACATAGGCTGCCCTATGAATAGTTAGTGATTCAAGAATGTGTTTCCATTTCTGTCTATATTTCAGGACACCATTTATTGTGCCATTGAATACCAATGCAAAGGATTCACTGATAGCATGATTTAGTTTGCTGCAGATCTGCTGGCGATGACTTGTGAAAGAGGAGAATGAAACCTCTTCCTCTGCAACTAAGAACAGGGCATTGCTGCCTGTTAGGAAAAAAAAAAAGCTGAACTAACGTGGTGAGGCAGCAGTGAGACACGTGATCATAGTTCAGCTTCAGAAAGTAACTTTCAGAAAGTAACATAGGTAGATCTAAAGAGCACGTAAACAGCTTATAGCCTTCAGAATTTCTTCTAGTACATGTTGAACTTGCAGCCATTTTCCAGCATAAAAATCTTCCCATTCCAGTAAAGAGGTTGGAATATGGCAGCACAGCAGAGTGAACCAAAAACAACAGGTACGAAAGTGAACTCATTGTTAAGTAGGTCCAAATGTAGGCTGACAAACTCATAGAAAATGAGAGCTGAAAGGAAATACAAGACTTAATCTTGTCCATTCCTTTGCCTCAGGTAAGATTAACTATGCCTGCATTACTCCAGACAGATGCTTGTCTATATCCTCTCCAGGTAACTCACTCCAATCCTTCTGTATGAGTCCTTTACTCCTGACAATTTTTTCCTACTGTTGAAGATAAATCCATACTGTTGTCTTTTAAGACTGTTACCTTAACAATGCTCTCCTAGCTTTAGCTTATATATTCGAAGACTGAAAAAGAAAGGAGAAAAACATCATCAAGGATGAGGAATAATATATGAAATATCCTCATTGTGCAAATTAAGACCTAGTGAGATTTTCTAAGGGCTTACACATCTATATTCCACTGAAATACCTTCCAGCGTTTTGCCCCATGCCCTCAGCCATTCTACATTAGCACATTTCTGCCACCTGCAAGGATCCAGGCTTTAGCTGTATCTAATGATACAAATGCACATATTTTGTGGAAATATGGTTTCATATGGTGAACTGAACAGCGCAGGCAGAAGTATTTTATTAAGACATGTAGGGTCAAAAACATTAGGATGCCTATACAGACAACTGGTATTAATTACTTATAATAACCAATAAGCATAAATTTAGACATTGTAATGTCTCCCTTTCAAGTTGAAAGTTCACAACAGACCTCTATAGGCACATGCCAACTTTGTGGTGTGAAAATTTAACCGAAAGGAAAAATGTGGGTCCTTGAATTAAAATTATTTAAAAGTCTGTGTGTAAATCTAAGAAATATCCCTGAGAGACTAAATGATCTTGATCCAGTGAAATCATATATGTGAATTAGAGACCATAGGGCTTGTTTTGTAAGAAACAAAGCCACTTGACAGAACAACAATTTACCACTATGATATCATCAAATTGAGTTGACTATGACCTGAGAAAATGCAACTAGTAAAAAGTAACCCCTTTGTGAGTATGCCATTCATCATAGTTTTTAATAAAAATTCAATGCTCCCAAGACATAAAAAGGTAGCAATTATAAGCAAAGTTGATGAGAGTTCTCAGAAGAATGGGAAATGCTGCACTGATGTCAGTACACACCGTTCTGCTACCTCCATTAACTAAGTTGGTTGTGGCCCGAGCTGTGGCCAAACCTGCTGCTCCACTGAAGGCAACCAAACTCTTGCATGTCAGCAAACTCACAAGACTCACTGAAGAAGAAATGCCAGGTTCAATTATTCTTTGATGTATTAGAATAGTAACTACTGGTTTCAATTGTTTTCTCATGTTTCTGACATTGACAGACCTATCTCTCACCTTCTAATCCTTTTATTAGTGCAGTCCATGTTTAAAAAGAATACGGGTCTAAGAGGGACTCATAGGAGTCATCATTATTCAGTACATTATTCTCGTACTCCCGCTTGTTCGTTCACTGTTTCTCATTCCACAGATCTATCTTCCAACTCCACTACTTCCTCATATTTTATCAAGCATACAGATTTCTGTGATAACAACTCATCAAAGTCTTCATTATTTCATACACAGTCTTTTTCCTCTATTCATTCACTTCTCATTATTCATAAATAATATTAAGAGACTTATCTTTCAACTTCCTGCTCCTTTTTTTTATTCATCATATTTTACAAGCCACACACATTTACAGTATGTGATAAAGACTCCTAAACCTCATTATTCTACGTTTATCTGTATTGAACTGTCTTTCCACTCTTTTAGATTTCATATGCTCTAAACCCTCCTTTGTGTTGCTGCATTTGTTCTCATTATTTACTATCTTTTTACTGCCCACTCAAGTTGAAAAGTCTTCACTCTTTGGCCTCTTCTTG
Organism: Oreortyx pictus; assembly: GCA_036925125.1. Taxonomy (NCBI): domain Eukaryota; kingdom Metazoa; phylum Chordata; class Aves; order Galliformes; family Odontophoridae; genus Oreortyx; species Oreortyx pictus. The sequence continues at coordinate 5,393,067 of JAUPFR010000012.1, forward strand.
AATTACCACCACCTACTAAATCTCCAGCTAGGCACTGGATCAGGCTTACTTCTAATTTTTGCATTTACTGCAGGCATTAAGACCTTTTTCAGATTCTTTACGGCCAGCATGAATCCGCAGGGCTGTGGGAAGTAACAAACCAACCTCATACTGCAGCTGCTGACCTGCTTCCCCAGAGCCCTGACAGCTCATGGAGCGGATGGCCATGCTCTGAAGGGAGCACAATGGCTTGCAGAAGAACTCACTTATTTCCTGTCCTTAACAGAGCTTTTGAGAGCACCTTCCCCACAGTGATGTCACATTTGATTCCACTGCTATTTCACTCTTTCCTTGCCCCAGTGTTCACCCTTTTTCTTGAACCTTGCTACTGCTCACTGCTATTCTTAATTTTAATAGAGAAACTTCTAAGCACCATTATGCCTTCATTTTCCTCTTGTATTCTCAGCCTCTAAGGTTTATTCTACACATTTGTGACTGGCTTGCTTTTATTTCTCATGTGGGATAACAACTCCTATCACCTCTCTTACAGCCACTTAACTTACAAAGATTGCATGATTTTGGACTTCAGGTTCCTCAAATGTTTTAACTTTACAGTGAGTGCTAAAATCTCTTTTCCAATTAGGAGCATCTCAGAAGGAACAAGACCCTGATAAGCTGCCTTAGTGTTTCAAATGTATTAAAAATGTTTCTAGTCCCCTGATTGCTGTTCTAAAGCTGCAGCTCCAGAGGGAGCAGTTGAGAGAGAGCAGAGATTCCCGTGGGTTGTAAGTGGCCTAAAAAAAGTGGAATTCCTCTGTCAATGCTTCATGGGTCATTCTGTGTGTAAGTGAGGAGCTCAGCTCTGTGACTCTCTGATCTCTGCCACGCAGTCTGTTTGACATCTCTAATTTAAAACACAAATAGCAGTTTAAAATTCTAGATGCATTCTTTCACTGCTTGTAAAGCACTTCATTATTCTACCACCATTCTGTCTTGCTCTGCTACTTCTTATTTGTTATTTCTCTGCTTTTGTTTAGTGTGTTGTTTCCAATATTCTCTGAGCACCTCAGGCTGAGACATTAGGCTCAGACGTGGAACTCCGTCAAGCAACGTGTGAATTCGCAAGTGTCACATTACCAGAAGATGTCATTTACTGTATTACATTTCTGATTAAAACCTTCAATCAGAGAAATTAAGCTAAAGGCGAGTAAGGTACGTTCATTTCTTCCTGCTGACAGTGTTGCTGTAAGCAGCCTTTGAAGGGTAATTAATTCAGTACCATGCACTGGACCCTTTTTGTAGGCAATTTGCAGTGAGTCAAATAGCTTGCCAGCAGCATGCATTAAAAACTCCCAGCAAAGAAACAAGCCGAAAATCTTCCTGAGAAGGGAAGTTGATAAAACATTTTAATCCTCTACACCATGCTACATGCAGTGGCTCAAAATCATATCATTCCTGATGTAAGCTAGCACATTTCCATTAATTCAGAATCAGTCTCATATGCCTTTAAGCGTGTCACTGTTTAGGTTAGCAGCATGTCAGAAGCCTTGCACAAATGACATAACAAGAAAATATGTTATGAAAACAATCAGTTCCTTAATATTAATTTTGGTCTATGCATTGAACAAATACACTACGTCATAGAAGCCCAGTTTTTAAAAGATTAGTTCTAATATAAAGTCTGCAATGAAAATGGATAGATGTCCCAGCAGTTGTCAGAACTACTCGTTTTAGTATGTCAGATGATGAAAATGCCAGGAATATGGCAGAGACCAAACACTTTCAGACCTAAGGACAGAGATAATCTTCACTGTTTTCTGGTAGATTTCCCAAAGCAATTCAACATGAAATTGGCATTATCCACAGTGAGATTCATGGACATCACTCATATTGGAGTTCCACTGACATACGCTACTGTAGAATACTGCATGATGTCCTTTTCAGCAGAAGGCTGAGAACACCTTTTTTTCAGATTGAAGAAACAGATACCTCTTATTTAATCCTCCTAATGATCTCAGAGATCACTGAGACCATTGCAAGGAAGATCTCTTCCTTGCAAAAAAGAAAAAAACAAACAAAAAAAAACAAAACAGATAGAGCTTCGCAAAATTCTATATTTGAGCATCAGTGTGAATGGATGCCAATGCTCTGAAACAAATGAATCCTCACAGCACTTCTCGTTGAACCACTGATGCTATAAAATAGAGCACTGCAAGCAGCCGAGAGTTAGTATCAGCTGCACAGACAGAACCTGTTCAGCAGTAGCCAAAAGGAGATTAGAAAACCCAACTATTCTTTGGTCCTCATTGGATAGGCAGGATCACAGATTCGTGATGTATTTACAGTGGCAATTGTAATCTACCTATGTTTCTTTTTCCAACAATCTTAACTCCCAGAAGATGAACAGACACAGCTGACAGCCAGACTAACTATGTCAGGGGAAGATTCTGAACAGATACAGTACTGTGGAGCTACTGCTCCTTCTCTGAGAGCTTGCTTATCCACCATCCTTAAGGAAAATCCTGGCAGTTCTTAATAATGTTTGACTTATGGATGAGCAATTTTTCAACAGCCTGGAAGACTTGAGGATTAACTGAAGTGTAGACCGATGAACTCCTTGGGGTGCCCAGTACATTGCAGATCACTGCTGACAAAACCCCGGAGACACGGCACAGGGCATTTCTCAAGGCACTGCCCTAACTCTAAAGACAGAGGCAGCCCTATCTGAATCCCAAAGATCTCCGATTTCTTTACCATGTGAGGAAATGATATCTGGAGAGTGTACAATGCACTGGCACAAGTGTAAGTCACATTTCTTTGTATTATAAAGCCTGAAGTATGAAACCATGGCAAGGACGGGCTGCTGCTCACACACAGACCTTCAGTGCTCTTCATTCTCCTAAAGCATACCAGACACGAGGGTAAAGAAATGAAATACTCAGGAAAAGCTTTTAAATCCAAGTTAAAACCCATCAATGATAGCTTTAAAAGATCAGTTCCTTATATCTACAAAAGCACGGTGATGGGATTATGTGCAATCTGGCTGCTAACATTTGCAGTGCCACAGAACACCGTTCAGGCGACTTGAGTGCTCACCTCCTCTGTGAAAACACCTCATGGTGAGACATTTCCATGAGGAAAATCTTTTACTGGTGACTTGTGTTTTAAACTGCAGTCTGCTGTGTGGTGTGTACAGCCACCAAGGATCCTGTACCAGGTGCACTGGCACTGCTCCATTAGAGCTGTACTCGGAGAGACCCGGCTTTGTCAGGCAGGTGCTCTGCATGCAGTTCATTTTCATGCCCTATTGTTCTACATATTTATAACATCCTGTTTCGTTATTAATACTGATTAAATGTCTTGGTATTACAGATCAATAAAGACTCTGTTTACATATTTACTTCATTAATAATTAATAAAGTACGAAGACAAAGTGCCTTGAATTCGTGTGCAGCTACGGAATGAAGTTGAGGTTGTAACCTAAGTGCTATTTATCGTGCCCTGAAAATAAAATAAAAAAATTTTATGCCCTTATTACTGGAACATGGTTTATCTAATGTATAGGCCTAGTTGACAGGGTAATAGTTAGGTGATGCGGGTGATTTGTAGATCTCCTTGTCAGCATGTAAGTTATAGCTTCCCAGGTGAACTACAGCATAAAAACTTATATGTCCCTATATTTCAAATGCTCAAGAAAACGTGTGTTACTGGGTTTCTGAGCATGTAAGTGCCTCTCTCCTATTGCACACTTTCCCCATTAAAAGGCAAGCCAATCTCCAAAACACTCAACAGTCATGCACTACTGTTTACACTAGAGCTAAAGAATAATCTGCAACACAAAACGGTTAACTTCACACTCCTTATCCATACATAATTAAAGAAAGAAAGTTTGTTAATTAGATAGCTAGGTTATACGTAAATAATGTGCTGAATGTATTACCCTGAATACTAAACAAATACTATCGAGTGGCATACATGAATCCCACACATCTTTCTGTTTCCTGCCGTTACATGCATTGACAGCAAAAAGAGATTTTTGAAATACCAATTGTTCACCTTCCACAGTAGTTCAGTCTTGTTAATAAGAGTAGTAAGAATTACCACGATGTTTTTCTGAGCTAGATGGGTAGAATGAGGACATAATAAAGAAGACCCTCAGCTGCTGGGGCTACAAATTTTGCTATCTTTAAATATATTTTTTGATTGCCAATGAAGAATTCTCCTTTATCCAAATATCTCTTTCTCCTAGTTAAGTAATTTCCTTGCTGTTCTCAATATTCAGAGGCAGTTTTCTAGCAGAAAACTCACCTGCTTTCAAATGAGATATCTCCAGGGATCACGTGAGTGCTTTCCTTCCCAATAAGAAACCTGATTCGATCATAAAAGAGCCTCGGAGGGTGCTGAGAGAAAGGTGGTTGGCTGTGTTGGATAAGGTCAAGGGGATCAGGTGAACCCTGGCAGAGAGGACTCGCATAACAATTGTTTTGCTGGCAGCAGTCGGGGTCTACACAGTCTGTCAAGCCATCTGAAACAGAAAACAGAAAGTTCAGAAAACTGTGTGATTCTGAGAACAAAGCATAGCATTTACTACTGGAAAGCACAGGAGGCATTTAATCAATTGGAAGGCATGCTGATTATGATACATTCAAATTCAATAAAGCATTTATGTACTCTCTTAATTCCGGGTAGGTGTTTCTCTCTAATTATTAACACTGCATCACCTCATAAAATCCCCACATAACAAGGACAAAGTAGAAGTTACGAACCCAGTGACTAGGGAAGAGTGGGACTGCAGAACAAGCAGAAGAAAATCACTATGTGATACTACCACATGGGGTAGCTGATCTCTCTGATAGACTTTCACTGTCCCTACTGTATGTTCACACCTGTGAAGGATATACATTCACTAAGCAGGCTGCAATAACAACAAAGTCTGGAATGTTATATAAGTCCCATAAGCATCCTTACTGTAGTAGTAAAACAGATCCTTGTAGCAGTTTTCTAACTTCCATTTTAAGCCCTACAATAGCCTTATGTGTGCTTTAGGATGTTTGTTTTCATTTATCGGTTGCAATACTAGGATGATCCCAAAAGGGCAGAATCATTACTATGGTCCTTTTGCAGTTGGTGATAGACAAATTCACACCTTGATGAAGGCTTTATCCCAGTGACCTGAGAGGTACAGTCTTCTCCATGGATGTTTGACCAAGAAAAGCAAATCTGGTGAATGAAAACAAATCTATTCCTCCTCCCTTCACTCTCCAAGCATGAAAAACAGAAGAAATAATTGATTTTTCAAAAATCTACATTCCTTCACGGAGAAACTTGCAGATATATTTGAGGGTGACGTTCATTTACTTCGATGTCCAAATCTTGTGATTAAAAGGAAAGTGAAGCACTGAAGTAAATCTAAATTAAGCACCTAAATAAAACTTAAAATTGGGCCATCAGCATTTAATTGCTTCTATCAGCAGCCCAGACGTCCAAATTGCCTAAATTACATACTTCACCAGAAACTGTCAGATTTAATAAGGTATGGTAAAACGTCCAACTATCCTCTCAAACATCATTTCATGACTTATCGATTGCTAACTTCCTTGGATTGACAAACACACTAATGCATATATGGCAAACAGTACGGCATCATATCCTTTAACCTTCAAAAAAGACATATCTTTGTATTTTTGTCAAGGTCAGTCTGTATAAATGTGGAGTCATCATAACACTGCATGGATTTCCCCTGTGTTAAAATTGGAATGCTACAGCATCAACATACTGTCAGATATTTTCACTTCAAACTTTGACTTTTCCTGCTCTGTTCAGGCTGACACTTTTGTGCCGATAAAACCCTACCTCCTCAGGGCAAACTGCATTATCAAAGAAGCTGCTGTAGTTTTGTCATTGACTTTAATGGGTGCAAGACCAGCACTCAGACAACTCCTCTCTTTTCTCAATAGAGCTCACTGCACTATGTGAGTATTCAGTAAATAACAGCATAAAATATTCACTTTGAAAGGAAAGCAAAAGCTCCTCAACTAAACAAACAAGTATAATGAAATGGGATTTCCTGGAATCTGAAAATCTTTGCCTGACCTTGAGCAAGGTAATTGTTTGGCTAAGCAAAAAATATTAACAAATCTCTCCTCCTGCAGCTGGGAAATCAGATAGCTCAGGCTAGTTCTTGTGATGAGACAAGGGCAACTGTAGATAGCTAACAACAATAATCTGAACCCCTCAGGTCTAGAAAAGCTGGCGTAGTTACAGGTCAGCTCTTCTGTATTTTCCCAGTCCTGGAAGACAACAGGCAACTGCTAGCAGGGGGAAAAGGAGCTTCACAGGGCCGTGTTGAGTTTATTGACTTTGAGAGTAGCAGTCACTTTATATTCAAGAAAATCTAAAAAGCTACTGAAATCTGCTAGGAAATCTGTTAGCTGAAATAATAAGAGATCTCCACTCTAAACAAAGCCACACATGAAATGGACGGAGAGGTAAACAATATGAGCCAAAGGAGGGAGGTTCAATATGCTCTTATGAAAGAAGGAAAAAAATGTATTTTTTGGGTTGAAAAGCAAACTTGGAATTGCAAGGAAAAAGAATCTATATTTACTGTTCCCTCTTTCTTTGTCCAAAGTATGAGATACTCTATACTCAAAATAAGTGAGTTGAACAGAAAAAAAACCCATCAAGTTTACAACTACGCTCTCCAAGACTGTAAATATTATATAATTCTACTAGAATTGAACAGGCAACAATTAAAGTAAAATCCCTTGCTTTTATGCTATACTACTGGTGGAAAGGCTATAGCAGTAACAGCTCTTCTTCGAGGAGCTCAGGTACTCCCTGCAAGGCATGAACTGCTGTGAACCTGGGAAATCTGAAAAAACATGGGTCTGGCAGAATAAATACTAATCATTAAAAAGACATGCTTATTCCAGAATAACTATCTGTGGGGAAGCTATTTTGGAGTAATTTATTCTGCTGTAGCTACTCTGATTAATTTTTTCCTTGTCAACAAGCTATTCGATGTGGGAACTGAGCTGACCCGATTCTCTCACTTATGTAAGAGGCAAGAAAATTCTCAGAAATATTAGAATCTGAAGATTTGCTTAGAAAATAGATAGCTATAAAGATGACAATTAAATTCTTTACAATTGCTTTCTCTAATAGAATCCTCATTCTTTTATGTGTTGGTCAACAGCTTATATCTCGCAACAAGCACTTGCCACTCATAAAGAAAGCAGCCAAAGGGAAAGCAGTTCTCCATTTTCCGAGCAGATTCCATTTTCATTCATTCTTTGCAAAGCGACCACCATACAGACCCGTACAGATTCTGCTCATGGAGTTATTTTGGCTTGAATTACTTGCAACTGGTTTCATTTCCCTCTCCAGTGTCTCAGGGTTATGAAAGGGTGGGTTTCCCACCAGGAAGGGTGTGAAGTCGCAGAAGCCTACCTGAATAACCTGGGTGGTATTTGTCCTAACAGCACAAGGAATGGATGTTGAGTATGTATTTAAGATTTTTTAATTATAATAGTTTTAATAATGCAACTTTTAGATTTTTTTCTTTTTCTTTTTCTTTTTTTTTTCCAAACAATCAAACAGAATCCAGAACATTAAATCTGCTTGGATAAAACTGAAAACAATTTCTCACACTTTGCTGAAGTAGAAGAATAAAACACCTACTTTGAGTCCAATTTAGAACCCTTAATCCAAACTAAATTGTTCCACTTCAGGCTCGTTCTGCTTTAATTAAAAAAAAAAAAAAGGAAAAAAATCCTACAAATATAAACTCAGAAATCAAGTATCGACATGAAATGTTCTGTGATTTCTGAGCAGAACTATTTCAATACAAATTATTGAGGACGTTTTGTTTCAGTCTTCTCATACACACAGATTGCCTTATTTGGATCTAGTGGCACAGAGAAATGGAGAAACAGTGACTTTCCTCAGCTGAAGCCTCCACTTACAGAGCATTCCATAAATCAGATATTCCTGCCTCCTGCAAAGGTTTTCTTGACTTATCTTCTGGCTGTTTACTGCTATAATTCAGCATGATACCCATTAAAAGGAATTTGTAAATGCAGGTGTAGGTTCTGTTTTCAACAAATCAATCCTATTTAAATTGAGATTTTTAATCCACGAGAATAACCCAGAAAAAAACCCATCTTGTTTATAACCCCATTCACTTGGAAATAGCACTTACATGTTATTTTACTTCTCAAACAATGGTCACAGTTGTTAGGGTTTTTTTTTTTTTTTTTTTTTTTCTGTGTGTGTTAAGTTTTCAGATCAGGAGCCAACTATTAAACAACTTAGCGTGTTAAGAAAACACCAGGGTTTCTATTACATCTCAAGAGACAAGAGTAAGAAGTACGAACAAACCACTGCAAACAGCAGAGACTCTAATTCATACAGCAGGGGACTCTGTGTGTCGGAGTTTTTACTGTCAATTATAAACAGTGCATCACAGCATAGGTGTAGGCTAGGATATATTACAGAGGTGTAAACGACTTTGGTTTGCTATTAACATTTTTAAATTTATCTGATACCAAAGGCAGTCAGGGACCTTCACAGTGCAGTGCAGATTATACAATAAAGTGATTCAGATTTTGGTGAGAGAAATTCCTAATTCATGAGATGGCAAAAATTACACATTCACAACTTCCAGGTATTTTGCTTTGTGTGCACAAGGTAACTATAGACCTTTCTTTAAAAAAAAAAAAAGAGAAAGGTAAATAAACTAGACAGTCAAAATACTTCCAACATTATTGCTAAACCAGAATCCACAAAGACCAACTTGAGGATAAAAAGCGCTTCACAGCACTCTTAAATAATTTAAGCAACTTCAAAGAGAAGGCAGAGCATGCCAAAACAAGCTGCTCTGCTCTCAGCCTCACCACTCCTCTCTGGATGAGATTTGCTCATTTCCTTGCTGGGAGAAGGATCCTTTCAGGAAACTTTCAATGCAGAATGACATTAATATTTACTGTGTCAGAAGTTTGGGTCAATGGAATCACACAATGCTGTCCAACAAAAAAGAAAACAACAAAGCTAATAGAAAGGCCATGGAAAAGTGAAATACTTTAGATCTGGTATGAACATCTCTATGCCATCTACTTTTAAATTCCTGTCTTTTTGAGTATTCTCATCAACCCCTGAGTTACTTGCCAATTTGTGCTGTAACAACATGATGCTGGAAATGTATTGGTGCTCACAATTGGTTTCCAGGTGGCAGAATACCACGAAAACATCGGAGAAGCACTGGGAAGGTGACTGAGAGGGAAGCAAAGAACAGAGCAGTTCCCAATGCAGCAGCGGTCCCTTACCCAGCTCACCAATGCAAAGTGCAAGAACTTTCACCAGAGCTTCTTTTCTATTAAACCACTCTGAGGTTTTATTGGCTGGATATGGAAATGCCAAATTCAATTGGATTCTACCTGCCACTTTACTGGGTTACTGCAGATTTTAATAATCTGCCCCCATTATCAAATGGCAGCAGCAAAATGCAAATAGTAATAAAAATCGCTATTCTTCTGCTTTAAAGTTCAAAGAGCATAGCTCTTATCCCTTGAAGCTTTTTCATACATAGAGAAGGCACTGCTAAAGTTCTCTACTTTAGGTTTGAGGTTTTATATTTACTGAAAAAAAACAGAATGCTGCATGTAGCAGCCTATATGCTTATACTTTGCTTTCACATGTATGCAGGGATACTCACAAACGTATGTACCAAGAAATGTACGCGCTCACTCTCATGAATATCAAGACCACCACCAAGCAGTATACTGCATTTAATATTAACAGTATCAATGCCCTCTGCTTTCACTGCTGCAGTGAGCCAGTGGTGCCTGTGTAAGTGCTCTAGCTCTCCGTACAGATCCTGATGAGTGCAAGGCAGGGATGGAGCTCTGAAAGCAAACCTCCAGAACATTTTCACAGAAAGCAAAATGAGCTGCAAGGTTATCCCTTCAGTAAACAGATTTTGTTCTCTGAACTTCTTATTCGCAACAATAGTAAAAAACTCAACACTGAAACTCTCACATCTTGAGGGATTTGAGCTTTCCAGTAATTAAACTCAAATAGTCAATTGCCCAACACTTTTGTTGTTTGTGAAGAAAAATCCGCAGGAGTCTTCAACTTACATTTGCTTGCTTTCTTTTACAGATTCCAAGTAAGCTTTAAACAATGCCTGTGCCAACTTGTTTCACCACAGGCTCAGTTAAGCCCAATTAGGGTTGCCAGGAATCTGGGCGAACTAAATCAAAGAGGAACTTTGGAAGAGAACAGGCAGCAGCAACATTAAGGAGACTGCTGCTTATTTGCAATGCATTAATCCAAATGTCTCCTCAAATTCCAGCTGTAATATGTAGAATGAGGCTGTTAAGTAAGAATGCTCCTGTTGTGTAAGGACAGTGGAAACTCAATGTTTTGTCTCTGGAAAGGCTGCTCAGTGTTCTACTCAATGGGCAGGAGTAGTGCTTGGCCTTCCACACGCAGGAGAGTGTAAATATATCAGAGAATGATTTTCAGAACCTAAGCATCCCAGGGGAGCCCTCGCTGTTCAGCAACAGTGAAAACCATTCCCATCAGTATTATTTATATTGTGTAATGATAGCATATTACTTATATACGGACTCAATATCCCTGTGACGGATAGGTTATTAAAATGCCAATGGATGGGTCAGGAATACATCAATATTTTAGCAGCAATGTCTATCTACCAAAGGCTGTGCTGAGTCATATGTTTTCTTGTGCTTGGAAAAGCCTGGAGAAAGCTACAATAACTGTCTGAAGTGACTGAAGGGTTATTTGGAAGTGAATTCAAAGCTTGTGGTAAAAAGTATTTTCCTTAAAAACAGCCAAGATTGATTCAGGAAAGAAAAAAGAATGACTAAAAGTGATCCAAGCAAATTTAAAACAGAGATCAGTATCAGAGAAATTAAAGGGGATGACAGGCTGTATCTTTGAGGTTATAGTGATGACCCACATGTGCAGCAGCAAGGTAAGCACAGGCAAGAGAAGCAGAAGAGTGGTTGGCAGGCTGGTGGTGCCTAGCTCCTCACACAACCCAGAGCTCTGACTCTGCAGCCATGGGACACTGATGCTCATGTGCACAGAGCTCAGCAGAGTGCTTCTAAGCAGTCTCCTGGAGCTACCAAAGCTTCCAAAGAGAGTAGAGGACAATGGCAGGACAAGGGAAAATGACCCGCTCAAAGGAGCAGGATGTTCATCTTACAAACTGAAAACGAAATCATTTCAGTCACGACAACGGAAGGGTGAGAATAATGGGGAACTGAATGCTGAGGAAAGCTGTGGTGGGGGAAAGGCACATCCCTCTGCAAAGGACGTCTTGACGTCTTGCTGTTATTTAATGGACATCACTGTGCTAACAGACTGCAGATGTACTCCACAAGAGCAAGTGCAAACCATGCCGTTGCACATCTGTTATAATGCTAAGACCTTTCCAATGGTATTTATAGTGATATTTGAACAGGTAAACATGCCCTTAAGTCTGCAAGGAGGGAAAAGCTAACAGAGAGTGATGAAAGGGAATGGTGCAGCTCTGATACAATCAGGGTGTGAGTACTGTGCATACTAACAGGGCTCTAAAAGAAACATCTCCCTGCAGATGGTTCTGAACATCACCAGCAGGGACAACTGCCCTGGTGTGGAACTTGGTGCTTCAGTGCCTGCAGAGTTGGGGTGCACGCGAGCACACTTGTGCCTTGCTTTTACACAGCAGCTCTGTGTTTAAGGCTTCCTCCCCTCTAAAGCTCCTGTGCTGTTACTACAGACCACACTATAATGCTAACACTTCTTCATGCCAAACGAAAGAGATGAATCTCTGAAGTTGGAACCACTTACAACTCTTCCATTTTTATATTAAAATGACACATTTCTTTTCTACCATGTATTTTGATATAGTACCAATGTTTTCAGACTCCGAAAGTACTGTTTAATAAATCTACCAGAAACTACACAAAATTATCATGCTGAGCAACTTCTGGAATTAGAATTTGCTTGAAGTAGCGCTTGTCCAGCATTTCCACAACTCTGCTCTTTGGTTGTGATCTCTTCCTGAAGACCTCAAAGCACAAAACACCTCATAAGAGCTGACACAGAAATTCTCGATTTAAACATGACTGCAATAAATAAGACCTTTCCTAGATAAGAATACCGTGATTTGGACTATGCATGGCTCTAAATAAAGTCTGGAGCATGATCTTGCAGGCTGCATGTTGCTTCCTGAATGTGATCCTCTCATAACTAACTGCTTATGAAGTGACTACCTGCCAGCTGAGTTTTGGTAACTTACTAAGTGCATGCTCTTAGCTCACCGCAACTGCAGGCAAAATCTTAACAGGCTCCACCTTTATGAACCTAAGCCTGCAACATAGCCTGATGGATGGGAACTCATTATGCCACCATAATATTCTCATAGTCTAAGGCACAACCCCACGGCAAGTAGGACTTAACAGATAATGTCACATCTCCTTCCTCTTGTTTTGCTTTTATGGTTCTTTAAGTACACAAATTCTGAAACACTAGGAGTCAGCTTCTGATCTCATGTAAAATTAAAACTGGTATAACTCCAATGACTGTAGGGATATTCTTCTAATTTATGTTTGTCCAAATCAAGTCCCATGAACTTCATATATAAAGGGAAGTGGTTTTAATATGTAGATATAATTTCCTTTTCTTATAGAATATTGATTGTGAAGAAAACTTAATTACATTTAGCCCATCTGTACTAGTCAGATTAATTAAATATTTCTCTCTGCACTTATCTCTAATTGTAACGTCAACAGAGCTGTCCTAGTGCACGTTATGTTACCATTAAAAAAGAAAAAGAAAATTACTTTTAAAACCTGCAGTGAAATGATGTTAAGTGTCTGCCTTAAACTGACAAATTCAAGGAGATTTAGAGTTAAGACTGCCAACTCTTTCAATAACTCACCTTTACTGCTGAATATAAAGCATAGAAAATCACAATGCAGCACGGTTTATATGGAGCCAGTTCAGAGTGTATCAGAAAATGCTTTACATACATTACAGGGAAAACAGGATTTTTGTGGGCAGATTTAAGAATGTATGAGAGTGAGTCAGAGGCTCGGACAGCAGGGGAGAGCACCAGACAGATGGGAAAGCAGGTGGGGGGCAGAGATCCCAGCTGTGGGACCTTGTGTAAGAGGGATACACACCAGCATAGAGAAGCAGGGAGAGTGGGCAGAGACATGGTTGTCAGTGCTCTTGGAAATAAGGTAAGAAAGGAAAGACGAGAGAGGAATAAGGCGAATTTGAATGGGATTCAGAAATGAGGAAGCCTTTGCCAAAGGACAGCATGGTCTTAGAGCCCACAGGATACAAAATCAGAAGGTCTCAAAATATATCTGCAAATGAGGAATCATCACTGAGTCACAGCGTTTCTATTGAGGTCCCACAGTGACCTCAGTTCTTGGCTCTCAACCAAGTTTGATTTATCAATGACCTGGAAGAAAATAGACAAATAGTATCCTAAGTTCTGACTCAATGCTGAGGCATAAGATCTCACTCGAGACACTGAGATGTTCTGTAAGTGTGACACAGTTAAATAGTATACATCCCAGCATACAGTCTAAGGGAGAACACAACCATGTTTAGGGCAGACACATTCACAGTCTGACTGAGAAACCTGCATAGCTCCAAGTACGGGGTGAGCCAATGGGGACAAATAAAAGCGGGGGAAGCAATAGTTCTCCTTGACACTCTAGTAAATAAAGCACTCCTAAAAAGACAGGAAGAATACTTTGAGAACAGCTTGCGAGGAATATTGTGGCTCTTCTGGTACTGGAAAGTTTGAAATAAGGACTGGATGCCTTTTTTGGAAAAAAAAAAAAAAAAGCTCCTTCCTGATGAGGAGTGCTCTGTAGCCAGAGATCCTCATCACCAGTCAGGTGAGTCAACTTTTTCCTACGATGCTCTGCCTGGTATTGCAAAGAACTTATCAGATGCAGTTTCACTGCTTCCAAGGGCCAGCAGAGGGTTTTTCATTTAGGTATCCATTCACCAATGAAAGAAAGGAAAAAAGGTGAAAGAGGAGGTGAAAGAAACAACTCATTAAAATACATGAATACACAAGTGCTAGGACGATAGGTATGGCACATACATGAATTCTGCCTTGGAGAACATCTAACAAAAAGGTCTATTCCAGCATTGCACAGATGAAGACTGTGGAGCAACTCTCTTGATTAAGCAAACAAAACACGGACATTCTGTGATAAAAAGGAAAACATACAGCAAAACTATAGATTCAAATGGGCATCCAGGATGTGACAAATAAACAGAGCCATGAATTATGTATCGTACCTCCGTCATTGTCCAGGTTATCCCCACACATCATTTCCATGACAACATTACATCCTGAGCCACTCCAGCCCACTTGACAAACACAGTGCCATCCGTTCTGATCAAGAGTGCACCTGCCATTTCCATAGCAGAGACCTGGGCAGCCATCTAATAAAGAGAAAGTGGAAAAAAAAAGCATTAATTGAGGAGCTTTCTTCTCTTCCTGTAAAGTTGCAGTTATTCAACAACGTTCTTTAATCCTTGCTACCTAAACATGAGAGCAGTAAAGCTCCTTTGCAAGACATTCATACTCTTGGCTGAATATAGAAAAATACCCATGTTGTTCCCTATTTCTGCTTGCCCAGAAATCATTTCTCATTGAGGAATGAGGACTTTTTCAGTGTGTATCTTTTTGTGCACAGAAAAACGTGAGTAAAGGTGTAAGAAGTTACTTAACAGCCTGCTGTGTCTATCTCCTCCTCTATGTGTGGAAAAAAAATGTTGTATATCAGGAAATGTATATATATATATACTCAATGTTTATATCAAAAGTATAGATGGAAATATTTTTTAAATGACAAACTGGCATTTTTGGACATAATCCTATAGGCTGCAGGGAAATGAGGTGATCTATTTATTCTGATCATAAAGACTGAGCTGAATGTGAAAAGGCCGATTTGGTTTACTCTACAATGCAATGACTTTCCACAGAAGGAAAATGAGGCAGTATTTCCCTTCAATGTCTATTTCTGCCTCTTTCACACTGCAGCTGATTCAAATGTGACAAACAGTTGCCCTTTAGTGGTGCTGATTCTAGATCGAAACTGGAGCAGCAATTGCAGCATCCCCTGGATTATATGCTTGTCAACTCTGAATCAACAACCATTTGGACATTCTCATCTAGACCTCTTGCCTATAAGAGTGACTGAGGAATTGTCTCTTGGATGCATACACTCATGTCCATCTGCTTGCATAGTCTAGTGCCAGCTCAGACATTTGTCAGATCCTCACCCTATCATGCATGGAGCCAAAGGACAATGAATAAAGCCCAGCAATAAGATTAACAGTGCGAGCAGCATCCTTTCTAAGAGAGCTCCTGTTTACTAGCATGAACTTACAGGACTTCAATGGCCCCCTGTATTCGAGACTGAATATCAGGAGTTAGGTTAGGGTTAGGGTGTCAGTCTGCCTGTCCATTTGACAACCTCAGGAGAGAGGTGCTCCAACAAGGCTTGGGAGAGGCTGACCAGACAGTGCCTACCAGAGTGCAGCACGTCTCCCAACAACCTGACAGCAGACACAACATCTTTCTCCTCCCCACTCTCTGGACAGTTTATCAATCGCATCTGGAAAGAGAGAGGAGAGTCTGACTCTTGCTAGGAGCTGGAGACAGGTGGCATGGTTTTCTCACACTGGAACTCATTGCTCTAAAATAGCATGGTGCTGGCAACTATCAGACATACTGCAAAACCCAATTATTTGCCTTTTTGTGAGCTGGGGAAAGGACAGGATTTGGAAAGGGATGCTTTCCCACTCCAATTTACCATCCTACTGAGTTAATTCATATCTTGTCCGTGATTATATTTTGTTGTGTATGGTTATTGTCTAAGACTACAAATGCAATCAAATGAATGCCTACATGTTTTTATTATCATCCCCTAATTCTGAAGAAATGAAATAATAACTAGTTAACACTCAGCCCTTTCTGGAATATTGGTTAGTTTGATATTTCAGCTTGGAGCAGTTCTGTAAGGGACAGTGTGCATCACTGCTCTGCACAGCAGGGCTAGGACTGAGGGACGGCAGCCAAGTGTGGGAAGGCATTCACACTGCCACGTCCAAGCAGGACCTGAGGCAAGGCATGGGAATCAAGTGAAGAAAACAACGTAAATCTTAACCCTTGTCTCAAATGATCTGAAGAGGACTCTATCACGCATCTAGCCAAGATAGCTTTTAAAAACATGTCCCTCTATAACAAAACTGGCACAAAATAAAAATAGTTTCCTCTCACAAAAGACAGGATCAACGCAGAGTTTTTTCAGCAAGTCCTCAGCTCGGTCACTGCTTCACAATGGCAAGAAAGAGCAAAGATCTGATTTACACAGCAGCACATCAGATGGCTGCATGAACCATGCGGACGTTGCTACAACTTTGCAAATGAGTAATGTTATTTGCACAATCTGCACAAAATTGCGCAAAATCTGCACATTTTTTTTTCTGTAAATCTCTCTTTGTACACACATATATCCCCACGGAGAAATATCTGATCTACTTTGGCAACTTAACAGTACAGAAGCTCAGACAAAACATATAACACATAACACTAGATACCCAATACTTTAGTATCTTTCCACTATTCTTTTGCAATGCTGATAGGAAAAACTTACCTCGAACCGCATCTAAGTAGTGAGCTTAAAAAAGAAAAGAACAAAACTGAGATGGATTGAACTTCTGTATCAAAATGAAAAGACAGAAACTGTTTGCTTTTGGCTTGCCACCTGTTGGTTAGACATAAAGTGCCTCCCTTCTACTGCAATCATATCTATTCCTACCACTGTGATCAAAGCACACTGTGCTGGTGATTGTTCTCTGTTTGATGACATGCATGCAGAGGACAGCTTGGGCCACGTGGGCAGTGCCTACACTGCGAGTAACGCTGACACAACGCTCTGCTTCTCTTTGTTATTACGTTTGTCCTCTCTGGATTTGCTCTACAGAACCACCAGAAACTTAACGCTTTTCTTCCTCACGTATCTAAATCTAGATTTAGCAAATCTGATGTAGTAAACTCTGCAGTCAGTGAATTTATTATCTTAATTATTAATTATCTTAAAATGATCAAGATTAAACATTCTACTCTATTCAGGAAGAAAATATGGAAGCTTATGCTGTTTACTTCTGAACATTATATGCTCTATGCTTATAAACAATTAAAATGTTTATGAATAATATTGCTCTGGGACATTTTAGGGAGAAACAATATTAGATGCTGTCAAAATAACCTGTTGCATTTCATTAGACAGAGAACTATTACATTTGTACAGCAGAGAAATGACTTCTGAAAAGATCTGAAAGTTTTACCTTTGTTAGAAATACAGTTAGAAGCCAGCTACAGGAAAAAAACCCTCTAGCACAGTGAAACATGTGAATCCTCAAACAATGCAGCAAGAGACCATGCAAGAATTACTTAAGTTGAACAACAGCTTCATCGCTTACACCTGCTATTCCTTATGCAACTGTTTTTACCCATGACTCTGTGTTCATCTATGAGCACAACTTAGAGATATGCTGGGATCTGCACACCTATCCTGCGTGTGTGTTGTTGCTCATTCTGCGACTGCCATTCTGAACCTGGCTCTGAGTTTTTCCAAAATGTGAGTTGAGTCACGCTGCTGGCAGATCTTTGTACGACTGGTGAGAATGTTGTTAACATCGTTAACAGAGGTACAAGTCTTCCTTACCGATGGTGCAGTGGTCCCCTTCCCATCCGGGGCTGCACTCACACTTGCCGTCTTTGCACTGGCCGTGCTCGGCGCAGTGGGAGTGGCAGGTGCGCTCCTCGCAGGTGGGTCCCACCCAGCCCTCCTCACACTGGCAGATCCCTCTCGAACACACACCGTGGCTGCCGCAGTCCAGGGTACACAGCTCTGCGCAGGAATACAGGAACACATTAATGTGAAACAGCAACTTCGTACTGCAAGGCGGACTTTGCGCGCTGATGTTAAATACAATCACTGCTATCCCAGCACCGATCAAACATGGGATCCTGTCACCCAGCACAGACCCTACACAGTCTGGGTGCATCCTTCTCTAATAGCTACTTGTAAGATCCTTCATTTTGGGTTAGAAACTATAAATGGTTGCTTTGCACATGGGAGAGCAATAGATCCAAATCTGATCACAGTGATGTAACAGCCCATATCCTTTGGCCGATTTCAGCCGAGAGCATGCCATAACTGTTGGGCAGTGCAGGCTGAGGAGGGAAGGCTCCAGGCAGAACCTAAAAGGGGACTGTGAGAAAGAAGGGGACCGAATCTTTAGTGGGGTGGGTTGTGACAGGACAAGGGGTAAATGGTTTCAAACTAGAAGAGGAAAGGTTTAGATTGGACATAATGAAGAATTATCTTGCAATAAGGGTGGTGAGGCACTGGCACAGGTTGCCCACTGAGGTGGTGGGTGCCCCATCCCTGGAGACACTCAAGATCAGGCTGGACCGGGCTCTGAGCACATGATGGAGCTGTAAGTGTCCCTGCACACTGTAGGAAGGTTGGACCAGATGGCCCTTAAGCGTCCCTTCCAACTCAAACAATTCCATGAATCTACGATAGCCATTTCCAGGGGCTCATTTCTGAAATCCGTTATGAACTCAAACACTGTGGGTGGGATGAGCTGAAGGAAAAGAGGCATTCTAAACACACAAAAGCAAACCAGCCTTTGAGCTATTCAGACATTTGCAGTGAGGGTAAAATGGCCTTCCCTTGCCATACATGGAGCCAGCAGGAAGGCAGCGCAGAAAGGAAAGGGAGCCTGCGTCCCGTTTTACTGAAAGCACCACAGCTCTGCCTGGTTCAGACACAGCTTTCAAGGTTTAAATCTTTTTTTTTTCTTCTCCTTCCTGACTCTCATGAGCCAACTGCTAACAACCAGAGGAACCACCTGAGGAAGGAAGAACCACCTCCAAACAATTCCTCCACCTGGGGACTGGGGAGCGGCGCACACACTGAATTGGAACGGGAGTCCTGAACAGATTCAATACATCATGATATGCCAATTGCAGTTCTACTTCCACTTAGGCTAAAGTTGTTCTGTGAAAAGAATGGCTTCATTATAGGGGTTCTGTGCAGCTTGATTTTATTTAGAATAATTAGTGTCAGGAGACAGAATTTGCTTGTTATTCGGCAATTAACCTGCCACAGAAATGTTTCCTCCTTCTTCCTCTTGGAGAGCAGCTGATAGCACAAGTGTGAGCCAAGTAAGCGTGCCTGCTCTGATTTCAAATGTCAGTGTTACATATTTAGTTGTGGGAAGATTTTTCCCTTGACAGATCTTAAACAATGATCATTTATATCCTGGAACTATTGTATATAAACATTCTTAAAAGCATTTGCAGTGATAAATGCTGTCACTGAACATGCCAAGCCGAGTTTTTAAAGTTTAAATTGAACTCTGATCAATTCCAATCATTTTAACATAACGAGCAAAGCAGCACAGAACCTGAACCATGCTGAGGCTGATGTGCCTGGTTTCTATTTCGAGTTAGATTTTAGCCCTTATTTGTTTTCGTCAGCAGCCTGTGTGAAGAACAGAGTGCAAGTGAAAGGAATTATGAGTGACAAACTGGCAGAGTGAGGTCAAACTCAAAAACCACCTTCAGAAGCTGAAGGTGTGGTAAAGGACTATGAAAGATGCAATGAAAGCAATTGTGAAGTGCTGTGCCTGAGGAACTCAAAACCAACTACATAAAAAATAATTAATTTTTCTATTCAGTCAGGGGCTTGAGTTACATTGGAGTACAAAATAAACACAATTATCTGTTGCTATTCTCTCAAAAGAGTAAATTGTATGCCCTTTTCAATGTAAGACAAGGAAAGACACTGCTCTGCCACATCCAACTACAAAGATGCCTCAAATGAAAAACTCTGCTGAAGCTGGAGAATTATCCTTTAGAAAGACTTGATTGCTACCTGCAGATCATGTATTAATCTAATGCTTCATGCCTTGGGCTGCCCGCCTGCAGGTTCTGGGCAGGACTTCTACCTCATCACTACATGATTTGGTTTGACTTCCCTTGCTTTGCTACTCGGTCCATGGAAAGCTGGGAGACTGCTCAGGGGGCAAAGGACAGCAGGGGAGAACTTGCTTTGTTACTTCTTTGGTATTAATGTCACTCAAATACTTTTTGGTCCTACAATCAGGGATCACAAAAGTGATCAAGGCATACGTTTACTTCCTGATCACAGGACCTCCAGGCATCACAAAAGCATCCCCCCTGCTCTCGGCCAGCCTCAGGACAACTGGCATTTCTTTCACTTACCTTTATGGGGCATAGGCAAACTCCTGAGAATTAAATTCAACGAATCACCTGCTACTTCAAGGATTTAGGCTGCTGGAGGGATGCCTTTGATCTCCCTGATCTCCCTGTAGTTCTTTATAATTATAGTGCTTGCTATTTTACTTTAAGTGGCATAGATTGTTAAGAGGATTTTAAGAAATATTCTGTGGCTTATGCTATGCTGGGATAAGTGGAGCGGAGGAGGTTTTTTTTGACTCTTCTGGATTGAATGCCTATTAGTTTTTGCATTTGTAGAACTGTTTTAGCTCAGACAATGCCAGAACTCCAGGGACTATTCTAGGAACACACAAGAGAACTCATGGCAGTGTAGGCTGGAAAGGTTGAAGTGGAGAAACTAGGTGATACGCAGAGCTTCTGATTTTGTCAGCAGCTCAGGCAGCTTCCTCCACTTCTCTAACTGTAAATAAAATGGAAAACCAGCTGAGGAAAACATTCTCATACACGGCATGCCTTCCTTCTGCTTGTCAACCCCACTGAGTCTGATCTCGACATCTGCATCCTTCAGAGAAACAAAGAAATAGCATGGGGGAAGAAATGTAGGCACAACTCTACTGCTGGGATGTAGAACTTAAGTGTATTCCCATTTTACAACCTAAGGAAATGGACCTTAAAACACTGGACACTTCTCCATTGTTTTCTCCATGTTGCCAGCCTCTTTTATCTATTTCACAGAAGGACTGAAATGTTTACACACTATTTAAGCGCATGAATATAATCAGATTAATAAAGTGGAAATAAAAGACGACTTCTCTCTACAAAGAATATCCTAGGCCAGACAGTATGTGCTGTGAGCACCAGATTTGAATGAAAAGCGAAGTCCTTGGTTTTTCTGTCTGGACCAGACACTTTCCCCAGTAGCCCTGGACATCCAACTGCTCAGCCCACTTGTCCTTTATGGCCATGAGTTGTTTCAGTGGTCTAATATGAAGCTTCAGAAATGCTGTTTACTGTGATAATGTGGTCTTCGGAAAAGCAAATCCCACATTCTCCCCAGGCCTCTCGTGAAGACCAAGGGAAATCAAGCTTAACACCATCCTTTTTATAACGTGATAGTACACACAGATTCAATTCACAGCTAATTCAAGCAACTAAGATTAAAGAAAAGAATCAGTTTAAGTTGCCCCGTTTTTAAATGCAAAAAAAAAATTCCTAGTTCCTTCTGTGGATGAACAAGTACAGAAATATCAGCACTGTAGGGAGTCACGTTAGCATTTGCATTTGTACCAAGAGAGGGCTTCCACAGTAGCAGACTAAATGAGACACTTGAGTGGACAATGATGAAATAGGAAACAAAGGAACAACTTGAAATAGGTAAATGGCTTCAAACCAGACTGATGGAAGAATTCAGACCATACTGAAATCTACAAGTCAGATGTCATTCAAGTGTTCTGCTTGTTGGAGCATCCTCGTCCTCCCAAAACAGTTGGCCCTACAGGATTGAGAAGCAACCCAAAATGCAGTAAATGCTCAGCAAGGAACCAGCACAGGAAGGCAATGGCTTTGAGCTGTGTGTAGGGGCAGTAGCCCAGCCAAAGATCTCACCTCTGTGTGGATCAGTTGTTCCAATCCCCCTCCTCTCCATCCACCTCCTGGCTCTGTGTCCCTGTCTGGAGCTAATCTGAAACTGGTGAGCTGATTCAGGATATCAAACTGGCAGATAATTGTTCGCTTTATTGTTTTAGGTTAATACCTGGCAGCTTGCTGAGCTAACTCAGCTCACTGAGGGATCAGAGGGGCAGCGTGGGCAGGGTAAGCGGGGAGATGCAGAGCCCAGCCTGGCTGGGGCTGTCCAGCTGAGGAGCCACAAACAAGAGTAAGGGAAGATGACACATTTATGGAAACAAGGGAGGTAGATGACAGGAGGCTATGCTTCGCGTTAGAGAACTGAACTTATAATATTATGATGCTGAGCAGACTTTAGTTATGCTGTTTCATCATCCATCTTTCTCACAAGGTGCAGTGCAACACATAACTCAAGAAGATTCTCATCTATGGTTGGTGTTCAGGCTTGTGGGCACGCACAAAAGCCATTTCCTCCCCTCCACACATGTTCACAGCTCTGTGGGATGCTCCCTTCCCCGTTCAGCTGCCCGAGCTCTAGGCAGACCACAGTGTTTTTGCAGGGTGCTGGGCTGGAGGCTGCTCCATGCTCAGACACCAGATCCTCAGCAGCTGTGAATTTTCTTCGCTCCCAGGAAACCAACAGAGTCACCCTAATTCACACTAATTAAAGGCTGTGTTTCAGTTTTTATACCTGTACACTTCACAATCAAAACAAGGTTCTCTAAGTGTGGAGCTGAGAAGTTAATTTCCTGATTTAAATAAACCTCAGCTGTGCAGGCTGACTGTGAGCAACATGCTGGCAAATTGCTGGGAGCTGGCCTCAGCCGACCCCTGCAGTTTCTTATAGACTTTCATGAAATATAGCCTTTATCAAATCTAAAATTCAGATTCCCCGACTTAAACCAATTAATGAATAAGAGACTTAAAAAAAATGTCCAACTCAAGTAGCCTAGAATCCTTACTGACATGTCTTTAACTCCGAATGTTCATTAATTTTATTGGTGGAAGGCAAACGTGAGCTGTGAAGCATTATTTGTACATATTCTTGAGAAAGAGACAAATACGTTGATCGTTGCTGAACTAATCTAAAAAGCATTAAAAATTCACTCCACATTCTTCATTTTAATTATCTAAGTCAACAATGAGATCTTTTAAATGTATTTTATAATATGTTTCTACTTACGTGATACGAAAAGGGAAATGAAAGCTAAATATTTTATAATTTGGACTGATAAGGGAAGAGTTTCATGTTAATTCAACGTGTTTCAGGAAATTCATTCTTGAAAATTCATGCTAAGAATACAAAAACATATGTAAGCAAAAGTGGTCAAATAATATGAAAACACTTTCATTTTACTTTTTATCACATACGATGGTGAAACTTCCGTTACTGAATCTCTAAACCCTTCAGTATTGCATTCATAACTTTGCTATCCATTTTTTAATAAGTGGATTTCCATAAAGATTAGAAATTAATCTAGCCCAACTTTCACCCAATATGACTAACTGCTGGAGGCAGCAAAAATCACCTATCTAGGCCTAATAAAGAAAGTTTTTTCAATTTAAATATACATTGCATTTAATAAGCTTGTATGATAGTTTCAACAATGTTCCCGAGCTTTTTAAATTGCATTCCCACCATATCCCGGAGACAACTCTGTTCCAGCTTTCATTTTCAGCACCTGGCTTTATTAATATAATTTTTTACACCATAAAGAATTTTAAAATGTTCAAGTTCTAAAAGTTTCTAAGGCGTTTGAGCTATTTCTTTTTTTTTTTTTTTCCAGTGAAACCTAATGGAAAGCTGTTTCCATCGGTTACCTGGCAGAGTGCAGTAGAGAGATGTGATGTGGATACCAAGTTTTACAAACCCGTAATAAAAACCATAGTACTTTTATGGCAGAGCTCACCTAATTTTCCACATTCAAATAAAGCCCCTCGGCAATCTGGGCATTACAACTGCATCTAGATTGGGCTTCTCCAACAGTGTTGCAATCTGCCACTTGCGTGTGAGTGTTTTTCACATTCCTAGCCAACCCCAGCTATGCCACTAAAGCGCTCAGCCAGGGACAGCTTTTCTATAGAGGCATCACAGAAGTATGCACGGATTTTGCCAGCATGCGGGGGCACCTGATCTACAAGCCCAAGTTAACAACTGATTGGGCTTGGAAGCACCTGCAGAACAAAAGCCAGCTTTTGTGAGTGTGCTTCCTCCAGCGAACACGAGGTTCCTGTGTGCAAGGGGCAGCAAAGTCACCGTCCCAAGCTATTACTGCTAACTTCTTTATGAAATGTGGCGTCGTGAGAAGAAAACTGGCATGACAGATCATCACTGGAATGACTGACAACTGTTTTAATAAATACATAAATAAACAAATAGATAAAATGAATGGAAACTTATTGAAGATAGCGCTTCAGAGGAATTCACACGATAAGCTCTAGTCTGTCCTTGTTTCAAATCCAGTTATGATTGGCATCCCTCAGCAAGGGGATCACCAGCAACAGAGAACCTACAACAGCACACAGTAACCAATCCCTGCCATCCCTGAACTTCAGTAGCTGACAAATATTTTTTTCAGCCTAAATTTCCCTTTCTTGCTGCAGTGCTTCTCATCTCTTTCCCCATGGACCACATATCTAAACATCTTACAATGGAATACATTTAAGCTCATCTCATAATATTCCAGCAATTTATGGATTTGATCTTCTCATTTTAACTGCGTGAATAAATTCAAAGCAACACTTCCTTCTTAATTACGTGACAACTTTAAAATGATTGCATTGAGTTGATTCTCACACACACCTTCAAAAACATTTCCACAGATGTTTCCGAAGATTCTGCTCTTGCCTGAAGTGGGAACATGGTGGTGCATCCCAATCAAAGGCACAAAGAATCAGTAAGGGTGACGGAGCACTGGCACAGGCTGCACAGAATGGCGGTGGGGTCTCCTTCTCTGGAGACATTCAAGACCTGCTTAGATGCCTACCTGTGCAACCTGGGCTGGGAGCTGCTTTGGCAGAGGGGTTGGACTAGATGATCTCTGGAGGTCCCTTCCAACCCCTACAGTTCTGTGACTCGGACTCACCTTACCCAACTTGAGATATCTGCACCTGAAATAGTTTTCTACTGAAAATCTGGATCCACTTCAAAGCAGCAAAAATTTACCTTGCCAGTAGTTTTATTAACACATTAACACGCAACGACCAAATATTTCTACCAGAGGCAAAACTTCCTCAAACGCTGTTTCACTTTAAACCTTTTCCCTGTAATCTTTATGCAGTAAACCTTTTGGCACATTGCTTCGCAGATATCCAACTACCTTTCTTATCTTCTTGCCACAGTCCAGAACACACAAAATTGAACCACTGGAACGAAAATACCAGAGCTTGCCATTTGTTGTTGCTTGTGATGTTTCACCATCAATCTAGCTACAGTTTTAATTGCTTGCTGAAAATAATCCTACTATCATCTCCCTGAACCTAGTTCTAATGCATTAAGTACTCCATAAATAGCACTTCTGACTTCCAGCACAGATGCTACCATTAACACTATTGTGTATCTCAAAATATATGAATGCAATTTCATTAAAATAAAAATACCACCACCACGAGACTGCAGTGTCACTTCTGATAATACTACACCTATTTAGATGGTATCTTTTCCACACTGGGGAGCCTCCTATTGCTTGAAAATTTGCTTTTCTGAAAAAAGTAATCACAGAGCAAGTAGAAAGGTCCCAAAGACAGATTCCACAGAAGCAGAGGGGAATGACAGAGAAACTTTCCCCTCCTTGGATCTTTTATCACACTTTCATTTTAAGCTTTATTTTTCACGCGATGAAGAATATTCTCTTCCTGATCCAAATCCAATTTGTATATATAAAAAACCTCACCCTTTATTGATTTCACTATGGCTCAAAATGGTATTTTCACAGTGCAAAAATTTAATCAATACAATCTTATGAATCTGGACTGGGAATGGTAAAGACACTCACTGATATTTCATTTCAGGAAGCCAAAGCTCTGCAAATTGATACCACTGAAAAGAATTACTCATTTGCCACTGGGTATATCTCTGTTTACCCAGCCATAGTATTGGTGAAGCAGAATACGATTACGCTGTGCTGGCACACAAGGGACTCTAGCTGCAGAACCTGTCTCTTTCTTAGAGATGACACACATTGGCAGGTCAGATAAGGCCTTTGTGGGAAATGCTTAAAATAAATGAAGGGAAGTGCAAGGAAGATGAGACTGACACAAAGATGAGGAGAAGCACAGTACTCTGACCAGCATTGTTTTTTTAAAACCTCGTTTCCCACGTAAACGCTTTCTTGTCAAATCTGTTCCTCTTTTATAATTTGTCTCCACTATTTTGATTTCCACTTGTACTTCTTGTAAAGCAGTGAAATTACAGTCGTCACTGGAGAATCATAGTCTGACTAATAAGCTCTGAAATCCTTCCCAGCGTACTGAGAACCACAAAAGGAAATGCCTTGCAACGTCTGCCTCATTTGATATTTTATGTGATTGGGAGACCAGTAAGAAAAAGCAGTTCAGAACAATCTATCCTGAGCCATAATGGCTGGGATGAAGGCTATGAAAGCATTGCCTTCGCGTCCACTTACAGAGGGAAAATGTAACCCTCAGGTCCTTGGGCTGAAAAGCAGTGGTACAGGAAAATGGGAAACATCTAGACTAAGTAACAGACCACGAGAAACAGGATGGGCAGGAGGCAATATATGATAACGATGAGAAACACAGAGAACACCCAAATGGTTTTGCAGACAGAAGGGAAACAGGCAAAGAATTGGCTCCGTTGGTACTTCTAATAATGCAGTCTCGTAGGCACAGCCTGAACTCATACAGCATCAAAAGAAAATAAAGATTTGGAAACTGTTTGCAGCAAGGGTTCACAAGAGTGGATCAGGGTTCACCCTGAGTGGATCAGGGTGTCTTTATATAACCACTAAATCTTTCACGACACACAGAAGTATTATGATTAACGCCAAATACGGCTCTGCTCGGAACATAAAGTTTTCACAATTATTTAATCAGTAAATTTGATTAGTGATATTCAGTAAAGAAGTAATGAATTACTTAAGCACTGCAAAGAGCAGGCACAATCTGTGATTCAGCGGTGTCGAGGCTGACCTTCAGAAGTGAGTCTACTCACAAAGCTGCTCCGGTAAGTCCTTGCCTCACCCAGGTCAGATATATTTTATTTATCACATCCAAGGGGCTCAGAAAGCTGAAAAGGTGGGCACAGATTATGCTTCTCATTACAGGAACATCTATTGAGATTAACTTGTAAAAAAGTCCAAAAGTGGCATAGATGAACTTTTGACTGAGTTGGGTGTGGAGCAGACCCTGAGAAGGATAGGGGACAGTGGGGCACATTCAAAAGGACATACATTCCTTTTTATAACTCCCTTTGAGTGAAAAGCACAACAGAAACATTGGATCAACAAAATTACTGGGAACATTGTGTTCCCAACAAAAAATGTTTTTAGCACAGCAAAGATGGTAAAGAGGAGAAATTAAATGCTATTACCAGCTTCTAAAGCAGCACCTCAGTGTCACAATCAAAAATAAAATTAGCTGAAGAGGTTAGAATTGCTTCCTCTCTTTTTAGCACAAATAAAGAGTTTCCTGGGGAAACTGAAGAGCCAAGCATAACAAGCTCTTCCAGCAGAGCCAGGAGCACAGCCCCAAGCAGCACAAGTCATGCAGCATTTGATGACTTATTATGAACCCTGCTTGCACAGACAAGGAGCAGACATTTCTGTGTTCAGTGCTGTGTCTGTGAAGATCAGCACACTGCAGCTCTCAGCAAATAAACCGTAACCTCCTCAGTGTCAGCAGCACTAACAGAAACAGCGACATGCGTCTGGCAGCTGCTGCTCTGCTTTGCTGCTGCCGATGCAATGATGCAGCTCCTGGCTTGCATTTTTCCGGCACCAGTGAGAAGCAGCACCTTGCGCACACAGCCCTGGCTTTTGAGCTGCCTCCACCCTCCTCAGCACCCCAGGCACAAAGGCTTTCTAGATTTTAAGTGGCAAGTGTCCTTTATTACTTTGCATTCCCTCTCCCTTCTGCACTGCATGTATTTTTCCACTCGCACATCATCGCGGTTTTGCCTGTGCTGGCACAGCCTTGCTGAGCAGCACAGCCGTCCCCTGGCACATCCTGCTCAGAGGGAAGCTGTCCCTTCACAGCTGCCTCTCCCTGGGCACAGCTGGTGGGGCACAGCCTGGCTGTTTGGTAGTGAGGTGCGTGGGCAGACAGGGAACTGCAAAGAAAAAACGTGGCATGTGAACAATCCACTCTCTGCCGCCCATCAGAAAATGATTTCAGAGCACAAGGTCGCAGGTACCATTTTAATAATCTGCTCATAAAACGGCCAAGGCTTCCTAAATTAAAGACCAACATGCCTGAAGATACACTGCTGCTACAGCACACAAGGAGTATTTGCTCTATCACCCCTAATGTTCTCTTGCATAATTACACGAAGTCAAATTTTATTTTAAAGCTGTTACTTAAGCCCAAGCATTTAAGCAAAAGTTTCTGCTTAAAGAAGGCAGAGAACAGGGCTTTCTTAGAGGTCTACATGTATTATCCTCGCAACAATCTACACAATCAAAAGCCTTATAATGCAATATGCAGGAGAAAAGAAAGTTTCCATGATTTCAACTTTTATCAGCAGCAATTTCCTATTTTCAGAAGTAAGCTGAACTTAATAGAAAGAGTCTGCTGCATAAGTGTATTGAAATGATAGCTATTTTTGTAGAACTCTTACCATGACAATAAAAAATATTTTAAATCGCAGCTTTTCAGGGACCTGTGCGACACACTTTGCATAATAAATTTCGGAAGGACAAAAGCTCTAGCTATCATAGTGGGTTTTTTTTGTACTCTTGCTCTCATCTGGGCTTTTTCAGCTGTGAGGAAGGGAAGCTGCCTCCTGCTATGAGCTCCCTTCTTCAAATGCAGCTGGCATGGGTAACTTGGTGGAATATAATCACAGGACTTGCCTTTGCAGATTAAAGCTTGAAGACCTGCATGTCTTTACTGTCCTTTTGCCCATCTCAGCTTTTCTGTTCTCCCTCCATTACAGCACCAGCAGGAGCTTCCCACAACTTCCCTGCTTTACAGAGACCTCTCTTATGGAAAGGTTCTCACAGAGAACTTTCCATATTCAGAATCTCCATTTGATATTTTCCTGCACACAGAGTGTTCACATAAGTCTTTTCCATATGATATCCTGACAGTTTTTTATGCTATGCTTTACTACCAAATACATTTTTCTACTAGATCACTTACCATGTAGGTGATAGGGATGAGATGCATAAAGGGATGTGTGAATCCAACTACCACTTTAAAAGTCTAAATTTAAAATTTAGGTTAAAAAACCCATTGCTTAGCTTACCTAAATCTGGATGTACTCAAACCATTTTGGCACTTGAATTGCTCCTAAAATCCCACTTATTTGCCTTGTTCTGCTAACAGATAACAGCCAACCAAGGTGATACAGCTCCATTTCAGTCTCTCTGGTTTCACAGGTCCTTACACAGTTGCTGACTATGGATCCTAATTAGCTTTACCTTTAAAACAGATCTTTTGGATTAGGCCTAGCTCAAACACACTGAGGTGGACATTTCCTGCATGCAATGGACCCCCTATACAGGTGCTGTGTTAAGCATGCAGAGGAAAATCTCTGCCGGCTACCTGGAATGGAGGAGACACAGGACAGTACTTCCACAAGCAATTCACTTATCTTGGTCCTGGGTAAGGGAAGAGCTCCTGGGACAGGAGAATCCAGATCTGGGGCTGTGAGTTCCAGGGGAATTAGTAATACTTGCCTGTGGACTGTATCAGGATTTACAAAGCTGATTTAATTAACTTAGGTTTACATTTGAATGAGGGATATTTCCAGTAACTGCTG
Organism: Oreortyx pictus; assembly: GCA_036925125.1. NCBI lineage: Eukaryota > Metazoa > Chordata > Aves > Galliformes > Odontophoridae > Oreortyx > Oreortyx pictus. The sequence continues at coordinate 5,422,946 of JAUPFR010000012.1, forward strand.
TAGAGCTGTAGACAACAATATATTAAGGATCTTAATTTTCAGAAAGAAAAAAGAGAGGAAAGAGACATTACTTTTGGCATATCTACAAAATAAGCAGCATTCGGTTGAAAAATATCCCGGCTTTCCTCACAGTATCTCTCATATCCTTGACTTATCCTATTTCTTAAATCAGTACATGACTACATCAGGTCTTCCTGGTTCTTGTTGGACTGACTTCAACATGTAGGTCAATTAATTTTTATTGGAGTGCTTCTCCATTGCTTTAAATTTCTCGTGTTTTAAATTCTCCAGTAAAACATATTAGCCGTCCCAATCTTTAACTACTATGTTTTTAATAGAAATCTTGCTCACCAGATATCTCTTTGCAAACTCTTGCAACTCCACGGGAGATACAAGTCAAACCAATCACACATCATTTTTTTTTCTATTCAGTGAAATATACTGTAGTAAGAAGAGTCTTTCTACAGTGTCAGACAATGTACAGCAGGGGAAACTTCAATCATCCTTTTAATTAGCAGAGCAGTAATAATCAAAGCTCCCCACAAATTAAAGAAAGAGGACAGTTAGATGAAATTAAGTAAGTCCATCATTTCTTCTGAGCAAAACAATGAAGGATACTTACAGTGTTAATTAAAAGATTCTTGAGATTTCTCTAAAATGGGGAGTGAAATGCCAACATGGAAAATAACAGTCTGTAGAAAATGTACAGTGGATTATTTCACATACGGAAAACATTTCAAGGCTATTTTCACTTCTGTGAGTTGTTTGTAGCGAATATCCTTGTCCTTGGCAAATCAGAATGACTGACACCCATAATTTGCAATTTCCTAAACCTGAAGAGTTTTCTGATTGCAATGAAATGGTTTTACCTAATTATTTTTTCAAGCTGCAGTTTTTGATGTTTAATTTTGAAATCAATTTGAGATGTCTTGAACTATATTAATACACTGTATTATGCCTTCATTTCTTTTTGAAGCACTTTACTTTAAAAAATGCATACTTCTAATGATTTTTAAATTACTCTACTCTGCACATATCAATTTACAACAATTACAACATTTTGCATTTTTCAAAGCACTTCAGTTTTAAAGAGGTTTTATGCTTTGCAAGATACTGAGCGAAGAGGCTGCTGATCCATTTTTACCCTTTGTAAAATTACCACCAATCTTGCTGGAGAGCTTAACCAAAAATAGCTATGCTAAATATATACCATCTACATATAATCATTTTAGGATGAATGTTTTTGTGACTAAGAACTGCCAGTATTCTTTTCCCAATCATAATTAGGTTGTTTCAGCGGTATAAATGGATTCAGTGGATATATGACAAATGTCCTGGAGTAAGGAGGATGAAAACTGGCCTACTTTGGCTGAATAGAGTCTAGAGATGTGAATACAGGACAGAATGTCAGAGGCATCAGCTCTGTCATAGATTTCAGTCTATAATTTCTTATATCACACCTTGCCACAATAAATTAATGACACAGGGCTGGATTGTCACCTGGATCATGTGGGCACTGCACAGTGGCATCACTGCAGTTATGGCAGTTGATGCTAGCTAAGGATCTGCCCCACTCAACAACTCTTCCATCCGTTTTCTCTTCATGTTTTACTCCCGTAATCTCTAGGCTCCACATTATACATCTGAGAAAAGAGGATGAGGTTTTTTCTCCAGTTTGTTGATGCTGCACCTTCGATTTACAAGTTTACCTCCCTCCTGTTAATGAGTAGTCAGTATTCACAAGTTTGACTCTGTCTTTCAGAAACACACTGCCTATTTGCCTCAAAGGGAAATGACTCATTAACATCAAGGAATCACAGACAGTAAGTAGAAATTTGACTGTACTGATGTACTATCAGACTTACAACTCCATCAGTGATGCCTCTAACGTTGATGGATATGACAGTCGACATGACTGTTTGGCCATCCATCATGTTCCAGAGCCTCGTACCCCTTGTATAACGGCATCTGGGAAGGTGAGATGGGCCAGAGGGGATACACCTGCAGCTCTGAGCAAAGACCTGCTGCTATTCCTCCCTACCTCTTAAATGGCTGCCTTCTGCCTAGCGGAGACAGGGCAGGAAATCCTCTGTATCATGTTTTGTGATTGGCTGACACCTCTGTTTGAGCTGGCTGAGGGCTGACACCCTGCTGGACTGATGCTCTGAGCACCCTAGGGCTCTCTTGGTAGGTGCAGGGGCAGGTCTCCATTCTCTGCAGGGGATTTGCAGGCTGTGAATCCTACATGAACACGCCAGCCCTGAGATTTGCTATGTGTTGCCATAGGATGAACCCACCAGGAATCAGCTAAATTTATGTGTGGAAAGTTATAAACAAGATACAGAGGCATAAACACGCTTGCTGATGGCCAGGAAAGCACCCTACCTTGATAACGTAGAGGACAGTAGGGACGCAGAGAGGAATTTTCCCTGCTGGTGTATGGAGGTAAGAAAAAAAGTCACTTTTCTTCCAGAAATTCAACAGAGTAGCTTTGAAGGTGAGAAAAACATGAGAACTATGATCCTAGCACACAAAACAAAAGCTTCTTCTCTGCAGTTACTCATCAGCTTTTTGTTCTTTTAGTACGTAATTGCCCCAAGTAGCTGACACAATGGAATTGCTGGAGTTTATCATTACTTTTTGACCTACAGTAACTTCACGGTAGAACAGAATTAGTTTGCATAATTTTTGAGGAAGGAAAAAAACTAATAAATTACTGGCACCTTTCCTAATTATTTGCTTAATCAATGGAAGTCTTATTTTAGCACATAATAAAATACACGAAAAAAATGCAAGCTGAAAGCCAGTAGAAATCAATTCTTATAACAGTATCAGACTGAAACCATGTGTGCTGATTTCAAATTATGGAATGAACGTGGGGGTCTTCATAAAAAACACTCTAAATTATCAACACATTGATATTTTGTTGCTGAAAATGTTATAATGGAGTATCAACTTAAAGATTATAATCATGAGCTTTAAATAAATGAAAGTAAATTTAAACCATTCCACGTGTTCTTTTGAATGATGATTTCTAAGAAAAACTGGTGACTTGGATCACTGGTTGTATTCCACAGTATTCAGCAAATCTGTCACTTGGATCTATTCTGTACTGGGATGCATTACTCATCATCTGAGAATCTAGTTTTGTGAGCTTCACAGGAAAAAAAACGGTAGTACCTACTTTAGTAATGATACGCCCCATTACAGAGTAAAATATCCTGAGTGCTCTCGACTCAAGAAAAAGAAATGTAAATGTACAAAGCACATAAAAAACCCATTTCAACTCTTAATCAAATTCAGTGGGATTAAACTCCGATAGTCTTCTAAGAAAGAAAAGAGTTTCCATTCCAGCATGAGAGAACAGATGACCATTTCTGCTTAAATATTTTTGACAGCTATTTCCTACTTGTGAGTCACTGCATTTACACTACGATATCCTCCCAGTCTCTCTCAGAACTGTGGATTCCCCCATTGCACGATCCTGATAAGCACTGAACACCTCAGGAGAGAATCCTGCTTAACTCCAACCCACGCTGGGAGCCACTTGCATTCTTGCAGGCCTACCATTCTTGCTGTCAGGCAGTTAGCATCCTTGCTGCAAAGAAAAAGCCATTTTTATCCTTGTCAGCGCAAAACCAGTTGTTACCAAACCCAATGGGATGTCTACCAAGAAACAGGCATGCAGTGTCACAGCACCCTGGCTCATCTCTGCCTTGTTTTTCAAAGCAATACTAGTACAGCAATAGTAACCACTATCTTCCACAAGCCAATCGGAAACCATAAGCCTTCAACTGGCTTAAGTGTAAAAGGAAAATCAGCAAACCTGTAGAGCAGTCTGATCCCGTCCACTGTGGCTCACAGCTGCAGAGCCCCACGTCCAGGAGGAAGGTCCCGTGCCCCGAGCACTGCTCCTGGCAGATCGGCAGCGATGTCTCACAGTTCACACCGCCCCAGCCCGCTGAGCAGTGGCACTCCCCTTGAACACACACGCCGTGACCGGAGCACATCGGATCCAGGCAGTCCTCTGGAAAGCAGGGAATGCACATCTTAGAGCACTACGTTCACACTTTGATGCTATATGTCACTGGGAAACTACCATAAGAGATTCAGATGAATTGGGTGATTTTTTCTGCCAGACATGCTGACGGAAATGATGGTAAGAAGCACACGAGGAAAAACAGCGTATGCTGACATCTGTGCAAAAGCATAAGCTAAAAAAAGGAAAAAGAAGCCAGATGCATAGAGTCGTGGAAAACAGGATTCTACTTATCACAGATATTGTTTTATTTTTAAAAAGCTCATCTGTTGATCTAAGTCAGTGACGTTTAGTTTTCAGCAGCAGAGCTGGGAAAGAACTGGAGCAATTAACTGCTATTTTTACAATAGTGTTTTCATTCAGGTATTTGTGTTGTATGTTTTATTTACATCTGGGAAAAGACAGATTTATTGCTCCTGTGGAAATCGCTCTCTACAGCTGGGAATCTGGAACAAAAAAACAAACGGTCATCCACTAGCTCTAAATTGTGAATCTCCGAACACACGCTGTGAAGAAATCTCATATTCTCATAAAAAGTATGTGCTGGGCAATTGCAGATAATGAACAGATTCATAAAAGTCGTAACATATTGACGAACAATTTGCAAACAGACAAAGAGCTAAATTTGTTCTCAATTTGGATTAAACTATTCTTAGTGAAAAATTCAGGAGCTCTGTACAGGAATTTAAATCAGCTGGTTAGTCCCTCATAATCAGCATATTCTTTCATCAGGATCCAGCATTTCTTTAACAAGACAGACGTGAAGGAGAACACAGCCTGCCTTCTCTGGAGGCCACAGAGAGTCTACAGAGCTACAGAGGAATCTGCGGGGTGTTTGAGCACGCAAAACAATTAGCCTGTTCATGTCAGATCATGCTTCATACCAATGCTGTTAAAAAAGACACTTCGGAATTCTTGTATGCATTTTTCAAGTATTAGCCCAAATACAGTTTTAATAGTTAAAGAGTACACTTAACAGACAGTATTTTGTGCTACAAGAATGAAGAGATGTTCTCTGCTTCGGTAGCAGAAGAGTGAACACTACTCTTTGAGATTAAGAGCATCCAAATTACAGCACCTTTTGACCTACGAATAAAGAAGCAATGCTTGATATCTTTGAGCTGCTGTGTCACCAGTTCAAGATCTTATGTCAACGTTTATTCTGTATCTTTTTTAGCCTTCCAGGCTTGTGCACAGTGCAGTGTAATTCTGAAAAAGAGAGATCACTATTTCTGGACAAAGTACCCGGGTTGCTCTGAAAGTAATGCCTCCTATTTATTTCCATGGAAACTACAACAAAGAGCACAATGACTATTTTGAAAGAGTAAATTCTCAACAACAAAACACTCGTTTCCAACACAGTCACTGCCATTAGCTGTGCAAACTCACCAGCAATGAACGGGAGTCTGCATGGTGCACTTGTAACAATCTGCACCAGCGGAGGCACCCACTGCCACCACAGCTGAAATATATCACTCGGCCCTCACTGAGCCCACACCCACTGTCTGGTCTCCAGAAATGTTCAGCAAGTGCCGACGAATGTTGATAGGCGCCATTCTTTCCGCAGGGAGGAACTCAATGGCACCCTTTTGCTCTATCTTTACTTCCATGTCAGATGCCATTCCATCCGACTGCCCCTCTGCTGCCACCTGTCACACAACCACACAGTGCAATGGGAAGGTTCAACCTCTACTGCTGTACCACCACCATCTGCCTCTGATGTCATGAGCCGCCAGCCTAAAATAGGAGGCATAACTTTCGGAGCAGCCCTCACATGCCCTGCTAAGCACAGCACAAAAATACTCTGTAGTTTTCTCTTATCCTGAAAGACATTTTCAGGATCTTTTGAAACCGAGAGCCTCTGTAAGCAGGTGAAAAAGCATCACTTTGCTTAGTAATACTCATCTGAGAGGGCAAATTCAAAGGCTGCCCATAGCTGTGAATACATAGAGTGTTCTGGAATTGTACATCTGTACTGCCTGCTGCAGCAACAATGCAGCTTCAATATTAAACTCATATTTACATACAATATTATAATTCCAATCTCTGACAGAGTTACCTCCACTACTGTACCAGTTATGCAGCACAGTACAGTAAATGGAGCGGCCATCTCATGCACACACAATTACAATAAAATCTGCTGTACAGTTTCATTTCATCCACCCTCTTTCCACATGATTCCACTTTTATTTTATAATAATTAAAAAACAAACAACAATGTTTTCATGCTCTTGGTTTCCATAGCTGTCTAAATACATTTATCTCACTTATTTTTCAACCATTTCATGGGACCACATTATGCCAACAAGCCAAGTAACTGCAAATGGCAGTCTCTCGTCAGCTTCAGGCTTATTCAGCATCACGGCCTCAGTGAGTACATTTGTGCATTACTTGCTTTTTCTCATCTGAGTTTTCTTGTTTTTCTCCATCTCTGAAACTACCAACAACAGAGAATGTCAGAAAGATTCTCTTGATCCTCCCTTTAAAAACCATATCAGGTACGTCAAATCCATCAAATCCATCCTGGACATTTTTCTGATTAGAGAATTCAGGCCACATAAGAGCTTCCTCTGTGTGCTACTCAAAAGAATTACCTAAAATCTATATAGCACGAAGCACAAAGTATGCTGGCACTAGCTTCAGGCTAAGGGTACTACTGAAAAATCATCAAATCAGGGCAAGCATGAAGAACAGCTCTGCTTTCCGAGGCTATGCACAAGGGAAGAAAGTCATAGCTGATGAGCTATCTCAGAAATGCCAGCAGCCAAATAACAACTGTTTCTGTAGATGAGGGCAGAGACACATCGGTACTACAGGCAGCTGAAGTACAATTACTTGTTCTCGTAATTTCCCACTTTTTATTAGCCAAGCTTTAAAGGACGCCAGTTTAGTACCCTGAATAGAGGCCCACAGTAAAAATGACATATGACAACAGAATTACAGAGCATGCTCTGCTAACCTGAACCCGTTCGCCTCTTGGAAAAATCTAACATGCAACACAATGAAGAAAGGGAAAAGATGATTATGACAATGCACACTGAGGGGCTGAGGTTCCTGGCACAAGGAGCCTGGTGATGCCAACAGCCCTTCCTGAAAGACGTGTCAGGGTCTTGAGAGAGAAAAAGCAGAGACAAACATACTGGGATGGTCTCACAGCTTTCTCTCAGAAAGGCAATCCACGCTGTGACATTTTCCTTACGGGACTGAGAAGCCCCTGCTTGCTTAAAGGCAACAACATCCACTTGGTTCTTCCTATTGGGATTTGGAGGAGGGAGGGAAGTGAAACCTCCCGAGAACTGAATTTGGCCTGGGCTGCATGAGAAAATCAGCATTTCAGAGGACTGCTCATGCACCACTTACTACATATTCTTACTAGACAATGTTAAACACTTCTAATCTTTCAGAATGAAAATGTGATTCTTGGAAATTATGTGATTAACCCCCACTGACTGTCACTGAGACCTGAATGCGTTTACCTTTGAAAATGTTCTATCTCACGTTCCTCTCCCTGAGACTTTAAAGGTGCTTTTGAGAAAAGGAGCATTACCTTACAGTAAGGCCCTCACATCTATGTGAATTTTAACTACCTTAAAAAAGCTTTGGAGATTAAAGACTAAAATGAAACTCCCTAATTATAAGAGATGGAAAATTCACAAACCTTCCTCGCAGATCTCTCCTTTGTATCCAGGGACACAGATGCAGACTCCCATGATACAGGTGCCATGGCCAAAGCAGGTCGGGTCGACACACTGCTCTTCAGGAACATCACACTCTGGTCCTTTCCACCCATTTCGACACACACAGTGACCTTTCTCATATTCTCCATTTCCACTACAGAGCACCGGGCAGGAATCTGAAGAAGGCAGATTGACGTTTTTAATATATTTACATTCCAACGTAGATTAAAATTTATTGCATTTATCATTTTGAAAACAGCTTTTCTACTCTTGCCCTCCCAATCTTCCACTTGATTTGAGGATTGTGACAAGCTGAAATCTTTGAATGAGGTACTGCAGCAACGATATAGGCACCCTAGTGTCCTCAGCCTGCTTCACTACCATACCTTAACTTTGACTTGAAATGGGACATCTTGAAAGACAAATCTCCCTTCCCTCGGTGGGTCTTTGCAGAGATTTTGCACAGTGATGCCTGTTTATGGTTTTCTTTAGCATTATTATTTGTTACCTGTGAAGCAAGATACTGCCTTATTCTTTCTTCTGTGCAGACGTCTCACTACCAAAGTTTTTAGCTACTGCTGATCTGCATGTAAACCAGTGATGTGGAAGCTTAGTTTTACAATCCACTATCAATGTCTGATCCAATCAATCTCTTAAAACATAAAGCCAATCTAAAATTTGAGGAACCACAGGAAAAACATGAGATCCTTGAAACAGAATATTTGGTAGATGATGGACAATACAGAAATTAGATCACATCATCTATTTAGCCAGTTTTTGTTCCACATACTGAAAGGTCTATATTGGTTTAGAATTCTTTCTCACCCCTACTCAAGTTAAGACCACAGTAGCATTGACTGAAGTGAACTGTCACTTTTAAATAACTGTAAACTGTTCAACTGACCCACTTATTAAAAAAATAAAAATCACAAATGGGTGCAGAGAGGGTTGGAGGAATCTGTTGTCTCCAAAAGTCACAGCAAGAGAAGTTGTTGAGGCATCTTAGCTAAAGTACAGCATAAAAAACCTCCTATGCTTTTGCTTGTGGTGTATCTGCCATCTACCTGAAGAAAGGAATCAAATCTCATGTAATGACTTCGAATCTTTGTAAGTTCAGCTGTCACACGCCATGATCACAATCCCTGTCCTGCACTGCAGGTTAGCTGACATGAGATTACCTTTTGCGCAATCAGGACCAAGGAATCCTGGGAAGCAGTGGCAGTGCCCCGAGATACATTCTCCATTGCCATTGCAATTAGTAGAGCAGTCATCCAGGACTTCTATTTATTTGGAGTGTCATGCACAAAGGAAAACACAAATCAGTTGGATTTGAAATGCATGGCATCTTTACCTCACTCTGTGGGCCACATCTCGACATATAAATAGGTGAGGAAGCAGTAAAAGGCCCATTTCCATTCATGGGAAGAATAAAACAAAATTCCTGCTCGAGCAGCTTACAAATATTAGATTTTGTCTTGACAGCTTTGAGATAATAAGTGCATCATTCATATTACACCAGAAAGCTTTTAAAGTAAGTGTTCATGTAAAATTTACCACCATTAAAAGCACTGCAAGAACCGAAGTATTTGTGGGGAAATGTTCGCTTTAAACACTTTCTTTTATTGCTGAAGTAATTTGTTGGAAACTTGTCTATAGAGTGTACCATCTACCATGGTGTTCATTTGAAGCAGGTGAACTGCATTCTTTGGGGGAAGGCAGCATTTCTACTTCTACACAAGATGAAAAAACATCTTTCATGAAGAGATAGAACTCAAGGCCTTTATATGACTAACAACAAGATTTGAAGGAAAAATCCACCTTTAGGTCTAATCTTAAACTCCTGCATGCTTCATCGTACAGCTTGGGATAGGAAACCACTTAACCTGACACGTCTTGGGGCAGGCTTAGGTCTTTACATTTGCAAGCTGTCCTTAATCTACACTGAATTTCCTATGGGATTTCAGTGGATTCAATGATTTAGATGTATTTTATGTGAAGAATGTGAAACGAATGTAAGGCTAAGATGCTCCCAAGATGGGTTATAAGCATATCCTACCACCAATATCACTAACTGAGGTAAGTTTATTTTTGTCTTATTTATGGACACTTGGACAGACAAGCATTGGTTGCTCATGAAAACTTTTACTGATACCGAAAAACATTCATTTCCTTTCAGGCTATCACTTTATACTAAAAAAAGGACATTTGATATGTAACTGCTCATCAGATACGCACAACCTAGATACGGGTATCTGTTTCAAGGTCAAGAAATCAGCTTTCTTTTTTTTTCATAAACAAGGGCTTTTTTTTTTGCAGATACACAGCGCATTATTAATTTTTACATAGTACTGCTCATTATCAACAGCTCCTGCTCTGTGTGTATACTTGCCTGTCTTCTCAGTTTCCTAGAATCACATGATAAAGGATCACTACATTGACTTGAAGTGAAGAATTGACTGTTTGAACAGTTAATTCCCTGGGACACAACGTCCAGTTTGGGTTGGCCTTTATTCAGTCTACGGAATTACTGGAGGCATGACAGATTTTGCAAGCAAATTACACTCCGCCCCACTCCCCTCCAAGGGAAACTCAGATCACAGCTTTAGTTAATGTGTCAGCAAAATCAATTTTGTACAAAACTGACATCCAGCAACTGAAAAGGCTTCCTAAATGGATGCTCAAGAGGAGGCCAAAAGAGTGCCTCATGCAGCCAGCAGTGACATACAGCAGAGATGCGTGCCAGCTCTCACCCCGTCCCGATTGATTCTTTTGTCAGTGAAGTGGTAAAACATGACTCAACCCCCAGACACTCCCCAGTGTCTGTGGGAAGGAGCACGGCTTGAGGATCAGAAGATGATTAGATTTTTTTTTTCATGATTCCTTCTTCTCTACCCTCCACTTCTCCCAAAGAACCACAGTAGAAAGACAAGTGTAAGAAGAAGATATACGTGCTGTGAAACCACAATAGCTAGCAGTATTTTCAAATCCATCAGCAGTAGATTCTTGCAGCATGAAGCCTTATTTCCCCCCCAGATCTTTCTGCCCACTTGCTTCTCACAGCTATTTCTCAGGTTCGTGGTCTCCTGTCCACCCTATGGCCCTTACTGCTCCCCTCCATAAGACACAGCCTGTTCTGCCTATTGGCCACAGAAGGGATAAGCACCTTCTTCCTCACCAAATTTAAAGGAAAATGAACTGCAGCATTCAACTGCATCTATCTGTCTATCTGTCTGTCTGTCTATCTATCTATCTATCTATCTATCTATCTATCTATCTATCTATGTTTTTTTTTTTTGTGTGTGCTGCTTAATGATGAAATACTGTTTAGACTGCCCTGTATAAACACTGCTGTGCTACAGTAGAAATAAACAAAGAGACAGATATTTGGATTCTGATCTGGACTGGAGTTTGGCCAGCTTTTATGCTCCTCGTAGAGCATCTGTGAGCATGCCTCATAAATGGCTTGAGAATTATTTTCTCACATAACATTGAACAACGGCATTTTTTCCCAATAGAAATGTGAATCTCTTACTCCACAAAGCAAATATGAATTTTTAAACATAAAAAACAACTAATCGCACTTCTATCTCAATTTTGAAATAATTTCCCTGTAAGTCCTTCACCAATCTTGGTAGTTGAATCACACTGTCCTGCTCCACAAGGTGTTTACCATCAAGTAAAAATAGCATCCAATTGTTCTGAAGAGCAGATGGCATGTCCATTGCTAGTAAAGACATCTTGCTAAACATATGGCAGAACAGGTTAACTAAAGGGCAAAGTGGTTAAAGTCTTGCAGCAAACCAAGCCACTCATAAATACAACACTTCACCTGAAATGAAATTCCAAACAAACCCTATGTGCGAGCACTGCTCTGCAACAACACTTAGAGTTGCAAATGTTTGTCCACTTTTATTTATTAAGGAGACAACAGGGATTTCACATCCCACCAGGACAATGTCTCCTCTATTTGACTTTGAGTTCCAAAGAGAATGGTGCAGTTGAATAATTGTATAAAAAAACAGCAAAAATACATCAAACAACAGCAATCAAATCCACAAAAGCAGCCTTTTTAGATTTTCTAATTGATTAAAACACTGAAAACACAAACATATAAGGCATGGATAATTTTTGTAGGATTTATGGTTGCTGTGTAAATAGATAGGGTCGACATATTCTCTTTCTGCTTTGAGCAAGATAACACCAGAAATTACTCATCCATTTAAGCTATCACATAAAAGTTTTAAAACACATGACAACTTCACACATAATTAATTTGTTAACACCCATCTTTAATAAACAAATGTTTCTATTTGCCTAATATCAGCATAAATATGAAGTTACTCCACTGTGGTTAATTAAACAGAACTGAAATAAAACATTTTTAAGAGAATATTTAAGAGAAGCTGGGATCAACAATCTATTTTCAAATGCAGCTTTCCAGAGCAGTAATCACTCTAACAGTTTTACTGTCATTGTTCTTACCGATTGCCGTGGTCAGCACAAACACTTGCTCCACTTTCTTTCCGTCATTGTAAAACGCCATATGCCAAGCACCTTGATCCATGTACTCAATGAAGCCTGTCTCTTGTAGCGAAGTTAAGATCAGATTCCTGGGAGCTTGCTGAGGCTCCTCTGAGTTTTTTGGTTCCTGCTTAATTAACTGCTTTCCGTCCATCAATTTTACAAAATCAAACTGAAATAATAATGAGGAACAATTAACCACATAGTAAATTTTTATGGAATCTGCTCTCCATGTCTAATTCAAACAGCAACACGAAGCTGAAATCTCGAGAGGAATTGCCTGCCTGACAAAGTGCTCATCAGTGTGGACAGCAGTTGCATAACTACAGCATCAGTAGCATCAGTTCTTCAATTCAGAAATAAGTATTATGGTAGGTCAGAAATACGGCACCAAACTTGCTGTCTGCTGTGACAGAGTAAATTCAGACTTGCTGCACTAAATGCAGCAGGCTAACTTCAACATTACATCCCTTTCCTGGGAATAATTCCAAAATTGTAATGCTTAGGCCATGTAGTGGTTCATCTCAAATGCAAAAAACAGATAAATTATGCTATTCTATACCAAATGTTTATATATCTGTTCCTTAATATCAATATTAAAAGCTGCTTCTACGTTTTGTTTATGATTAATTTAGTTAATGCCAATAATTGACTATTTTGTGACATGAAAACAATACTTAATGGAACTGATTCCAACAACTGATTTTCGATAAAATTCAAGTTCAGCTCAACTGAAGGACCACTTTCAATTAAAGCCAATGACAGCTCAAATCTCTTATTTCAAAGATAGAACCCCGTGTATATTGTTTTTGAGGTTAGACTAGATGACCCCCACAGAATCACACAATTGCAGGGATTGCAAGGGACCTCTGAAGACCTCTCTGTCCAACCCCCTGCCAAAGCAGCTCCCTGCAGCAGGTGATGCATGAAAACGTCCAGGCAGCTCTGGACATAGCTATGGACATCTCCTTTTCAGGAATAGCTCCTGAAAAGGAGATTCCACCAGCTCTCTGGGCAGTTTCAGTGCTCTACCACCCTACCAGTAACAAAATTCTTCTTCATGTTCTTGCTGAACTTCCTGTGTTCCACATTTTGCCTACTGCCCCTTGTCCTGTTGTTTCTAAACAATCTTTCTGTGATTCTGCATCTAAGCTTATCACATATGGTGCAATCCTGATATCAGACAGTAGAAAAGCCTATTATCATCTGTTGAAATGATAGCTTCACATGCCAAGTGCATTAAGGAAAAAAAAAAAAAAGCTGAATGTAACCAGCAATATTGCACATTCCTTTTGCTGAGATAGCCTTTCTCCTGCAAATCCCCAGTAGAAAATGCTTAGAAATAATATTTGTATCAGAAACAAGAATTATAAACAGCTTTTTTTCTTCCCCTTACTTAAACTGACAGCAGTCTGTTTGTTTTGATGAATACCTAAAAAGACTAAAGCATTTTCAAATAAATTGGTATTTCACACCTGTATCTTAAGAGAAGATGCTGGATCTACACAGGGTGCACCTGTTCAGACCTCCACAGTCATATGGCAGTGGTCAGAATTGCTGACCTTGTTGATACAAAGCTGCCTCTCCAATTGGATGGGTGTGTTTTGAGGGTTCAGCTAAACCTCAGTAAAAGAATGGCATGAACTCAATGCTTTGGTTACAGTCACTTCCTTCCTCCCTGCTTCGAAAGTGCATTGAGAACACCAGCATCCATTGCTTTTGAAATCGCAATGCATGATAACATCACTAGTAATTACCTGAGTGTGAGTGGGTGGAATGTTTCTTCTGCCGTAAATTCCTAGCAGAGAATCCTTTGCCAGTGAAATGTTAAATTTCAGGTACACGGGGTGATGGATGGTGATCTGAAAGCGCCAGAATAAGCCGGGTGGGATGGTTTGCATAACTTGTGCTCCAATCTCAACTTCTCCTGTGTCTATGGCCCGTCCCTTCTGGAACACTGATTTCCCAGAAACAAAGAAAACAATCAGTTGCACATTCATAGGGGGTGAAGAAACCACATCAGGCATAACAAATAACATCTACAGTGAGGACATTTCACTGAAATCACTGCATTATCCGTTCAGCTGGATGAAAAATAGAGATAAACTTGTGTGCAGTATTTGTCATGATAGATGTCACAGCATGTTTTTGCCCTGGAAATCCTGGAACACTTCAGTGACTGCAGAAAGGTATCGGTGCTGCTGCAGGAACCATGGCCTTTACGTCTGTCTGTCAGCTGTGCAAACAGAACCCATTCAGCAGAGCAGGAGAGCACGCAGCAGGACTGCTTCCTCTGGCACGGCGCTGGGCGGGCACTGCACAAGCTGCACAAACGGACACCGGTGAACAGAGCAAAGCCATCAAGCTGCTAGGCCACAGCCCATGTCCAAGCCTGGATTTAAGCACCATTCCTAACAATTGCCTTATGGCAGTGATAATCTAGTCCTAGAGAAATAAGGAACATCTGTTTTCGCTTGGACTTTCTGCACAAAAGCATAGCAGGGGCATAAGGATGGGGACAGGCAATCTAAAGAGAAAACTGGCATCATTTTGTACAGCCTAAGAGTAAATTTGCAGACATCTACAGTAGGTAACTTCACACATGGGTGTGAGAGAGCTGCAATAGAAAGGGAAATGGAATGCACGAAGAAGCCATTGCCAAACTGAAACTGAGCTGGCTTGCTCTGCTGGTGCGTATCATCATCTTTGTTTTAGTGCCTGCCTGTGATCAGCATCCTGACCTGCTGCAAGCCACAGAACTGGTCCTGCTCACATCCGAGCTAACTACTGCTCACATCCGAGCTAACTACTGCTCACATCCGAGCTAACTACTGCTCACATCCGAGCTAACTCCACTGGAAGTTTTGCAAAATCTCAAGCTCATTTGTAAACTTTCTCTCAAGTAGAAAACAGGACAGTGTGCTACAATGGAGAAGGAACCAAGAGATCAAATTCAGCAGCCGTATCTACTTCTGTGCCATTTCAATCCAAGCACATGGTGAAGGATAAAGAGGAGCAATCAATAGGACTGGATCTCCACATTTTACATTAACACACAGAAATATCGAACACAATATAATGTACATGAAATGGCATAAATTGTCCTTGGAAATGAAAATAGCAGTAGTGAAGCTAGGGCCAGATTCCTCCTAAACATATTAATAACAACGATCCTCGGTGGGATCTTTCACAGGATTTAACTCGTGCAGGAAGTACTTAGCATTCTTAATGAATAGAGATTTAATTTACAAGGCAGGAGCAATCCTCAGGGTACTGGATCTTCCAGTTTATGGCTGCTTTGTGTCACCGGAAAACAAAGCACAGCAAGAACGAGGAGCTGACTTTTAACACCTTGCTGCATAAAAGCATAACAGAAATTGATTTCTAATACTCTAAAAATATACCTGTTACTTACTTTGCAGGCTAAAAATTTTCCAAATCCCTGCTTTAGCAGTGTTCAAGGTGAGAATTTCTTTTATTTTTCAACTTAGTGAAAAACGTCTTGTATGTTGAGTTTTGAGCAGAGATTTAAATGTCTAGTGCAGCTGGGCAAAGAAATCAGGTCCCTCCCACTCCAGCCCATACATTAGATCCCACTTGGCTGATGTAAATTTAAAAACCCTTTTCCCCATTTCCAGTACTCCAGAGATATTAAATCTTAATGATTCTTTGCAAGCAATTACCCTGGGTTAAGTAAAACACTAAGGAACTTTTTGGTGATATTGACACATGGTAATTAATGTGATTCAATTACAAGATGGTAGAGCACTAAGTAAAAAGTCAAGGATACAGTATCATTTTTGAAGTTAATGGCATTATTGGTCCATTTTCAAGGTCTTTTAAAATACAGTAACTGCTTTTGAGTTTGTTGAAGTGAGGCAGCCTGCCTCTTTGTTGAAAATGAAATGCATAAGGCCTTTACTTAGGGCATAGGCATCCTTTGAGAAAGTATTTTCACTAATTGGTGTCATCAAATTATGCTGCATAGCAGTGAGTGTTGCTAGGCTCAAAACAACACTTCTCTGAGAAGTCTTTCCAGGTTCAGACGAAAATGTTGTTTTAGTAACAATTTTTTTATAATTAAAAAAACCCGCCAACCAACAACACTCATGTACTTGCATTTTATTATTGCATTTTTAAAAAAGAAGTGCATGCTGCTGTTGGCTATGCTAAAATGAAAAAATACGTGTTATCTACTACTGACTGAAAGCAGTACCAGCAGCACCCCTACCTTTCCAACACTATTTTTTCAGATAACCACACAGCATGAGAAGGACTGTAAGCACCATGTGTGAAGTGCATTTTCACATTCACTGAACCACTGTGCTCCCCTCTACTGAAAAAATAATTGAGCTCTGTTTCTATGCTTAATTGAATGAAGCAGGTATTTGGCCCAAGAAATAAGGCATCTGGAGACATGCCACTCACAGAGTGTCCTCAAATGCTTTCTTACACTTTCTTGTAAAATCTTAGGTAAGCTTTCAAAATTACAGTGCTGCAATACAATTTCTGCATTTGTTCTAAAAGCTTCTTTCTCATAACAACATTTTCCCTAAGACAAAACATCACTTAATTACCTGCGTTCAATTCCTAGTACTGCTCCCAATCTTACAAACTGGCGTTAATTCTTCCCCATTCTTTGTAAGCACACTTTTCTCTACAATTCTAAAACAGAAGATAGACTCCTAATCACAGGTTTCTTTTGACTTCAGGAAAGTAAAACTCTAAACAGCATGGTGCCAATTATCTTCACAAGAAAGAACCCATATGCTGATTATTACTGATCCTGAAACAATCAATCTCCTTGTACTCCCCTGGTAAATAGCAGCATCAATAGGATGTCTGAGTTTTTAATCACATTGCTACATATTAAAATGTTAACTCATAGCCATGGGTCACTGTGTTATAAAATGACTTCTTAAAGAAATCTGACTTGCTGGTTTGTAAATTTGATTTTCATTAGAAGATTAGTTAAAATATATGCTTTCAAGGTCTGGTAAAGCATCTCGTGTTGTTGCACAGAGTTGGGAAAATAGGAGGTCATAGTATCTGACGACACGTGTTTATCCTCGTGAAATCACATTAGAGGCTTCAAGGGGCTTCAAGGCAAAGTATCAACTTTGTATGGTACACTGTTGAAGTGAGAGGAGTTCCCTGTTTCCAATCCTCCTTCCAAGACATCAGTGTAGAGTATTTGGCATAAGTACTGAGTATAAAATTACTGATAGATATTAAAGATGAAAGAAAGAAAGCTATCAGAAAGTAGCCACAGCTAAACGACGCTCAGTGCTTTGCACTGAGTCCACACGGCTATCCTTGTGCTTTCTCAAGTTTATATTCCTTCTAGCAGAGCCTGGATTACAGGTTACCCAAGGGGTTGAAAACAACAAGTTTGGCTATGTTCAAAGCTGATCTCATAAAGTGACAGATAAGCCCTTGGAGAAGTGGCTCTCAACGCTTTAATGTTTTGGGAGAATTAGGATCGCTTGGGACAAGAGACTGCTATTTATTTATTTACACTACTACATTGTGTTCTCTGTTGACTCATTTGAGTCGCTTCTCTGTCCTGAAATATCTAATTTCTAGGATCATGTTTTGATGTTTTTCCTATATCTTCTCCTTTGGAAGCCAACGGATGGGTTTTTATGAAATCTGTAATATATTGGCAAAATGATTTAATGCACTTTAGAATAACTATTTGAGACATCTTAGACATTTTCCATGGTGCATCAGGACAAACATACAAAAGCATATGGAACGTTTTCTGTGATTCACTCTCAATCCATTCTAAGAGAAGAAATAATGGATAACAATATTATTGCCTCCTCATATATATTTCTGCTGCTCATTTATCTAACATGATCTCTATCCAGCTGTGCCACATTGATTTGTAAGACTATTGATGTGAGATGCAATCTTCCTTCTGCAAGGAGTGGTACTACCCTGTCCCAGCTTGTCTCATATTTAGAATCATACATCTCACCTTGCAGACACAGAATCAGAACACTGCTCTGCTATAAGTGCTGGAAATTCTGGAAATCTCCCATCACCGCAGAACTCTTAGTACAATTTTACTTTCTGTCTGACAACTGAAAGACTAGGGTTAACATTCTATTTTTATTCAATTCTATCTAATCCATGTGATTTAACAACTTTTTCTGATTATTACAAAAAGCAATGAGAGCAATATCCGCTTCTTAGAGTCAGAAAGCATCATCTTATTATTATGTGGTGGTCAATGGGAAATATGGGTCAGGGATTCTAGCTAATATCAGGGTAGGTGAGCTGACAACACTGAATTAGAAAACTTGAGAGAAAGGAATTATGCAGCCTCTCAGCAGCTCTGCTCTGTTTTACATCACTGGCTGCACAGCCAACCCCTTTCCCATGCCGGCTCTGGCACTTCTCGGCCCCTTCAGAACAGCTGGTTCAGCCTCTAAAATGACTGTACAATACCATTCACCACAGCACCAAAGCTATTTTCTGCCACAACAGTATGCTGAGGTGCTTCACCCGGGACAATTACTGCAGTAGGCATGGGGCTGCAGAGAGCGGTGCTGTGGGTCCATCTCCCCGCTGCCAAATTGGCTCGGGCATTTTGTGAAACCCCAGGAGGTTCCTGCATGCTGATTCGGTGTGACTGGTTAAGGCAGGATGTGACAGGATGCTGTATTTTAGTTTATGCCTTTAAGAACCGGATGCCTCTAAAGGCATTAGGATTCCTGCCCTTCTGTGTATTCTGAACTGTCAGCACAAAGATTTTCACATGGCTAAGACTGGCTTTGGTCTGCGAGACATGGGCACAGCAACGAGCCCTCAGCACAGTGAAGGGACACGGCAAATATACTCTCACCTCTCATCTCTAACAACAGAAGCCAAGCTCTCTAACCTCTCACAAAAGAAAGGCAATTATTTTGCCATTGAACATTACCTCCTTAATGACTTGGGTCAGTTGCTAATTTCAGTGAGATTTCTGCTCAAGCAAACAAACGGAGGACGGGCTTCTGCTATCTATTTTAAAATTGTTCTAGAGAAGCTAAAACCTGAGTTCAAAACGCTGCCAAACTGCAGAAAATAGGGAATGAGAAGCACAGCGATGTTTAAATATTCCTCACCTGTTCTGTGTGCTCCTCCACACATACCTTTTTTTTCCGTTTTATCAGAAACTTTTCCTCCGATCGGTGAGTAAGTAGTATCTGTGGATTCTGCTCCTTTATTTCCTTTGCTAACTCCATTTTCGTACAGCTGCCCTTCCACAGGCTGTAGCTGCCAGGTTAAACCGAACAAGTGTACTGCTGCAAAAAAACGAAGACCAATTAATTGATGTCTAAGCTACAGCACCTTCAGTCACATGACGAAAGAACGCTATGACCCAGTTTCTGCAAAGTCAAGCATTATTTAGTTCTGTTAGTGGTAAATCAGAATTTCGAGGGTTCTAATGAGCAATTTACTATTTTACCTTAAAACTCCACATTTAATTAGTTTCCACACTTCCTTTTGGACCTCAGCCAGGTCAAGGTGACGAATTTCTACAGCAATTAATGGAAGGAAATACACGCAATTAAAAGGATAACAGTTGAATGCCTTAAATATTGTGTGACAGATTCTAGTGCTTCTTCGGCGCTGTCCCTCTGCTTTCAACTGCCACAGAGCTCAGAGTTTGTCGGATTAAAGCACAGCCACTAAGCAAAACTTCTCACCTTTCCAACCCAGCTCTAGGTGAAACTTGTGCCCACCACATTCTCAAACCTTTTCAATTAGATCTGTTTAAGCTGACTTTAACAGTTTGCCCTAGAATTACCCTGCAGATAAACAAAAAAAAAAAAAAAAAAAAGCCAGGCTTTGGGAAAAGAAATATATACAATGCTATTCTGTAACACATCGATGGACATGCATTTTTATTTATGTATGCACTGGGAAATCCATACATTCTTTTATGAACTTATCTCCATTCACAGGGTCTGCTTACTCCATTAAGGCTACGAAGTCATTCATTTTATCCTGCTTTCTTCTCTGTTCTTTCTAATTTGAGGTAGAGAAGAATGGCAGGGAAAAAAAAAAACAAAACAACACAACAAGAGAGGACCTTATTTTAAGCATACTATGATAGTGCTGCAGTCATTTGAGACAATTACCTCGGTCTTGCTCAGACAGGCAAATTCTTCTGAGGAAGACGCCTTAGCATTGAAGTAACTCAGCAGGGAGCACTGATGACCCACTAAAATATGGATTGAAGATACTCCCTACAGAGGAGCTGAAATCATCACAAAAGGAGCAAAAACTTTAGAAACAGGCTCTTTAGCCACATGTAGGATTTTGCACTGAGTAGGATCTGCCCACAGTGGAAGCCTAAAAGGCACCATATCTGCCTTTCCTGCATCAGTTAGGAACCTCAGAGGCTCTCAAGAGAAGTGAGAGGGATCTAGAATGAAGCCTTACTTTCAGAAAACACATTGTTTTTCTCTGTATTGGATATATTTTAAGAGAAATGGAAATTTCAGTATAGGAAGCTTCTCTATTTTCTACATGTTTGCTCTCAAGTGTATCCCTTGCCTACTTCAAAGTTAGACTAGTTAGACTAGCAAAAATAATCCACATGCCTTCAATGGGTTCCTGGTGAAGGCTTGCCAAAACTATAACTGGAATGCAAAGGTGTCAGTTTCCATTCACTAATTCCAGATTTGTGCACTCCTGGATCACCCAGCACAGACACTTGATCTGAATCAAGCAAACGACAATGCTTCTATCAAATCGGGGAGGTGACAATGCCCATATTTTTATGCTGGCTTCAAGTTGAGTGACCCAACTCTCACTGATATCTAGAACCACTGCATCAGCACCAGGTCTGGGCTCTGAAAACACACCACTGGCCTGAAAATTCCCACTCCCCAGAATAGGAGCTAGAGGCTTTCCCTAGTGTTGGCAGAGACATCTCGAGCCTGAGACCTGCCTGACTGCTTCACATTCCATGGATTTGAAACTGCCAAGGGACCGTGCTTACACTTTGAAAAGGGGCTTGCAGTCAGATCACATAGACCTAAGCTCTGATTCTTGGGCTTATTAATGCAAGACAGATTACTTCTACTTACAGAAGGTACAATAAAAATCAGTATGCCTTGATATCTCCGGAGCAGGCAGCACTGGCTCCTGGCTTGAGCTTCTGGGCATTATTATGATTTAAAGAGTTAATAACAAGAGAAAGGAACAAAGTGCAATGCGACTGATAACTAATGAATGTACATTTCTTTATACTAATGCAAATAATTATATGAGCACTTGAAACAGATCAACACCAGATGCAAAACATAACTGCATACATCAATAAGTTTTTAGTGGCTATACAATCATGAACATAGTCTAGTTGCTTTCTTCTGCTATTTCCATTGTTGCTATTATTCATTTCCTAAGACAGTATTTGCATGTGATGCAGAGGGTACATCACTGAAGCAAGGATTGAATATGTAACACATATTTTTCCTTATTGTATATCTTTTCCAGATTACACACACTATGCATTTTGTCATCCATTTCCACCAATTCAGAGAGTTTGCTTGCTCAGTCTTCCCTTCAGGCTGGGAAGTGCTGTTGTTTTTACAGTTTGCGCCAAAGCTTGGCAAGCTAGCAAAACTGTTTGTATGCATGTTTGACAGTCTGTTTCCTTCCTGAGAAATGCCAACTGCATTGTAGAGATGATGGTCTCTGCCAGCATCGGACTCCTGAATTCTACTCTGTGGGAGATCACATGTGATGGTGGTAGTGCAACTTCGTGGTAAAGAACCTTCAGGCCTGAATATTTTAACAGCAGATCACATTGCTATGAAAATAAGATCTACCTGAACTAAACTAAATGATTATCACTGCAAAAAATTGACCATCTTGCAATCTTAAAGTAAATCTGACTTCCACTGCATCAGCTATGAGTTGGTATGTATACAAACTACTGCTCTTGACAGATTACTTTTGGATCCAGGTATGACTCTAGCAACAAACAGACCACATACCACAGTAAAACCATTCATTCTTAGGGCTACTTTGTTCAGAAGCTAACTGCAGGGACTTGGCAGACACAGAGCCTTGGCTTCCCTTTTTATTTTCTGTGATATTTTTATGTAGGGTAAATATAACTTATACAAAGCCTCAGTTTCCTGCAACAAGTGTGCATCACATTAAAAATATACAGGTATTTCACCAAATAAAATTTTCAAATCGCTCTCACAAATCTCTTGAGAAGTAAGCATATCCTGAATTCCATTAAGACACTCAAATTAACTTCTCTTTCAAGTCATTCTCTCTGATTTTTTCTCCCCAGTATATCTCTTGATTTTACTGTTCCTCCTTTACAAGGAGAGGCATAGATAGTGATATAGAATTGAACAGTGGGACACGTTATTCACCACAGCAAAAATCCATTTGTAAGAAGCTCAACTATAGGTCCCACATGCAGTACGCAGGTACAAGGCTCTACTCCACAGACCAAGCAGCCCCCTGACCAGTGCAGGACTGGGCTGAATAGAGAGGAGGGACGTTTGTTTTCTGATGAAGGTATCTGCCCTTTCCTCAAGGTTTAGTCTTCCAGACTGATGTTTATACAAACAGATCATAACTACAGCACTTTTGAGGGCTGGTTCTCAGTAAACATCAAAACCATTCATTACAACTAAAGATGCTTTAGTGTACACCGCTCAAGCTCCCTTAAATAAACAACCCTCAAGGTACGATGACTACATTGATACTATAGGAAATATAAAAATGACTTTGTCTCTGACCACCTGGCATTCCAGAAAAATGTCACCATCAGATACCCTGTATTTTGCATCACTTAGGCTGCCTCAATTACCAGTGAGGTGCCTAAGACCACTGGGGGACTGTTATAGTTTCATGCAAAACCACAGTTTCAACTAGTAACCAAAGTGGAGGTTACTGTCATGGTTCCATGACTGCTTCTGAGCATCCTCAGTATGCTCCACAGCTACAACATTCCTTCTTAAAGCTCCCAAGTGAGTCACCAGGAGAATCAACCCACAACATCCCCTCAGTGAGGTTTAAATCAAATCCCTGGTCCGAAAACAGAGTGCCAGTTCTGTCACTGCTGGCAGCAACCGCTCTTCTCAACCTGGCGTTCTTGAACATCCAGCTTGCTTTCTGCTTCCTCGATTCTTCCATCTTCCTGCAAATCTCATCTGAAAAGACATTCTTTCTTGGTTTCCTTGAACTTCCAGTATATTCACCTTTCTACCATGACACTATCACTTGGTGCTTTGCAATTTATGAGTTGCATTCTGCCACAAGCAGAGCTGTACGTTGCTCTCACTGAGGTGACTTGGAGGCAGGCAAATATAACTGATGGCAAATTCTGACCTTCTTTACATAATGTCTGGAGATAGAGCTTATATAATGGATGCCAGCATACCTGCATTTTATTGAATAATCCTGTTTAATTCAAAGTTTCAGATAAAATTGCAGTATAAGAGTGGACGTATGCTTTTTTGTTTACGACATACATTATGGATGTTAGTCCAGATGCTAAATTTAGAGGCTTCTCTTTTCAGTGCAGCTAAAGAGAAGGGAGGATACCAAGTGAACATGGTGAAACAAAGCTGCTTCCTCAGGCACTCAGCCCTGGCTGGGCTGCATGGCAGAGCTGCTCAGGGGCACTTGAAGTGACCTGTCCTGAATACAGATGTTCTACTTGCAGTGTGGAGCTTTTCTTGACTAATTTACTACGCTTCTTAGGTAAAAAGTAGTTTTTAGGTATAAAATAGATCTCTTGCAAGAAGAAGATAAATTAAAGATCTATACCTTCTAACCTACCTATAATTTTCCTTCCTAGAACAAGGACACAAAAGGATAATATGGCTTTACACTGTCTAAGGAGTTTTCTCTGTCTGGAGGCAGATCACTAGTTACTTCACACGACTGCTGCAATTCAAACCAGTTGGGCTCTCTTTGGAACCAAAGCTTGGGGCTTTAGCCCCGATATAAATGAGCAGGTTGATTGTTTTGTTCAACACTTAAACAAAACCAACTGATATTTCCAGATAAAGTAACTCAGTCTCTGAAATTCTGCAGCATATTTAAGTAAATATTCACAAATATATGATTTTTTTTTTTCTTCAGAACTCACTTTGTAAAGTGGATTAAACCACCATCTGCTATGAAGCCAGTGATCTAATTTAATTTATTCTTATCTACCTTCTGTGTAAGCACAGCTTGTCAACTCCTCTGCTACATGTTTGGCAGAATATGAATAGGAGCCTTGGCTGCAGTGCAAAACAGGCTCTCTGTAGTGAGGAGATGTCAGGAAAGTCCTGTGCAATAAGTACTTATCGGTCCCCAAGACAAACTTCAGAGGACAAAAATCCTGCAGATGTGAAGTCTCTCCAAATTGCTGACCTCTCCACTAAAAGCTTTTGTTTAACTTTCTGCTCTGTTTCCAGTTATTTTGGAAAATCTCAGTAGATCATCCCCCTGAAGCCTAGTCTTCACAAGAGCTGTAGTAAAAGTATCTCAGCAGCTGACTATCTTTCTGCACCTGCACTGACCGAGTGCCAGAAAAGTACTTATTTTCTGTAACTGCTAGCAGGTTCTGCTTATAAAACTGGATTTCACTGTGGCATGAAGCCACGTGGTGCATCAGTTCTTCAGCTTTGCAGCTGGGCACTGTAGAGGTGGACTGATGTGAAAATACCTGAATATAAACAAGAGTCAGCACTGGGGTTCTGATATCCCAGCCTACATAAGGGGAGTTCTTTTGCAAGTTCCCTTTGTAAATAAAACACTAGTGTCATTCTGCTCTAAACTAATTTGAAAATTTGAGACTGTAGGTATCATTTTGAACTAAAGAAATACCATTTCAGGAGATGAGGATTTTTCCACATAATTGCTCTGTCCATCCTAACTCTCAGGCAGTCTCCTTATTCTCGAGCAGTCTTCTCTTTATACACAACACATTTTCATACCTGAGAACAAAAACACCCCCTGGCCTTCTGCAATTCTCCTGCTCAGAGGTATAATGACCAGCCTGGTTTCACTTTTCATTACTAAACCATCCATTAGTCTTAGGAACAAACAAAACCTAATCTTAGACAATAGTACAATGCTGTCAGGCTTCCTCCTCGGTGTACCTGAAGATTTGTGACAATACCAAGCTCATCAGCAGGATGTGGGCTGAGAGAGAGCAGAGGCCATGGTTTCCAGCTGCAGAACCCTGATGGACCTGTCTCAGCCAGAGTAATCTCACTGATGAGTTCAGCAGCATTACAAAGTTGCACACCTACATCATGGTTTTTACTTAGAAAAAGTACCTTTTTACCTCAAGCATTCAGCATCGTGCACAAAACCATGGCATGCTTCAATGTAAAATCTGCACATTAACCCCTTGAGCCTTTTCTGCATTATTTCTAGTCCTCAACATTAACAGATTTCTATCTTTCCCACTCTTTTACACTGTATAAAGCTATGAAACCAATACTATCAATTGAGATACATATATCCTCAAAATTTGGTCTAGCTGTTCCCAGTCCTGAAGCCATCACTCTGTCTTGTACAGCGCAAGAAGATGTAGGTAACAACAACAAACAGACAGTTTTTAATTTCCTCACCCCCTGTATGAATATAATTTAAGGCCCAACATGCATCTCCAGTACATACTCAGAGATAATATCACGAGGAATAGGGATAACTTCATATTCATACTTGAGAATTCATTTGTATATAAAATAGTCATTTTGAAGTCAGGGATGGCTGCATCTAAGAACATGGGTTCCAATTTCCAGAGGCGCAGAACATTTGCATCTCCTGCTGAAATCAATGGGAACCGTAGGAGTTCAGCACCTTTAATCAATAGGACCAGTGATTTGCAACTCCAAATCATCCACTGATAAAGACGTAGGGTATCATGGAAGAAAATTTCTATTTAATAACGGGCTAAAAATAACTGACTAGATGATAAGTCAAGTCATAAATATTGTATTGTCTTAAAAAAAAAATGGCATGGGACTGAAAATTAGAGAAAAATAGTGTATGCATCATTCTCTCTCTTGCATTTGCCTCGTGTTGTCTTAAATGCTGCTTGATTTTCTTCTTTAATTAATGCTGGCTGTTTAGCCTTTTATTACAATGAGATTAAAAAAAGAAGGTATTTAGTACATCACCCCACAAAGGTAACACATTTTACACGTTTATACCAACACAGACGAATAGACGAACAGAGAGACTATTAATTGCACTGAATCAGACAGAGATGACCTCATCTTTCATTTGATAATTAGGAATCTATCTCTAGTCTTTGGCCACCAATACGTGCACAGAGTTTGCTAGCTCTCATCTTACTTACCAGATCTGAACACTGTTTGAAAAGCATTTTCCAATGCTATTAAATAAATCCCATTTTTCTTTCCCCCCCTCTTCGGAAGGTGCCATCTGCAGAAGTACCTGAACCCACACGAGCGACACAGATCCAGCTCTGTTGTTTGAAACACCCCATGGCAGAGAAGTAAACATCAACTCATAGCCACAAATTACCCTTCTCTGTTTTACAATCAAAAACAGAAAACCTTTAAGGGAGCTGCGTTTCAATGACTTTCCCTTGAGAAGTCTGATTTTTTTTTCCACGCGAGCATTCATGTGTAGATTAGCATAAATCTTTAAAACACGCATAGCCTGTTAATACTGCAGACACAGCAAGTGCTGCAGGCAGCCTGCCCGTTCCATGTTGCTATCTCATGACCAGATAACTAGTTTTCCCTGGTCAGCCTTTCACTCCACTGGCAACTTCATGCTGCCATAACCTGGCACAAATGGGCTCTTGAGAGTGCCCCTGTGCCACCAGGATGCACCTCGGTGTCACCTCCTGCCAGGTGACACTGCTTGACTGTCCTCCTCCTGGGCAAACAGTGCCTCAGTTTGGCATGGGTGCATTGAAATTATAGGAAAAAAAATTAAAGTGTAATGCTTTCAGTAGAATATAATTCAAAACATTTACTAAGACCAAACACTGCTGCATGAAATGGGCATTATTTGAAGTAACTATTATGACTTTAAAACTTATTTACAGAAATTATTCCTGCTGACGTGACATTCTGCTTAAAAGTTTTCAATAAATCAGCTCTTGCACAACCGCTTATGGGCTTCTATGCATAATTTTCTTACTGTCCACGAAGCAGCCAGATTTATTTCAGCAAGCACCAAACAATAAGGAATTCTGATTTATAGGGCACCAATGGAAACAGAGATCTGTTTTTCCAAACTGACTAGTACCTCAGAACAGAGGAAACACTGAATAAGTATTCGCTCTCAGGTAAAAGCTTCTCTTTTGAGCCACACTGACATCAGGGAAAGGTTGAAAAATGGAAGAGGAAAAAGCATTTTGATACTTCATCTTTTGACTGGAATCACAGCTCAGAGCACATTGGTCTGTGCAGGTCTCAGTTCTTCACAACTTCAGGAACTTCTTGCAATATTTTTGGCCTGGAAGAAGCTCTGGATTTTCCAGGCCTTTGAGAACATTACAACTACAGGTTGAGATCTGAATTTGGTTTCAACAGCCACACGTAGCTGGGGCATCTAACGGCAGCGTGAGGTATCAGAGAAAGCACATTTAAGTTGATAAGGGGAAGAAAAACCTTAACCTTAAATTTTCACCTACGTTCAATTGGCCTGAAATTGCAGATCATTATCATTTAGTGCAGACTATACCATAAAACATAATGTTGAAAATAAATTTGCCTTATTCTTCCAGTACCAAGCAGGGAGCAAATCTCAGGTATGTCTGACCACGGGAATACTATGAGTTCTGCTGTACAATTTGGTGCTGAGTCTGCAGTCATTGCTTAGACCTAACTCCCTTTGACTTCAAGGAAATCCTTCTGGAGCAAGGACCAAGGGAGCTGACCCATTGTCAAGCATGGTGAGTAAAGGGAAGGTACCTGTTGCAGTGAATTTTAATCTCAGAGGTTACATGCTGTCTGATTTCATATACTCATCTACTCCCATTTAAAACATCCACATTTAAATTCTTGATGTGGAATGCAAAATATGAAACCCTACATAGCAACTGAACTTTGAAAACAGTTCATATGCTGATACTCATACCTAATCAAATGGAAAGAATTAAGGGCAGATCATGAATGCATTTAAATTTACCATCCAGAAATGGGCAGCAGAATATTCATTTGGAGTAAACAAGCTAACACTCAAATTTGCAGGAAAAGCTTATGCAACCGAAAAAATATTTCTAGTGAAAATAAGAGCAAATAATGGCATTTTGGAAAGTCTTTTAAGTTAGAATTTCTGGTTCAGAGAACTTCCAGTCCTCCAGGCTGCAAAATGCTGGCGTAGGAGAAAGTGGGGTTTCCACTGTAAATATGCCACAGTTTTTTAACCTTAATTCCAATTCATGTTTTCCTAATTACATTTTTATGTCTAAAATATCGCTAGAAATAGCAATAATTTAAAAGCAATTCAAAGGTACATTAATTTTACCCAACTCTGCCTAAATCAAGAAAACACATTATACTTTTATGTTCTTAAGTTAAGAGAAAGACAGACAATTCTACAGGCAGTTCATATAGTTTTTTGAGCACTTACAGCCTTCTCAGGCTAACGACTTACAGCAGAACATCTCAAGAAAGTTAAAAACTCTTCAGTGGCAGAGACTGTAGTCCAAGCAGGGATGAAACAGAGAGTGCTTCAGATAAAACAGAAGCAGTGTTGGTGAGATATATATGTAGCAAACAGATGAGGCTGCGAAAATTATACAGCCAGTCCTAACCGAGGGCATATGTTCACCAGCTGTTATGTAAATCTGCAATTAATGTAGCTTACTAGATCCTCAGGTGCTTTCAAATAATCATACACCAGAAACGATCAAATCTGCTCTCCCATCTGCATTAGATCAGGATGTCAGGAAAAAAAAACAAAACAAAAACCTTCCTGATGAGCAGCTCACAGAGAACAAGAACTTTGTCACTATGGGAATAAAGATTCAGTGGGAAACAGAAGTGACTGGAGTTTTCATCACTGTCATTTTCATCACAGGGATGCTTATGGAGGGAATGCAGAAAGCCAGTGGCTGCTTTTCTGTGTGAAGGTGTATCTCAGTATCTGTACCACTTTTACCAAGTATCGGCTTCCAAGCAAACTCAGATTTGTTGCCACTCACACTATAAGATGGTGGGGATGTTCTGGCTCTTGCTCACCTGGAAACATTTGACAAAATGGATGCTTATGGTATTTTTAATTCAGAGTGAAAAACATTAGAAATAGTGTTCAGCCAAAATGCTGTACAGTAAAAAAAACATTTCTCTCTGATTTCAATCACACTGAGTCCAAGTCCTCCTTCAAAAAATACAGAAGGAAGGAGTTTCCAACTCCTGCCAATCCATCACACTAATAAACTGCAAAGTTAGTTACCGAAAGTGAGTTTGGAATTAACTATGTGCACCTCAATCTATGTCACATTTTTCTCAAACACAAATTCAATGCAGACAGAAAAATACGCAGAAATATGTAGAAAATATGCAGAAATTATGGTTTAAAACACTACATTGTTTTAGAGCTAGTTGCAAGGTTAGTCAGTGAAGTAAGTATTAAGGGGAAAACAGGAGAGATTGAAACAGATCAGACTGAAGAAATGAAATAAGGCAGTGCACCAAAATGCTATTTAGAGTTGTGGATATCTGTTCAGAACAAACATTTAGGAGTAACAGTGTTGTAAGCCTTTATATGAAAATCAGATGTTTAATTTAAGAAAAAAATATCACAGTAATTAAAATCAGTAGGAGTCCTCTGTTGGTATAAAAATGTTATCCTGAATAATATTTCTTTCCTTATTAGGCCGTACTGAGGTTAACAACATAGTAAGTTAATGAGAATTCTGTGTTCAACCTCTGGCCAACCTGGCATTTTGCTTGCCAGAATTCACTAAGCACGCTGTGGCAAACACTATTAATAAAACACAGTTTGTATCAGGGTAAAAGCAAGCACGACAACAGAGCAGAAAAGGTAATGAACTCAGCATAGAAAAGAAAGAGAGGCTTACCGATAACATAGGCCAGCAACAACGCCAGCGTAACCGTAATGGCAGTAGCACTCAAAGCAGTGCACTTCCAGTTGCAACACCTGTAAGGTTTGCTAAAAGTGAAGGCAGGTCTAGAAAAGGTGTTTCTAGGAAGAGGCCTAGGAGGTGGAGAGTAAACAGTATTGGATGTTAAAGGATAGTTCTGACTGGCTGCACTGAAGATAGCTGAAGACCCCGATCCATGTTTAAATAGGAAATGCCTACAAAAAGAAGACAAAGAACCACATTGTAAAAACCAGTTTGTGCTGTAAGGAGCAAAAGGCACTATCAAGCATTTCATGATAAATAGTGCATACATCTACAGAAAATACAAAAGACAGGAAAAGATATAACGGAACATTCTGTGTTCTAGAAGCATACACGACTTTTTAACCCCACAGCATGATTCCCAGCAGCTTGTCAACAAAAACAAGATGAACGCCTCCTAAGCTGCCAGCCTAGGAGCACAGAGCAGTGTGGGGACAGGTGAGCCCATGGTGTCAGCCCCGTGCCATTGGCACAGCCATGCCTGGATGGGGACTTAGTCTGCAGCTCTGCCCGCAGACACACAGCCAGCTGTGCCTATCTCCCCAGGAGCACGCAGAAAGGGAAAAAGTCACCCCCACTTTGAGTATTTGTGTTTACTGTGGATTCTCTCTGGAATATAGTCATCACAGGAAAAAAAAAAAAAAGGAAAAGAAAAAGGAGTCTACTTAGTAGAAAATCAAAAGTGCAATAAATTTTGAAAGGCTTTAGTCTTGCAAGTACAATTTCTCTAGTATTCTTAACTGAACTATTCTGAGAGCAGTTTTTCATCAAATGTTTTTGCTTATTATGGTGATTCTCATCATGCTAAGAAAGAATTCATTTGGAGGCCAATTTCAGCGAAGGCTGGAGGACTGATTGACTTCAAGACAAAATAGCAAGCATCTACATTAGCACAAAGAACAAGGTACGGAAATGGGCTGCGCAGCACGGAGCCTGGCGCAGAAACACAGGGATGTTTCTTGTAGAAAGGTGGACAGCATTCAGGGCTGGCAAACGCTCTCCAAGAGGATTAGGAAAGAATGTTTAATTTTAAACCATAACTCAGTGTTGTGCGCTCAGAAATTGTGGCACAAAGGGACCAATTCAGGTCTGATCACACCAAATACTCCTTTGAAAACACCGATGTTCTTTGGTCTTTCATTCCTTATATGAGTGATTAAACTTCCTGAGTGTGCTCCTTCCTGACAGAGGCACGTGCAGCTCTCCTGCCATTCCCTAAGCGGCTTTGGGTGTGTGCTATCTCGGCTCTCTGCCTCAAGCAGAGGTGAAAAGTGAGGAGAGGTGACATGACACAGCTGGCATAAGGACTGCCCATGAGGTGCTGCTTCAGCCTGGGTCACTGTAGCCCTTCTGTATAACCAGGTACTGTGACTTGTGTGTGCCAGAACTGAAGGACTGGCATCAGGCACTGGTATACCTGCAAGCCAGAAGCCCCAGGCACACCTCTCAGACAGCTGGCCTGCACAAGACTGGCCCAGAGTCTTCCCAGTGACAGATGTAGCTTTACACCCACAGAAGGAGTAAGGTGCTTTTGGAAACGTGCATGGACCTATCAATCCATGCTGGTAGAAACCTGCTACATTCACAGCGTGAAGTACATGGGATCAAACACTCAAGAGTATGAAACACGATTATAGTCTGACATTTGACTTCAAGAATATTGTAAATACATGTTCCTGAAAAGGTAATTGCTAAAAAGGTGTAACGACTATGATATTATGTATTTCCATTATAGCATTTTAAAAGAAAGGTTATGGTTCTCCAAAATGCCAGTTTATAGAAAATGAAAAGGTATTGCAGGGCACATTTATCTGGTAAAAAGCCCATTGTTCAGGCAGTTGCATAAAAAAAAGGAAGTAAACAAGGACAGTGGTTAGCCTGCACTCACAGTGCCTGTATGTCAGGATTCCTAGGATGAACCACCAGAAGGAAACGTTGTGTTACTAAAGTACCAGTTATTCTTGCTTCATACTTCTTGCACTTCTTGAGCGGCACTCAGCGAACAAAAGGACAACTGAGCTTGAAGGAGCACAGCATCCAGAAGTTATACAAGGCTAACTCTAATTTCCTTTATTTTCTGTAGTTGTAGATATATACGCTAGGGACCTTATTTGATGGCAATGCTCTGAACGTGGTAATGCTATCTATATTGAGTATTTGAGTTCAAAAACTCTAAATTCAAATATAGGAACATAATAAATTCCAAGAAATAACACCACTGTCTGCAGGACTGCATAATTATGTTTTTCTCCTATCATACCAAGAGAATACAGCTGGCTATTTTGGTTTCAGTGCTTCGTTGTCACACATGAAAGCTTTTGCAAGTACATGAGGCCTTACTTTTTAAGTCAGCCCTTACAAGATATGTAATCACTGGGACCTGCAGTGGACAAGAACATTGCAGCAAAATTCAGAATTCCTAGTTATATTCTAGGGAGCTGACTCATCATATAAAGTATGAAGTGTGTCATTATACCATGCACATACATATATAATATATATATATGTATATAACAGCAGATACACATACATGTCACACATATTAACCAGCTAACAGTAATTTCATTGCCTTACATTATTAAGAAATAATCTAAGGAAACCTACTTATGTGATACCTTTTCCTTCAATTTTGGGGGAAAATTACTGCAAAATAGTCTGACATTGGCAGCACTGATTGAGCTTTAAGGTGTACAGCTGAAAGGCGTCAGAGAAAAAGGCAAGGAAATGCTGAACCAGAAGTTATGAAGCTACTAAGTTATTATTACACCTCTAATAGACTTGTAATCGATAGGCAGGAATATTTTCATTCTTTTGCACAAGGATCTACAAATGTGGCTTCACAGCCTGATGGTAAAATACTGGTGTGCAGATGGATTTCTTAATAGCAGAAGAGCACACAGATGCTGGATCCAGTTCACACCCTTGTAGACAGATGACTCCACTGACACAGAGGAGAATTTACATAGCTCTAACTTGTTCAAATAAAGCTGAGATTATGGTGTAAAGTGAGCTGCCAGTGAAATAATGTCGAGAAAATGTTAAAAATCACAATTGTTTATGCATTTCATTTTTTTTGAGAGAGTTTATTGAGTGCCCAAGGACACTTCGATAGAATTTGAAAAACACTGGTGGCACAAAGACAAATTTCCAAAGCTAGACTGCAACTACGTTCTCGTAAACTCAGATGACTCCTCATCTGTCTAAGCACATTGCTGCTCCCAAAGGTTGTTAAGACACGCTAAACTGTGGCTATCAATTCCATAAAATCAGGCTCTCTCTGAGGAGCAAAATAATAAAAACTGCAGTTCAAAAGTTTAGACGTGACTGCAGCCTGGCATGTGCTTCAATATCCGATCGAAGAGAAAAGCTAAAGCTTTTTTATTCTTTCCATTTTTTGGAGTTTCTTTTTTAACTTAACTGAAAACACATACACAAAAAACAGAGAATTTAAATGAACATATGATATTACCACTCATTTTAAGCAAGGAAGTTTTAAAATGTTCACAAAAACATCAAAAACTTTCAAAACCAATAAGATAATTTTCTCACAAGAAGAGAAACAGAAGACATAATCTGCACCTATTCATGAAATAAAGTCGCCATGTCTGTCCATCTCTGTGTCTATTTGTTCACCTCTCCAAATGTAAAGTATCCATTCCTTGAACTCTTTCCATCAAAAATAACATGAAGATTCTATCGAGCTCTTGGAATTCAACAACTTGATCTGGAGCCAAAGCCCCAGTGAGGTCCCGTCTGCAAACTCAGTTCTTCGTTGCTGTGGTTCCCTAAGCAGGACTGGCAGAAGCTGACCAACAGTGGAGCTGAACTGCTGCACTGACACGTGTATGAAAGTGGGGGGAGGAGGGGAGGGAGCTACTGGGTAGCTCAGGTAACATTCTGCATGCAATGTGGCCTCTCAGTCCTGACGCCCACAGGATAGCCCACTTTCTGGAAGGAAGCATCATCTAAGTGCTCTTGTTAAACCTTAAGCAGAATGGCATAGAACTCCAAGAGTGCAGCTCATGGAAAAATGATGAATTGTCAGCTAGGAGAGCATTTGAGAGTGGAAGCTTACTTCTTCCCTTACACCCTTCTCTATCTGGATGCTTTGTTATGCATTACGTATTTCAAGCTTCTTACCTGGTAATGCGAGTCCTCCAAGAGCTACACAAGAAGCAATATCCCAGGTGAATTCACGGGGTGGTAATGATATTGCAGAAACTAGATTAATCCCACACAGAATTCCTTAATTAAATTCTGAGAAAATATTTTTATATCCCAGTACTGTAGGAACGTCCCTCAACTGCGTCAAGGGCTTGCTGCCACTTCTCTGAGTTCTATTCATCTGTCCTGTCCCTAGCACTTCTGGGCCTAGAAATTCACCTTCATTTTTATCTGTAACATAATTCCTTCCATTTTCATTAACAATTACGTTTGCAAGAGAAGAAATGAAGAACAAATACAGATTTGAAAAGCTGTGGGAGTTACGAAAAACAAAAATTCAAGAAATCTTGCAATACCTTGCCCAAAAAATCAGTCTGCTTTTCCCCTGATTTAACCAAGTAGATAACACATTTGTACCAATACACATTACTTATTAAACTGTTATTAAAAGCATGATAAATTGCTGCATAACTAAATAGTGGTAGGAAAGCTACGTCATCTTCAGCTCAGTGATATACATTGCTTCAACATCTCTCTGACGATGTTCTTTAGCTGTATTCAATTATATTTTTTTTATTTGTAAAAGAAATATATATGTGGAATTATATATATACATATGTATATGTAATATCTCTGTGCTTAAGGAGGCAACTGCAGTACCTTTGATTTAGAGGCCAGAAGAAGTGCAGGGGGAATTTTTCAGAGGCATAGCTGTTGATACATAAGAGTAATTCTCATTTTTGCCAGAATGAAAAAACATGGTCAAGTTGGTAGCTAAAAGGGATTTGGAACTGAAACTGTTGCCCTTTTACTTTGGCAAATACCAAACAAGCCCACTGCTACCTGACTCCTCTAGAACAGTGTTTCCTGCGGCACTGGAAAGAAGCAGAAACTTGCTCTTGACTCATTTTCTATCTATTCTATTCCATGCCAGAAATAGGAGAGGAATAAAAGAGGAAACTTCTAAGCTTATATGATGATCAGAATATGGACATCTGTTTGTAAATTATTCCTTTATCTCCCATATTTAGCAAACAATTTCGTATAAAAACACGACAGCTATGCTAAGGGAAGTATACAGTATAAAAACAACACGTTTACTTAACACAGAAAGATAGAAGAATCACGCTGGCTTCTTTAAAATCAATCCAGCAAAACACTATGGGAATTATAGGATATGACTTATAGATAAAATTTGACCCATAATTTTAACTGGTGCAATGCTATGCCTGTTTTATTTTTGCAGGAGAAATAAAGTTCCTGGGTCAAAGAAGAGGAAAATGGCCAATAACAGTATTTATCTGACTCATTTTACCGTTCTATTTTTGTGTGTATAATTGAAATACTTTTAAATCCCAGCAGGACAGCGGAGATTTGTCTTTAGGAGTGCAACTGCTCTGCTAAAATTTCCTCTTTGAGCAGGGCTTGGTTTTAATCATTCACATAGAGTTGTTTCCCTTTACTCGCCCCTGTTTACTTGACCCAGTGTTTGAAAACCTCGCCTGTGACTCTGGATGCAAAAAGACATAAAGACAGTCTGTGTCCCTTACTTAGCACTTCAGTAGAGCACAACAGAAGTGACATGGTGCTGACTCACTTGCCTGTTGTTGCCACAGGCAAGCCAGCTCTGCAAAGCATGTGAGGAGACTTTGAAGTCCCTGGCATAAATCTGGGACGATAATTATATAATACAGGATTTATAAATACATATTTGCATATTTTCTATAAAGAATAGTATGTAATGTTTGCAGAGTCCTTTGAAACTGTGAAGTGAGAAGGATAAATATATTAATGTTGTCATTTTTTTTTGTTGCTTATCATCTGAGGTTAAAAGTATGCCTTAGAGCAAAGAAATGAACATGAGGTAACTGAAGTAGACAGGCACCCTTGGTTCTTTTTGCCATAAATTTCCTCCTGTGAGTACTGATGCATATTCCAGCTGAACTGATTACTGCCATCTGAGTCTATGTCCAAATATCTGTACGGTCAAAAGCCAAGGAGTAAATCTACAGTCACAAATGATACTATGAACACTTCTTACTTGATGAGAGGTGTATGATATTTCCCACGGAAAACAATATCTAGTTATCCGAAACAGATTTCCTAGAAGTAACAAGCCAGGGAATGGATACACATTTTAGGGCAATATAATTCCACATATATATTTCTTCTACAAATAAAACAATAGGCTGTTCTGAAGATCTGTGGCTCTTACTGCTACACAGTCTCTGTTTCTTCAAACCAGCTCAGGCCTGTTGTATTAACCTGGAATTCTTTTTCTCCTTCCAGATTTATACTTTAGTCTGCAAATGAAAATACTGTGTTTTCTAGAAAGATAACAGGTGCTCTTAATCATGGTGGCCATAAAGTAACAGGATATCGTTATCTTTATTTATTACTTTATATATTATTCCATTGCTCACAATAATGAGCAAAGACTATATGCAGCATGACCGCCCAAGTTACTACACTGAGGCAGCGTAAAACCACTTACACATACATGTAACAATCATGCTGTTCCACGGAAATCTAAGCCATAGACTTTCCCAAATAAGCAGTAGAGGAGAGTATGCAAGCTATCGCCTTGTTGACTGAAGTGACTGGATCTCAAATTTTTCAAAAGAAGGACCCTCAAGTGCCATAGCTGCTGACATTACAATTGTAATTCACTGTAGCTGACAAGTATGTACATTTTTATTTCTATAAAGAATGGTTTCATTTGTGCATTATTAAAGTTAAGCTCTTATTTACAGCTTTTATTTTAGGAGCCATATTTACTCTTTTCAGTTTGTCTTTTGCAGTTTTTTTACATCTTCTCCGTAGTGAAAACACCTGGGAGTTGGTCTGGATTTAAACCCCTTGCCACGTGTTGGTTTTTAATGTGATCAGTCTCTCGACTGGTTAGATTTATTGTTTAATTAAGTAGAAAATGAGGAATTACAAGAGAAATGTCAAAATAGCAAATACCGAAGAAGACTGTTGGAAGGATCATGTGAAACTCCCTGTATTTACATCCTTGGAATGACCAGGAGGATGGTCATTTAACCCAGGGGAAGGCTCCATTCACAAACAGGCTCCTAAATAATTGCACTGCTCAAATAAGAATCCTCTCCCTGCCTGTTGGTTCACTATCATCAACACCTGTGTGCTTCAGGAGTGACTGAAGCCATTCTGTTCACTATAGAAAACTTGAACTAGGAAACAAAGAAGGCACAGAAGTGCTTTTTGTATGTCCTCCCTGGGGGCAAGATTCACAGGATGCTTGAACAAGAGTCCAAGGAGAAAGAATACATTTTCAAGAGCTAACTCCAAACTATCTGTTTGTGTATTTCTGTATACGCATTTTTCTGTAATTATTTCTGCTTTTATCAGTACTGCAGCCTGAACAGAAAGCGTGTTATGTACAGGTCTCTGCAGTTTGAAAGGCTATCAGTGTATTTTTGAAGAGCATGAATAATTAAGAGTTTGATTTAAAAAGAACAAGGGAAAACCACAGCACCGAATGTCTCCCTTGCTAAGTGATAGTTGCTAAGATCTCTGCTATTCTAAAACGCATCACAAACAAGATGACCTTTTTAGGAAAACAGAAACCCAGAGCCTTAAACATGTGCCTCACATAAATATATAATATAAAAAAGAATGATACCATCTACGCGAGGAGCTCAATAAACTCAAACTCTGAAGCTCCCAAAATGCTCGGGGTCACAACCAAACTTTAGGTCTCTGAAATACTGCTGAATGGTAAGGCAAAATCACAACTGCCTCGAATCCCAAATACTCCTCCTCTTATTCTAGCATTTTGGAGTTGTATATAAATTAATGGTAATTGAATCTCAGGTTCATGGTCTGGTACCTTGCTGTCCCTTTAGAGGAGCTATTACCGTGGTGATAAGATTGCTTAAATTAAGCTGTCTTTTCCACAGTGCTTGGCTCATTGCCAGTGCATTGAAGGGAGATTTCAGTCCATTCAGCACAGCATTAACCTTACTGCCAACACTGCTAAACGGGTGATAGGAACTAGAAAAAAAATTGATATAAAAAAGGATGGGACAAGCAAATATGCAAAATACTAATGCACAAAACAGGGCAAAAAATGAACACATGGAAAGAAAAATCAAAATGAAGTAATTTTCGATGCGTAGACAGAAAAAATTGTTCTAATGCTTGGGTAATTTAAATGTAAAAACTTTACACAAAATAAGCACGTCCAATAGTTTATCTATGAGGGGACTGTAACATACTATAAGGAGCATCAGGAGTAACGTAAGCTAATAGTACAAACGTGGCGTTATCTTTCTTCTTACTGGAATTTAACTGAACCGAAAATAAAATAAAAAAAGAAACAGAAAGGAAAAAAATGCAAAAAATGAGAGATTTATGGAAACAAACACTAAGTCAACTAACGGGACACAGAGCAAATGAAAAACACTCCTTTGAATTGTCAGGATTTAATACATAATCCATAAAAAGCAGTAAGCTATGTTCAGATGGGGCTGTCAGAGATAATGACAATGTAAATCATAAGATTTGAAATGTTAGAGCAAAGTATCTACGAAACTTGAAAAAAAAACCAATTATTTTAGTGGAAAGGAAGAGAACAGGCAATAGGTTGCGAGTACTTATTCTGGGGGAGTAGAAGAAATCAATTCATCTAAGAGCCCAATAACATTATCCTGAAAAAGAGAATCAATGTTTCCTATGTTTTTCTGTGGCGCAAAAAGTCTTTGCAGTCTTTTTCTGGTAATACTTACAAATTATTTTTCTGTGTGACAGAATGAAGTTACTGCATGTTCATAAGACATTTTAACAATGAATAAGTTGTTTTTCTAACTGTGCATATAGGCAGAGCCAGTACGTGCACTTGTAGGCATGTTGTAGTGCTGAAGGCAGTGCAACAGTCAGTTGGCACAGTGAACTACTTTATCTTCTGCAACTACAGTACAGCTTTTCTCCAATTTCTTCATC
Source organism: Oreortyx pictus (assembly GCA_036925125.1). Lineage (NCBI taxonomy): Eukaryota > Metazoa > Chordata > Aves > Galliformes > Odontophoridae > Oreortyx > Oreortyx pictus. The sequence continues at coordinate 5,462,418 of JAUPFR010000012.1, forward strand.
CACAGCCACTGTATGACTTGTACCAGGAGGTACAAGTAACTTGGGTTGCTTAGAGTCAGATCCACCAGGAAGGTTGATGAACTAGGCAACGGCAGAACTCAGGACTGCCCATGGTTTTGCCACAGGCTGGTGTGAACCTGCACAAGCCATTGCCCTTCTCCATAAACAGTTGGGCCAGTAAGCTGGGTTCTGCCAAGAATGTTTTGTGGATCAGCCCACAAATCTGAGTATCAGAATTGCCCATTTTAATAAAAATATAACCAAGTTTTAGTCTACAAAAAGCCTTTTTGAATGCATACTACAGTAAATGTCTTTACTACAGACTTTTCCAGCCTGATGTAGGTTTCAAAGACCAACTGCATAAGAATACATCTCTAATAACAGAATCACAGGGGTTGGAAGGGACTCCAAGGATCATCAAGTTCCAACCCCCTGCCATAGTAAGGGCCACCAACCTCCAGATCTGGTACCAGAGCAAGCTGTCCAGGGCCCCATCCAACCTGGTCTTAAACACCTCCAGGGGTGGGGCATCCACAGCCTCTCTGGGTTCCAGCATCTCACCCCTCTCTCTGTAAAGAACTTCCCTCAACATTCCATCTAAACCTTCCCTCCTTGAGTTTAAAACCATTCCCCCCTGTCCAATCACTACCTACCCAAGTAAACAGTTGATTCCCCTTCTGTTTATAATCCTCTTTTAAATACTGGAAGGCTACAATGAGATCTCCTTAAGCCATCTCTTCTCCAGGCTGAACAAGCCCATTCAGAGTATGTTGAACATTTTCACGTATGTTAAACATTTTCATAACTACAGAATTTTCTTTTCCATAAATATGACACATTATGAGCAGCCTCATAAACCTGCCTCATTTCTGGGTACGCAGAGTGAACAGGATTTACAGTCACACGATTAATTTTAGGGAATCTTTTTCCGTCTGAAAAGTCTCTAATACTACGTGGCTGTATCTAAACCATGCAAACATGTGCTGTTTATGGATTAACAGGAGATACGGTTGAATAGAAAAGCTGAACATGTGCATTCTGATTTTTGCCCAGTTATTACAGCAGGGAATAAATTACTGTCTCTAAATCTTCTTTTTGATTGCAAATGCTCCAAATTAGAAAAAAAATATCTACTTAGACATATTAGTATGCATATATTAGGTAGATTTTTTACTGTTAAAGATTTAGCACAGAAATACAGCTGCTGTTGACATGCTGCCCTTTATTTTACAGGATTATTTTTAATGGACAGATAAACATCAAAGCAGGAGGAGGGCAGGAGAATCCAGATATTAGGCCAATGTTTTTATTCAATTCTAGCCAAATCACTCTCTGTTAAAGACAGGACAAAAAAAGCTGCAAGCCTTTCTTTTTGTCTAAAGCTGCACTGTGTACTACAGCCTTCTGAGAAGCAGAGATCATAAATGTTCTTTATTACCATGTTCCCCTACTATATCACCTGTCCTCACAGAAACTGCAGATACATCTTGGTGAGCAGCCTTGCAGATTCTGCTTTCAGATGAAACAGCCTTTCAGTCACCTTCAGGAGAGGCTGCAGCCAGCTACCAGAGGGTGCACAGAACAGCTGGAACAACCACTGGAGGGGAGGAATGAGGGCATTTTCCAGAGGGAGTGAACTGCCAAAGGGAAGCCAGCAGTATGGATTCCAGTCTGAATCCCTATGTACCGCACAGCCCTCTCGTCAGTATCCAATTATAGAGATTTTAGATGTAAGGAGGTGTCTAGAAATTACACTACAAAATGCACATTGTGAGAAGTATCGCATCTGCAATACTTCAAAAAAAAAAAAAAAAAAGAGAGAGAGGAAAAAGAATAGAACAGAAGATTTAAAATGGCAAAGTACTTTCCCCAGCAAGGAGGTCTGAAGAGAAGTGAATAGGGATGTAGAAAGGCTAATTAAGATCTACTTAAGTGTCGACTGAAGGAGACCAAAAGATACTCAGTCAGCACAGAATGCCTAGGGAAAAGCCTTTACATAGCAGAAGGTATGGATAGATAAGCTTGTTACATCACAAGAGGCAGAGATTTATCTTTATAAAGATTATGTAAACAGAAGCTCTGATCCTAACCACCTCTTGAATATTGATTTTTTTAAGTGCATTTAAAAAGCAATGGAATTTCAATGATACTTACTGATGTATTAATGTTTGAAACTTGTATTTTTATTACCTCCAATGCACATTATTTCTCTATTAGTCCTTTATCACTTCTCTTTCCCGAACTGCCCTTGTTCGATAATACAAATATATTCTCTTTTGTCTCAAATGTAAATGACAGATTTCTATTTTGAAATTTGGATAAAGGTAGTTAAGAAGAATTTCCAAATATATGTAAGTGAAAAATAACATTCTCTTTGTCTTTCTGATTTTAATTTGAAGAAACACACTGAGATGAGAGATGAGAACTAAAATTTTCCTTATGTTCCCTTTTGGAGAAAAGCTTGCAACCTCCTTAATTCCTTTGGTGATTTATCCTTAAGACAATAAGGATAGCTTCACTCTAAAATGAATCAGTTTATTCTTCGATCCCAACTTAAGAACTTTCAGTGAAGAAAAGATGAATTTGACACTTCTGATTATCACCAGTTAGGAGTTTAAAGAAGTATATTAAAATTAAATTACACAATAAAATAAAAACGCGATGAAAGAAAATGAAAGAAAAAATGTAGGTCTTGGTGATAATTGTGATAAATGGCAATACACACTGGATATATGTGTATAAACAAGAAAACGCTTATTTAAATATTACCTCATATTCTCTTGATCAGAACACTTGAATGTCAGAGATTGATCTGTGTTTCACCAGCCACAATTTTACAAGACCTAAAGGAAACCCTAGTGCAAACTTCTTGGTGCTCTGCTCACAGTGAAGTGGAAAAAGGTTGTAGAAAATCAAGGGTTTGTGTTCAGTATCAAGTCAGCAAACACAGATGTGATGAAGGACAGCAAATTAGCAAATACTTACCAGGAACAAAAAACCATACAGTCAAAACAACAGAAGAAGCTGTGCACATACTTCTGCAGGCAGAATTCTGAGTACTGATTTCACAGGTTTGCCGGATACAGAATGTATTTGCTTGCCATTTTTTGTTCAGAATATTTTATTTATGTAAATTGTGATCGAGTCTGAAACTGAATTCTACTTCTGACAGCTCCCAGAGGTAAGGCTCTTCATGCTCCAAAATGCCTTGGACCCATATGGCTCCTCTACTATCAAATGGTGTTCTTTGTACGTATGTGCAGTAAAATGTTTAATTACACCTTGATGATAATCTTACTTACATATTTCTTAGTGTGTCTTACTATCAGGAAGCCAAAGCATGAAGACCGACCAAGACCAGAGGTGCCAGAGAACACCAATTAAACAAAACTTCTGCATGCTGATTACTGGGAGAAAGTTGGATGGTCACACAAGTATGTAAACACAAATCTTTGCTGCACACACCTTCAAAGTACATAATCATGCACCTTAAGACAATCAGTCTCTTCCTCAGCTTTGCTTTTACAAGCTCTATTAATCTAGATGAATCAAGTGAAAAAGACCCCATACTGCTACACTACATGGCTTCAAATCAAAATGCTTTCAACATGGTAATCTTGCAGTCCCTTATCTTCTCATGTCAGTGTCAGGCCTCCTCCTCACTTTCTTTAAAATTTCAGACAAGCTGCGTAGAGCAGGTTGGTCCATACCTGGTTTCCAGCGGTATGTTGCTGTTCAAGACCCAGCTGTTGTGGAGATGCACTGAGTCCTGAGTGCTGGTGGGGGGCGTGGGGGCAGCAGGGCTGGGTTGGCTGCGGGTCGTCATCGATCTCCTCTGGAGAGAGTCGGCCGCTGGCGGTGGTTTCCTGGTGCAGGTGCACGCGTGTGGCGGTGGAGGTGGCGGTGGGAGAGGTCTGAATGTGAACTGGTTGTGCGGGCTCCCCGGCATGTCTGAAACAACACAGGGAGAAAACCCGGTGGTTGACTGCCTGGAAAACACTGGGAGAGCATGGGAATGATAAACGATTTAATGGGATTAAAGCGCTGTGCAACTGATCATGTTAACTCAGGTGTCTGTAAGCTGTTAGCGCAACGTGAAATAATTTAAGATATAACACACTACTGAAATGAAGAGCATTAGATACAGACACATTCTTCAGCACTGTAGTTAGATCAACAAAAGAAAAAAAGAAGAGGATATAACTTTCACTTCATTTGTCCCAGTATTTTGATGGGAATAAATAAATCATGTTGACATTGAATTGCTGCAGACACCAACTCATTTCATGAGGTATAAATCTCACTGAAGAAGAGCAATGAAAGACATAGACACAGTATAGGAATTAGTCTGGCACTTCAAATCAAGAGAGGAATAACTGAATAATTCCCACCACCTAATAAAATACCTCCCATAAAATAAGGTGAACAGATTACATCTACCCTGCTACTGCATTTGTGAAATGACGGCTGGGAGAAGGCTTTCTCACAGACAGTCTGAATGACCCAGGTACCCACAGAAGCTGAAGGCAGATGGGCAGAGCAGCCCAGGGGTCCCATCACAGAGCAGGAGGGGATGGGTGACCGGGACATGGTGAGGGGACACCTGTGACCCTGTCCCACGTGAACCTGAAAAGATTCCCTGCGAGGAACTATTGCTGCCACCCATTTACAACACATGCTTTCCTTAAATTATGACATAGTTTGTCTTCAAGGTGAAGGATGAAAGCATGCCCCTTCCCTTCTTGGAGTAGCTGGCAGAAAAATAGCACTTTTTTCTTTGTGACAGCCACGATTTACCCCAATTGGAGAAACAAGGTTGTTTAGTGCTCCACATAAGCTTCTCTATGCTGCGGTAAGCAAAGCTGTCACGGATTTGGCCCAGGCTTAATCCTTTTAATTTCATTGATCTTTTATCAAGGCAGCATTCTTACAGTTGCATTAGGGTTTACACTGCAATATTAGTTTGCATATACCAGAAAAGCATTTCTAAGCATATTAGAAAATTGGAGGCCTCAGTAAATTAAATCACTGGAGTCAACAGTCCGGAGCTCTGAAATAATCTGCTAAGGCACTTTCATATAATAATTAATCTCAGTAAATCCTGTATCCTGCCATTTTAGAATTGAAGCTACTGAAATTTTGGACATATCATTTAATGTCCAGCATCCTCATGTATTTGATCAATGACTTTCCCGGTCTTGCATACAGTCTACAGAAGATTTGCAGGATTACTATACATACTATAATTTGCATGACAATTTAAAGGTTTTACAGCTGTCCTGTCAGAAAATTACTGCCTGGAAACACAGCTAGATGCTATAAGGTACTTCAACAGCTCTGCAATAAATGTTGAACAGCCAAGGTGACTGCTTCCCTGGGTAAAGGAGAAGAACCTGTAGAATCCATATGGCAACACACCTTTTAGTTCCTTTCTTACCCTTTTACTGTCCATATGCTGTCGATAGCTGCCATTTTCTGACAAAATAGTTCCATTTGTTCCATGCAATAGGCCGGTTCTGCTTTGTGAACCATAAAGTATTCCTGGTCAGTAGGGTATGTAGTATCTCCCAGTGCTGTTTCTCACAATAAATTAATGCAGCAGATTCCTGGGGGATTCCTTTTTAATTATCACACTTGTCACCCCTTCCTGCAGCTAGTGGCATCAAAGAAAAGCTCATATGACATTCTGAAGTATTTTGGTGATTTAAAGACAGGTCTTCTGCATTAGACCTTCACTTCAATGAAGCATTGCGAATTCATCAAGCTGAGAATCCGGCCTGAGTTTCCAATTAGTTTTTACAGACTTCCTAATTTAGCAAAGTTATTTTTATTTTGCTTGAAACTAAGTCTACATCTCATTAACTTTATTTTTATACCACAAAAATTGCTGCTTGGAATATAAAACAGCATTGTATCTAAATCTGCATGCTCACAATTCTTCAGGGCCCCGACTAAACAGTAGGCTCTGTAAAATAATTTCATGCAAAACCATTTAAATACCTAAAAGGAGAAACTACACAAACTAATTTGTCTAAAGTCACAAAGTTTCCGGTGTATGAGAGGAATACAGAAATTAACTTAGCTGTGAATTTTTATCCCACTGCATGCCACCTACCCATGAGAACACCTGCTTTTATTTTTAATGATTGCTTATAATTTTCAGATTTAAAATTTTTTTAGACAATAAAGTTTGTGTATGAAATGCAAATATAACATTACTTGCTTACAGTGTGTTTATTGACAGTATAGAAGTTTCAATTAACCTAAAGAGGTAACGACAAAACTGATTTCAGCTCAAAGTTTCCATTTACAGTGATCTCTTACAAATCAGATTCTCATCTGAGTCATGTACAAGACAGAAGAGGTGCTCTTGGGCCTTACAGATGGCCTTCTTGTCAATGGAGTACTGTTCACACCTGCACTTGCATTTCGCTTGTATTTATTTACCTATTTTACAGTCAGAAAGCGTTCCTTAGAAAATACTTACATTCATTCTCCATTTTTGTTTTTCTTTAAAGAGTTCTCTCATTTCCAAGAGCATGTCCAGAACTGCGATGTTTCCTGAAGGCATGCACGTGACATTCTGCTCTCTCTGCACTTCCCTGTTGAATACTGGATCTGTTTTAACCCACACATTCCCCGTTCACCCCACAAATTGCACTTCATTTTCTTTTCAGTCCCCGTTTTTTAGGATTTCTCTTTCATTCTTCAATGAGTGTTAATTTGGTCATCTTTTTTTTTTTTTTTTATTTTGAGAGAACTCCCAAACTCAATGTATGCTATACAAAGGAGAGAATGCTAGGTATAAAAAAGGAAAACTCTCATTTCAAGAATTACTACTCTTTCCTTTCTTTGAAGCTTGACAGGAGGAGATCTGGTTCTGTCCTGAATGCTTCTTCATCTTTAGTTCTGACTCATTCCTCTGGATGGCCCTTAATCAATACTGAACAAGAGCTGCTGTGTGGCAGTGGAATAACAGGCCTCACTATCTTACAGTTACAGAGTGCAGACCTAAACAGCTCCTTTTCAGCTGCTGAGTTGTCCTGCTATTGCTTTTTCCTTCAGGGAACACCATAATTCATACCTTTCTTTTCTAGTAAGCATGCATTTATTTTCTACAGCAAGAGGAAAGGTCATCCACTTGGAACTTCCCTTCCTTGGGCTGAGTGCTGCCATTCTGGTCAGCGCAACCGACCAGCTGTTCTGTGGCACAAACCAATGGACAATAAAAGGCTCAACATCTACTCATTTTCCCCAAGAGTCAGGATAAAATGCCTTCTTTATCTCAAAGACGAAGCAGAACTGCATTAGAGTCTTGCAAAAAATGCAATCAGAAACTTTATCAACTAGCTACTACTCAATGAAATTATTTTTGAAAACAAGCCAGAACTTTGGAAACCACTTTCCTAACAGTTTTGAAGCATGCTTTACTATTATTCTCAGAACCACGAAGTAAAAAAGAGTAATTGAACAGTTTCATCATTCACTGACAAGACTACAACAGCCTGCATTGTTACTAAGTGAAGTATATCAGAGAGAATGTATTAAAAAGTAATGAACCTTAAAAGGTTTGCATCTAACCCATAGTGATTTTGAAATATTTTAATTTTTTTCAGTTCCTAAATTCATTATTTATTGGTGTGTTTTATTCTACCAGATGTGTCTCAGCTGAGTAAAAATTAGCTTGCAAGTCGTTATTTAAAGAACTAAATAGCAGCATATGCTCAGAGATTTTAGCATAGGTTTCTATTCTATGGGTATAGTACTGCTCAGTTACAAACCAATCAGTAACTTTATATTAAGTAAAAATGAATGATAATAATCCTATTTATGAAAACAAAGCCTTGGAACAGGTAACCCTGCACCATGCGGAAAGGCATGTCTGACAGAAGAGAAGGATTCTGCCCAGAGCACTGCATCCGATCTACGTATACTGGCACTGAAGAACTGGGAAACATTTAGTGCAGAGAAGACAAGCTCAATGCTTAAGACTACAGCTGAAAAGCACAGAATAAAAATATTCAATTTTACAATGAAATGTATGCACTGGGTCTAAGCAGACAAACGAAGAATTAAATACAGGCCTTCATATTGCAGAGCGCTACATATTCACACTGCTATAGATCTTGTGCAAGTCTTTACACCCTTTCCTTCCATTCCCAATTTGATTCTAGGAGATTACGTCGTCAGACTTACTCTTTTTCCATGAATGTCCTAATAACCTTCCCAAGCACATCATTGTTTGTTGTATTCCCCTACATTCCTTTTGTTTATCTTGTGATATATTTTGAGAAAAGGTAAATATGAAAAAAAAAAAAAAGTGAATGAGATTGCTCTGTTGATGCATGTACAGATTTGTGCTGCATTTCGATAACCTCCTTTGCGCTTGCCCCTTTGGATGCAGCTCGGTGTTTAGATGGCTTACCATATTTCCAAATCACTTTGCTTATAGCTCTTTGTTAGAGCACTAAATTGTAAAAGTATCTTTAATACCAATTTTCCCTCATGTTACAGTTTTGCTTCAGTTTTTCCCCTGCATCTTTTACTCAGTATATCCTCCAGAACATAAATTATCAAACACCTCTAAAGAATTCTACAAACCACATGGCCTTACACAACATAAACATAATTATAAATGTACTGCAATGCAAGCTTTCAAACTAAAGGTCACATGGACTCAAAGTTGACATACTAAGCAAGAGAGACTTAGAGACCTCCAGAGACCTCCCTGCCACAGGACATCCAGACATATTGATAAAAGAAGGGAACAACTAAGCAACGTACATAACTGGGGGGTTCTGAGCCCTTTACTAATTAGTATGAATGTAACTTGAAATAATCAAGTCTAGAATTTCATACCACACTGCCAAGAGCAGAGTGAACCCAACATATCTTTACTTATGAGCTGTACAGAAAATACAGGGCTTCAACTCCAAGGACAAATCAACAGAGGTGTTAGGCCATATATTTTGGGCGGCTTCAAAGAACATAAAATAAAGATGGATTTGTATTATAATAATGTAATGATATAAGACAGAATGTTAAACACAGTCCAATAGTCCGATCTGTTCATATGTATCCCATTAAATTTTCCTTTATGCTCCTTGTACAACACTAGTTCAATTCACTAGAATCCCTCACAGTTACACAAGATGCACTAATAGTTTCTATCTTGGAATTACTAGATCACTTAAACAGGAAAAAAAAATGGTGAAATAAGAACACTAACAATTTCCCAATGCCAACTTGCTTCTTCTGCTTCTCTTCAGCATTGTCAAGCTTAGCCATACGGCCATTCAACTCTTTCACAAAAGCAAGCAATGGCTGCACTGAATGACATACAGCCACTGTGCAGCCTCTTCATATAGGCCACAAGGAAGGTAAGGGCTTCATATGAACCTTGTGCAGAACATCGTTTTCTATTTTTGCAACAATAAAAACCTGTACTGTAAGTCCAAAGTGACTACATTTTGTAAACACTTGTAAAGAACTCAATTCTAGCAAAATTTATTGGGAATATAAAGATCCAGTTTCAAAGAGCAAAGTAAAAAGGAAAGCTGGGAGCATTAACAGCAAATCTTTATTAATTGTGCTTTTACAGAACTCAGTATTTTCTGTTTCTGTAACTTTGCTTAGTAAACGCCCTTGTGAAACAGTGCAATATTCAACTAGAATTGCTTCTGAAGTCCACATTTATTTAGGAAGATTAATATACGACATTATTTTAATTAACATTTTTGGTCTCTTTCAAACGCTAGATTACTTAATGTCCACTAGGAAATCTTTGCAAGTCAAGCAATATGAAAGATTTTATCTGCATATAATATTGATATCAAGTATCAATGCCTGGCAACATTATCTGGTACTTGATCTAGAGGCTGGAAACCCTGCCTGTGGCGGGGGGGCTGGAACTGACAATCCTTGAAGTACCTCCCAACCCAAACCATTCTGCGATTCTACGAAAGCTTCTAGCTATAGACAGCATAAGAAATTCTTCACTAACAGGACTTCTGTATTTGGGCCACCACTGTTGTCACAATGGTGGGCTCTATGCTAAGACATCAGTAATTAGCAGCATAATAAAAGCAGGGAAAAAAAAACAACACTGAAGACCTCGCAGCGTTTTGGAAAATAAGAAAGAACTACTTCAGAATTTTCTCTGTAAACAAACTGTTCCTTTACACAGCTTAAGAAAGATGTGGGAGAAATTTTCACACCAAAGAATGGAGGTTTGAACTCATTAGAGAAGGGAAGGCAGTGATTTATCACTAGGGAGCTGTCACACAGCAGCCCCTTCTAACTTTGCTGATAGGATGAATTTAATAATATTCTCCCTTTCAAGATTCAAAAGATTCTGGCATTTGTCTTCTGTGCCCGCCATCTGCCTAGCTTGTCAATTTTTTACTTTGTAAAATGCTTGTAATAAGACTGATAAGATTCTTTTTTTTTTTTTAGGTATGTAGGGGGAAGTGTTTTTCTTACCTTTGTGATGATACAAGTGTTAATATACTCAAGCCCACAAGAAGTGCTTGTGGGCTCAAAGCCATCTATTTTTTTTTCCAGCTATATCAGCTAGTGCAATAAAATACATTACCTTTCCTGACAAACTTTGCCTCACTTAGAGGCACTTATATCTGTAGACCATTAGAGCTCCAACAGCACTACTCCTCCTTAATTAACTCCATCACTCAGTGTTTTAACTTGGGAGTCTGACTGCTGAAGTAGAATAACTCTGAACATAAACACTGCACTGTAAGGTGCCATCTCTGTGCAGTAACCGGCGATGAGTTTCAGGCTATGTTTTGTACTACGCATTTTTAAGCAAGTTTTAAATGTTTTCATGCAGAAGCACCTCACAATATAATCACCTGTGTGTGTGTGTTTGTAAAAAATAACCACTGTCAAAAGGGAGCAAAAAAACACAGCTCCCAAGGTGCCTCTATTCTGCTGAACTGTCAAAATAATAGATTTAGTCTCTGGTATTTCTTCTTATGTAAGTACCAGCATCCTGTACGTATAATGTTTACAGGAAAAACATCACATTTATGTGAAATGCTCACACGTACATCAATTAACATGACAACTTAGAAACGAAACAGTCTTACTCAGTCCCTTCATGTCTTTCGCTGAAGGTAAGAGCACAGTAGAATGGATCCATTAGCATCCTTCAAATCTCCTTATAAATCACCACAGCATTTTCAGATGTGATAGGCTTTGTTGGTCCCCGAGTCAGAGAGGTCAAGGAAAAAACATGGGGGGGAGGGAGAAGGAGCACAGCACTCCAGTTACAATGGAGACTAAAAGAACAACCTCACCAGCTCGCTTGGGCTTCCAGTGGTTTGTTGGCAGATCAAGAAGCTGCTGGTACAATTCATATCACACCATTCATAGAAGTGGTGATCGACAGCTCCCAGCCAGCTTAAAGGCAGTATTTCAGGAGAATGGATAATTCCTGCCCTTACTTTAAAAATGAAGGGTTCAGTCAGTGTCAGGAGTTGTAACTTCTATTGGTGGCAGATCACTGGGGACATTACAATCACTATTCTAAAACTCTGAACAAAGCAAGGGAGATTTGGCTTGCAAAGTAAGTCCAGCTTTACAAGAGCCTGACAATTATAGGTAGCCTGGCAGCAAATTTTGATGACCTTAGAGGTGAACAGATATTCATTAAAGAGCAGTTTATGATTGGTAAAATAGGTTGCAAGCAGTCATGGCTGTAAAAATTAATGGTTCCCCAGTTATTGATGGGTTTCGGAGGAGTGATGTATATTCAAGTTTTGGCCTTTGTGTCATTAAATTCATTAGCTATGAAGGCTTTTAAAAAGGGATCTATGGGTAATGGAATTAGGAACTATAAATCATACTGAATACACAGTGTATTTAGCCCAGTGGTTCAGTGGAACACGGACACATTAAACCACTTTGTTAACAACCTCTCTATGACAGATGGTAACCTTGCCCGCTTGCCTCTTACCTGCCCCGTATGTGTTCCTGCTATTTTGAAGCATTTTCAGGAAGCAGCCCTGCTGAGCTCTAACCATATTACAGGCCCAAATACGTAAAGATCCCTGCACTGTTGGAGCTCTCTGCACAGGGATGGCCAAGGAGAGGTCTCATCCATTTGACTGTCACAGCCGCTTCCTGCGAGACACAGCTCTGCTCAGTTTCCAGCTTTGCCACAAGAGAGAGCAGTTTTGTAAATAGAAAACATCCCATGGCTCTACAGAAACGTGAAAAGATGGTAAGCTCCATTTAAACCCGCAGGTTTCACTGGGACACTACCAGCCAAGTAGCACTGTCTGCTCTGCATGCTCCTCATCTGGATGGGGTAAGGTGCCAGGGATCACCCAACCTTGGAGATCTCACCAAACCAGCACTTGGTTGGCAGCACTCAGCCTTGCTCCAAGTGTAAGTGCCTGAACACTCTGGATTCAAGCACAAATCCCAGCTCCAGCTTCCTCCACCTGCACACGTAAAGACTTAGTGTTCCAGACCACTGTATCAAACCCACGCACCCAGCACAGCTCCTGCCTTTATTTTGCAGCACATAAATAAAAATAACCATCCATTTGTATCATTAACAACATGTACAAACAAAGGAGCTTGAAGCTTTTCTGGCTTGCTCAGTAACTGCGCTTCTATCCTCATGTACTCACTTCATTTTAAAAACTATTCTTTCATAAAGACATAAATAAGAGAGCACTGGGAGAGATACAGACCAGTTCCTACATTCAAAGCATTCCAAAGAACATGTTTATGGCTTGCGTAAGAAAATGAAGGTGTCTGTTTTATCCAATAAAACAGTACCACATATGCTTTTATTATAGATTTCATGCTGACATCAAATCACTTGATAAGAACATCTTTACAAATATTTCCAGCGACTGTTATATGACTATAGGGAGTATTAAAAAAATATTTATCTGTGGTTATATTGTAACCTGTGGAGAGGAGGAAATAGCTGTGAAATGCGTCTGTAAAGTGGAAATGTGCTGCATTTAACAATGGCTTTATATGCCAATGTACATATCTATCTCAAATTCACCCAAATAATATTAATTTAGTAATGTTTTTATAAATAAATGCTTTTATCTGTCTCCACCCGAATATATCCACACACATTCAAATAAATTAAGTATATGAACCATTATTCTTCCCAAATGTAAGACTCCCCTTTGACTTAGTGGAGGTTAGTTTGAAACACAGTCGATGAATTTACAAGCAGCAAGTGTGTGCCTTATTACAGGTCAGGAAATACTGATGACAGTTGCTATTTTTTTTTTTTTCAAATGCAAATAGATGTGACCCCTCCTATCCTTTCCTCTTTTGCAACTAATATATAAATCATAGTAGGATGTTCTTCTTTCCACAATCTCACTGGCTCCTTGTTAGCCAGAGCTGAGAGCTCACAGTACAACGGACTGCTTCCTTCAGCTTCACTTCTATCGTGCTTCACACATAACATCCACCAATGCTCAGCTGACACATTTCTTTAAGTAGGGTTAAGACAAATTAAAGATTTAAAATATATAAGGGCTATTCTGAAACCATTGCCTCCTATTTCATCACGTTGACCCACAACACCAGAAACGGAAGGTAGACTTATTTCCAACATACAGGAGGTACTACTTTTGGAGCAACCTATGCATATACACCCCTTTGAAGTTTCACTTATGAAGAGAGAAGAAGAAGGAATATTTAAATTCCTCTGTAATTTAAATTTAAATATAGAATTATTGTTCTAAGTAAGAGAAAAAAAAGTAGTTTTTTAAATACAAGGAACGTGGAAACCCTGGCTGTCTAAGAACTAACAATGTCTTATTTAAGAAAGAGGTTGCATGCCATTGCCAGAGAGCCCAACAGAAAGGTGTTTGTCACTCACCTAATGATTTTACATGGTATCTAAATTACACTATTCTAGCTGAAGAATATGCCTCAGTGCAGAATGAGCAGTCTGACTGCTCTGCCTTTTATCCCTAGAGGCTGCAAGTTCCTGTCCCTCACAGTTTAATCCACAAATAAAAGAAATACTTCTACAAAAAGATCTATTCCTGCCACTGATGCTTGCTAACATTTTGCTTTGGAATGCTGACACTTCTCCTATAGCACTCCTCCTATTGCTTGGAGGAAAGACAACGTTACAGGTGTAAGTGATGGTAAACAACAAATCGATTATTTTTACAAAGAAAAGAAAAACTCCTGTACGGAAAAACCAAAGGACAACGTGCAATCAGCCTGAAAATGAATGTAACAGCCGAGGTGCAAGCCTGTAGCTTTCAAGTCAGTCTCTCAAATGCTCACTTAGGCTCTTGCAAGAAAGCATGCAGATTTTCAGACACGCCAACATGCTGACACTGCTCTGCTGAAGCTGCCCTACTTTTTCACAAGGGTTCAGGACTTCCAGCTGCACCCTGAGCTCTTACACTCCTTTGAAGACAGGAGCTGAGCATCCATCAGGTATCCCTCAGGTCACTTGGGTACCAACTAATTCAGACAGCCAGCTTTAGGAAATGGGCTTTGACAAGCCTCCCGTCATTCTTGCTCAACTTCCAAAGGAAATGTGGTGCAATTTAAAATTCATAAAGATGACATCATTTATGGCATTAATAGGTTATAAAAGTTCTCTGTGATCATTTCCTCAGTTAACCTCAATGCGTTTCCAAGTTGCTTTTCATTCAAAGCTTATCTATAGGCAGTTATTTAAACTATTTGTAACTAAGGCACGCATTTTTGAATATTATTAGAAATTACATCTATAAAATATCGAATAAAACCTTCAAAACAAAAGCATAAAGAAGTATCAAGGGTAACATACTTTTTCATAAGAATCTAACCAACAAAGTATTTTAATGAGTGCACATCTATTAAGAGAATTCTCAGGATGCAGTAATTATTATTCATTTTCTAGAATTGTTTCACCATGAAGCTTTATGCTACTACGGGGACTTTAATGTTTATGTTTTGTGACGGCTGCATTGACTATTAAAAAGCAATTTGGCTGACATTTTAAGTCTTTTGTTGCCAGTTTTAATTGGATTGTTCACCAAGCATCAACTCCCCCGTTAGCTGCAAAAATTACAGGCCGACGTCAGTTTATAGTAATGACTGTTTAATGATTTTTATCCTGTCAGTATGCCAGCTTCGTATGGATGCACGCATGATTAGTTTCATATCAAGACCTGTAATTAAATAATTGAAACCTAAACAAAGCAGAATACCAACCAGGAACACATCTCTAATAAAGGCTCAAAGATTTTTCAAGGCACTCGCTACTAATTAAAAAATAATTAATGTTTTGAGGTCTAACAGCGCAGAAGTTGGTGTGAGAGGAAAAAGTTCCCTGCAACTTATCCAAATTCAGGGCTGCAGAAGCAATCTCCCTTTCAGTATTGCAAAGTTGGAGAGCTCGCCGCAACAAGTCTTTGCTTGTTATTCTTAAAATTGACTCAAAATCATTCAGTGTTTGTCAGCAGCTGTTTTTACTTGCTTCCCAGACGAGGCCAGACTTCTTTTAGAATGACAATTCTAAGATACAATGATAATTATGCCTTCATTGAAACTTACAGCGCTTACAATCAGAAAATGAGCCCGCAAACTGCAGAAATTGCAACACTTGCACGATAACTCTTATTCTTCATTCAGCTCTGAACCTCATGCCCAACTCCTATGTACTTCAGAACTTCTAATAGTTACAACCAACAGTGGTCTTACAAAGACAACTCTCTGAAGGTGTGAAATGTTGCTGGAAGTGAAGTGAAGAGCCGTGGCCCTGAAGCAGGGCCAGCCCTGCAGAGCCGCTGAGTGCCTCCCTCCACACCCAGCTCCAAAGGAGCTCAGAAGCCGGAGGCATTCCAAAGAGCATCACACCTCAAGTTTTTTTTTTTTTTGTCCATCTGACACAGGTAGTAACTTCCCGTAGGCATTTCAACTCTTGAACTTTTCGTATTTCGCACATTTTGATGCCTTGAAAGCTCAAGGAAAAAAAAAAATCACCAACCAAAGAATAGATTTTCAGGGGGTTTTCACTAACTTACTAATAAGCACATCTGCACTATAAAATCTGGGATGGGGTGCCCGTGAAACAATCTCTCTATAAACTGAGCTGGTATGTGTATCGATTCCCATTAAACTTAGACCCCAGAGTTCAAATACCAGACTTTATTGTGTTACGCATTTGGTAAGTATTCAGGCAAATTTCAGCAATTTATAGCAACTTAGAAGAACTTGTGTTCATCTGTTTTCAGGCTTGACTTTTATGGGCTATAGTCACCTGGTAGAAAATATTAACCTACTGGAAAGTCAATAGATTTTCAAGGTTGCTTCATTTTTATGTACAAAAAGCTGTATTCCTAGCAGAATCATTCATTTTCCTTTTATTGCCTGGATGATGGCTTAAAACCTGTTCTGACCAAACTTCTGAGCAGATGGCTTTATTTGAAAGATTTAGGGGTAAATTGAGGACCCATCTCTTTTTCCAGTTACAACAGCATGATATGGGATTACCTCCATTGATTTCAATTATGCTATTCCACCGTGGTTTGCTAGATGCAACCAGAGAAGCTAGCACTTCAACCCTCATAGGGATGTCCTTCTTTCTTTATGATTTTTTTTTTTGAGTATATATTTAGAAACAGAAAATTTGCCACTTCAGAACTCCAGCTGTGGAGCAGTGACAATTTTATTCCAGGAAAGAGGCTCCTGCACTAGTGACTTACAAAGGGATGATCACTGAATCAGTGCAACGTAGGTTGGCACAAACTTATTTAAATTTCTAAATACAAAAGGGACAGCAAAGGCACTTGTATCAGTAGATGAAAACCTTCACTGACAAAAGCAACATACCTCCAACTCCTTGCTGGGGTCTACATTAACTCCAAGTGCTCAGAAAATGGACCTGTGTTACACTTGTGAGCAGCTCAGTGAAAACCTCCTTGCTGCGTAGAGCTTTACTAATAGAATGTAACAGTATGAAAAAAAAAGTGAATTGGACAGAAAAGGGCAAATAATGCTAAATCATTGCTTATACATGAGGTGGAATATGTTCTATTCTTGCCACTTTCTCTTTGGAAGACTTTGGTAAAAATAGACAGGTTTTACAAACAGGTGACCAGAATAACAATGTGGAAGACTCACTATGTCAGGAGATGCTAAAGAGACTGCGTAGTTTAAAGATAAGCTAGACGTAAATGACAGAGAAATAAGACAATTAGAACTCAATAGGTAAGCAGTTGTTTACTCTCACAACAAAGGTATGATGGATCACTGGATGAAACTGTTAGGAGAAAGATTTAAAACTGATAAAAGGAAATTCTTGTTTTTCTTTTTTTTTTAATACAATATTTAATCCCGGAAATTGTGAATCCTTTCATACAATATTTTATCTATATAATAATTCATTCACACAGAGAAAGCAGGCAATCCACTCAAAAAACTAAGTTTATCTATGTCTAAAACCCAAGTATAAGGAGGAAGCAGTTTTATGTGTATGTTATATATGTATGTTTTATGAATACAAAAAACAACAAAAAAAACCTCCACTGAATACCAATTCCAATGGAAAATAAAATTTAGACAGATATTTGCTCAGTTTATTTACAAGACTAACTTTTTATCACCTGGAAGGATTTCTTTTCATAAACCTTAACATACTAGCACAGAGCAAAACTGCACTTGTTGCTTGCTTCTTGTACCAGACAGAGAACTCTAACCAAATTCTAGCTCTTGGTGGCATTGTTTTTCCCCATCTGATCAAGTCTACCCTGTTTTAGTCAGAAGATCTTTGGGGAAAACAATAAATGTATGGTATTTATTCAGCCAACTAAAAAGAAAAGGCTTTCTTTGCATAAAGAAAGCAAAAGTATCTCGGAAGTGAAGGAAGGACTTTGCAGCAGCATAACTTATAGGTACCTTTGACTAAAGGGGGTGGACATAATGGGTGAGAATCAGCAGGCACTTTCAGCTTATGTAATTTCAAAATGCCCTTTCAAATGTAATTACTAGAGCTGAGTCACAGCATTCGACTGAAATTGAAACTCTGTGGAATTCCACATACCTATAACATACAAATCTTAAAGAAAAGTGAATTACATGCATCAAAAAGGAAGGACAGTTTTCTTCCTCCTCCTCCAGTCTGCTTTTCACAATGTCACACTGACAGAAAAGCAACACACCACATATCCATCAAAAGAAAGCATATCCTTTCGCAGAAAAAATACCCTGCTGAAAAATCTACAAGTAAACATGTCAGTAAATTGGTTCCAGATGAAGAAAGAACTGAGTAGAAAGCTAAAGGTAAGAATGCTGTATGGGATTTTATAGTCCAAAGTGAGATTCTTGGGATGAAAATTTTGCATATTGTAGGAGGGCTTGTAGAGATCCAAAACTAGTCTGCAGCCTGCAATTATCTCCTAAGTCCTAATTTTGTCCTTTTTCTTTTAAGCAACAAAAAATAATATAAGAGGGAAGGGGGAAGGGGGAAGGGAAAGGCATTGTCATTGATTCAAGCCTGCAGGGAACGTGCCAGCACCATTCTGGCCCTCCATTCTGCAAAGAAACCACGCTGATGCCAAAGAAGCCACAAAGAAGGAATTAGTACCTGGAACCAACTGGTTCTGCCAAAGCCAAAACTCACCTCACCCATGCAAACTGATTCACCTCCTTCCAGATGATCTCTGAGTATGACAGCATCGCGTATGTTTGCATTTCTCTTTGTTGTGAAGTATTAGTTAGCTCCATTCAACGTTACTGTGCATAAAACTACTTTATGCTACTTTCTGAATGACTCTACTGTCCTAGAAACAGGCAAAAACCAAAGCAAAACTATCAACAACAACAACAAACTACCAAAAAACAGAGCCCAAGGCAACAACTGCAAACTGCATGTCTTTAACGGAGACCCTGAAAGGGAAAGGTATATCCGTTCTGTCAGGTTAAATTAATAGAGAATGTGTTGAAATTTTGTGCGTGCCATCGCTGAGGATGTAAAATCACCTGGAAGACTTCCAGCACAGACTCCACGAATTACAAGCAAATTCTGCACTCAGTAACACTACAAAGGCCTGGCAGAGCAGAACTGCATGCAAGTGCTTATGGAGCACACAGCGAGCACAAGCACAAGAGCTCCCTTCACGCGCCAAAAGCAAGGGCGAGCTCTCGTCACTGGAGCAGAGCCAACCCGCAGAGATGTTCCTTTCTCACCAGTGAGAAGCATGGATGAAGTGAGACGCTGTCTTATTCTACTTTCCAATAACCCAGCTGAACGCAAGAGAACTGCAAGTGCGTTCCCTTGTTGGGCGCAGCAGTACAGTCCTTCTCCCAGTCTCTCTTCTTGCTTCCACTGGTGCAATGAAGCTCTTTATTTTCTGTCCTAAGTTCTTATTGTCAAGCAAAACTGAGCAATGAACAGGGAAACAGTTCAGCTGACTGCAGAATTTGATTTAATACTCCTATAACACACGGAACACAAAAACCCACTATGGAAGTGCTAAGTCTTATTAGGCCTGGCAAGAGTGGATGCAAGGTGACAGCTTCCTTAGACTTGACAGTGTTGCTCACCAGAAGACTCCAGTGTGTAAAAGCATAACCAGGCATCGCATATAATACTTAAGGGTAGAAAAAGAAGAGGAAGTGCTCCTCACAAATCAGAAATCTTTCCTCTGAGCATGGGAAGCTCAGCTTTATTTGCTATGTCTGACACAGAAATAGGGATTGAATTCGAGGTGCTCATAGCAGACACCTACTACTGAATGTGCCACTCTGCACCCTTATCACAGAGTTGGCAGAGGGATTTGAGCTTCTGTCAGCCACATAACATGGGAGCACCTGGCCACTGCACTGCAGAGCAAGTCAGTGTCCGTACTGCTGCTCCAATAAATATTTGATTATTTATACGCTCTGAAGTAGCTCCCAAGAGGTGATTAGGAGAAAGAGTGAGAAAGAAAGATGACTGATGGTGTACTAGGTGCTAGGATATCATTTTCAGTCACCTCCTTCACTGTCATTTGACTTTCCAGGTGAATATCTTGACAAGTGCTTTGTCTCTGTGAACCTCATGCTCTGATGAAGAATTTCACCTCTCGGAACAGAGAACTCTTCTTTGGGGAAACATCATTAGAATTGACATGTTCCCTGAAATGTTTGGGTTTCATCACAAGTGCAAACGAGTCTGATTTTGCATTTTAAAGCTCTAGCACAGAACTGCAGACAGCCCTCCAGGGTGAGGCAGAAGGAACGGTGCCCGACCTGCCTCCTCCTGCAGGCAGCAGCAGGAGGCTCCCAGCAGAGAGGACGGCTCAGGTGAGACACAGACGGCCCCACATCTGTCTGCTGGGGAGGCCACCAGCTCTTCCCCTTGTCACTTGCTTCTGTACCTACCAAAACTAATGCCAAAAAAAAAAAAAAAAAAGAAAAGAAAAAGAAAGAAAGAAGGTGGAAGATAGCCCACAGGAGCTTTTTGTTGATTTCAGTGGGAACTGAGTAAAACTCGAAGTGCACAATTTCAAATCCATTTAAAACAGTGAATAACCAATTTACCAGTTTTCTTCATATAGATGAAAAAGACTCCATGAATGCTGAATGTATCGACACACTGCTGATGCCATAAAGACAGGCTAATCTACTGTAGAGCCCAATAAAAGTCAGATACCTGGTAATCTGCCCCTTTGTCAAGCAGTGCTCCCTCTAATCTCATACAGGAGAGATAAGAGACAGCTCGGAAAGCTAAAAGGACAGCACTTAAGCCCTTTGTTTGAAAATTTCAATAGAGAGCATTTTTCAAAACATTAAATGGGTTCTATTCAAATGCAGCTCGAAAGTAAACGGTGTCTAGTTCAGTGTGCTGCAGTGACCTGCCCCAGTTTGTAGTTGAACAAAAGCATAAAAGCAGATGATACAAGTTCCATTTTGCTATCCAATATTTCATTAGGGAGCTAATTAAACTGGCTGCACTCAAATGCAGCACATAAACAATATTACACATGAAGGGGAGCGTTTCTGGGAAGATATTAGCGGATAGCACTGGAATAAATGATTTTTTTTCCCTTTTCTCAACAGTTAGGAACAAAAAGCTTTTTCCCCATTACCTCATCCTAAGTAGTTTTTCAAATCAAGCCCATGTTCACACTCACGCTGTCACTGATAATGGATCTTGTGTCAAATAAGAAGAGAGTAAAGGACTTGATAATAAGTGCAATTATAAAACATCAAAAATGGTAGATCAAAGTGGATTTCCTTTATTCCACTGTGTACAGTCACTTCACAGCTTCTCTGTGTTCCTGTCATGTGGTCCTGACAGGATGTATTAATTTTCTCTATTATCATAGCAACAAGAATGGCACACTTCAGAAAGCAGCTGACAAATGCAGCTCCTCATTATTACTCTGTCTTACTTTTATTCATTTTGTTTATAAAAACACTTTTTAAATCTCCTTCTCCTGAGATTCTCAGGCATGATGATAGCCATCAAACGGTTGATAGCCTTGTGATAAACAAAGCCCAGGGACAGTTTGAAGCCTTCGAAACACAGACACTCTCCAAAATAAAAAGAACTGAAAGTTATGGCCTGCGAGACTTTCAAAGCCCGTAATAAGTCAACATTAGGAGAACTTGAAAACTTCACCTAACTATTCCCACTCTAATTCGTTTTAGAAACATATCCATTTTCTGTAGATTTACTAAATTCTGTATGGGAATTTACAGCTGAGATTGGTAATTTAACACACAAACTGCATTTGAAGAAGTAATAAAGCACAGAGTAGCGCAAAGCTCTGTTCCATTCCTCCTGTCCTGCCCCACGGGTGCTGTGACAGCTCAGGTGGCAGCTCAGCTTGGTCAAGGTGGTGACAGCCAGATCCTTCTCGAGGGAAAGGTGCAAGGCAAGAAAAAGAGTCGTGGAGCGTTTTCCCACAGGGAAAAATACGGAGAGAGGCATTGAGCGGGTGGTCTCCTCAAGGAATTATGCTTAACTTTCCAAATACTAAAGCTCACAGGAACGTTTGTTTTTGAGCTGATTACAAATTGTTGCCGTTGCTCTTGCTAACATGCAAAGAAATACAGAATTGAGCCCCAATTGCAAATTGCGTAATATAAACAAGCTCATGCAAATTAAAGTTCTGAAGCAATACACTGTCATGCCTCTGTTGAAGTGAGTAAACCGTAACAATTTGCACTAAGCAAAAACTTAATTTTCACACTAAAAACTGAAAACGATGACATTCAACATGTAGAATTTCATAGGATAAATTCTGCTTTAAACATGCATGCCAATTAAAGCACCATATCCAAAGCCTATAACGTTACCCTGAATTTAGAGCATACTTGCACAGTATTGACTTTCATGACTGCTTTGAAAGGGTAACTCTAAATCCTCTACAGCAGTTGTCTACAACATGACTCTACGCAGTTGGAAATTGAAGTATTATGCCATCCTGCAGCCACGAAGAATAACTACCTTGAATATTAGTATAAAAGTGGATGCAGCAGTTTCACATCCTATCGTGAATATTATGGCAATGATACAGAGAAGTGATTTACATCTTCATTATTTCTAGAATGTAAGAATTGCTATTACTGGTGCTTTGTAGAGTCATTTGCTAGCATTTAAGCAAGTTATGATTAATGTAATTTGAGTAGAACGCATATTGGACAGATAGATTATAGCCCTGCTGATATTGTATGTACAATAATTAGTACTGTGACAACAGCTAATTATTTTTAATTTTAGAGCTGAAGGATTTTATCCGCAAATATTGTGGCTGTACTTAATAGATCAGTCCTTTCCACGGCCAAAACAAGGTGACAGAAGTGATGCATTAAGTAAATGAGTAATTTCTTATCAATATTTAAAAGTAATGGAAGCACCAATCAATAACAGCACTAGACATTTAAAGCACTGCTGCTAAGTATTACTGACAAAATTAGTATATAAAGTATCCACATCACCAGCTCACCCAGGGTGCTGCACAGCACAACGGAACTTACTACAAGACAACTGAAAACATAAAAATGACCTCCTTTGAATTCAAGAGAATTGAGGCACTGAAACGCTGTTCCAGCTGTATGAAAGACCATCTGTCTGCATAAGAACTGGAGTGAAGAAAAACAGTCTCAGATGGATTCAAACAGAACTACCTCATTGATTTTGACAGTGGCACTCTGGAACAGCGTGTCCTAATCATATGGTCTGCAGTTAGTATCTGGGCCTTACTTGCCCGCTAACGGCCAAAGAAATGCTCCGTATAGCTTGATCACATACATCTACGAATTTAGGTAGCAGAACACCAGGGAAACTGTGACAAGTCCACTTAAAAATGAGCACCTGGTTTACTCTGGCCTGGAAGCTGTCAGCTTAAAATATTTGAAAAAGAATGTGCAGCACTGGGAGAGGAGATTTGAAAGCTTCCAAGAGAAAACTCCTAGAAGCCAAAAAAGTAAAAAAGCCTTTCACTGGCATGAGAAGATGTCACACAACATCCAGTAATCCATAATGGGCAATGAAGTACTTCTTCCAATACAACGCACTAATCAGCTATAGGTATAATATGGGAGAGACTAATAGCACTGGGGAGACTGCTTCAGGCATTCACATCTGCTTTTTCTACCCCTGGAGTGCCCATCAATCACCAAGTAACAGGTTAGTGCACAAACTGCAGCTACTGATGACAGTACTGCACAGCAAATTCTAAGGCAGCCTGCCTTTGTGCTGAAAGACTCTACGATGCAGGTCTGAGCTGCTGCAAACTGGTCAAACTCCAACATTTTGATAGCTTAAATCAATGCAATCTGGAATGCAGGAAGGCAAACAATATCTATCATCCCACTGTTCAGAAATAATGAAAAAAGCCCCAGAAAACACAGGATAATTCTAATTAGGAGATTTTCTTAAACCCACTTATCCATTTTCCTTGGAGCTCCTCTAGTCCCAAAGAGAACGATTTCATGCACTACTCTATTTTTAAAGAAACCTGAAATGCTTGCATCATCCCGTCAGTATCGCCTCCACACGTGCTCCTAGGGGAGCAGGCAAAGCTGGGGGAAGGCTCTGCTTGCAGACTGATCCGAATTTTAGAGGAGTCTTGGGCATGCTCCATCTGCATCATTCTCAGGGACTGGAGCAGCATACTGATTTTCTTTCAGCTCTTCCAATTTTATGGCAATATAGAACATTAATAATTGATGTTCCATTGATTTGGTTATTTTCTTTAGGAAGCTGCATAGTTCTTCCACAGCTAAGAGCTGCAGAATGCTCCCCAAAGCACTCAATCTTAGCATTACTCCTCTGACTCGCTTTGAATCAGTTTATTAGCCTTAATTTGTACCCTCGTGCTTAACATCAAGGAAGTTACTTTTTGATTGACTCTGAAGAAATAACCCTTAAAACCAGAAACTAGTAAACAAAAGCTTTCCCAACAGAACAATATTTAAAACTTAGCGATACTAGAACAAACTTCTTGGTTTCATTTACTTGAGTGGTAATTGCTCAGTGCAACAAAGAAGCCATTTCTAACAGAGGACTAGAAGACTCACGCCCCTAGATCCTTTAAGTGCTTTTGGTATCAGATTAAATATTAATACAAAATAATCTGTACTGCTATTCATCCACTTCTTGCATTGCTCTTCTATAAGGGATCACACAGTGAAGCAAATGAGAGATTGATGTCGATATTCAATGTACTCAGCTTTTCTTTGAAGCCAGTGTGTCTTTACACAAAGAGAGAGGGAGTCATGCGATGGCCCTTAAGATTTTCTTGAGCTTCTACATCTCAGAATCTTCTCTAGGTAGAAAACCCAGTCAGAAATGTAAACACTGTATTTATTAGACAGAAGTTCCATTAGGTCGAGGAGAGAAGAACCTAAGAAAACTTCCGGGCAATGAGACATCTGTCACATGAGCTGACTAAAAGCCATCTGACCCAAATCCCAGTTTCTGTGCCACTAATCAGACTCTTCTCCAACACAAATCCAAGTGTTCAGAAGCAAAAATCAGCTTGAAACCTGATGGTGATAAAGACTGAAAGTGATAACGTATCTAAAAAAAAAAAAAGCTAAAGTAGTGAAACTCACAGAAAACTATGGGTGGCACAACTGTATTACTGTAGATTTTAATGTTTCTCTTTAAATCATAATTGGTACTAATTGCACTATTTACACGTTAATGAACAACACCTGGCCTCAGCTGGATATAAAGAGGCTGATAACATTTTTCTCTCACCTCAGCAACAAGTAATCGAAGATGTACAATTTTGCAGAGGAGAGCTTGCCAAATACAATAATTAGGGCAATGTATAAGCAACCAAACTTTTGTGGATAAGTGCAACGTTAGGAATTATGTTTCTGAATTATTGAAGAACTGAAACTAAGTCTGAAACACAGGTAAAGGAGAGAAGCAAAAACAAGAGAAAAAAGACTGACTTGGTTATCTTGTAAACAGGATGAAAAAACTGCAAACAATTCAGGCTGGATAATTTCCTATATTTCCCTTATAACAAAGGCAAATCTGCTGCAGTACTTAGAGAGGTAAGCACCCTCAGACATCTTCAGCAGTGAGAACAACATAGTGGTGATGAAGCTCAATGTACATCAGTCTGGTTTTTAAATAAAAAGCCATCTTCCCACAGAGCTGACCTGGACTAACTGAAAACCACATTATTTCCTACTTTTGGTTAATAAGCAAGTCATTTCCAAAGGAGTTACTCTAAAAAGTGTCTGAATTAATTTGCTTCCTCTCTTTCAAATGTGCACTTTCTCAACAAAACTGCAGAAGCTACACAAGCACTGCTTCTGAAAACGGTCGTTTATTCTTGCTAATGACCACAGCTCTGGAATTTATTTCAGAACAGCAGTTCTTCAGCATCTCACAACTGGAAGGCGTAACAAAAGGCAGACAACTCAGCGTTACCGTATGCCTTACCCAATTCCAATGACTCCTCTTTTCAGCTAACATTATCACTGCTGTTCTAGACAGCTTGAAGGATTCTATTGGCTTCTCCAGATCAGAGAAAATATAACCACTTGGGCGTGTTCTAGAGAGCTGCTTCTCCTGTCTGATCTTCTAACGGTTTATATACTAAATATGTACATTCTGAAAGTATTTGAATTGTCCTTTTGAAGACAAATATTAGTAACATATAATTCGTTATATGATGCCCATTGTACACTGTCTAAAAAAAACCTGCTTTAATCGTTGATTTTTTAATGTTCTAATTAGGAAAAACCTAAGCATTAAAAAAGCTTAAATAATTATGGCCACATGTGGGATTTGCCAGAAAAAACATACACAGAAAAGCTAAACCCACTCAATGGCAGTACTCAGCATGAACAAGCCATACCAAACTGCTACTACTGACAAGCAGACAGCATTTATACATTAGGAAAATATTTGCATGTAATAAAACTCGGCTCATATAAATTTTGTTCAGAATAACTAAGTATGATTTTATTTAACGATACTGGATGCAACAGAACAAAAGCAAATTCTGTAAGACATAAGACTCAGAAGTAGAACATAACCTAAGGGGACTTACTCTGATCATGCTTTGAACAGAGGACAGGAAAGGAAGATGTGGTTAAAAGAAAGGGCTGAGCATATCTGGAGGAAGAATTGCCATGTTTCATTTAGAATAGATGGGCTCCAAGTCCAAAGTTACATTTTAACAAATACTTCAGTTGGGCTTTAGCACCATATCTTAAGGATAAGAAGGTCCACAAATCAGAATACACATAAAAGAAAGATGCACAATATGGAAACAAACACTGTTCACCCTTTTTCTGAACTACTGTAAAACAGTACCATCCATAAACAAGCTTTATGATACAGTAGTTAATATAAAAAAGACATAGATACTGGAGGGAAAACAAAGACTGAAGGAGCAAATGGAAGTACTGCTACAGCACCAGCTTTATTTTAGTGAATGAAGACAGGTATAGTAGGTAACCAACCAGTATATAAACCACACGTGAAGAACATGAATGAAACTCACTCAGCTCTTACCCAGAGAGAGTGATCAGCCTTTCTTTTAATGCCATATCCAGATGTGGCTTTAGGCTGTACCTGGGACACTGCAGAGTTGAGTGCGCCTTGTGGCTTCCATCCAAAGGACTTGCCAATAGCCTTTTGTTATCTCTGCAGATGATTAAGTGAAAGCCAGAGGAAAGCAGACGACAATCACACCATTACTGTTACACCTAATGAGAAGAGTTGCTGCAAGGTCATCATGGCTGGGCCAAAAATACAAATGTTAATAAGTGAAGGCCTAGAGTTAAAAAAAAAAAAATAATAATAATCCACAAGCAGTTTTGACAGAATCAAAATTACCTTACCCAAATTTAGCCTTGTAACAAGGGAAAAAGGTCACTGAATTCCTTACGTACATTCTTCCCCAAGACACTAAACAGTTCAAACTGCAAATACATCGCTCTCCAATGACAAGACGGAGAAATTATGCTCTCCCATGAACACTTGAGTGAACTGAGCACTCTGTGCACAGATACAGCAACACAGCCACTGACTTCTCATCAGCGGTTCATTCCCCTCTTGTGTACACCGGCTTTCACGTCAGCTGTTTCCCAAGTAACAAACCCATTCAGCTTTCCACCTAGCCATGATATCACCTTTATAACAGTCATTTTCCAATGTTTTCATGTGATAGGGAAGTTATTTCAACACTGTTGCTAATTAAAGCAATAAAACATGCATTATTAGCCACGAATGTTCATTTACAAATATATTTCATCAAAAAATAAACAAAAACTCAGTTTGGAAGCAGCCTTTTTTCTACTGTCTGTTACCGTTTTTTGCACATTACTGGGTGCTTGCTAGTTGGTGAACTTGATCCCTCCACAAAGACACAAAGAGGCAGTTCTAGAATGTACCGATAGAAAAGAGGTGTAGAAACGCTAGGCTGAGGTAGGGAATGACAGAAATTACAGACCATGCTTCAGTAAGAGGAAAAGACATACTCCTAAACTAATTTCTTTGCCAGAGTGTGATTTTATGGAAATATATGTACGGAACATGCACATGCACTCTGTATAAAATAACACTGTAGAAACGTACACATGCGATAATTAAATCACTGACAAAAGAACTTTCATTCTGGCTCTGATTTTTAGTAACAGGATTTAGCAACTGCAGCAAAAAATATGAAAAGCAATCTTCACCAAACTTAGAGCTCCATCAATCAAACAAGAAAAAAGCCCCATAACTTTATGAGAGTTCAGGAAGAAAAATCTAAGGCTGCAGGAGAACGTCAGAGGCATGCTAAAAGGGGTGTAGGTCCCCAGGACTGGAGGGGTAAGAAAGATTTAAAGGGAGATGAGAGGCAACATTCCATAGAACGCATAACTGACATAAAAAAAATAGTATCTATGATTGTGAAAAATCAATAGGGAAAATAATTTTGGAAATAAATAAAAACTTAAGCATTCACAGGTATGAAGTAGAATTACAAAAATTAATTACAGCTAAGGCTGACAGTCTGTGGCAAATGCCTTTGTAACTCACACCTGACATGACCAGGTTTTATAGAAGAGAAATTTTTTACAGGGACCAACAGGTACAGATTTAGCATTTGAATGTAATTTCTCTCAGTTTTTGTCAATTTAAGTTATGACCGTCTTATTTATTTGTATCTTAAAATCACAATCTGTTTTGAAAATTTCTTTTTTTTTTTTTTTTCGAAAGCTAAAATTGTATCGTACTTACAGTTGCTGAAATATTGATTTGCAACATAGATCAGCAAATACAAGTGCTGATACAACCTCTCTCCCAAAGGAAGCCAGAGCCAGCAGTGGTCATTACATACACTTAAATCAGACAATGGAAAAAGTACAATTTTAATATTGAACCAAGTTTCCAACTTACTAGGGAGTGTTGGAGGCTATCAATTTTTCTGTGCTTCGAAGAGAACTGTCTTTGTTAGAAATTCTCCTCAGCTCACTCCCCTCCATAAATAACAGACCCAGGCTGTTGTTTTATGCCCCAGAGCACCTCTACTTATTTTTCCAAATGATACTCACAGAGTACAGCAGTTCTTTTTCTTTGACTACTGAAGTTAATTTTTCTTGCTCGTGTTATTTAAAGTAGTTTAACATTTGGAAGATAAAACAACATTCCTTGCTCCTGGATGTTAGAGTCTTCTAATGTCAGAAAGAAAATACAACTTAAATAAAAATATGAAATACATATACTCAGCTCTACAAGAACTGACTAAGACCCTATGCACTAGTAGTTAAATATGTATGTTGAATTATAAAGGAAAACAATACAAAAAAAACCTTACAGGACCTTGTTTTGGCTCTTTGGAAAACTATTCTTGTTATTAAGAAGTCTAGGTTTTGGAGCAAGTCTGCTTCAATTAGTACCACCGTGATCATTTGACTCTTCTCACAGTCTTGCTTAAGTCCAGTATTTCCTAAGGAGGCAAATCTTTAAGAAATAAGGTTAGCATTTAGAAAAAGGGGCTCCGAGCTACCTGACAAGTAGTACACCTAACACATTATCAACTGTAAAGCAGATTAGATGGGTGAGATTTTCCATCTTGAAGCCCCGATTTTCCTCTTACAATATGTTAATTGTGATGTTTTCACAGCGGTACATTTAATTACCCTTGCTATCCCTTCACCTAGTCATGAAATAAAACTTCCATCAGTAAATATCACAAAAAATCCTTGTCTGACATTTTAAACTGACTTCTGAATTGAACACACATTTTTTTGACGTTATGTTTATTAATAAGGCTTGAAGTAATTTCCTTGTTGTAAATACGAGTTTCTTTGCTGTAGCATAATATTGCATATGAGGCATCCATGTACAAGACAGATGCGAATTAGGGACGCACTCACAGCTCTACGGAAGATTGATCTCTCTCCCAGAGCTGTCATGTTTCACGGAGGGAAGGAACAAGCTGGCAGTGCTCCAAGCACAGTCATATCTGTGAGATCCACGGCAAGGTGGATTTTTTTTTTTCCCAACTGACCTTTATAAAAAACAAAAAACCCTGCAGAATAGAGGTCTCATGATAGCTAATCTTATGGATCTCTCATGGCAGTGAAAAGTCACAGACGCATTTCCCATCTTCCCGAGACTCATTTACATTACATAGCATTTCTTCCAGAGTCAGCCAGATACGCTTTGCATGGCTCTGTTCACCGCAAAGAAAATACAGAGGTTTCTTTGACTTGGATGATTGTAGTGAGACAAATATGGTGCACACTGCAGCCAGGACTCTGGATGCTGTAACATCCAGGGAGCTGTCAGGCACTGAAAGCTGCACAAATGCTTTCTGATGAACAAAAACTTAATGCAAGATTATTCCAGTTGCAAAAAATAAAGGCCTTAATCTGCAGTGGGAAGTCAGAGAGGAATTTTTCAGTAAAACTAAAAATGTCTGTGTGTGCAGTGCCAGTGGAGCAACAACAGCCAACTGCAGGAAGCAGTATGAGCAGTGGCCAAGAGCTGGGGCTTGGCCCAGCCACTTCCAGACCTGACATGCTTGAAGGGAGCAGAAAGGAACAGTGCACAAATGGACATAAGTAATCAATGATAAAACAAGGGGAGGCCAAGCTCTTCCTCTCTGATTCAGTCACGAAAAATAATCTTACTTGAAAATAATGATGACAAACAAGCCTTGAACTTACTGGGGCAAAATCCAGCTTATATCAAAAGTGAGAGCATGCTAGAGCTGCATTAGATCTTTCTTTGCTCCATCTCAAAAATCAAGAAGAATCCAAAGAAATAAGCAGAGATGAAAAATTCTAACCCAGCAGCATGAAACTAGGTAAGTTTTGTTCTGGTAAACTATGGCTAAGAAGAACCATCCTTGCATATAGCTCACTAGTAAGGAACACAGCCGGGTCTGGAAGTCCTGCAATAGCATCAGCGCAGTACCAAGAACAGCCAGACACACGGGCAAACCGTGGTCTACAATCATGCTGCATGGCTGGGCTTGTAGCCTTCCACACCTTGAAAATCTGTTTAAGGGAGTCAAAACTTCCTGCGACATTTACAATCTTATTAGCTGTGTTGTAATAAAAATAAACTGAACTATTCAGCAAAACAATGAAATGCAAGTCATACCAAGTTGAAAACAAAACCTAGAGTGCCCTCCAAATGCAATTTTGTACATTGCTACAACTCTATTTACTTATTTATTTAATCCTTGTCACCTTGTCAGGATCCGTCAGCTAGCCTTCAGTGTGCTATCAGCTATCACGAGTCAATTAATAAACCTGCAAACAAGCTGGATGCTGTAAATTAATTTACTGTGAGAGAAGCGGGTGACACTGCTTTGAGCTCTTACACCATTCCCTCACCTGAATAGTAAAGGTGTCTGACAGCTTAAGAGACTGAAGCTCAGAGAAGCCATACTTTTACTCCTCTCCCTCTTGTTAACTCACTGGTCCTCGCCCCGCTGTGCTTAGTGAACCAGCTCAGGGCACCGTGTGGAGCATCAAGCTTTTGTGTAAGATAGGGACACTAAGCATCAAGAAGATGGCAGCACTGGGGCAGTCATCTCATCTGTGGTGTAACTGCATTTCAGGAGTGGTGAGGGAAAAGCCTGGGGGTAATGCAGTGAGCATCCTTCCACCCCAACCCACCACCACTCGGCGGTTCCAAGTAGAAGCCTCCGAACATGTAAGAACTGACTTCTGATTATGGCACAGTAATCAAAGAAGTATTTAAAAACTAAACTTGAGAAAAAGAACAAAAGTCAGCTGGCACGTACCTATATATTTTTGTTCAATTTCAGGCTGATTTTACTAAAGGAAAAAAAGAAATTTAACTTCACTGAGCCACAGACTCAAGGCTGACAGAACCTGAACCATAATTAATTGCTTAGTGCAGTTGTACTGTTTTTTATTTCCCTCCTGAGCCTTCTCTGCTATCCCACTTCCTATGCAAATACTTAAGGAAAGCAGCAGCCTCATCTCATAAGTGTTTTGTGTCAGCTGAGCACTTGCTGAAGTCAATCGCAGCTCTGTGTGCGCAGGCTGGCGGGACAGGGACCCTTGTGTAGAAATGGTCTCATAAAAATGTATTTTAAAAGAAGATGATTTATTTTTATTTAATCATCTCACTATATATTCTTGTCATCCTGGGCAAACAGCCAGGAGGAGATTAGGAAAAAAAAAATCTTCTGCAACAGTAATAAAACACACGGAATCGGTAATGTTACAATTCAGCCATTTTTCCTACATTCCCCAAATACAAAGGAGCAGATTGTATTTTCAGGTTGAAATAGACTCTATTGGGTGCCAAATGGAGGGAAAGCATTTAAGACTTCTCCCTTAAAGAAAGAATAAAAGTTGCAGCCATCATTCCTACAAATATGCTGCAATAAACCTCCAGCTTTGTAGTGTTCCAGGAACATGTAGTGCCTATGGGCTGGGACTGGCCACGGGTATATGGTGCACTCTCCCTTCCCTGGGGCTGATACTACCAGCCCAGGGAACCAATAGTGACAAATACAGTTTTCAGTTTTTTGATAGGAAACTCAGATGGCTAATTGGGAGCACTTAAATGCCAAGGTCCCATATTAACTATTTCACTGTAGAACTGCAGAGCAGAAAAATCAAGGTGATGTGCTCACAAATGCAATGAGCAGTTACTTCCACGTCCCGACCTCTCATTTGGAAAGTTGCTCTGTGAGAATGAAGTTAATAATACATTCTCTTTTGGCAGTGTTTGCAAGTACACTTGTGAATATTCAGACAAGTGTCAGCTCAGGGAATCTGTTGTTTAAGTTGTTGGGTTGGAATGCGTTCACTGTTTGGTGAATGCCGGATGGAATAAAAACATGTTCTACACACTTCATAAATGGAGAAAGAGTGGATCACTTTAATTCTTATCTAGGATTAAAAGCTCGGAGCATGAGAGTATATTGTTTCCTACAACATTTTCAGCACCAGCAACACAAGTCTCTATTAAGGCTGACTTCTAGAAGCTCCATGCTAGTGGAGCTCATAGTAATCTCCTTCCACAGTTACAGGACGCATGTATCTAATCATTTGAGTATTAAATTTGTAAAAGCGTTTTTTCTTTTTTTCCCTTCTCTTTTACATGCCCACTGCATCAGGCTGCAGAGAGGGAGGGGCATACAGAGTGGTACCACGTAGGATCAGGCCACAGCACCCAGTATAATGCTGAGATTTCTCACATGATCCTGAACCTATGCCAGTGGCCCGAGGCCTTATGTTGTGCCAGAGAAGGTTCAGGATGGGTATAAGGAAGAATTCCTTCTGAGAAAGAGTGCTGAGGCATTGGAACAGGCTGCCTGGGTGGTGGTGGAGTCACCACCCCTAGAAGTTTTCAAGAAAAGGGTAGATGAGGCATTTAGGGAAATGGTTTAGTAGGCACTGTGGTCATGCGCTGATGGTTGGACTTGATGATCTTAGTGGTCTTTTCCAAACTTTATGATTCTATGAACTCTTTATTTTAATGCTGACATTACAACACAGAAGATACACAGTCTCCAAGTAGGGAACTGTTATGAAAGAAATAAATTAAAATATATATACTAAAAAGTTATTTCCAGTAAGAAAGTATGCTAAGTAAGTTCCTAACTATCTACTATCCAGGTCTGGATACAGTACTTCAGATGTGACCTCAGAAGGGCAGAGCATAGGAGGACAGCACCCTCCACTGCCCCTCTGCCACCCCTGTTCTGTTGCACACATTGATAATGTCAGTCCTCTCAGCTGGAAATACACATTATTTTAAGTTGACTTCTAAATAGCAAAGACATTTAAAGTACAGCTTAACTTAAAAGAGTACAGGTGAACATACAAGGGAAAAGAAGACCAAGTTGTTCAGAAAATGTGAATTCAATTTATCTTCTTATCAATACAAGATTGCATTTCAAAATGGGAATCTATTCATAAGAGAAAGTGAAATAACACAAAATCACAGATGACAATTTTTGAAGTGACAACATAGTAAGAGCAAAATTTTCTAAAGCTAGCTTCTCCATGAATGTAGATTTCCCTATCTATTAAACAGAGAAGTAGAAGCAAAGTTAGTCTCCATGTGCAGACAAGCAGAATTTTCTGCTTCTGAATTGACTAAGACCAATATATGGATATTCATATACCTGAGTCAATCGTTTTGCTACTAATTAATAAGGCTTTCCAGTGATTATAGAATCACAGAACTGTACAGGTTGGAAGGGACCTCTAGAGACCATCAAGTACAAACCTCCTGCTAGAGCAGGTTCTGTACAGCAGGTCACACAGGAAGGCACCCAGATGGGTCTTGAATATCACCAGAGAGGGAGAGTCCACAATCTCTCCAGGAAGCTTGTTCCTCCGCTCCATCACTCTCACAGTAAGGTTGTTCCTTGTGTTCCTATGTAACTTGCTATGTTCTAGTTTCTGCCCATTGCCCCTTGGTCTATTCCTGCATGTCATCGAAGAGTCTGCCCCAGTCTACTTGACTGCTGCACTAGGATCCCCAGGTCCTTCTGTGCAGAACAGAGTTATTCCTTCCCAGGTGCAAGATTCTACACTTGCACTAGCTGGACCTCATCAGGTTTCTCTGCCCAACTCTCCAGCCTGTCCAGGTCTTGTTGAATGGCAGCGCTGCCTTCAGGCATGCCCACCACTCCCGCTAGCTCTGTGTCACCAGAAAACTTGCTGAGGGTGGGCTCTATCTCTTCATTCAGGTCACTGATGAAGGATGACAAAATAGACTGGAACTACATTAATTTAGTCAGGTTGTACTACTTTAAAATACATTAATTTGGTTTGTAATCAAAATGCAAGGCTCTTGGTGATGACTATCAGACATTCACAACTCCAGTGGCTATCTTCCCAGACACTCTGCTGGGAGCCAGTATGCCCTTTAAGTCAAAAAGAGATCGTTTTCTCTGCTGGTAGCAAGCATTTTTAACTCCAGTAGATCATAACAGATTACTAATCTGCCATTATGCCAGGACTAGAATACTTTCTTTTGTACTTAAACAGCATGTGAAAAATAATCCTCCTATACAGGAATACTTCAGAAATTTTACTTGTATTTACAGATTTCTTTTTTTAAGTTGTATTATGGCATTAACTACTAAAACTAAGCAGGGTGGGGCAGATACACTTGGTAGTAGTAGTTGTCCCTCCCTGATATTATCAATACATCACATGTAAACTCTAAACAGACCTCAAAGTGATCTTAAGCCCTCAGAATTCCATGAGAACAATATATTGAAAACCACTTATGGGACACCTTTTATAATTTAATTCTGCGGTCTGGGAAACGTAGGAAAAATTATAAACTGAAAAGATTTAAGTACTATCATAAAACTGTTAAATCACAAAGCTGCAAAGCAGGGTAGAAGGAAGAAAGCATTATAGCTGACAAACTTGAATTCCATATTCATGAGCAACATAAAGATGTCACAGTCCACTTCAGTATATATTCAGAAACTACATTTCTCTTGAGTAAAAGTAAACAAGTAGAAGTATCAGGAACACAGACCAGTAAAATGGAGTTCTGAAATAGGAGAGGCTTTCTTTTTCTAAATGAAGCATGCAGGAGAGGAAGTAAAGAGCCTCAGAGTTGACAAGAGGCTCAAGACAGAAATACAAATTGCTTCCTTCCTCAAAGGCTTGTACAGAAAACAAACCAGGAGGAGAACAAATTCCCCTGCAGTTGCCCTTTGTGAAGGTGGAAAGGTGGCAGCAGGTCTCTGATCACCCCTCTGGAACCACAGCTGCGTGCCAAGTAACTGTAGAACAGCTGAGGTGAACCCTGACTCAATCCCTTCGATGTATGCTAAAGTTTGCAGGAGAAATATGCATTTTTTTCACTATGCTATTAGTTTGTAGCTTTTTGGAACCACATAACACAGAGAATGTGAGCTTTTCAATTTCTAAGAGCATAACTCAACCAATAAAACTGAAGATCAAAGATGTTTTCTCCATTTGTCTGGTCACTAAGTGGTAGCACACATTTATTTTCATAAATAATTAAAGCTAATGGAACTATTAACTTTAAAGAAATTATTAGCAAAAATAGTTCTTTCGATAGGAAGCACAGCAAGCAGTATAAAAAATATTGATACTCTTGGGAATAATTACATTTATATTCATTAAATGTATCTATTCCAAGGTCATCACTGTAGATAAAATGGCTTATTACATGGCATTCCTTGTGACCTGAGTGTGACACAGCATGGAAAACGCTGGGCTGATCACGATTTCAGAATGAAGGCAGGGTAAGACAAGCCATAATTGAACTACAGCAAGTAAATTTACATGCGTAAGTAATAGCAATTAAAATGTGAACAGCTGTATTCTTTCATTTGATATTAACTCTTCTCCATACCTCTAAACAAATCAGATTACACCAAGAATGAATTTTTTCTTGCCCCAAATGTTGACAGATTCTGCAAGATAATGTATTCCTCAACCCATCAAATACATATTGAAACAAACTAGGACAATCCAAAAGAAGGATTAATAATCACAAAATTAGATTATGCGTGTCATCCACAGTCATTAATAAAAGAGAACACTTCAGTATACCTCAGATAATGTTCGATTCAGAAAGAAGATAATACCGGGCAGGATTTGTTTTGAGCAGAGCAGCTGCTATTTGGTGTGCAATCAAAGTGACTGGACTAGGTACCGAACGTTTTGGGGTTAGTGGAACATTTCAGATCTCAGACACTAATGAAATACGTTGGAATATGACCTTTAGGTCACTGCCTGTTATTTGAAATTGAAATTATAGCGAGTGATAACCTCTGCACAGCTGAAAACAGACAAACATCAGACACATTACCTGTAAATTAAAAATGCCTAGGACTACATATCACTTCTTTTACTGAATTGAGATCTATATGCATACACACACACACACACACACACACACACACACACGCTTTTAATGCTGTCAACCAATTATGTACTGCATTCAGAAATGACATGAACAAATGCAAGCATTTCTAAAGCAAGATGAAAACAGCCTCTGAATGGAGTACCCTCCAACTGCTATTGCAAGGGCTTAATCTCCAGAATTAACAAACTGCAAACGTATCCCTCCAAACCTAAACCAGACAAGCAGGAACATCAACCACCAAACCTGCACCACTCCCAAAAGGAACATGCACGTGTAAATCCAGAGCCGAGCATTTGGAGTCTGTAAGCACACAAGCACATTTCCTTTGCTGAAGGAAGCAGAGTAGGAAAGGAAAGGAAAGCTTCCCAGAGAAATGCCAAGGTGGCATGGTAACTGCACACATACTGGCAACGTACGAACAACATGTTATCAGACAAAAGCCTAAGAAGCTCACATAAGAAACTATTGTAAAGAACTTTAAATTTTATAAAGGGTAACTAAATACCTGCTGAAATAGAAATGATTATGTTTTACAAATTTACAAAGTTTACTTTTGTTCATATATGTTTTTTAAATCTTTACACATTGCAAATTTATACCTGTTCTCCTGTAGGAGGGAAGGAAATCTTACATAAAACACTCCATCATCTTCCTTCATAACTTCTGTCATACTTCATTTAGAGCTTTAACTGTCTGCCTTTGAACAAATGTTTTTAGCAAGATAAGCTATAAAATATTTGTACAACTCAATTCTCTATCACCATGCAGAGACGGATGATCCTGAGTAGTCATATCCCATGACTGGATTTCCCCAAAACTCAGGAACTGTTTCACAAGTGCATTCACCACGTGCCAGCAGTGCTCAACTTATAGTACTCAAATCGATCACAAATGTCACTCGTATCAGAGTCATGAAACAGGAGATCTGGGCCAAAACTGTTGCACAAGAAATTAATCACTGGGAAGTAGTAGGGTGCAGATCACAGATCTAATGTTACAGTATATAAAAAAAATTGAGTTCTTTCTGAATGAATTATTTTCAGTGAAAATTCATAGAAAGCTGGTACATGGGCTATTATTTTAACATTTTTAAACACTTCTCATTGCAGTATGAAAATATGGCATTTACATTTGTTTCCCCTGAAATTCCAACTGCTTAGCACAAATCTCTCATCCCAGGTAACGTGCCCCAGCTGCTTGGGGAAGAGCTGCTCAGATTCCCCCACACATCTCTGAGGAGGATTTTAGGGACAATGCGTTTTACGTTTGTTGCTGAAGTCTTCTCCTCTACATAGGCTGCTAGAATCTTTTTCCTCTACAATGCTCCAAGTCCCCTAAGCTGTTAGAACAAGAGATTTGCAAATTATCATGGCATTAGCCTTCCTGTCAGTCTTGCATCCAAACCAAATGCACAGACGTCCTCAGGGGCCTCTGGGTGACCAGAAAGTGTTGGCTCCACACTGAGGGAGGCTGAGAATGCATCAGCCCAGGGCAACAGTGGTCAGTTCTCTGCTCTCAGTGCTACATTTTCTTCTCCAGCAAGGACAGCACCGGGGAATAATACCGAGAGCCAGACCTTCCTCCTCCTACGCCCCTAAAGACCTCTGTTTAATGGCACTTAAGTAGGATGGAGAAGACAGGCAGTTGATTTAAACTCCTGCACAGGAGAGGTGATATGATGAAACCATCTGGAAACAAGGGAATGGTTAGAAACTAGAACTTGCAAAATAAGAGAAGGTAGCAGCACACAATAATTCTTTTAGCAGGAATAGTGAGATCAGGCTTCCTTGTGAACACTTATGGATAGAGGGTTGGAATTTTAATGAAAAGCACAAAAAAAAAAAAAAAAAAAGAAATTAAAAGTAAGTAGGAAAAAAAGCCTTGGGGTAAACCGGGCTTAGAAAGAAAGTGGCTGGGACCAGATCATAGAAAGAAGTCAGCTTCAAGGAAGGGGATAAAAAAAAATAAATAAATGCTGTCATGTAGCATTTGTGAAACCAAACAGCAATGTATTGATTTTTTCTCCTTTCAGCCTTGGTTTCCAAGAGAAGGTGACAGCCTGCTCCTGCTATCAACAGCTCTTCAGTTGTTTGAGATGCACAAGTTTAGCTGGTATTTTTTACTTTAACTTGTATGTACGTGAATTCACCATCCATAAAATGGAGGTAATACCCTCACCACTTCCCAGGGTTATTGCAAAGAGAAATACATTAGTGCTTGTGAAGTATACAAACACTACAGTGAAAAGCACCACAAAATTGCCAACAGGAAATTAATATTGTTGTAAGAGCAAGGTTTGAATGAGGGTAATAAATATGGCTTAAGGCTATACATTAAACAATGTACTATAAACAATAAACTAAAATATTGAATGGCTTGTCATCATGCTGCCACAGTCCATTCTGTACACTCAATATGTGAGGGATGCTGAGGACGAGGACACAAGCAGTGCCTGCAATGTAATGCATATGCATACAGATCTTTAATTCTGGCACTAGGGTTTTTTTTTTACAAGTAGTATTGATATTCACAGAATAACGATCATTATCATAACTGAAAGAGAGCATAAATATAGGACAGCTGTGCTGTTCACGTGAAAAAGTGAGAAACACTGAAAATGTACCCATGGGCAGAGAGAAGTGTTCAGTACTGCTGCAGAATGAGGTTTAACAAAAGTGGGGACACGCTGTAAAGTTCTTTCTGCTTGAAGCTCTTAATTTAGCAATGAACATTTATTATAACTGATGAATACAGGAACATGAGAGTCTCCTCTGTTCCAGATTTTTTTCTCTCCATGCATTTGTCTAAGAAGATCACTACTCCAACTTTTTCAGGACTGTATTCTGTTTAATTTCGTGGCACGATATGTTACAGAGCAACACATACACATTTACTTATCTACCTCCTTATTTCTTCGTCATCTCTGTACAAAGAATAAAGATAATTAAGTAGGGATTTTAGTATTTGCTTTAATAACATGGTGGAACAAACATATAAATGGGATTCATAGAGCAGCACTGAAACCTTCTCATTCATAAAATGTACAGATTACCTATGATACAAGCAACAGCAATAGCTAAATTAATGTAGTCACGTGTATTTACACAGAACAAGTGCTTTCACCATGATCTATTATCAGTGCTAATAAGCTAATCCATAATGAATTGCACTAGGCTCGATGATGCTAACTGTGCTGGTTGCTTTCACTTTGGAAGCAACTTCAAGAAAAGCATGAGCTCAACCTCTGTCCCTACTTCAGCAACTCACTCACAACGTGCTGAATCACACAGCCCTTCCTCAGGTGCAAATCCCAGGTCAAACAAATATCTTCTCCCAAGAAAAATCCAGAACCCAGTGCAAAGTACAGCTAATTCCTAGACAAGAGATTTCCACTGGGCTGTGCCAGCACCATGATGCTCTGGGCACCTGCTGCCCTGCCCATGGTTGCACTGCCAGGCCCTGCTCTGCGCTCCTCAAACAAAATCAGGCCGATGTGTGACCTGACTGTATCTCGTTAAAAAATTCTAGGCCAAGGGTCCCTGTTTCATATGACATAATGATGATGATAGGACAGTCATGAGCCATAACGTTCTCGTGGTGGACAATAAAATGCCTTTGGTGCATTCCTCTGCAGTCATGAAAGAAAAGCAGCACACAGTATAATGCTTAATAAAACAGAAGGTAGCCTCTTACACACTCCAAATGCTTGTGTAAACTCATTTAAAAAAAACTGATCTGCTGTAGTGAAGTTAACATACTGTTTTACATTCACATTTCAGTCCAATTTCTCTGTATCTCAATTAGCAGTGACAGTGTCTGATTTACACAAATAAATATCTCAACCTGCTTTCTACACAAAGTACCCTTTTATTTAACTGACTACTGCACAAAGATGTCTCTGATGTTTTGGATTATTATTTTAAAAATGGATTCTACCAGTTCATTCCCAGATGTACAGTCTTCAGATACAATAAGCTTTCTGTGCAAACAACAAATTGAATGGCCTTTGTCCTTCTTTGCTGATAGAAAATTAATTTCTCAGTACTAATTTTTGGGTTTGGGTTAGTTGCCAAATGTATAGGGTAGAAGCTAGAACTATAGACAATATCACACAAGTCACAGATGGAAAGATCTATTAGGCTATCTTCTTCGACAACAAACTGATGAAGAACTGCAATCAATGAATCACATGCCTGTCATGTCCTCTACAGCGTATACTCAATTGTGTTGGCTTGTTCTAAACAACTGCAGCCACAAAACCTCTACCACTTCATTTATTGCTTCATACTACTCTAAGCAGACATGTCTGAAAAATGTAACAGTCAGTAAAAACGTAATAGTTTTACAGCGTATGAAGCAAAGCAAGAGCTGATGTGCCCATCCAATTTCAACACCTTCACCATCTGAACCTCTGTTTCAACCAGTGACCCTCAAGTTAACCCTAATGATGCAGGGGTTAGCTTAAGCAAGTTTTGCAAAGCATTTAGTCCCTATGGGCTGCAAGTGTTAAGGGCTTACAGTCCCTTGGCAAATTACCCCCATGCTGAACGACTAGATCATTCTCAAACTATATTTGATTTCGTATTTAAATATCTCAGACTGCAGATTACAGCTACTGAGAAAACATTTCTGGGTCTATGTCTGGAAGCAGATACATTCTCCTGTATATTCTGTACCCTACGCTTAGTGCCCCAGTGATACCCCACACCTCTTAGAGACCTTCCAAACTCCCCTCCCTCCCCATGCTGTACCTGCTTCTGTTGCTAATTCTTTCTCTCAGGTGTCACTCAGCCATTCTC
The DNA here is from genome assembly GCA_036925125.1 of Oreortyx pictus. Classification (NCBI taxonomy): domain Eukaryota; kingdom Metazoa; phylum Chordata; class Aves; order Galliformes; family Odontophoridae; genus Oreortyx; species Oreortyx pictus. The sequence continues at coordinate 5,504,043 of JAUPFR010000012.1, forward strand.
TACACGTTCAGACCTTTTAAAGACCTTTCCTTCACTAACAAGTTCCGAAGACATAATCACATTTTCACTCCTCTGAGAATCTCTTCAATTTCATACATCCCTGGTGTTGAACTGGCTATGGTCACAGGAGTCTTAGCAGCATCTGCTGTACTTCACAGACCCCAGACAAGCTAGACACACGCAGGCAGCCCAAGGTAACACTTGACTTGTTGGCTCCACTTATCTCACTCACCGCACCTTAAGGTCCATTTCAGTATCACTGCTTTCCAAAGTAGACTCTACTGAATATTTTATATTTGCTTACTATCCCCAGCAATGAATCCCACTCGATTTCCCGTATATCATTCTGGATCTTTGAAGTCTTTTGTACCTACTTCTATGTCACCAATTTTTTTTTTTTAACATCTGAAGCTTAAATATTGGATAAGAAGCACATTTCTAACATCTTTTGCTATAATTTTTCAGAGATCTACATCCCTACTACAGATTCTGTGGCACACTACACTTTTCCACCCATTTCAGATTCAGAAGTAACCAGCTAAAATAATAATATTGTAAGAAATTTCTGTAATATCTATGTCCCAGGAAACAAATTTAAAAAAAAAAAAAACAAAAAAAACCCACCAAGAACCAAAAAAAAAACAAACAGGGAATTCTAAAAGTCCAAATATTAAATTTAATTATTTTCATTAATAAATAATTGTAACCATAAATAACAGCAATAAAAAGAACAAACACCATTTTAAAGTTCTATTCCACTTTCTGACTTTAACTGCTACAGCTTCTAGCGACAGAAGACTACATGGAAAATAAAGTTTTCCATAAATTAAAAACAAAAAAATAACCCACACTTTTCCCAGACAAAGTAAAAGCTTTATTATATAGAAACTGAATATTTGTGCAAATTCTGAAGCTTCAATATGAAGCTCAGAATCAGCCTATGTAAGACAGAAGAGATAAAATAATCAATACATGTACACTGCTCGGGTTCTTCAGATGCCTGGCTCATCTTTTAACCATGTCTGTGTAACATGAAGTAAAATAAGCCTCAGTTTTGATGAGAATCTGAGTATTGTAATGCAAGTAATAAACTGCCTGGAAGCATTGCTTAGGAGATTAGCAAACTACCAAATGATAATGTCAATACTGCTAACTAAAACCTTTTCCTGTGAGCTGCACCCATGACACTGTCATATTATGATTTCTTTTTTGTATTTTTCCTACTATTTCATTAATTTCTAAACTTCACTGTGTATACTGAGCAAAAGTGAACATTTCAAATATGCTACAGGCTAAAAAGAAGAAGAAATTCTGTACAATGAGGACAAGTACAGTATTTCCACATGCTTTACATTGCATCCAGCAGAATGGAGGTAAATAGGGCTTTCTCATCAGTACAATTTGTCATGTTTTAGCCACAACAGCTCAGAGAGACTGTGCTTTCTACTCAAGTCTATTCTGGATTAGGGTGACTGCAAATTTCAGTCCCCCTCCCCCAGCTTACCATACAACTGTGGTGCTCCAGAAGCATATCTCTAAGCAATCCCCCAGGCGCCCCTACATGAGTGTAAGGAAGCAGTGTTCAAAAGAAAAGTCAAGAAATTAATTCAAAGGTGTTGAGTTCTGAAATGCAATTGTATCTGATAGGCACTGATAAAAGCAATCAGGTTAGATTGTAGAAGGCTGTTCATTGTTTGCTATGCTTAAGGAAATGAAATGGTGGATCAGGAAAAGAGACACATTCATGTTTGCCATCTGTTTTCAGGTCTCTATCTCTATTTAATGAGAAACTGAAGGAAACATTTGTAGAAGTGATTATATCAGCTGTGAGACTGTAAGGAAGACGTAGTAAGGAATTTGTAGTTAATTGTCCCTGTTTATCTGCTAACTGTTCTATTTGCTCATTGGAAGTTTCTTACTAAGGGTCAAATCTGGAATTACCAACAGTAGTTGCCTGGCCTAAGTGAGCTGGAGAACCTCTTCAAATAGAACTATGGATTCATAAGACCATGTATTCAATTGCCAGTCAGCTGCTCTTTGGTATGACTACTGTTCTTGCGTCTGCACATGGATCAACGTATGAAAATAAGGGAAATCTCTGAAGACGTTTGAATTTTGAGACACCCCCTTCTCAAATTAACTGAAATTTTAGTGTAACAGTTGTGGGAGTCAAGCTAAAAAACAACAGCAAAATTATCAGCTGAGATGCACAAATTTAAGCCTTATGTGACTTTGTTTTGTGACTGCACAAACCTAAAGCCTTAAAAGAAAATGAGCTGAAACTATTTGAAAATGGTAATTCAGTGCCATTTTTCTTAATAGAGGCTTCTTATCACAAATTTGATTATGGTTCAGTATTTCAACTGTTAATACCAAGCTAGACAGAGAAACCTAACTCAAACTGCAGACTTTGGTGTTGGTTTCTGCAACCTGAAGGGAAGTGTAGTTTTTATTTCTATCCTTCTCCCAGACAGAAGGTAACCGTTTCTAACCTATTACAGAAGCTAGGACTTAAATAATTCTACAAAGACTAATTTTAAAAAACAGTGCAGAGGGGGGTTGGACTCGATGATCTCTAAAGGTCCCTTCCAACCCCTACAATTCCGTGATTCTGTGATTTAGACTATTAATTTATTATGGCTCATTATTTAACATGAGTAAACATTGTTTTAATTCTAAAGTAATATATAGCTACTCATTTTGTGGTATTTATAGCTTTCATTTTGAACAAATATAAAACAATCTTTCCACTTTATTTTCCAGAATGTTCTGACGTAGGTTGTTTTTTTTTTTTAAATTATTATTATTATTTGGCCATTATTAGCCACCAACCAATTTATAAGTTATTTACAAGTAAGCTCAAAAAATTCAGCTAGAGTTGACTGGTAAAGAATAGAAAATGCTTTCTATTTGATTCTGTATTAAAAAGAAATTGGATATCAGAAGACAAAAATGGTGATGCCAGCCAGAAGGGTATTTAGAGACAAAATGCAGAAGACAGTCTTCAGAGAAAAGATGTAAACAAAAACGAGTGACTGTAATAATGTGGATCACTTCAGACACAGACAAGAGGTACTAGGGATCAGAAATGAATTATTATGCTCTAAAACGATCCAATAAAAATCGAACCATAGTGCAGTAATCAGAAACTGTATTGGAAAAAGAGATAGGCTATAAAAAGAAAAAGGAGCTTCCAAGAACTGCAGGTTATTAGCTACTATAGAGAAATCTGTATTCAGGAGATTATATTCCTGGCAAAATATGCACATAACCAAACACAGCTGAATTTGCTGTTCTAAAGGAAGTGAACTATAAAAATTAAAAAGCTAGAATGGAGACAGAATCACAAGCTAGAAGAAAAATAATCAATGCAATCACTGATAGGACTGTTGGGATAAACATTGAAGTGACTGAACACACAGCCAGGCAGGCTCGAGGAAGAATGACTCAATTATAATTTTCCCCGCGAGCAAAGACAAAAAGATAGTTGTAGGCACATCGAACACATGACAACAAAGCATTTGGGCAGTGCCCCTTGTTAGAAAGGATGAACTGCACTTCTAAACGTGAATTCTCACAGACACTGGAAGAAACACTGGAGTTCTGTTGCCTTTGGCACCGCAGCACTGGCAGACCGCAGCAGTGGTGCCCACCTTCGTGTGATAAGCAGCACCTACTGCTGGCACCTGCTAGCCCCAACACTTGCACAGAACGGGAGCTAAGGTCTTCCCCTATTGAAGCAATGGGGAAGCACTGAAACAGCCCTGATCTTACAGATATCTGAGGTAGGGGTGAGAGGAGCTAAAGATTTTTGAGAAAGGCACAAACCTCTTTCTTAGTACTTTGATACTAAACTAGAACACTGAGCAAGTGGGATGCAAGGGCTTCCCCAAGCACACATCACCTCTCGTATCCTCATATCAAAGCAGGCAGATATCAGAGGGCTGCAGCATCCTTCAGTCCGCTGGCAGAGACACAACAACAAAATGCAGCTGGGACTTGGCAGAGCACCAACAGCCAGACCCAAATGCAGTTAACTACATACGAGCAAACACACAGTTTCCAGTGGATGGAAGCACCTTCTTCAGAGCAGCAGCCTCCTGCTCCTCCCTTGCAATGCCAGAAAGGGATGACTCCTCAGAATTTTTTAGTCTTTAGGACTCTTTAGACACATTTAGGATACCCAGACAAGAATGTTTTTTGAGAGTTAGGATAGCATATCAGAGCTTGAAGGTGACTACATCGTTGCACCATTCCCTACAGGAAAATCTATATTGGAAATATATGTGTGGGCAAGGCTTTTTATTAATGGTTGAACTAATTTGAATGAGCTGCTACAAACACACATACATCACCTTGTTTATCAAGATATGGCCTCTGGCCAGGCCCATGCTAAGTCTTAGAATTATATCAGGAAGGCAACTATCCTTGTGAGCAGGATATAGGTGTGTATCTCAACCTCTCAAAAGTAATTTCCCTGACTACTTCATCACTAACACCTTTCTCACAAAACCACGTCATATTCTGGAGTACTTTTTTAAACTCAAAGCAAGTGTTCTTTCCCTACCTGGGATGAGCACCACAACCCAAACCAGTTCCCTTTTCTGGCAAAGGGACAAGAAAGTGCAATCCATTGCCACCCCCCAAGGTGCTGCAGCCAGTAAGATTTGGTTTGTGGAGACCAGCAGCTAAAAAACCCACTGAAGACACCACTATGTCATGGAGTTTGAGAACCTGCAACAGCAGGTGACACTTCAGTACATTCTGCTTCTGATATTTTTGTGGGAATCAAAAAGTGCAAGCATCCATAATTTGTTTAGTCATAAGTATACAGTAAATTAAAAGCTTCCAGTTCTGGGTTATAAATACTGCACCACTCATCAGATCCCATTAACTACTACAGATTCACAACCAGTAAGCAGCCGTGCTGTATGATCCCAGTATTACAAGTTCAAGAAGATTCAAATCACATAAGCCTCAAGTAAATTACATCAGATGCTTTCGGACTGCGCATCTGAATTTATCTCTTTATGCCAAATACACAGAAAAGCATAACTTCAAAGCGTGCACTAGGATTTCCCCATTTCAGCAAACAGTGAAATGCTTGCTCAAAATGAGCTTAACGTGATTGGGCAATGACAGAAAGTTTACTGTCTCAAAAGCACTGTTTTGGGCAGAGTTAATCAAGTATGCTGTTCTCAAACCAGAAAGGCCTGTTGAAACTACCATTAGTGAGAGGGGAACACTTAGGTCTAAATAACACTCACCCATGGCTATGGCACAAATAAAGTACAAGGATTATTTTTTGCTTTATGTTTTCTTAAGAATAACTGCAGGCAGGGAGGGAAAATCATATTGTGCAAGCAGCTTAAAAGCTACATTGAAAGATATAAGTAATATCCCTTCGATTTAGTGTTTTACTTTTAGTACTCTTTATCTTATGGACAGCCCTGGGAGTATCTGTGGCAAAATGAGACCCACTGCTTCAGAGTGTAGGAGGGCACCACTTCATTCTCTTACAAATGCTGAGCAACCCACTGGCTGAGTTATAGCTAGGTGGAGTGATAACATGGTGATCCTATGGGCAACCACACCACAGAACAAGGAAACACTCTCTTCAATATTTGGTTCTTTAAAGGAATGGCTTTACCCAGTCCTACATGAAATATACCTTCAATGCTTCTTTGGCCACGGGAGGAAGTGTAGTAATATTTTACAAAAGATAAGAACAGATCACCACAAAATATTTCAAGCCCATTTACAAATGTGATTTCTTTTCAGCTCCAAAACAAGCAGCACGCTTATTACACTGAGGTAAACAAGCCCAGAGCAACATTCAGCACAGTGCTCATGACTGGATTCGAAAGCCAAAAGAAAATTAACAGTTCATCAATAACATTCAACTGCTCCACATATACACCCCTAAAATGAGATAACAACAGCTGCATGAAACTGGGATAATACCCTGCAGTATCTATTAGATAACCGACACTAAAACTATATGGGATCTTCAGAGAAAGAAAAACAGGGATAAAGTCCAGTAGCTGAAGTCACAGAAATTCAAATCCACTGATATTCACGCGCTCAAAATGTACAACATGCTTAACATTTAAGAATGAGTGAACATTTAACAGATAGAAATATTTTTCTCTTTTAACTAGTCTTTTATTAAAATGCAGATGTTTTTTTCCCATTTTTGAGCTATCTTGTTTGCTTTTCTAATGGTGCCAGAGAAGGTACAGTTGTATGATGTATAAAACTGACAAAGTGAGGAAAGCTAAGCGCTAATAACTATAATAAACACTATATAGAGCTTAGGAATACCCCAAACATTGTTTTTCTTACATTCTTTTGGTAGCTTAAGCTGCCTTTAGCAAGGTTTTTGATGAATAGCATCGAGCAATCCTGACTTGATGTCCTAAGCCATCCTCACTTGCAGTCACTTTCTCCACTATACAGGTCTTACAGCAAATCTGTCACAGTACAAAGGAACCTCAGGGTCGCTGACCTTCCACAGCTCCTGTTCTGGATAGTGCACAAGGCAAAGGAACATAGCTACTTTACACCACTTGCTATCTGCTGCCCAAGGGGCTGCTCCTCAGAACACCCAACATATCTCACATGGAGTAACTTGCTATCAGGTGTGGACACGTGCTGCTCAATTCAAAGTCAGCACTGCAAAGAACTACACAAAATCTACATTGCAAATCATTTGGAGTAGAAACTTAAGAAACAACACTGGCAACATAATTAGTCATCAGAATATGTGACTCTAATTAAAATATTACTCAAAAACATCTGTTAGGGAGAGGAAGCAGCCTGCAGGAATTATTCAGTGCTCCTAGGCCCATATTCTAGAAGAGCTAATTATTCAGATTCTCTTATGCTCCTGATACAAAATAAGAAATTGGGGAATAGTTACGATTAAAGAAAACAAAATTAATATCTAAAATATTGCATTTCATTTCATACAAGTTGTATATAAAAGCGAGTTGAGAAGTATTCACATCTGTATTACTCTGCACAAAGCAACTATAATTTCATATACCATTTCCCATTCTTATCTTATTCTCAATTGCGAAAAGACAAACTAGTCAAATAGATTTGGGTGAACTTTCATTTTTAGATGACAATGGAGGTTGCAACCACAGAAAGCAGATACTTTTTCCATTTTCTATGTTTCCTTCTTGATGGTCTCACCAAAGCCATTTGCTGCTATCAACAATTCCCATTTGTAAGATGAGGATATGCTAATATTTATAATTTGGAATAATGCAGATTTATGCTGATCTTCATCATACACCCCAACAGGAAATGAACTACTAACAAATTTGAAAATGGAACATAAGATTTTTGCATGTAATTTAATACAAGTTGAATTAGATGGGTGAAAAATGGGGAAAAAGTCTGAAGGGAAAGAATGAACAATCTTTTGTCATCCATGGTAGGACAGAATATTCTTAGGAGATCCCATACTATTAAGAAGAAATTATATCTAGATTAAACCTTGCTAAACCCTTAAAGGATTATTTGTCAGTATTCTCCATACCTTACCAATCTTGCAGTTATTTATCAGTCCCCTTGCTTTTCTCTCATTATTTCAGAATTTGAAATTTCTGATAATTGGAAAAAAGAAAGGAGGGAAAAAGAACCTCTCAGCTACCTCTGTACTGAAAATCATGTTGGACGAAGGTGTAAAGAAGCAAACAGAAGTCAATTTCATCTGGTTTATCTAGTAGCCTTAATAACTTCCTCTGACCATTATTCACAAGTTTTCCTGTTACCCTGGTATTAGACTAATGATGCACAACTTGCAGTTAACAACAGAACACCCCAAAATTTGCTGAAAACCAGGTTCCAACTGTATGGAACATTTGCATGCTAAGACTTACAAGCAAGAATTGCTTATAATTCAAAATAAGTACATAAAAGCACCAGCACTCAACTAAAATAAATATTTCATTCAGAAGGAAATACGTATGAAATGGCTGCAGGTTGTTTCTGCAAAACAGCTTTCTGATCTTCAAATACATTTTAAATTTTAACCAAAGAAGATGAGAAATAAAACATTACAAATTTAATAATAAAACAGCATAAATAAAACATAGGGACAGACATGTCTATTGTTTAGAATTGAACAGTCCCTAGTTCAGAGCTGTCCTCCTGTAGCATTCATGATAAATGCTCCAAAACAGTACTTTGCTCAGGGTCCCCCAGTTCTCACCAAGGTTGCTAGAATGAAGGGCTGGATAACCCTCACTGCAGTGCTGTGACAAAAGGCAGGGGCTGGAGGCCGATCTCATCTCACTGCTTACTGCTCCATGGCTGCCTAGATAACAGTCCCCAAGAATTGCAGAAGCACTGCAATATCATCTCGCACTGTAAAATATTTGTGGGAATACTTCCATTGCATGCCCGTTTCTGTCTGAGGAAGTCAAAAGGATTTAAAAGAAAGAAGGAGCAATAATTCATATCGCTACAGGCTCCTTAAGCCACATTCACTATCCTTTCTGCATAACACACAGGGGGAAAGTCAAGAGATTGTTTTTGAGCTCTATAGCCAAGTTACTCATTTCTCAGATAAAAATTAGACCTGACTGCTCTCCTCAAGCTCCCCTCCCTCCCCGCTTTGAGTTACCAATGAAAGAAAACAAAACAGCAATGCTAAAAATATTACACAATCTTGGGCAAATGCACAGCTCCACGTTACTGTGCTGTGGGCAAACGTTATTTGAGTTCCTGAATACATAAAATCTCTGTTATGTTCTAAATATTCTTTTATTGTTTGCCTTTAAATTAATTCTCATTGTTCTTACAAGAGAAACATGAAAAAGGGAGTATGTCAACAAAGAAAGACCGTAACACAGCACATGGAAAATGTAAAGATCAAAACAGATAGACAGGTGTAATACCCAGATGGCTTAGGAGCATAAGTAATAAAATCATCTTTCGAAAGGGCAGCATTTTCCCTATAACACTGACAAACAACTATTCATGATTAGCTAATTTTCCATCTATGATAAATTTTGTAAAGGGCTTAAATACCAAGGGCACAAATGCTAGAATGTCATGATATTACAACTGAGGTGATGCTACAGTGCTTACAGAAGCATGTCCTACTTATCCAAAGCAATTCAGATGACTTACATGCTTCCTTTGAGACAGTAACACTTCCAAAGGAACCTCTGTGAGGTCAGCAAAAGCATCTTGCACCCTTAACAGCTCCAGCAGAGCAGTTACAATGTCAATGTGTACTCCAAAGCTCCCACAAAAAGTATTGCTATATTACTGCTGAGATTCATGTACTTCCTTTGACACAGAGGAGAGTTCTCTGAATCAACAGTAGAAGCAACTAACATAAATACTATTTAAACACTAAAAGAGGAAAGAAAAAAAACCCAACATGACAGAAGCGAAATAAGTCTTTTATTAAGACAGGATTACTGGCCTGTTCCTGTCAAATATCCAAGAGTACCATATATCAAATAACTGACAGTCTAACAGTAAACTCCAGAAATTCCAGCAGTTTCACAATGGGGCTCTGTATATCTGTGTAAACTTTGTGGTTGCCTTAATCCATTAGGGGACTGAAACCACCCAACAGACAGTCATCCAACGGGATCTTATGTGTAATCCTTGCCACAATAAAAGGGAATGGAAAGCACACTAGGAATGGAGAGGAAAATAATAAATGACACACAGAGGATAAGATTTAGACCGATGTTTGCCTTTGTATTTTCAAGCCACATGCCACATATTTGACCCAGCTCCTCTACTTGCAAATTAGTCACTCAATTTCCTAATTGTGCCATTGTAAACAAAGAGCAACAGGACAGCAGCTAATAGAAATACTTCAGACAGTCATTGTTACTACAAACAAAATCCTGCATAGAGAATCACATGGATATCTCTTCTCAGAGCAGGCAGTGTTTTTATAATGTAGCTGCTGGTAATAATTTCCTGGAGAACTGAGAACGTGAGCTATCAACCTAATGACTGGCTTGTTTACAAAATAACAGTAAATAACAGAAGCACTAATCCCGACGTTCTCAATTGCTTGCATTAAAACACAGGACTTTTATGAAGAGCTAAATTCAAGTTTAATTTAAACAGGTGTGAATTCACAGTAGGTCTATTGACATACGCTATAAATTAAATCAGAACCTTGTCCTTAGCCAAATCCTCCCCGCATACGAATAGCTGCAGCGTTCACAGAGCTGCATTTCTCGTACTGCATCAGCCATTTCAACATTACTTTTACCAATTAAGCATCTTTAACCCCTCAGCAGACACTGCTAAGATACTGAACCCAAAGAGCAAATTGTTGAGGTGATTTAGGCAAAGTCAAAAGCTCTATTAAATGGGCCACTGCTCCCAAGGTATAAAACAAATACTTAAGTGAATTACTCAGTATTAATCTTACATGTTTCTATGTCATTAAACTCAGTTTTGATCTGTTGCCCAATAAAGACTTATAAAGGAAGGCATGTTTTATCCAGGTAAGAATTCTGATCTCGTCAGAATTGATTTGTACTGATGAACATAATGCTATGCTCGACATTTTAAGTATGTATTTAAATATATTTGATATTTTAAACCAAAGCTTTGTCCCAGGACTGAGAATTGGGGACCATCTGACACTATTGCTGGCTCACTACCTGAACGTGGGCAAAGCCCTCATCATCAGCTCTGTTTCTCTATTACTTCTCATTCATAGCTAATACTATTTTGTCATTACAAATGGCTGTTTAAAATAATTGATATCATTAAAATTTATTACTCCAATTAGAATCTGATCCTAGACACAGCTGTTAAGAAAGAGGCTTCCCAATAATTTCTGTGGAAAAAATGGAAGCAGATGTGTTTCTTCATTTCTTTTTCGTGCTGTTTTTAGGTGACAAGTATCCATCCTTTGGCCATAAACGCTCTGTAGCTATATCCCAGGATCAATCTAGTGGTATTTCAGCCTGTGGTAAGACCTTAATTTCTTGCTTGCAAATCTCAAAGAAGCTATTGTGAATTAAAGTCAAGCTGTCATAAGGCAGTCAAAGGAATTGAACATGAATTTGGCTCCAAGTGTGAGTGTCCTTTCACATGGCGTGGGAATCCAGCATTACACTGGTTCTCTCTGCTCACTAAAGAAAAGATCACTACGTGCAAAATAATACATAAATAAATAAAAATCTGTTTCAGGACTAAGCAAAATCAATTAGTCTGTAAAGGACTTTATAATCATCTGAAAATCTGAACAGTTTAACAGTTGTGTTATCATGGAGTTCCTTACCAGTGCTCAGCTGAGATGTGGTAACAAAAATTACGAGCTGGTGGCTGCGCAAATAAGTCAAATGTGGCTTAGAAACGGATTAGAACACGGCATGAATGAACTTGAGGCAAACCACTCTGCTTTGTGACTGCATGGGCAATCGGCAAAGGAAAACACAAGAAAGGCAGGAAAGATTCGTTGGGGCACAGATATAAAATGGACTCCAGCTCACGAGCAACACACTGGCTGGTAAGGGAGGCAGGCTCATGACATTTGAGTAGTTTTAGATATATGATCAAAACCAACCCTTTTTGTAGATCAGGGTTTTATTCTTTCCTGTACTGTATCTTTTGTTCTAGAAAAATACTTTTTGGGAAAAAAAAAAAAAAAAGGAAAACCAAGATGTGCCAGCTGAGTATTCTGGCAGACTAAACGACTGAACTCTGTGTTCTGAGATTCTGCAATGACAGACATCATTGTTTGAGTGAACTAAGGCTACAGCAGGGGGGTTGGAACTAGATGATCTTAAAAGTCCCTCCCAAGCCAAACCATTCTGTGATTCTACGTAGTCCTCTTCAATGGAGCAACTATTTTTAATATTGCTATTTTGTAGCATTTCTGCCCAAAATTTACATTCACCTACCGCAGAGCAGCATTTTTTTGTGTTAAAATAGAACTGTTTATACCACTCCAAGATAACCAATGATCCCCAAGAAATTGGTCGTTCATTACTTGCCATTAATGTATATTTTGTTTAGCCTCAGGCAAAGCCTCAGGCAGTTCGTGCACTAATAGGCTATTATTAGTTGCCATTAGTGTTGACAACACTAATTTAAATCGGAATGTTGGTATTTCACACAATCTGTTCAATGCTTTCAAAACAACATACAAGAGTATGTTTAAACAGGGATAATGATAGAGTTGGTGTGTCCATGAAGGAAAACATTCCTCAAAGAAATTCTCAAATCTGGCTCGTTAGAATACACGATGAAGTATACCGATGATGAAAAAAGTGCATCCAAGAGAAAATATACAACCTTCATTTGCTACTTGGAGTAAGAAGGTACAGTTGGCTATGTAAACAAAAAAACTAAAAACCAAATTTTTTTGAGCTAGTACCTATAATTAACACCCAATGGTGTTAAATACTGATATGTTACGCTAATTTTTTCCCCCACTAATTTTGGGTTCAAGTTTACCTCCTCTACACTTCTAAGGTTCTGATCTTTTACATTAGAATATTTGTACACAGAGTAACAGAAAGTAAATGGAGGAGGCACGTACCCAGAATTCCGACACAAAAGGCTTAACAAAGGTTCATAAAAAAAAAATCAGATCACCTTTACAGCTATTGAGGTAGAGTTCTAAGTTACACCCACTCAACCACTGCCCTCACAGAGATCAAGGGTTTGAAGTAAGAGGTTGTGCTTTGTCTGTTCACATGTTCTTTAGAACACAATTGTTCTGCGGAACTAAAAATATTTCCATTCAGAATGATGTAAGTACAGACCCATTGACATTCCATCCAAACAAGAAAATCTTTCTCTGATCAACTCAAATAGATTAAAAAAAAAAAAAAAAAGCTCAAGGCAGTGGTGCAAGATAAGTGTTTTTTGTCTTATCTGGAATAACTCCTATTTATTCAATCTTCAGGTTATGCCTGCACAGTGATAACAACAATACAGAATATGCAAATAACCATTGAATTACCTCATTCTGTTAGTTTTAACAATAAAGCATACCAGAATTTCACTCAGTACATATGTTACCTCCTACGGTAGCAACTGACAGGGTTAAAGGCAGCACTTGCAGGTCTCCAGTACAGCTTTTTGCAAAAATAACTGCTTAAAAAGAGAAAGACTTGTCCTGTATTACTTAGTTTAGTAAGAGATAAAAGAATGTCTGCGCTCTAAGAATGCTTTGTTACTGAGCACCAACCCAGATGGAAAACAAGTTGCTCTCCGGATGAGAATTCTTGACTATGAACCAGCCTGTGAAGTACCACACAATGCAAGTGAATATATGGAATCAACACTCTCTTCATCTTTATCCACGTTAACTTTCAAGACTAATTATTATAAATACTCAGCTCCCTAACAAACACTGACACCCAGTCTGTCTACCCTGTCTGAAGAAAACTTGGAGATCATTTCAGCCTGTGGTCTCAATTTCTCTTTTTCTTCCAGCTGAACTTTGCATTTGCTTTCCTCTCCCAATTTCCTAGTTCAAATTCATATGGAAGCATTTAAAACATGAATCATTTTAATTAAAAACTTGGTATAAAGCTTAGAAAGACTCAATTGTTAAAACTACATTCAGAAGGACTACTGTTACATGCTAGATCATGTAAGAAATGAGTTTAAATTGATTAAATAAATTTGTATTATAAATTTTAAAAGGGTATTCATGAGTGAATCCTTTTTCATATTATTGCTATAGATCCACTAAAATATATCACTGTCAACACCGAAGTGCCATGGCACTTTATTTGTTTCCCTGATCTCTTACCAGTTTTTAAAACAAACAAAGAAAAAAGACTTACTGAACAACATTTAACTACTGTTGCTAACCAAATGCTTGACTACATTAGCTACAATGGAACCACAGAGGGTCCTGGGTTGCAAGGGACACAAAAGGATCAATAAATCCAGCTCCTACATGTATCTGTAAAACACACAAAATGAGATATGGACTAACCTTGATAATGTTAAGATGATAAATTTGTTTACACATTCTTACTACATTATTTAAGGAAATAGAGCAGATTTTCATTAATTTTGAAGCACTGAGATAAACAATTGATTTTTTCCCCGTTACTCAATTAAATACACATTTTTCGCTTCTAAAACATAAGATAAGCAAATAAGTAAAAGGATCCTGAAAGAGAATGAGTACTTAAAGAACAAAGAACTACTAACCCAGAAACCCGACTTCCATGCGCAGAACCAAGACCTCACAGAGACCAGCTCAGCCTTCCCTGCTGATAAAGGTACTTCTTCAGGTATACCCTAAATCTCAAGTCTTAAGGCTACTCTGAAAAGCCAGCAAATGTAGGACGGATTGCATGCAAAACGTGTATTGTAAGCGTACACATAAAGATTTAAGAACCTAATTCATAGGTCACTAAACTAAAACCATGATCTTCCCATTGCATAAAAATAGAGAATACAGGAAAGCAACTGTTCTCTAGACTGACACATTTCAACAAAACAATTGCCTCATTTTTTGCCTTATTTTTCATCTACACTATAAACACAATTTAAGCAATGTTTTTATCTTGTATGTAATAGATGATCTAATAGTGACCTAAGGATGGAGGAGGAAAAAAGAAAGAGGAAAATAAAGCAGAATAAAGTTTCAAATGAAGTAATACTTCTATTCAGTATGTCAGATGTATTTCTTTATTACCATTCTCCCCATCAGACTTCCTCTCGTGGTCAGTGTCAGTCAGGGACAATGCTGAATTTGCCCGGCTGGACAAGCAGGAGCTGTGTTCTGACTTCATCCCCCTCATCCACATCCTCAGGGCATGATCTGGTGATGCTCCACCTTCGGTTTCAGTATCCACGTCTGAGCCCACCTCCAGTGGGTAGCTGTGCTCTGACACACCATGTAAATCTGTTTGGTAGCCAGAGCACAGAATATGGGGGCTCTCACAGAATTCCATGTCTGGGGAAAAACCAAATTAAAAAAAAAAAAAAAGGGATTAGAAAAGAATTTGGAAATTAAAAGCAACATACATTTGATGCTCTTCAAGAGAATCTGTTTTGAGAATTAATAATGTTAACACCATTAGAATACTTGGCTTGATCAATGATTATCACTGCTATCCAATCTAATGCAGTTTTTTAAAAGAGTGCTAAAGTGTATAATACAGCACTGTCACAGTGCCTTTTTGTCTGATAAAAATATATACAACTCCAGTGTGTACACCCCTACGCACTGATATAACATATCAATTTACAGCTGACCTGAGTTCATATCAGAGACTGAAAAATACAGATACTTTTTTTTTTTTTGCCAGAAAGATGACAGTTTTAAAACTGATTTCATAAATCAGAATGATAGCTGATTTTATCACAAAGGAGTGCACAGTGAATTTGCAAATAAACGTTTACAAAATGTCAGAAGTATTTGGTTAATCGCAAAAACAAACAAACAAAAAAGACTACTTACCAATGACTTGCTCTTTGAGAGTGCTGTCCTTGCATATTCACACCAGTGGGTTTTGGTTCTCCAGTGCTGGTGAACTACAGGAACTTCCTAGAAGAGCAGTGACTACTAGGAATGTACAAGTGCCATCTCATGACACCAAGTGACCAGAGATATTGGAGAGTTGTACAGTGCTCAATACTTCAGTTATTCTTATTAAACACCGCAACTGTAGAGCAGCAGAAATCCAAGGAAAAACAGAATGTGGACAGGAACCGTAATGTGAATATGCAGAGGAAACATTCTCGAAGAACTACAGGTAAGTAAGACACATTAGCAAATTACAGCTTTCCTTTGAGGTGGCCTCTGCATATTCTCACTTGTGAGAATCCAATTACAAATGCAACTCCCAGGGAGTCAGACAAGGAGTTCTAATTAAATAAGGATTACAGAACTGTACTCCCTAATTGAACATCAGACCTGGGATGCCATCTTGAGAGACTGAATACAATATCAAACGTGCATACAGTATTCTTTCAATTTCTAGAAAAGAAACATTAGAGACGAGGGTCATTGAGAGAGACTGAGGACAAATATTCACTCCTACTGTCATCCTAACGAAAGCCTCAATTTGCTGAACTAATCCACTTACCAGTTGGTGAGAGGAATGGTTATTATTTCAAGCATATTCTCAGAAATAACAAAAAGCCCTGGTATTTTCTTGAAAGCATCGACCAAAATCTACAAACCAAATGCTAAGCTGAAATAGACAGGTGGCTCAATTTTCAAGTCAACGGTCTCTGTAAATCAAATCTCTTAGCCAACAAAACATTGCTGAAGGTCTCCATTAATGGCAGCAGCCCAGACGAGCTCAGGCAATGGCAATGTGTTTTCTGGAAAGCAGGAAAGAGGGCAGGGACAGCAAATAGGATGAACTGCCACAGCCTCACCCTGTGTATGCAGGAGTCCTGGAAGGTCACCCTGGTTCCCTGGTGTTACTGCACAGACTGCCCTGTCCCAGCAGCACTGACTGTGCTGTTCATGCTCTTCCCATGCCTCAGGGCAACGAAACTAAGGCAGACATGGGGGCCCTTTGGAGCACTCTACCAACTCTCTGATCTCTCCTCACAGGTAGAGGACCTGGTCGTGTGTCTCGTAGACACGAAACATCCAATCTCCAAAAATCTTTGCTTTTCTGAGACCTTTAAAGCTCCTTGGTCATTGGAAACACGTACACAGAGGCCACCTCACTGGAAGTTACAGAAGATAACTAAAGACAGTGTTGTTCATATAATGACTTATTTGTAGTTATCATGTTAATTATATACTATATACACAACAAACTAGTTCCACTTGGTTTAATTACACAGCATGGACTTCATTTTCCTATGACACAGTCTAGATATTGATGCTGGACTCAAACATCACACTCAGTCTTTCCTTTTGACAATAATAAATGAATAAAACTAGCTTTATATAAAATACAGTTCCAAATGGTGCATGGTACCTCTTATTTTTCTTGACAAAGTTCAAAAAAAGACTTGTACATAAGCTAAATGAAAAGCCTAAATGACTAACCCATTGCCTACTGTCAATAAAATAATGAATTCCACCCTGAAATAAGGCCCATACTGTTCATTTAAATGGAGGCTGTGGACACTGCTATTTCACCGAACACTTCCTAGTAACAATGAAGTGACTGAATGCTCCCTTGAAAAATAACTGATTTAAAGTTCTGCTTAAACGAGCTGAGCTACTTTAAAATGTGACAAGAGCTCTAGTCCACGTCCTACCCTCATGCTCTGAAAGGAAGGTGAGTGCTAAATCTTGCTGCCCAGTAGCAGCCAACTAGCAACGAGGCAGCATTTGACAACTCTGACAATTAGCACATGCATTAGCAGATGACATAAGAAGGAGAAATAAATACATGCTGACATTTCAAGAAATATTTTACCACAGAAAACTAAGATTTATCTGACAAAACCATATCAAATAGAAGGGAAGTGAATTAGACAAGTAAATCGGATAACTGTATTTAAAAAGAGTAGCAGCTCTGCAGTGTTTCTCTGCACTGAAGAGAGCGTATTTCCAAAGGATGAGAGTTCGATGTACATCAAGAAAAAAACATTATGGAAATGACACTTATTTATCACCTCCTTAAACAAGAGCCAACAGATTTAATTACGTCTTAATATTCATCTACATTTTGATTGAGGTCCACTCTACAGAAATAACCTCCACTAAATCTGTCCCATAACACTTGCTATAATTCTGTCAAAAATGGTTTTACTTTCATTTCGGAACACAGACTTCTGTAAAGTACTGCAGCAATGCAGTGTTCTTAGATTATGTCACTCTCTGTCAGCTGAACAACAATTGGTGATCTCAAGAAGCATCTCCTTCCCTTCAAAGCCAATATCTACTTATTTTCAGCAGCTAAAAAACTTTCCTGTAATAATAAATACTCTGGCAATTTTAGGAGCCACGTCAGCTGATGGCAGCCCCCAAGGGAGCTAAGATGCAGGCACTTCCCTCTGCGGATGTCCACCACAGGCAGACTGTCTGCCCCTAGCAGCCTGCAGCCCACAGCCTTTCCGTTTGCAATTGCATATGCCAAGGGGAAAATTCATCCCAGTAAATCTCACAAATGCTAATTAGATTACACATGTTTAAGAAGCATAGAATTTAACCTTCAGTCTAGAAGTTAATTCAAAATGTAGCAGCTAACAAATTCAATATTTCAGCTATTTTTTTTTCCTCTGGCAGAGTAAAATAAATCAATTTTTTTTACACTCTAACTCACAGCCAACCAAATCTGAACTCAATGTGTTGTATTAATAGCCTATTTCTTAAGTATACAAAACCTTTGTAGTATTTCAACTCTCATGAGATGCATTTTCTGAAAAGCACGTAGCATGCCAAAATGGTCTGGTTTGGCTTGCACACCTAACCTTGTTACCTAAAGTACTACGCATTTCCACAAGGAGACAAAGTTCAAGTGGATTTATGTAAGATTTAGCCTAACCGAAGAGACACAGTCACAAAAGAAATGAGGGAACATTAATGTGAAATTCAAGTTTCAGCATGAACTGCATACAGAGGAGAAAAGGCTACTATTATGATTTTATATAGAAGATCATGATAGGATCTTCACATCAGATGCTTTGTGGAGTCTGTTCTAACTGAACTTTAAAAAAAAAAAAGGCATTTAATCCTTCACTTCTGTAAGAAAAAAACTGGAGTGATATCAAACTAATATATAAAGAAATGGAAAATATTTTTTGAACAGGAATTGGAAAGGAGGCTGGGTGCGTTAAAAAAGAATTGGAATTTCAGTTAACTCATTCCTTTCTTTCTACTTTAAGCAACTTAATTCCCATGGGACAAAAAAAAATCTTCACAGAGGATCAGCTAAACACAGGCTTGTCCACACTCAACAATATAATCTTCGCTCTTCTTTAAGACGTTCAAGTTGATATAAGAATCACACAGAACTGTAGGGTTTGCAAGGGACTTCTAAAGATCATCGAGTCCAACCCCCCAAAGAATGACAGAGTTGAGCAGTAGCCAGCTCTAGCACTGCTCTCATCAATACAGAGCTACTGAGAACTTTCACCTTCTCTTTCCAGATACACACTCCAAGTTCTAAGAATCTTTCTACAGCTTTAATTTAACCCCCCCAGGACAGTTAATAACTTAATTAGGTTTACATATGTATATAAAGCCTCTATTGCAATGCATCTTCAGTACTATCTCATCACTACTGTATGGCCAGAACCGTCTGCCAGCTCACGTAATATCAATGCGAATGAAGGTCCTGCTGCTCAGCTCAGCATTTCTACAAGTCCTAGCAGACATTCAGGACTTGTGGAATTTCCACACTGTTTCCATTTGCCAAGAATTTTGGTAATAAGCAAACAATAAACAAAACAACTGTCCAAAGGGAAAAAATAAAGGAGAAATGAAAATCACAAAGCTAGCGATGAACAGTAATGAGCATGAAGAACCTTTCTTTCAAAATGTCATGCTTCCTTATGGAAAAATATAATTTTGCATTAACAACAAAATGACAAAGAATAACACCTATTTAAATTACTTTATCAATGTGTCTGTACAACTAGAGAAAGAGCTTGCAGAAAAATGGAAGAGTATTTATAAAGTGGATCAGTTTCATAAGTTATTACATGCCTTCTATGAACCCTATAATATAATTAAGCCACTTGGATTTACATATTTCAAAGGTCTCTTTGAATACATTTCATTCACAAATTTATTTATTCCTAACTTTTGCTGAAGAGTTCTTATTCTGAGGAACCTTCCACCCAAGTACACACCCACTCTGTTCTCCACATGAAATCCCACACAGGCAAATTGCAGAACTGTCTGAGCTGGAAGGGACCTTTAAAGGCCATCCAGTACAGATCTGCTGACCTGAAGAGAGGTCTGCAGGTAGGTCAGGTTGCTCAGAGCCCCATCCAGCCTGGTTTTGAATGTCTCCAGGGGTGGGACATCCATCATATCTCTGGGCAACCTGTTCCATAACAACATGCCTAAGAAGCCCCTGCCAAATCTGAAGACGTTAGCTCCAGTGCTTTTCACTTTCACAGAACACAGCCTAATTGCTTTGGTAATTAAATCTTAATATCATGTTTGGCTTCAACATATGCCAGTTCCTCTGTCAGTACCATGAACTCAATGCTATTTACTAGGAGCGATCACTGTTTCTCAGTTCCTCACCACCATACTCGTCATCTATAATATTTAATCAACAGACTCAGACTGGATAAAGCCAGGTCGGTGGTTAGGCTTTAAATAAATTATTGTGGAGATGCTGTGCACAGTCAATGGCTGGAGCATGCTGTGAGGGCTCCACCTGAGAGGGCTCTGCCCACAGTACCTGACAGAAAGCAATGGTGTTAATGATGAAAATCTAAGGAAGACTGAGATTTCTTACACAGCACTGAAACTTAGAGGAGCCATTCAGCAGCAGGTGCTTGGGGACAAGTGATAGACATGTTGAAAACAGCCAGCAAGGACCCAGTATATGCTTATGAAAATGGAGATCTTTAGGCTTCTCACCAAGTAAATTTGCAGTAAAAAAGCGAAGCTCGCTTATTAATTCTGATGGAGAATTCTTCTGGTTCAAGGGGTTGATTTAGCTAGAGAAGGAATGCACTTTTTCATAGCTGATTAGACAACAGAAAGACTGGATCACCACCTGCCCACATTCTTGTAATAAAAAGATGAGCAATGTCTGCCAAAACATTAATTTCTATGTGGGGAACAGTGCAACACAAACACAAGAACGTGCACCCAGAGGTGAGCCCCTTTTGGCTTGGCTTCAGCTGTAGATCTACCATAGCCCCATCAGACTGGGTATGAGATGGGCATGGGTATGTCAGCTCCTCTGTCCTCCAGCTGTCCCCATACCTGGTGGCCTTTACTTCCCTCATCAATTCCAAATTGCCTGTGCACAGAGCGATGCATTAACCTGAGTAACATCATGCCTACAGTAGTTATCAAGCTAGTGTCTGAAGGAGTGATAATAGGAAAACAAGGGAAGAAAAGAAACAAACCGTGCAGTTTGGTTTTACTGTGTTACACGGTGAACGCACTTTAATACTTCCAACTAACGCCAATAGGTTAATCAGTGAGTGCACTTATCCTTCAAAATGAGAAGACCACCGGCTGCTTACGGTACAGGATACTCAGACAGACAGGAGGAGGAAGGAAGAAAATAAATCAAATGGAGAAAGTGAAGCTCACAGTCATTTTTTGAAGCAACACACATGCACCCTCCTAAACGAGAAATTTTGAGGGCTATTGAGCACTCCACTAAATTTGGTGCGTTCAATGGCCCTGAAAATTTCTCATTTCTCACCTGAGCACCATGGTTTACTGGCTGTACACTGGACTTGAGAATTAAATGCGCAGACATCTTAAGCTACTTTATAAAGTTGTTTGTGTAACATAAGCCTCTGGATAACTCTGCAAAGGCTTTGTGTGCGTGTGTTCACATTTCAATGAGTCAGAGATTGTTATTTTTTTTATCATTTTTTTTGCATGTTCCTAAGTTGAGAACACACTGCTTCTTTCGCAGGACAATATCATTTAAGGACATTATATTTCAGCACCTTTTCATATTAAAATCATTGAGAAAAAAGCCAAATATCCATAAATTTGTAAAAGCACTTCACACTGACTATTAATTTGCTGTTTAAACCACTTGTTTATCACTTGCTACAATATTGTGACAATCCAAAACAGACTTAGTTGCATCTATTTTTATAAAAATATATATTACACATAAATTATCTGCATATAAAAATATAATTTGAGCTTTTATATTCAGGCACAGGATTTTACTGTATTGCATTTTTTTCTTTACATTCACTTATCTCTGTAATTTGTTTTCTTATATTTAATCTCCAGTTACCACCAGAAATGCTAGAAATTTAAAAATAATAGTAATAACAAAGGAAGGTTGAAATGGGAATCCAAGTCTGCTATAACACAGAAGTTTCATGAAAATTGCAGATAGGGCAGCTAAGGGATTAGGAAAGGAGTATGCACTTTCACAAAACTCTTAGGACTGTAAAATTCATGAGAAGGGAAGAATCTATTTCTCAACTCCTTCCCCAGAGGAAGCAGAAGATGGCAAACACCTTTCTCATCTCTTCTTCTAACCAATTCTTCAGACTTAGGAGGGCAGGAGCAGACTGACAAGAACAGACCGCACCAATTTTTAAAGAAGCAGCTGGAGCTCTTGGAGTAATTTTTGTAAATTACTATTAAAATCCAATGAAAAAGGAAACACAGTTCACAAGTTCTGCATCCTATCCTCATCCTATGAAGACACAGACAAAGTTTGTGGAAAATGCTTTTTGCAGACCATTGGAAATCTGTCATGATAGAGATACTGTTTTTCAAGAATAACTAGCAAGATGCCAGAGATAAGGCTTTTACAAATACAATGTGGATGCAATGGGCCTCATTTTAATTTAGCAAGAAACATTATCATTATCAGATAGACTGGAAATGTAATATTTCAAACTCAAATATATCTTGTGTTGTTGGCTAACGCCTTCCCTATTCTTAAAGTGTGGCTTTAGAAGGTAAAATGCATCCATTTACACAGATTCTGTTAAGGAGAAATCTCTGTTGCGGATACTCATAAATATCTCTCTTTTAATGAACTTTGGAGTTATAAAACCACAGCAAACGCCAGGAGTTAGCATTTAACCTACATTTCTGTAAAAGAAACCTACTTAGTGTCAAATAATGACCATGCTAATGCTACCCTATTAAAGGCAAGAGGAAAGAAATATTATCACAGACGAGAAAGAGCCTCAGTATCGTTTGTGAGAACAAGTGATGTTTTTAAAATGCAGCAGTTGAAACAGAGTTTGGAAAACTTGTCTTTCAATACATTCAATTTCAATTTCTATATACAGAAATACATTAGGAAAGGAAGAATTTTTCAAGAAAAGGAAATTTTTTCTGTTTCCAAAAGCTGTGTTGTAAGAGATGCATTAAAATCTTCTTTCAAGAAGCTTAACAAGTTTCGTTGGTTCTAAAATCATTTGCCAGTTACAGATTTTGGTATTACTGCATGTGTTTAAAGGAAGCAATGATAAAGGACCCTTTCTTCTTAACATTACATTTTCAAAATTAAAGCTAGCCACAATCTCACCCTGTAGATTTTGTTAATTTCTTTAATTAAAAAAAAAAAAAAAAAAGACAGGACTTTCTTGAAGGACGGCACAAGTATGAATCAAATCATCTAGAGAAAATTAACTTTCCTCTTTGAAAGAGTTTTCAGTGAATGCATATTCTTCCTCAAGATTAACTTCAGAAAGTGAAGAAGTGGAGTACTGATAGCTTTAATCCAGTATGTTTATAACTTAACAGGCACAGATAATGTAGTGGTTCCAGCTTGAGGGCTGGTTTCTCATTTAAGAGAAGGAAGATTGACAATATTTTAACACACTTTAAATCGTATACTACCATTTTTCAAAGTGACATGAGCCTCTAATTGTTGCTACATCCCTACAAACTTCTGGAAGTCATTTTTGAACACATTTAAAGCAGAATCGCTTTCATTCAAACATCACTCTTTGAGATTACATGACAGATATCACATCCTAATAGCATTCAGAATGGAAATATAAATTTAACTTCTATCAACAGGTCTGATTCTGTTTTGTAAAGCATTTTAAACACACACCTATTGTTTCTAAAAGTCTTGAAATAGTTTCCCCTTTTAACCTTCCCTTTTAACTGACTTGCTAAATGAAAATCACTGAAAGTCAGGAAGGCTACTATCATGTAAAATTTGTTTAAATGAATAACTACCACCCATTTACCTTTGAAGAATGTCAGAGGCAAGTGGGAGTTGGGGAGAGCCATTTGTGTCACCCTGGGTCAACTTTGGGAAATGCACCTGCAATTAGTTCAGGTCTGAAACAATGCAAGCAGGACTAAGCTTCTGTTAGACAAGCTACTTACATCCACTAGCAAAGTTCATATTCGAGCTGACAAATTAAAAAAAAAAAAAAACACTGAAAATTCGTAAAAAGTATTTGCAGCAGAGTGGGTATTACAGAGGGGTGTAAGCGTATAGAAGCAGAATCCTTAAAGGAAAGAGTGAGGCATAAGACACTCACAGGCATCAGGTCGTACGTTCACCAAACAAAAAACAGGGGACCTGTCACTGTCATCACTGTGCTGCCATCACAGGAACAAAAGAAATGGAAGAGAATCTTGCAGTGCAAGGTCTGACCCCCACATGTCTCCTCAGCAGCCCCTTCCCACCCTTCGTCAGAGCCAATACGGCGCGAGCTCTGAGGAGCAGCAGAGCCAGGTGAGGGTCCTGCTCCCGCCTTCCTGATATATTCACTAGCTGCTTTAAGTATAATCACCTTTTCCACTAAAAATCAATTTAGACAGAGATAGCTCCTACTTAGAGCTTAGGACAGCTAAACAGATTAACTTTGCCCTATCTGGATTGCAGGTGCACATATTTGCATTCTTTCCCTCCTCCCAGATCTTAGAAAAATTTACTTACGGTGTGCATGATCTTAACATACAGACGTCTAGTGGAGATGCTGCATAAACTTTTGATTTAGATTACATAACCAAGTAAAATTTAGACCAACAAATCCCCTCTTCTTATTAATCCTGGAAGAAGAAAGGGAGAGTGTGTGCACATGAGCCCTTCAGTACTTCCATTCACATCCAATTACATCCAGCTGCCAACCTGACATTGCTAAGAACATACGAAAGACATCTTGGCACATCCACTGCATTTGATTAACCAACTGGGGATACAGATTGTCAGTCAAATAACCTCTCTTTCCCCCAAAATCTCTTGAGGGGTTTGTCATCAAACGTTCCATCTGATCGAGAAATGGGAGATTACACTCCCTTCAAAAATTTGGACCATTTCTGTTCCCTTCTTTTTTCAAGTGTTCACTTACCAAATTTCAATATCAGCAGCTCAAACATGAAAGTCATCTATGTTGCTGTTTAAATAATATCAAAACAATGCAATGGAAATTACTATTTTTGCATCTCTCAATTCTACTACATGTGTTTCAAGCGTTTAAACTAACTTCCCTCCTTTAGATCTTTATTAGTTTGGCTAGTATTTCCAGAAACCATTTCTTCAACACTACATTAATAGGTTACTTAACTTTAAAAGACTTGTATTACGTCTCAGTAACTAGAAAATGAGTCTTCCTTTTGCTTTTATACCATCAAGATGCCCTAAAGTAACTCGTCTGAAAATGGTGCAGTAATTGCAGGTGTGAACAGCAATACATTGTGGCAATTGTAAATAAATAGTAATGATATTGTGTGATATTTAAGTTAAATATGCTGTCACAGTTTTATGATTTTTGTTGTATTGTTGATATTCCACATCATAACATCATGTGGTGTACTGGGAGTTAGAGAGTTAATGCTACAGCTCTGTGGACCATCGATAGTTATGGATGTGCCTGTCTCAGAAGTGAGGGAGAACTACATTCTCCAGAGGACTCTGCGATGCTTTGTATTTTTATGTGTTTTCCGCTCAGAGGGAAAAGACAAAAACTGTCTGCAGTCACGGGACACTCTCTTTCCTTTGGGATCACTCAGCAGTGGGTGTTCGCTGCCATCTCACCTTCAGCGTTAGCGTAAGGCCTTCGGTTTATCGGACACTCTCTCTTGCTCATTTTATTTGATTCATTAGCCTCAATTCCGATTACATTGTATTATATTGTGTTATTTTACTTTCTGATGTCTGATTTAGTAAATTAGCTTTCCTCCTCAGATCATTTCCACTGTTTTGTTTCGGGGCCCATCTCCCTTTTCCCTTTCCCCCTTCCCCTTGTCCGGGTTGTGGGCCCGTAGGTCTCTTTCCTCAGCTGTCATGGAACCGGGCCGAACCAGCCCACAAACCGTTGACAATATGCAGTTCTTAAAATGCATTTCACCCTAAAACGCATATCATGGTTGCCAAGAAAAGATGAAAATCTCAGACATTTATGTCAGCACAATAAACTTCCTAAGCATACAATATGGTACTACAAAATTCAGGGTCATTAAAGTAGAAAAATTGAGCACAGAAGGGAACAACGTACTTCCAAGAACATTTTTCAGAATTACTCCAACAGCATTTGTCTTTATGCCGTTATGCTATTTAAATAGGTACTACAAGATGGCCTATTCCCTGTATATTAGGAGGGATATATGCTTAGAATACCAAGAGCTGTTTTCATCTCATTTTCCTCCTCAAGATTTGATATAGAGCTCCAAAAGAGGGAATAAGTACCATCATTCCTGTGCTATGCCAAAGGGAATTAAGTATGAGAAGAATTCCAAAGCACACCAAATCAAAAGACTTCAGTACATTTTCACAAAGTTTAAACAAGAGCTGTGAGTCTCTACCATCTGTCACCAAAAATTTATCCAGGCTTTGGGAACAAAGCCACTACACTAAGAAATACTTCCAGTATTTTTATGTGGGTAGATGCACTTGCTTACATTTTTTTCTAACCCCAGACCTCGTCAATTCCCTTGCCCTTTCTTAATGTGTGTTCTTTTTGTTTTAAAATACTGAATAGGTTTTTTGGGGGGCATGTAATACTCATTTTAGCTTTTCAAGTCACTGACTTTGAAAATACTAGGCAGCAGTTTAACCACATAGCATCTTTACCTTTCATTCTGACACAGCCATATAATAGATACCTAGGAAATAACAAGTTACTGACTGGCAAGCATCAAAATGTGATTGCTCTCCTTTCGAAAATGAGTAGACCAGCACCTGCTCTTCCTAATGCAAATCACAGTTTTTGTTGCCTATCCATGACTAAAACAAAATCTCCTTCACTGTGGAATAAATGGATACATTTGTTCATGAAGAGGGTTGGGAGGCTACCCATCCAACATGAAATAGCTAGAAGTTGGTGACTAAATCAACTTTTTTTGGACAAATTCCTCCAGTGAAACAATTTGTTTGGACCTCAACAGACTGAAAAGTACAGGAGGAATAACCCACAAAGGATTCTACACAGACAGAGCATGTAAAAGTTCCTAGCATCTGCCTGTGAGACACTTCTTGGGTGGAATACAAAATGTACAGCAGTGGCCTTCATGGCTACATCTCTTGTATTC
This sequence comes from Oreortyx pictus, assembly GCA_036925125.1. Classification (NCBI taxonomy): domain Eukaryota; kingdom Metazoa; phylum Chordata; class Aves; order Galliformes; family Odontophoridae; genus Oreortyx; species Oreortyx pictus. The sequence continues at coordinate 5,531,116 of JAUPFR010000012.1, forward strand.
TGCTGTCAGGGGACAACGCTCAGCAGCAGGCAATTGAAAGCTTGAGAGCATACCATAGGTTATGCAAAGCTACCACTTGCAAGAGTCAAAGTTATGAGTTTCTTCAGCAGATGAGAGTACTTTAACTTAGAGAAAGTAAATCAAACCAAAAGAGCAAGACATCTCACTACCAGATTAGCCTACAGCAGCCCTGTAAACTCTTCCATGTCCTGAAGGAAAGCTTGCCATAGGCAGACAAACGTAACTCAAGTTCAGCGTTGCTGGAAATACTTCCTGCCTCCTTATTAAAAAATGCACACAGTTGGAGGTGAACTAATTGAGGTGGTGGAGACAGTAACACAGAAGGCATTTAAAATGTAATTAAGCCATGATCAGAAAAGGGACACATAAGGGAGACAGCTCCCAAAATAGAGACTCCAGGGAAATACCAGATTCAGGCACAAATGAGAGCAACTGTGCATTGAATCACACTCAAAGACATTTCTATATACAGCTAGAAGAATCTGTGCAAATATCAACTAAACACTTTGGCTAAAACCTAACCAGAAAAGTAAGAAGGAAAAAATAAGTTTACACTGATATAACTTCCATTAGCTTTACTGCACACCACAGAGAAAGGCGTCCTGACAAGAAAAGGGCCCTATCCTGCACCTGAGGGATTCTGAATCACACTGGGGATTTAAGAATAAGAACCCTACAGGATGAGTAAGTGTGACAATTCTTTTGACTTCATTCTATCCAATCATGCTTTAGCTCTACTTTTTTGCTGTTCTGGAAGAACAGCAGCAGCCACTACAGTAAAAAACAGAGCTCACATGGGTAATTGACTATATTAAGGAAGAGGAAAATGAATAAACAGAAAGAGAGTGAAAACGTGATTTATAAGCCTTATAATTTTGACCTAACATTTAATAAGTATTCCCTTTGTGACAAAATGAGAGACTCAAAGCAGTAGCCTAAAGAATTCAGTTAAAATTTTTCCCTCAACGTAAGCTGTTTTAGAGAAAAAAAAAATGCATTAGAAAAAATACTCAGCCATGTAATGAATTGTTTTCAGATGACGAAAGGAAATGCTTAAACATCCTTTTGAACAAAGCTTTCTGTTATCTAACAGTTCTGCATTTAAACAGATCTTAAAGCGTTTTTTCCACTTCTTTCTCCTAATAAACTCGTTTCACATAAGCCTGCTGAGTTCATAGTCTTCATGAGTAACAGTTTCTCTATAGGGCATGAGTCCCATGTGGGCTTTGCCTTTCTACGCATTATCTAGCGTTCAGTATTGTCTCATTTTCCTACCAGCTGCTACACCATTTCCAGAGCTGCACCACCTCGTACTGTGCCTGATATTAGCCACAACAGTGACAGAGCAAATAGGAAACAAACAGTACAGCTGAGCAGGACGACTAGCACAGGCTGCAGGCAGCAGATCTAAAAGTGTCTGCAACTTAAAAAACAAAACAAAACAAACAAAAAAAAAAAAACACATTTGCTTGTAGGAGCTTTAATCACTTTTCTCTAAAAACATAGCAAGATCCTCTCTGATAGTAACCAGATCGAGCTTTTACAAACTAGTCTCTCTTAAGTCAGTCAGCGTGTGAAGAATGGAGCATGGAGTTAGATGTCCTTTATTGACAGAGATTTCAGTGGACATGCTGGAAAAAGGAAGTAAAGGGAAGTACAGGCTTGGATGTGGTGGCTCTGAACAGGAGGAATACAGGGAATTATAGTGCTGTAGAGAAGAAAACAAGCACAGTACGAAAGAACACCATTCACCATCCTAATACAATCTACCTCTCTGAACCTTCTTTTCAGCAACAAGCACATTCAGAAGAATACGTGTATCCCTCAGTGCTGAAGTGCTTCCTCATGTCTCTGGTCTACTGCAATTCAAAATGGGTAATGTATGAAGAGTAAGAAGCAAATGGATGGACATCATGACAGAAATTAGGACAGCAGACGGGAAGCAACCTGCTGATGCACTGCTACGGAAAAAATTAAGAGATAGTGGCCAGAAAACTTCACAAGTCAGTGTTTTCCTGACTCTTACTTGCTTAGACTGGTGTGCTGAAATTTAATATAATAATTACACAAAGGAAAGATAATAGCCTTTGCTTTCCTTTTATTGACTTATTAGCCAATAAAACGTATTTTATACATATAACTTATTTTAAAGGGTCAGTAAAATAAAGCTAAAATGTAAATACTTGCAAGCAACATTATTCCCATAGACAACCTAGACAAATCCATTCCTATAGCCAAATTAAAGACTGAGATTTCCTTTTTTGGTAACTGCAATCATTGAGAAAAACTTCAAAGTATTGGAATATAATGTCTGAATGCTCATTTGATCATAATATAATATCATATATCATAACGCATTCTAAATTGGAGCACCAAGTTACAGCAAAATGACTTTGGTTACTGTTTCTGTCCAGTGTGCTGTTACCACTCCACATTCAGTTTTGGTGTTCCTAAATCTACATGAAGTGTATACAGGCAGTTCTTTAACCCTTGACCGATATCTGATACCTCAGAAGATGGAGCATTATTAAAGCATAAGGAACCATAAGCTCCCTGCTGCCAGAACAGTGTCAGAAATGACTGCTGGTGCAAAGTTTGGTTTGAGTGGAGCTGTTCAGGGATGATGATAATTATCTGTCAAATGAATATTTATTACATGGAGGAATTCAAGGTTGAATACTTCAATGCAGAGTGGGAATAATATTATGGAGAAGTTGGCCAAAGCAGACACGGCTCCCTTTGTACTGAGGTCTAGTGCAGCTGTATGATATACAGATGGGTGCCAGGAATTCATGAACTGGAGAAACAGCCTGCAATAAGCAGACCTATTCCCTATGTTATTCTCCAAAGACAAAGCTGAAAATTGGCTAAATGAGCTTTTATATTCCTGAAGGCATGCTCAGCCCTACTGCAACAAATGCACTGTGGCTAATGTTCCCAGAAAAAATAAATAGCATTGAGGTATCTAATGTCAGCCCTTTTTTGACTCCACAATTCCAAATTCTTCTCCCATCATAGACCATCTCATTTGCTTAGAGTAACAAGAATCTTTCAGATGTGCAGCCTGTCTCTGATGCTTTCTTCTCGGGTGGCACAAGGCTGGGGCTACCTGAGGCAAACACCTGGCAACTGGCTCAGAGGAACAATGGCCACCACAGTGGGACCAAAGCATGTGAGCTTAACTTTACTTCTTTTTTTTTAGTTAAAAAAAAACCAAAAACACAAACAGCTGATACTATCAAAAAAATAAAAATAAAAATGTCTGTGTGCCAGAAGTTCGCTTTTTTTAATAAATTAAAAAAAAAAAAAAACAACACAAAGAATATGCAAAGAAGACTCGATTATTTTAAAGGATCCTTCTTTTCACTACCAAAAATGAGCTGAGCAGCAACTTGGGTTAACAAACGTGAGAAGAATCCAGGAGGATAATGAAAGCAAAAAGAAAACACTGTGTCTTCTGGTTTCTAAGAAACATCCAGGGAAGCTGCAAAGCAGCAGTGGGTAGCAGTGACTAAACTGTAGTGAACACTGTAAGCACGCATGAATGAGACCTTTAAACACCTGATCCAGGTGGGATAGGTAGGATATGAAGATGGACAAATAATTCGGTAATGGTGGAGGTTTTTTTTCCTTTTCCCATTTTGTTTTTATCTGCAAGTAGATTTTCAAAGTACAGAATAAAAGCAAATAATTAGAATCATTCTCCCCAAACATCTAAAGTCTACAGATCAATAGCCAACAATTAATTACAAACATTCCACAAGCACCACTACAATATCAGCTAAAACTTGCACTACATCTGTAAGCTTAATTCTCACTGGTGCTAGAAAGAACTGTATCCCTAAAATCAACAGTTCAATTAAGCCTTTGAGAACCCACATGCAAACCAAGCCAATCACATATATCCTACAGATATATTCCTTTCCACTACCACTAATTTATACATTACCGAAAAAGTACTCTCCAAGGTATGTGCTGACACATGCTGCATTACATAATTTGTAGTGTAATTTTTTATTACTATAAACAGAAATATTAGTTTCTGTTTCAGTAGTAAGAATAGCAAAGTCAAAGACCGAATGCATACAGAATTAGAAAAAAAAACAGACCTGTGTTTCTCATATTTTTATCCACAAGTAACAATACAAATTTAATTTGATCCCATATCTCCACAAAAGTATTTTACAGAACAGTAGGCGCCTTAATCCAAAGACATAATCATTTTAAAAACTACATGACAAATATTCTCTTAAAAAAAAATGTAAAAATGAATGCATTAATTTATTAGGGAGATTAGTCCTTGAGACAGGTATTTCTAAAAGGCCATTAATAACTGCAATAATAAAATTTAAGTACAAATCCTGTAGCTACATTTAAATGTTGAAGCAGTAGAGACAGCACCTCAAAGTAATGCAGATAGAACCTGGACTATGCCACTACTGCTTGCGTGTCTTTCTGTTTCTATACACACGGATTTGAAAACTCCCACAGAAGGAACAAGAAGACGTTACTGAAACATTTTAAAAACAATTCATGTCTCCAGCTCAACAGAAAAAGTCAGTGCACATAGGACACTATGTGATCCCTATTTCTACTAGAAATAATTAAGTAACCACAAACTTTGTTCATTTCTTTACTCGAAGGAATTAAATGTACATACCAAACCTACATTACAGAAGACCAGGTTATCAGTGGTTTGATATGATTTTTATTTAAAACATTTCTACGTTCTATTGCTTTGAATACAACAGCATAAGAAGTTAATTTTTTCTTTTTCCTTTATGCCAATAGATGACTAGGTGAAATGTTCAACTTACTAAACACCATTAATATCATGCAAGTACTTGAACTGAAAGAAAAAAAAATTGATGTGTTAAAAACTAATAAAATGCAACTTTTTTAAACAATATCTGGAGCTCCCTTTGGTTGGAATTCAAGAACTTTCATCCCTAAGAAAACTGAATGCATCTTTCACAGGCTGCAGATGCCTGAAGAAAGAAAACAACAATTTCTTTTTTCCCTACAACTCTAACAAGAGTTAAGTATGTTTCTAGTTATCATGGTTGTTTATTATTTATCTCTTTCAAGTAATATTGACAAATTTGTGCAATGGCAGAGATACAAAGTTCTAAAGTTAGTAAGTTCAAGTAAGCTTCTGTTTTTCAGAATCAGAAAAAAATCCAACAACAATGTACTAATAAATTAAATGGATTAAGAAATCAACATACAAGTAAACGATCACTTACTAGATGACCTGAATTTCCATTTTTATAACTTTTATGTATAACATAAAACCTACCTCTTGGCTACATTTTACTAAATTATGGTGTTACAAAAACCTCATGTGAATGATTTCTGCCCTGTAAATGGTAATTAGCAGGAACTCAAGATTTTATACACTTCTGAACACCAACCACTTCTGTCCTATTAAAATATCAGGAATTAGGTGAGTGTTAAGCATTTCTGGCAAATGTTCCACTGCTAATGTTGCTGTCTGCAGCAACTGTACACAAAGGAAGACAAAGCCATCCATACTGGAGAAGTTCTGGAAAACTTAAATAAAACTCTCTGATAATCTCTCCATATTATTTTCTTTCTTAAGTCCATTGTAGACAGTGCATCTTCATTTGTACACTGTAAACTGTGTTTGAATTAGTGAGAAAGAACGTTAGCAAATTAAGAGAACAGAAAGTTTCCAATTCAGTGGGAGAATCAAAATAAAGAAAAAAGTCAGATGAAAATATAAATAGATTAACCACAGCGAGCTCAAAAAGAAATAACGGTATCAACAGAAGTTTCGAAGAACAGCTCATGAGTCTTTTGCAAATTTTGCTCACTGTTTGAGATGATGATATTAATTGCTCATGTAATGGCAGCCTTCTAACAGCACAGGCTATGTATATTTGCAAGCATGAGGATTCTGGCAGGGCACTGCCAGTTCCTGACTGGCTGTCCAAGAGGCAGCAGCACATTTTTGTGGCTGTATCATGCCTGCTTTGCGATTCTGAGGGATGACATCTAGAGGAAAGTAGAACGACCTTGAGCATCTCTGGGATTTTCAAGGTGATTCACTGTTCTTTATTATTTTATTTCTGTTGTTTTAATTCTGTTCTTATGAAGCACTCTAAAAATTCCAGGAAAAGTGCCCTACTAGTGAAGTACAATGGTTGAATTATGAAAAGCATCACTCCTGTTTAACTGCTTCACAAGGAAAGCCCTGCAGAGTTTGCAATACACTTCTGTGTTAAGAAAGTGCTCACTGCAGGCAGGTACAGAGTATTTTCCACTCATAGGTATGCCGGAAGGCTGATTTTGGCACTTGAAGCTCAAATACAGATTTGCCCCATTTCCAGAGACCATGCCCAGCATTATCCGATTCCACTTCTCTTTATTTAGCACATGTATCCTCTGCAGCTCTCAATTTAAAACACCAACCTGGCTCCAATGTTTTTTTCTCAGCATTTCATAAAAAACCCTCCTGAAGCCAAACAATTGACTTTGACTAAGTTAGCAGCAACGCTGGATCAAGTTTTCCACTTACCAAAATAAATGCCCAAGAGACTAGGACTGTAAGAACAGTCCATTTCTGAGTACAGTATTTACGACAGTCCCCTCATTCACGTTATTTCTCAGTGATGTAAGTTACAGATTCCAGCATTTTGTATTGTCGTATTAGCACTGAATAAAGCAGAATTTATCTTAACAAACGTTTACATTTCTTGACGGTCATTTTCATTAGTTGTTATGTTAATATTTTAACCTGAATTTGCTGACTTCCTAATCTCTTGCTGATTTTCACACCAACAGTTCATATTTTGGTAAACAACTTTTCTAAGCTCCCGGGTGACAGTTGGAATTGTCAGCGCTCCCTGTTTTATTGTGTAACTGGTGCTTGCAATGGAGAAAGAATCAATCTGCTGGTGTTGAACATTACCTTATTCCTTTCAAGCTGTTTTTTCCATCTGAGCTAAAGATGCTTCATCCACTTGCAGAGCATTCCTAATGAGTGACAGTCAGCAGGAAACTGATTTTTGAGCAGCTTCCAATACAAGTGTAGCTGTGAAAGGAGAACTTTAGATTTTAAATCACATCCACAATTCATTTCGCGTAAATACCTTTAGAATGAAGTTCAGAAGCATTTCAGCCTGATTCTAAAAACAAAAAACTAATTCAAGTTCTAAGTGAGTTAGGATATATCCACCCTGCTGCCTAACCAGAAATGTTAGGGAATCACTGAGCTACTTCATGATAGTTCCTTATTTCAGGAGGTACAAAATCTTCTGACAGACACATAATTGAGAAACCCTAGGAAGAGATGTTATTTTGCTTCAGCACCTGCTCCATAAATGAAGATACAAGGAAATCAGATTTCTCATTCCAGAAATTAAGAAGATTCGATGTTTCAAGAGTGACATAAAAGACACAGCAAGAGTACACAATGTTAAATGCCTTGCAGAACAAGTGCAGAGCTTGATCTCGCATTCTGTAATACTTGCCTAGATATTCTCTGTGTTTGTTCATATCTCTGTTTTAACTTACAGCAGATCGTGGACACTTCTAAGTGTTACATGAAGAGGCTCTATTAATACAGCAAGAGCATTTTGAAGATACTCTGGTACCATTTCAGGTTCTGACCAACAGAACCTCAAGCCAGAATGTGCAATATATAAGAATTACAGTAGGATACATAGCGTATCCTAAGTTGGAAGGGACTTACAAGAATCGAGTTCAACTCTTGGCTTCACTCAGGCCCACCTGAAATTAAAACGCTATGAACACTGTCCAAATGCTCCTTGAATGCCATTAGCTTGGTGCTCTGACCACTGCTCTGGGAAGCCTATTCCATGTCTGGCTGCTCTCCAGCAAATAACCTTCTCTTAATTCCCAATCGGACCCTCCCCTGATGCAGCTCCGTGCTGTCCCCTTGCCCTTGGGCTTTGTTGCTGTCACAGAGAGCAGAGCTCGGTGCTGCCTTCTACTCCTTATGAGGAGTTGTGACCGCCATGAGGCCTCCCCTCAGCTCCTCTGCTCCGGGCCCAACAAACTTAGATTGCTTGGTATTTTTATAGTTACTCTCTCCTTTTGATTTTTTATTTCAATGACTTCTGGCATTTTACACCATAGAAAATTGGTAATTTGAAGAGAATGGAAATTAGGGCTGTCTTCTGTATCTGTACGCTGACAAATGGATTGTTAAGCTCGTGTAATCTTTGGAGAATGCTTTATTTTATTCCTTAGATGAGATTTGTTAGCAGGGCACTGAAAATGTGCTGTGATCCTTCTCTCATTTATTCCTTTCTCAGTAGTTTTTTCTCTGTTTTCCCCTCTGTCAGACATTCACTTTTAAAATCAAAAAAGATTCCTTAAGAGAATGAAGCTATTTTTGATAATAAAGGCACTAAGAGGATGGTAAACACTGTAAGGTTGGAAGCAGCACTACTGAAATGGTACAGGAGGTTACAAGGTTTTGTGATACCATAAGAAAGCACCCACTTCTAGTCTTCCGGGAAAAATCTCTTTGTACATTCAGTTTACTCATGTACTTTGATTTGACGAGGGGAAGGAAAAGTATTCCCTCCATGAGTTTTAAATGAAGCCTCAAAATCCAGTTTTCTCACTGCAGTTATTCCAAGGAGAGAAATTTCCAATTACTTGGCAAATCAAGAAAGAGTGTACCAAGGAGGCCTGAAACTAAGTGTTATCTTTTTCCTTCCTTGGAGTCTGGCTGATACTCCCTACGCAGAAGAGAGTCTGCATTCCAGGAAGCTGCAGAGAAGAGCTCATCTCACTATTTTTCTCTGGGAGACAGTAACATCATCATCATTAGACCACAACGAGCCAAAGAAACACAGCGCAGCACAACAGGAATCTGTATTTCTGTGAGAGAATGCAGTAGGAGGCAACACGCTAAAGCTTTAGGAGTGTGGGTTCTTTTATTCTGCCTCATACTGAATCTTTTTTGAACAATGTGAAGCTCATAAACACTCAGACCAGATGGCGCAACACAGCAGCACAAGCTGGAACTTATTAGCTATTGCTTCTGTTCACTAGTTTATGGCCCAGAAACCTGAAGGACCTTTAAACCACACTCTGCCAACAGCTGAGCGAGGGCAATGTGAGGTACAGACTGTATGTGCCTTCTTCACACAGATATCATATCTGGGCTTTGTTGCACAATTTTGCTCTAGGTACAAAACACACTAAAATAAGTTCACAAAAAGTTTCTAAAATTGGTCAACTGATGTTGTAGACAATATTAAAAGTCTAAAAGTCAAATATTTGACATTTACAAACAAGTGAGAACTGAATCTGACAATACAAAGTGCATCAACATACAAGCACTACTTAACAATAATATTTTACCCAAGTATGCATTATCAAAGAAAACCTTTTATATTTTCTTCCCTAGGCTATTGAGTTTCAAGGAAAGTACTCACAAAATAATAGGTTTTCTTTGTAATCAATCTCTTCCTATCTTCCAAATCTCAATAGTGCTTCGTTCCACAACGCTGCAATCACCTCTCACAATAACTCAATATGCAGCTGTAAACAAATTATGTGTCTTAAAGGTTCAAAAACCAAAACAAACAAAAACCCAAACCCTCTGCATTAACTCCACAACTTTCATCATAAAGAAAACATGGGGAGCAGGATAAGTAAACAATCATGGAACCAGAGTTCAAAACTACCTCAGTTGTAAAAGCATGCATAGCAATGGTTCTTCAAAGGGACGCTTTACACCGTACAATTTTCTTTCCTTTTTAAAAACTACCCATCTCCTCTCCACATACAAACTTCATAAAAAAAAAAAAAAAGAAGCATTTTACTGTGACTTGTCCGTATGTTAATCACTTCTATAACACTCTGTTTTGATTGTATTTATCCCCAAAATAATGCTGGCAAGAGCTATACTGAACTGCTCTACCACACCGCGTTGAACACCTGCTTTGCACTGACAATACTTGACTGCAATCTTCTTAACAGTAGTCAGAGTTCAGAGACGTCCCCCCTGGTAAAACATTCTCCCTTCATAAACTGCCCTTCATGGAAGTTTCAAAGCACAGGAGTCCTAAATTCACATGAATAAGACACAGCACTCCTGTTTTCAGCAATGTTATGCCAAATTACACAAGCTGTAAATACAACTGTCAAATAATCATCAGTCCTAAATCACTTTTAGAAATTATGAACTTCCCAGCCATTCTGTTGGCATCCATCTCCACTATTAGAGCTCCCAAGATCATGAACTTATGCTATGCTTGAGTATTATTCTAATGTTAAGTAGAATGGAAAAAAAAAGCCAATAAAACTTGGCTTCTTTACCGTCATATATTATTAAAAAATGAAGTAATCGAAACAAAGAACACATGGTATTTGCAGCCCAAATTTGACTCTCCATGGCTAAAATAGATCTGCTGGCCCAAATGGATTTGCATAACTCTTGAACCAGAGAATAGTACAGCTATTTTACGTAAAAAGCTTTTGATGTTTTGCAGATGACAAAAAAACACCATGACATCTTTTTGACAGCACAATTTCCCACCAGTCCTTGTCAGCATACCTTATATTTATGTCTCTAATGATAAATAAAAGTGTTATTGACTGGTCATACGAAGTTAAAAGTTGCACGTGTTTCAATCTTCCTGGCAAGCTTATATTTGCTGCAGTGTAAAGCACAACAAAACAGCCCCCTGGTTCCTGCATTATGCACACATTTCATCTTTTTCAGTGAATGTAAGTGCTATTGAGTGCCAGAACGTGTCTGGTGCCCACATATCCATACCACAGTTGCAGTGTTAAGAAGTGCAGGAATGAGAATCTCATGGAAATGGCAGCGAGCTAAAAAAAAAAAAAAAGTGGAATTGGTTGAAGGAAGACGCTGAACAGTAGCTGAATCGATTTACCTCTCGCTCCATAAGACAATTTTACATATCTCTCTAAAACATTTACCAGACTTTAGCTCTGGTCCTACTTGTAGGGCTAAAAGCAGAAAATGACAGCTTTTTTGTGGAGCACTATAAAATCTTGTTTTCCAGAATACTAGTAATGCGGAGTTTTTCCACACATTTACCAGAAAAGTTTTGCTGTTGGATCCCCTTGTTGGGAATTACTCCAGTTCTCCTTGCCTATAATGCAGTTCTATATATCTGTCTTGCCAGGAAATACATGTTTGCCTAACCCGAAATTTGCCGCCATATGCTCATTTTGTTAATGATCAATACACTCTATCATGCCAACGACTCAATCCCAGATGCTTATCCTATCAGGGATTCATTCCTTTCAACTAGTGTTTTGTACAAATCTATAATTAGCCTGAAAGCAATAAAGGTTTTTTTGTAGGGCCAATATTTGCGGAGCACAACTTCCTTCATGTCTACTTTGGTGGAAACAAAGAAAGCTGTGGAAGAAAACAGAGCTTAAATGATGTAAACGTGTCACAAATAAGCTAGAAGTGAAAATGTGTATGGTGCATTTGTGAGAACTTATTTCCTCACAGCCAGGTCCATCTTTCTAAGCAAGAAAACATTTCTTATGGCTTCTGCCAATTCTACCCCGGCTCTTTTGACTACAAAACACTGTGTTTACCAATTCTTCCAAGAATTAATTTACTATGTTTGCCAGTATCCACAAGCTATATGATATTGGGTCTGCCAGGAATTCATAACGTCTTCTTGCCAGGATGAATTATTGTAGATTTACATATCTTCAGATAAACAGGATTTTGAACATTTTAGTAATTAAATAAAATGCTTTTTAAGATGCACTCATCATACAACTAGCATAGAAAATTCACTCCTGAAAAGTCTGTTTGCAATGAGTTGTTAGGTGAGCAAACCACAGCTGAGCTTGCAACATTCCATGGCATTACTCGTTAAATCTGAATTGTCAGATAACTAGGAGGTTTTGAAAAAACTGCAGAAATGCAGCTGATCTTGCACCACACTCTCCAAGAGGGACATCAGTGTTAGATCTCAGGAAGACCTCCTAGAAATCGTTACTTAAGTGATAGTCCCTCAATGGATTAATTCCATATATACTGTAGATTTAAATTTGTGAAAATTGACCAAGAAACCGATCCTCTTTGAAGAATAAGGTTTGAGATAAAATTTCAGGAAACGCAAAGAATACAAGAATAACAGTATTTTGCACTTGGGTATTGTTTTCAATGTGCAAAACCAAAAAAATATCATTTCTGATATCACATGAGTTTTCAAACAAATTTTTGACATAAAGAAGATGTTTGGAGAAATATTAACAGTGCTATTCAGTACTGTAGAATATAATTGAGACCTCTGAAAATATTTTGAGTGATGTACACGTATGGTTTATACAGATTGCCTACGTAAGCGCAGATATCTACACAATTTATATAACCTCAGATTTCAGAGCTTCCCACAGAAATAAATCCAGAATATTTAAAGTAATAATGAAATAGTCAAACTGCCCACACAGAAAAAACAAAAATAACACTTCAAGAAATTGCTAAGATGTATCGAGGTTCTTAGATACGAATCACATATGTAATGTTCTCATGTACATTAATGGAGAGAGAAATACCAGTTTCCATACACATCTGAATGATTCTTTTCACAAAACAAGATCAATATGAATATGTACGTCTACATTTGTTCTCGTTATAAGCTCCTCTGTACTATTATTTTATTCTGAAATGATGCTCTTCTCACATTCCATCATTAGAATTCACATCTGACTGCTGTCTCACCCTTCATCATTATCACTTTATTCGTGACTGTTACTATGTGCCTGTTTTCTGCCTGTTTTCTCAACTGTTCCCACACCTTCCATGCATGAAGTTCATGGATTTCACCCTCATTTTGCAACCCATTAGTTCATCACCTACTGGGTACTATTTCAACTGTAGATAGTGGCTACAGAAGAGCACCTGGGTACGCAACTACGGATATCTCTTTAGCTTTAAAATTCAGAGTTTGTTTCATTTTTAAGTAATTCTTCAGTCAGAAACAAACTTAAGAATTTGCACAGTAGTGCTTCCTCCTTGCATAACAATCCCTTTTGGAACGGGGCTGTTTGGTTCCCATTTTTAAATTCCAAAGATGTCCCAAACATGAGAAAAACTTTGTTATTCTGAGAAGGAATTTTAGAAAAGGATGCATTCCATGCACAGTCTAATGGATTAATGCCAAATTCACAGTCCAAAATGGAATCTGCTGTTTTTCTAGTATTGACTGAGCAAATACCAACGTTCACCAGGAACTCTAAAACTCAGAGCACCCACACTGCCCTTTTGAAAACAGTACAATAGTACTGCAACCAAATCAAACTCTAGATGAAGTCTAATTGTTTACACTCAGCTTTATAACTTTTTTTTACTCTTGTCTGAATTTTGAACTCAATCAGTTGAGGTGCCTCAAGGTAAGCAAGCGTTCAGCTGTTTCCCTACACGTGGGCTCAAGAGCTTTTGTGCAACTGTGAACACCGAATTTCACTGCAGTTTGATGCATTGCTTCTAAGAAGAGAAGCACAAAGGCTTTAAAATAGAAGTCTGCAAATTCATATAATATCCCTAAAATTAATTTGCCTTGAAAAATCTTCTAGCATTTATTTCCAATAAAATCATTTTACAACATGAGTATAAAATACCTGTTGGCATGCTAAAGCATCAGGTTGATCCCTAACACACCAGTCCTGAATGAGCGAGGTAAGTTCACGCCTGACAGCTTGTTGCAGAAACACACACTAATTTGACTTTCTCCCAAATTATTAGCATGACTGCTTAGACAGGTGCTGTTCTGGAAGAATAAATTTAGCATGACACAGGCTGGTTCCCTATGCCTACAGCTGAGTGATTACAAACTTCATGCACTTGTCTAGGCCACCAACACTACGGCTAACACAGGCCCCAACAGAAGTAAAATGCAGACAAGGAGCTCTTCAGAGGCCTGGTCAATGCAGAGGTTATGCTTCCAGTGCTCCAGTCACCATGAATGAGGTAGCTTCTTTAAAGAGGTCTACAGGTACATTTACATCATCTCCAGCCACAGCAATATAGACATATCTTCAGTAACCAAGCTCTCCCAACAGGAGTGCAAAATGCATCAAACAGGTTGGTGAAGGTTTCTGTAAAAAACTTTGTTAAGATTTATATTCATGACTTTGTCTTCCTCAGTACTGGAGAGAACACATTCACATCCATAGAGGTTATCTCTGGCAGCTAGCTAATTATTCTCCCATGAATTACAGGTACTTTCAGACAATACCAGCACTATAAGAGAAACTTCTCTGTAGTAAAAGTTAGAAGACTGTATGAACTATGTAGCTCAGCTATTCTGATTTTTGCATTAATTTACACATCACAGAGGAGACAATTTTTCCATCTTCAAAAGCATATTCGTGATTTTCTTGTCAAAAAAATGAAAATTATTTTAATACCTAGAAAACTAGGGACAGCTTTTGCTGAGTGAGGGGTAGAAGGTTGTTATATTTTTCTTTAGAGTGAGTACAGAAGTTTTTAGCTGAGAAATAGTGGGCACGTGATAATGGATCAATTTAACCATTTCCTTCAAGACATATGCAGAGACAACTCACAAAATCAAACTGATTTTGTACCAAAATCCACAGAACGTGTGCAAATGTAATAAATCATTAGCCAGTCAGTGTTACTGAGGAGTGAGCGCTAAAGAAAATTTGTCCATCAGGTGATGGTTTCCAGAATGCCACTAAGTCCATACTGCTAGAATAATATTTCTTAGACAAAATTCCTGTTATTCCTGATATACTGACACAGTAAAAAAAAAAAACAATAAAAAACAGTTACAAAAACAGGTTATTGCTACATGCCTTTATAAGCAAAATGGCCTCCTAACTTCATGATATTACTTCATAGTAACCCAAAAGTAATTTTTGTAATTAGTAGATAAAATAAACAATTTACCTTGTGTGGATTGGTCAATGTTTTTTCTTTTTCTGCTTTGACTGTTATAATTAAGTCTTAGCTCTTGGCTATATTCATTCAGAGTTTCTCTTGAGTCGTAAGATTGCCTTTGCTTTCTCCCATCTTCACTTTCATCTGAAGAACTTGTGTAAGTTAGATCCACTTCATGTTTAACTTTTGACAGCGGCTGGTAGGGTTTGCAGTCCATCTGCTCCATATCTCTGACTGAGTAGGCTCAAAATCATGAAAACAAGCAACTGGAATTCCTTAAGGAAATAGTCCTGGAGAAAAAAAAAAACAAAAACACAAACAATAATCCCATTCAGTTATTATATTAACTCTCAAAAGCCCAATTTTATTTTCAGTTAATATATAAATTGTATAAGAATCTCTATGATTCAGGAAAAAAATCTGAGTATGTCTTATTTTGCTGTTTGTTGCTGTAAATGGTATTAAAATAACAGAAACTTTAAGTTCTAGCCCACTACATCAAGCAATAAACATACCTTACGCACAGAATATATTGCCTGTTTTGTGTTAAAGATGCTTGAAACTGTTTCTCTAATGAAATATTCATGTATATTTATTCTAAGTGAAAATAAAATCTTAGTGATTTTAAAATTAGCCTAGAAACCAGAAAGTTCATTGTTTTGAAGTATTTTCCTGCAAATTAAATAACATTTAATGAAGAATAACAGAGAATGATTTAATGAAGAATAACATTTCTCACTCGAGAAAACAATCAGAAAACAAGAATACGCCCCTGTGTTACTCTACAAGAGCACACAGTTGTCCAGAAAAAGGACACTTTCCTTCCAGATTGTGTGGGCATCTCAAGAGGAAGCTTCTACCCTGCAGCACAACGCCTTTTATCCTTTGCACCACCTGTCTAAACTCTTACTGACATGGGGGCATGCCGATCCTCAACAAAACCTTCTGAACCCCAAATTGCAGTTCGGGATGTCATCAAAACAGTGTTCAAATCCAGTAGCATTAAAATCAAGTGGGCTGCAAGTGCATGTTCAACTGGTGTACTTGTACAATCCTGCTTTCATTAACCTGTTCCCATCATGAATTTTAAGTTTGCACTAACAGGTGGCTATTATCTTACAAAACGAATGTAACAAAAAGGCAGCTGCAAATATCAATACTAAATGACCAAAACCAAACAAGTTAAACAAGATTTTACTTAATGAAAAAGTCATTTCTCACAGCTTCATACTGATTTTAAGGTCAGCAGCAGAGAGAGCTAAGTTCATGCCTGGCCTGTTTTCAGCCCAATTTCCCATCTGCAACACAGACTTGTAAGCCCACATGTCCTCAGCAACCACAGAAATATTTAAAGGCACAAAAAAAACAAAAAAAAAACAAACCATTACAGAAAGCACTTCTTGTTACAGGACTACACAGTTGAACTTAGCTTGAGAAATTGCCTGAAGGCTTGAGAAACACCAATGCTACCACTGTGTTTGAACACAGCAAAAGCACATCTCCTGCAGACTCCCAGTACTTTTGAAGGACTCAGCATCCCGAGCAGTAATGGCAAATGTGGTGCACAAAGTGAAGAAGGAATAAGGCTTCTGGCACCCTGACAGGAGGGCAGAACCCAGGCCCACCAAGCTGCATGGACAAAGAGGCTGAAGACACATCTGTGCTCAAAACAAAATCTCAGAGAGTTTCATCCAACTGTTTAACCAGAGCTGGAACAGCTCTTCAGAAACAAATTGAAAAGCACCTGAATAAAGAGCTCCAGCATATTAAAAGGAAAAAAGAAGCTCAAATCTCTTACACAACAAAGTGGGCTTGAAGGCATGCAAGTTAATAAAAACTCTTCAAGAGAAAAAAGGAGAACAAAGAGCAGAGCCAAACAAGTTTCCTGTCTGGCAGAGACACGTGTGTTGGGGTATGATCACATATCACGTTGGTGCTAAGACGGTTTTGTAGACAAGTTACTATTAAGAGCTGTCTGCTTTTCAATGGCTATTTCCCTAAATAATTTACTGATTTTTACCAACATTTCCTAAAGAAATACTCATTTTATGAGTTGCTTTAATACTCTCATCTGCGGTAGAAAAACTCAAAGGTGCCATGACTCAGAGGCACGAGGCTGGCTTAAAATTTACCCGATGGCTCTGTAGAGATGGTCAGTGATGGGGAAAAGCCTCCCGTACATTCTATCTGATAGAGCAAATGGAAACGATGCCACAGAAATCAAGGAAAAATGGGGAGAAACTAACGGTGTCTGCTGAGAAGGCGCAGGAGATGACAGAAGACGTGCTGCTGTGAAGGCAGCGAGTGTGAGAAACCTCAGACGAACACAGTGCATCCCTCCGTCAGAACCGCAAAACATCTTCCCTGACACACTTAGTTCCTTTTAAAGCACGCTGGTGTAAAATAACAGAAAGAAAAACCCATACCCTTCTGCGCACACCTTTTGCTCTTCAGGTAGAAGCACAGAATTAATGGGGTCGAAAGGGACCTCCAGAGACCTCCCAAAGCAGTTCCCTACCACAGGTTGCACACGAAAGCACCCAGGTGGGTTTTGAACACCTCCAGAGAAGGACACTCCACAGCCTCTCCATGCAGCTTGTCCCAGTGCTCTGAGTGATTCAGGAACGATTTAAACTCACAACCTACCTACCAGTACCCCAGCCACACTCCCCATCCTCGGGGACCCCCTGACACCTCCACCTGCATGGTGCTGAGCCTACTGGCGCCTACAGCACAAAGCTGCGCCAACCCAGGGCCAGGGCTAACCCTGGTGGACTGCAGCACATCGAGGGCTGTGCTTGGGCTTCTTTTATTTTGGCTTGGGGCCACACTACGTAGCCTGATACAAAAGCAGGTGATAAATCACTCGCAAGATCTGCAAAAGAAAGACGTCATAAACTTTTCCAACACAAAGTTCTTTTACGAGTCAGGAACACACATGATAAAAGTTGAGACCACTTCTTCACACTTTTCCACAGCAAAAATTACCTCAATTAAATTTAGCAAATGATGGTGTTCTGTGATGATAAGATGAATTTTAACACTGGGAATTGAATACTTGACCTTCTATCATATTTCATCTGGAAAAACACAATGCAGTAAACAACCAAAATGCTGGAGTGAGTCAGGAGTTTAAAGAACACTGCCTGCATGTTGACACAGGTTTCTCTTCAAATAACTGGCCTTCAAGTAACTAAACAAAACACCCAGCTGATCAATATCCAGCTGACCTTGTCAGCAAAATAATAAAGTCTCATAAAAGCTTACAGTTCCTCTAAGCGACCTTTGTATGAGTGTCTTAATGCTCTCCTTCTCACGGAGCACTTTTTTGATCTTTTCATTTCAGTTCTGTCACTGACAGTTTTAACAAAATATTTAAGAAAATATAAACTTTATAATATCAATACATTATACCTAATTATAAATTACATAAATAATATTTTCATATAGGCACTGAAATGCATATACTACTCAACCAAACTTCAAAATAGATATCACACATAGCTTACAATTGGACTTCTAAAGAACATACAGTTTATTTAAATTCCCAATGAAACATCGTTTTGCAAATCCCCCAAGCCTCACAGAGCTCTGTTTGAGGGGAAAACATCAAATTAAGTCATGGAACTAACACAGATATGTATATAGACTGATGTTTTTAATGCATGTTTTATGCAACTTTTACAATACATGCTCTGCACATGTTTAGAAACAATTTTCACACGCCACTGGCACCAAAACCATATTATTTCAAATACACACCTTCATATTCTGTTCGATGAGAATGCAACTTGTGCAGAAACAAAACAATGTCAGGGCAACTATGGCCTACGAGAAGGCCTGTGATGAGGGTGTGTGCACAATTTATCAAAATGTGTTTTTTGGTAAAGCTTGCTGTATGAGCCTGTGCTCAGTACAACAACGCCACAGAGATCAAATTAATTTAATAGCGCTTTGCAAAAAGTCCTATCAAGGCTCTCATTTCACAAGAAGATTACCATGCTGACTATCCACCACCAACCCTATCAGATCCCCAGTGGTATATCCAGCTGCCTACCAGTAAAAGTTATTTAGAGAGGTTAAGATTTGGATAATGCAACTGAAGAAGGTCTTCTGTAAGCATGTAAGAGTAAGGACATGAAGTACTGGGACCTTTGTTGGCCTCAGCTGAGCACTATGCCCAATACTTAGACTGGACTCATAAACTAAGTACTTCTTTGGGAACTGTTGCATCCTCAGATCCAAATTACATAGAATTAAATGTAATTGCAGCTACAGCGCTATAACATAAGCAAACGATATTCATTGTTTGCAACATGAATTCAGAAGACAGCCTACAGTAATTTCTTTGTTCAGTCTCAGTGGGTTACTCTATCAATTAGGACCACCAAATGCACATTCGCTCAATTCCCTCATACGTTTCTTTGCCTTCAACAAACACCCTTATCTGAAAGTTAGTATTTGCTTATTACATCTTCAGACATCTGATTTCTGAAAACGAATGACTAAGCAGGAACTGTACCTCTGGGTAGCTGAAGGCTAAAGTGATAGCATCATTATTCCACAAGTCTATTCTGAAACACAGAACTGTAAAATACAAATGGCAAACCAAAAGCAAACATATGATCTAAATCTTTCAGTAATGCAGTACTGAGGAGGAAAAAAAAAACAAAAACCAAAGAAACAAAGGGAAACAATCCTATGACCTTGTGCCAACCATCAAAACCATACCCCTCAAATATTTGTTTAAGTATCAAAACCAAAAGAAGTCCTTTCATCCTTTTAAGCTCTACATTTTACAGAAAAGCTAAACATGTTGAGAGAGCTAAAAGCTAAAACAGCTGGACAGCCGTATACTAGGAACAAACTAGTTCCTAGATGGTACATAAAATCAGATAGCAATATGAATTTATATGAGAAGTCTGTTCAGTTTTGCAGGATGGAAGCAGATAACACTTTCCTCTGGAAGGGAAAAAAGTTACACGATAACAAAGAAAGAGTAACGGAAGCTATTCCTAAAAGACTGAAGAAAGATTGACCAGGATATGACAAACAAATGAAGAAGTAACATAATAGTATGTGAACATTTTTAGTGGATCACAAAATTGAAGCCCATGAGAGGATGGCAGATGGCATAACAATGTGTGAATCACTGAATATGTCATGGACAGTATTTCTCCATGTATAAGATTCTGAAATATTGACACATTGCACAATTCCTGCTTTAGAGTGGACTACGTAGTAAATCAGACACGTATATGCAAAATGCAGCTGTCAGGAACATAGCACAGGTTTCACACCCCCCTAGAGGGTGCATGGCCTTAACTTGTTGGTGAATTACATTTCTCCATACATTCATATGCTGTGATAGACAGACGAGGGATAATTTCCAATTTTAATAGCCTTCATTTAAAATGAGTCAAAGTGCAATTCAATTTTAGTTAGCAAAATAGTTCAAAATGTTTTCCCTTTTATCCACAGTTTCAGAGAGAAATTACTACAGAATAAAACTGTAAATAAAGTAAGCCAGGTTGTTGCAGGCTGACAGTGAACTGAAAAAAATACGTCACGTTAGCTGCTCAACTGTGACACCCAATTCTTGGCCAACACATGCCCTGCACTTTACTTGGAGAATTGCTACTGACTGCAAAATCACAAATCCCTAATGCTTTCTTTTGGATGCCGGTCATCTGATGCTTGGAAAGGATCAGTCTCTAATGCTGGTGGATGATGTATGTCCATGGTTCAGGGAAACACATCCTGAATAGGCCCAGAATATTCTCTGGAGCACAGATCTCTCTGTCAGGTGACACAATTGTAGCTTATATTGCAGGACAACTAAAGTACACTTTAATTTCAGATCAAGAAAACATCTTGAAATCTACTTCAAAGTATCACAGCATCTCAAAGTTTCATCCAGGAGTGAAGGAAGTCTGTGCTGAAGTAAAACTAACCAAGTGCTCAACACCCCCACTGATCTAGTACAGAACACAGGAATGTCACCTGAGGTGAACTGTAAAGCAGGGGTGATATAGGGAAGCATGGCCTGGAAAAGAGCATAGGCTGAGCTCATGGCATCAGTATTCCTACACAGATCCCTCAGAAGTCATGTACTACTCCAGGGAGGATGTACAATCAAGGTTGTGTTTTTTCAGTAAAAGCCATTATAAAACTAGCATGGAATTGAAGGCTCATTCTCCTTCACATTCAACAGCGCTTGGGATTGCTGAGCTTCCTATCATTGCACAGAATGTTTCCAACATACCCTAGACGCTTGTTTGTATTAAATGTATCTGGAAGTAGCATTAAAATTTGAATGGAATTTCAGGTTGTTCTACACGTCAATAATGGAGACAAAATCAAAAATTTGCACTTTAAAAAGCAGAATTAGGAGCCTCCTATTAATACCTTAGTTTCTCTTTGAAAATATAGTTTAGTCTTGGAACTCTACTCAGAAGAAGATGTTTAAAGATCATATGTATATATATATATAAATAGATAGATAGATATATGCAGCTGCTCTGAAAGCAATGCCTCCTATTTTATTACACTGGCCCATGATGTCAAAGGTGGATGTCAGTAGTATGGCAATACAGGTTGAAACTTCACGCCAATATTCCTTCACGTTGTGCTGCCATGTGACAGGTGGCAGCAGAGGGGCAGTCTGACAGAATGGAGTCTGACACTGAACTGTATATGAAGCAAAGGGGTGGAACTGAATTCCTCCATGCAGAAAATATGGCACCCACTGACATTTACCAGTACTTACTGAACATTTGTGGAGACCAAACAGTGGATGTGAGCATAGTGAGGCAGTGGGTGGTGCATTTCAGCAATGGCAACAGTGACAGTGGGACACCTTCGCTGGTTTCACCTTCATTTTTGAGAGCAGCATGCTGGCTTTTGTTCACTGCTAGCAAAAATGCATACTAATGGTGGTGACTATGCTGAAAAATGGTGTTTTGTAGCCGAGAATTTGTTCTATCAAATATAGTGTTATTGTGCCCTTTCTATCTGTTGTAGTTTCCATGGAAATAAATAATACGAGGCATTACTTTTAGAGCAACCTATGAATTTAATATGCAAGTGCCATCATTTATTTCAGGATAGAGTATGAAAAAGTGAGGTGTACACGTAATTATGTATTTGCCTGTAGCAGTAAGGGGATCTTCACTTAGTAAGCAAGTATCTTCTTCCGTAATACACTGTCTTTTAAAATACACTGACACAGGAAATATTGTATTAGAAAACTGAATTGTGTTTTCTCTGTTTGTTGATAATGCAGATTGTACGGTCATCAAATTGAGATAATTACTGCAATGTCCCTTCTCCAACTGTGTGCCTAATTAAGACGACCCAGTAATCCCTAATTAGCAACAACATAATTTTTAAAACCCAATTTAGTAGCTAAGAGATTACAAAAAATGAAAGTAACATTCAATTCGGATATTATTAATTTCTTGAGATAGCAATTTAAATTTTTTAATATAATAGGGTTAGCACATGAGAACAATTTACAACACATCAACACCATGGAACATCTAAGAGAACAATTAAAGTATCAGATTGTTTGATACTAGGATGCACTGGCAATGGCATTTGAAACATCCAGTTGAGAATTTTGTCTCAATTCCCATTTTTCCTGGTTTTAATTGCAATAAGAAAAGAATTATTCATTAAAAAAATAAATAAAAATGAGAGAGTTTTTCCACCAGAGCACTCATGGACATATCAAAGCACAAGAATAAGTTTAAGTATCATCAGTACTTTTGTTTTGATAAAACAAAAGCTTTGATCAGTTGACATCACAGTGAACGAAGGCACCAAGAGGGAGGATATTTCTTTCTGGCACTGTACTTGTGCTTTCATTCTCCTCTCTACGAAAGACCCCACAAGACATAATAGAACATCTCAGGGAGCCTCAGTGATTTTCTTATCCACTTGCAAAACCAAAAAACCCTACCAAACAAACATCTCAGAAACGGAACGCTAAAGCCTCCCAACTGAATACCGCCAAAGAGACATGGCAGCTTAAATGTTATCACAATCTCTCATCTTGCCTGCTGCTCAGCTTTGTTGTGGCTTGTTCATTTTTCGATTAAAGGTATGCAAAAAAGAACTACTGCTCATTATTTTTGCTATACTATGACTTCGAGTATTTCTGAAGCAGCATAGATTTCAGCATCAGGTTAGTTTCCAGTATAGCCTAAAATGTCCAAGCACTTAGGCCTGGCACACAACCTACACTTTAATATCTTGTGAGCTTACAAATATCCAAATTAATCTGCACAGCAGCTGTGTGACAGGAACTTGTACTTGTGAAGCTAGCTCTACTGACTACGCATTGAAAACAAACTTTTCACTCTTCACACTTGGTTCTCTTAACTTTTGTTCTTCTAATTCTAGAAAGAAATGCCATCAATTATTATGCAGTTTTGACATCACCTAAGTTAAAACTTAAAAAGCTTTTCAGGCATTTGATGTACCTTTTTTTTCACAAGAAGACCTGGGTACTGCCTTGACCATGCGACCAACATCTGCATCGCCTCCATTTGAAGTATCACTCAGGTTGCTATTCACATGCCTGACACCATCACGCCTGAGAACTCATCTTACTGTTCCTTTTCTTCTTGCTTTGATGTCTGCCAAAGTATTCGGTGTCTTCAAGTGCCATTGTTCTGACAAGCAGACCCTCCCGATGGACTTGTACTGTATAGTGCGGCTCCCAGAAGTGCTATTATTTGAGCTGGTGTCAGATTGATTTTCCTTCTCTTCATGATAATGCTATGATCTTGTGGGATTGAAATTACTGCTGATTTATGCCTTGATGTAACCCCCCGAGAACTGCCTTGTATCAGCATGTCACCTATGAAAAGCTACATTTAAATCCTTGGAGATCTTTCTAGTGGAACCTTTGTTCTCATTTCAATAGAGAATCTTTTGTAATGGATGTTTGCTAGAAATTTCTCCTGCAAGTGCCAGAAGTCTTCTGTAGTGCAAACTGGAAGTACATTATGCACCTATCCATTTTTACCAGTCGTAGCTGTGGGAGCCTTCTTGGCAGAGATGAATTTCAGATAAGTTCTCCATCCACGACCGCACACTTTTTGCGGATTGATTATACCGCTTTCTTCACAAAGGGCAGTGCTGGCACCGGAGAGCAGGAACGCTCCTAAGCTTTATTTCTAAAGGTTCACCTACACAAGGAAACGTAACAGACTAAAACCATACAGTTACGCCTCCAGTGTTCCTGTGGAGCTAAATCCCTTTATGCACGGCATTCTTGTACTTAGACTTCAGGAAATAATTTCCTCTGTTGTTTGATCATTATTCACATTTTTACACATTCTGCAGTTCAGTGTCATGGACAGTTTTTTGCTTTCTCGTTACGAGTACCATCTTAGCAACATTTTCATAAGCATTTTTTTTCCCATAAAATGTAGTATCTCTTGAGGAGAAATTCATTAACAGGTAGAAAACGGTTTTATCTTTAAACAACTGACTGCCAAGTTGCAATTGAAATCCTTTTGCCCATTTGTAAAAGCAGTTTCTGGAATCCTAAAATAATCTTAAAAGAATAATTTTCTTTCCTGTTGGTAGAGCTAATTTAGCTAAACTAATTATTTTCTTTTTGTATTCATCTTTACCTCCATGATGGAAGTGAGAAGTCAGATGTGGGGATGCAGCCATGCTCCTTATGACTTTATGAATGACTTGGCCATTTATTTCCATGCTCATATGTAATTCCACACTAGGGAAAACACGCCAGGTAAACAAACAAACAAATTCAGACAGAAGTTTACTGTTGAATATGAATTTGTTCAAGTATCTATGAACTAAGCAGACACAATTTTTATTAAAATCCTCAGCCTCACTAACAACTAGTCATTTCCATTCAGAAATGCTTCTTCAAAACAGGTGGCTACTGTATATTTACTAAACCATTGCTACATAAAGCACCTGGTCACCTCTTGACACTTCTAGACAGGACAAAAACCATTTCAGTGACGAGTTACTGACCAATTCCTGTCTGCATACATCTTTTTTCAGTGGTGGTGCTACGGATACAGATACCGCCCTTCCTCTGAATTTAGGCACAACTACCAAAAATGCTACAAGAGGGACTGAAGGCGACAATTGTTTTGTATTCTACAATAAATAATGTTAGGTAAAAGCAGATGGCATTTGCTCCAACTGTTTCTCCCTCCTAAACAAGAATCTACACAGCAGTGTGTAAGAAGCCAAGCAGTTCCACTTTCCAGCCTCAGAGCAAGAGGAAGGTGAGCCTCTAGGAACCATCAGAAGGTTCTGTGACCCCAGTGACCTCCAAGAGGGACAAGGGTGACAACAGCCTCACCATGGCTCCATCAGCTAGGGGCAGTGAATGTGTGCTGACCGGAATAAGCTCTCAAAACCATACATCATGTACCTAATGACATCAGCATCTCCTGTGATCACAGCACTTCAAAAACACATTCTCCTCAGCACTTCAGCAATAACTCCACTTTGCTCAGCTTGCTTTCCTCAGCTGTACAATCACAGGAAGAGGAAAGAGAAGGGTGAAACTGAAATACGTGGCTTTTGTCTGTCGCCTTTACACATATCTATGTACACACACACACACACAAGTATATCTCTCTGCACAAACTGCCTTTAAAAAAAAAAACAACAAACCAGAATCATTATCCTTGCCTCACTGTTAGGATCTGCTGTTGTCACGGTGAATCATTTTTCCTCGGGGATGTTGAGTGGATAACAATTCAGCTCATGTTAATTCTATTTACATTGGGAAAAAGTAGGAGGACTGTAATAGCTGTTTAACTGAAGCTCTCTTCCTTCATGAGCAAGTAAAATGTCACTTTCCTTTCCCGAAGCACCAAGAGGCTCCTTTTACTGTCACAGAACACAATTATACGTTAGGGCTCTGCTGTCTCTTTCCAGCCAACAAGGCAAGAAGATGACCTTTCTTTAACCTATGGCTGAATTGCATTATATTCAGTTCAGTGAACAGCCTTTTTTGTATTCTCCTGTACCAAGTGCCTTCTAACTGAGGTTAGGAGATGGGCACCTGCCTTTCACAGCTGCCAGTGATCTCCCACTTCCCAAAAAAGCCCTTCCTTTCACTACAGGAGGGCTGTTAACTCTCATCCCACATTTCAATCCCTGCTTTGTAACGTTTGTAAATACCTGACACCATTCAGCACTGCCTCCGCCAGCAGCATTGGTTGCTGGCTGCTTGTTCTGCTTTGTCTTATGTGCAGCTCGGCAGCAAAGGGCGCGAGACATTTCCCACCACACAGGTATCCGCCGCTCTGGGTTACATGCTGGAGATGCTTGGGGAAGCAGAGAAAAGTGGCTGTGACATTAATGAAGCAAACCACTGCAGATCTGCACAAGACAGCAAGTCAGCAGCGACGGATTTGAGAACACGATGCTAAATGACAGATATTGCTGAAGAAAATGGCAGCGTTCAGCTGTCACAGAGTACGGGGCTTTAAAATCAAGAAAGTCTGCAGATAGAAGAACATCGGAGAAAACACCACGTGTACACAGAGCTCATCTCCCAACTAGCCACAGAAATAAGCACCTCCAGAAGACACCCAGCACTGGTTCTTCTGCAGAGAATTCTCAGCCTCACGTGTTGCAATATTCACGTTAATGCTTCCAGGTGAGCAGGAGCTCCAAGATTCAGCAGTTCGGCACGCGGCAAGAGGTTTTCTGACAACCTTTATTAGAGATGACTCAGACTAATCACTTCTCTGCCTAAGAAGGAAATGTGTGTAGCTTGAGGACGGCTTCCTAAACACTGCCATTTCACTGACACCTGGCTTGTTCCGTTAATGCTGCAGGCACCATTACCACCGAGGTTAGATGGGGCTGAGGATGCCAAAGGAGACAGGGCAGGGGTGTGGGCTGCATCAGGCTCAGGGAGAGCTCCAGCTTCTTGCTGAGCCCTGAGCTACTGCTGTAACACCGCACTGAGACCAAAGGGGAAGGAAAATACAATGAAACTCTCCTTACTCGTGCTGTAGTAAAAGAAAATTCTGTATATACATGATTTTTACATGCTTCTGGAGGTACTTCATGCCCAAGCAAATGCTGCTCTGGGACTGCACATTATGGCAAAGCCAGAATGGACATCACCGCAGAACAGACATCAATGCTAGCTATACCTGTGTATGTTATAAAGGTCCTATACTGCTTTGGAAAGGTCAAAACTTTACCTTCTCGTGAAAATACAATACAACATTGTCTAAACATTTGCTCACAGATATGGAATTCTGCAGCAGTAACACATCAAACTGTCAAGATGATTTTCTTTTTAATTGATCGTGGCTTTGGATTTTGATGTGAGCTAAAGTTAAAAACCTCTATTATGAATAATGGAAAAAAAAACAACCCACAACCCTGATAAATATATGCATTAATCCCTCTTAAGAAGACCAAATAAAGTACAGTCTTAACAGACATCTACAGAAGGCTAGTATAACTGTAATTATGGAATGAACATACACTGTGTTAAAAAGAAGGAAACAAGCAAAAAACCACCAACCCCCTAAAATCAAACCCCAGACTCCACCACTGCAGATGCAGAATGCAGTCTTTTTCCTAAGAGCACACGTCTGAGCATAAACCTAAAGAGTGACTTCTACCACACGTTCACCTACAGAATGTCAGGCACTCAAAGGGGGTTCCTTGTGCGTGATTTTTACATACACAGATTTTATTTTTTTTTTGCTTTGAAAATAGTGCAAGTAGAGTTATTTTCATCTATGCAAATTTTTACTTCCCAGAAAAAAAAAAAAAGCAGAAATTCCTCCCACACGTAGAACCTTCTTCTCTTTTTATAGAGCTGCGAGTAACACAAAGCTGCAGGCTCAACAATAAACATGAAATTTGCTACTAAAGTGATCATTAAAGGGGCCATTTCTCATGTGAGCTCTAACAGTTCCTAACTCTGTTATTAATAGACTTCCAGCTAAGCTTTGATCAGGGCTGGAGACCTTACCACAGTTAACATATAGATAAAACAAATCCTTATTCTTAGCAGTACCCCCAGCTCTTCCAGCAGACAGGGCTTTGAACTACACACGGTACAGATGCCACCAGAGACAAGCAGGGGCAGAAGAGAAGGAGCTGCAGTTCTGCACTGGTGTGAGCATCGTAGCTGCAGCACTCTGAAGAGGCAGCACTTCCCTTTCCAATGGCTTCAGCCCATCTATATATTTAGAGAAGGAAACGTTCCTTCAGCAACCATGATGCAGCAAGTATCACATTAACAAAAAGAAGGAAATTGTCAACTTACTGCTGGAAACAGCCGAACAGCTGCATGGAGGAAACATTGGTTACTACCTAGAACTGCTGAGAATGGAGTGCCATTGAGTCATTTCTATGCAGCTCTTGTCAAACTTCTCTTTTTTTCCTTTCTTCCCCTAGTTCAAATCAAGAGCTAGGTTTCTTATAAAACACAAAGGTCATCTGCTCCTGAAAGCAACAATCCCGCTTGAGTTTCTTGCCTAAATCCACTGCCTACGAAGTCAGTGTCCAAACTGTTGCAACACTCAGCAAAACAAACAAAAAAACAGCCAGATGCTTATGGAAGAGTGAGAAGAAATTTTTTATGTTTAAAGGAAAAAATAGGAGAGATCACACAGTGAACACAAAGCTCCACTAATCACTCATCAGGAAATCAAAGGTTGAAATACGAATGCTCCTATTACTGCACTGGGCAGAGCAGCTCGATTTTACAGCAGCAGAGTTAGGGAGAGTATCTATAGGACATCGTCAGAAATGGAATTGCAGAGCATTGCCCCAGGCAGAGCAAGGCTGAACTTTTACTCAGTTCCAAGAAAGCCAGCAGCGTACTGCCATGAGTCACCCAGAGAACTTTCACAAGAAGTACATAAGCAAACTATGAGTTCAAACCTCATGTAACACAGGCCAGGTCTGTAACAGCGTTAGGCACCACAACTACAGCTAAGCCCTCGTGATGTCAGCATTGCCCAAAACCAGAGGCCTACAGAAGGCCTGGTCACACAGAGCTCAAGTCTCCTGACACGTCATGAACGAAAATGCTAAACTGGGCTCCTTTACTGAAAACCCTTTTAGCACAGCAGCAACTCAGTACCGCCCCTCTCCAACACCAACTCCCGGATGCTGAGGAAAACACACTGGCATTTTCTTGCCTGAAACAGAACTGGGTATAAAGGCTATTTTTAAAATCAATTTTTTAAAAACAATGTCAGCACTCTCAGCCCAATAATTGTTATTAACACGCAGTGCTTATCAGCAAAAAATGCCTGCTGGAAAGAACAAGTTGGATGTTTGCACTTTTCTTTCCTCTTGTGTTTCAAGTTTATTCCTTTTTCTTTTAAAGACAACAAAGTGCAAAACAATGAGTTTAGTTAATATCATTGCTAAATAGTGATCCTTTGGTAAGCAAAATACTATTAATTTTCATGTGACATACTGAAAAATACAGCAGGGAAACTGCTGGAGCTGCACGATGCACCGCTCTTCTGACTTCAGAAGGAGAATGAAGGTTTCCTTTGCTGGGGACCAGAGGCAGTGTGCTGGTGCACTGTGCTGAAAGCTGCTGGGAGCTGCTCTGACTCACAGAGCATCCAGGAGCTCAGACCCATGCTGCATGCACTCAGCAATGCTGTGACGTGGTTTCTTCTGGTCGAGTAAGAGGACTAAGGCAATGATTACAAAAGCACTGGGAGAAGCCCCAGCAAAACCTGTCTTATTAGCAGCTTGAGCAGGTCCATTCTACTACACAGATGTTTGCAGGCTGAACTACTTCCATAGCTTGGCTTTAAAGCATTTAAGCTGCATTTCAGCCCCAAAGTAATTTGGATAACAAATAGCATTAGTTGAGTCTGGAAGGAAAAATCCTCCTTCATCTGTTTGTGACGAGAAAAGGAAAAGAGAACTTCCAGCGAAAGTCAGTGGCACGCAAGATGTTAAAAAGTGAATTTGGAATTTATACTTTCTTTGGATAGCATCCAAATGTTGGTGCACAGAGGTCTCAAATTAAACAGCTGACCAAAGCACTGAGTAAATTTGTCTCCCTGATGGCTTAAACAAAAGAGAAAACGTGAAATTGCATTCTCATATCATAAATACCTTGGGTGAAATCTGGAAGGTAATCAACATCGTCATACTTAGCAAAAGTTAAAGACTTCAATTAGTGAGTGCCACGCGTTTATCTACCAAATTTCCACTTGGTAATACTCTACCCTGATCATCACTTTCCAAGTCAAATGGTTACGAGAAGCTGTCAATAAATGCTTAATAATGATCAAACGTCTTTTTACATCAAAATAAGCAACCCGAACCTGACGCAGCGTACAACTCCATTAACTTCATTAATAAAAAAGGGAAACGGGTCTGCTAGGGATGCTGCCATTTATAATGATGAAAAATAGTCTTCTATTATAGATGTACGTATTGCCTGCGCTGATGGGATAGGAAAGCAACAATAACATCCACTGAGTGATCTCTGTGGCTGATCTCAATAGAGCTAGTTGACATTTCAGCTAGCGGATACACGAACCCATAGAGAACATGCATAAGTAACGAGGACAAAATGTGGAGAAGTCTGTCACCAGTGCACACACAGCTGCCTCCTATCCCCAGGGCCACTGCCACAGCGACACGGGCACTGCACAGCCTGTACCAGGTGTCCCTTTTATCACACCTATATTATTTAAAAAAACAAACAAAACAACAGCAGCAACAAAAAAAAAACATTATTAAAGAAATAAAGCACCCCCAACTGTCAGTTTTTCAGTTCAGCATCCACTCTCGGTTCCTGGCTGACGAAAGATTATTCCTGATTGAGTCACATTAAGCGGTGAACTCCGCAGTTGGTTCAGATTTTGTAATTCTGAGTTCTGTCAGCGGGATTAGGTTGATCTCAGCAGAGATGCACAAATTCCTAAGAAGTTAAGGTCTCCCAGATTTAAAATAAATAAATAAGGAACTTCAAGTTAATCATCAGAAACAGCCTAATCAGATTAAGGTTGTGAACTCTGGACTACCGCTGCGTTTTCCTGCAGCTCAGCAAGCTTAATCCACAAGTGGATAATACGATACAAAGCATTTCTATTAAATATTCCCTTGAAAGACACTAAACCTATCATTTTGGTAAAGGAAACAAATATCTTTGCTAAATCTAATAAGAGATTTAACCAA
Source organism: Oreortyx pictus (assembly GCA_036925125.1). Taxonomy (NCBI): domain Eukaryota; kingdom Metazoa; phylum Chordata; class Aves; order Galliformes; family Odontophoridae; genus Oreortyx; species Oreortyx pictus. Next base: position 5,562,242 of record JAUPFR010000012.1, read on the forward strand.
GATCTTTAAGTAAGTCATCAAGGGCTATGATTGTTGCCATGTTAATCCTTTCTCTTGCAAAAAAAAAAGAACATATTTCTTCGATATTTGTGCTCACTGTCATTCCAAATAGGATAATTAAAGAAATATTTCACTAGGAATTTACTGACATTCATCCTTAAAGCGATTCTTACTAACAATTAATTCTAAGAAAAGAAAACCAACAAAATTTTGGTACACGTTTCCAAGACACACCCATTAACAAGGGTGCATAACCACTCCTCTTCCATGGGCAATCTGATTCCACCAAATTTCTCCAGTAGTTCATGCTCCCTCGTGCACCTGTCCATGTATTCCGAAGGTATACAACCCCCTTCCTCATACTACCTGGCTTTAAGACTGCTGATATGGCACTGAGGTCTGAACACTGGACAGCTATAGATGTTCAAATTAACAGATAGAGAACTTGTTTTTGCATAAATATCACCTTCTAAGTACTACCAAGGAATACTACATTTCACCTATGCATTAATGTACATAAAAGGATGAATGTTGAAACCACTATAATTTCAAGAGGTGCATATTTATGTAATGCTGCATAATCCCCCCGAACAAGCTGTCAACTTCTGGGAATACAAGTGGCAAGGTTTCCCACTACTACCCCAACAAACTGCAAAATTAGACTGCATGTAAAGACAACATTATCACCCAATAGAAGAATTCTTCCTATATTTCTCCCTTACTTTCTATGAAATGTAAGGTTACTTTCCAGAAAATAGGCTCCTTCACCATTATCTATATTGGGATGAAACGGCACAGAGCCATTTCAAAATACCATTTCATTACAAGTGGTTTAGTGTATACCACGTGCCACGTAACTTAGATTGCCTTATTAGCAAAGGTCATCCCTATAGTCTGATCTTACCAGATACGTTCTACTTGACAGTTAAGCTTGGGTGAATAAATACAGCCAGCAGATTGAACAAGCCCCGCAGATGTTTTCTATCAACCCTTGACAAATGAGAGATAGATAAGGCCATACAGCTCTCATGAGTTGCTGATTTTGACGTGCTGGTATCTGTACAACAAACCGCACACAATTACACGCAAAAATTAAAACTGCCACAGAATTCAATTTAGCTTGCAGCTAAGAAGCTGCAAATTACAAATCATCACAAACATGATACCATTCTAATACATGTCATGTATTAGACACGTGTCATGGAAGTAAAGTTCTGGGGCCACCTAAGTAACGTCAAGCTATTTATCTAGCTATCTAACAGCGAATGCACAAAACCACCCTTCTCTGACTCGAGTAGGAATCTCTTTCACTGACAAGTTTCTTTTCTATAGCTCTTTACAAAAAAAAAAACAAAAAACAACCAACCAAACAAACAGAAATGCTTCCCTTCTTCCCAGTGCTGCCCTTGTTCCTTACAAGTCTTTCTGCACCCCTTTTGGTCACCTTCTCAGACCTGTCTCCTCCCTCCCTTCCCATGCTCCACGTGCCCCCCTGTTCACACTCCGCCAGATGGATGGTGCGGTGTCTGCCCATAGCTCAAACAGCTGCACGCTGCTGCACACTGTGTTCAGAACAAGCGCTACATTTCTACTCCACACTCCATAATAGAGGTTAATTTTTGCTTACGCTTCACCTGAAAGAGTGACAGGAACTCTTGTCTACCAGCCCTAAGATTTATCTCAGCCCCCTGCAGGAAAGCATTAAAATTTCATGGCATCGAAAAAAGCTAATCAGACCATTCATGCATAATCCTGCTCAGTTTACAATGAAATAAACTATGTCTCAAGAACATGCAATTTTGGAATACGAGCAGACAATCTTTGACGACTTCAGAATTTGTATTTGGGTTTTTGGATATTGCAAAATACACAGTAGAGTCATTGTTTCTAAAGTACCTCCATAAACAATACACTCCTCCCACTGCAAGGCTCAGGGTAAGGAGAACGCTCACACATGGCTGATGTTTTCTCCATCCACCTTTAAACACAGAGCCCAAGGTGAAAGAAACAAAAGCCAAAGGAGAAACATGGGTATCACAGTCACTACTTCAGCAGGGCTCTTAGAGAGGAACTGCCAGAGAAAAACAGCATTTTATGGAAAGGACAGGAGGTGTGTGATGCTCACCAACTGCTCCTGGCCAGCCTTTTCTCATAGGAGTCATCCCTGACAAGCAGAGCTTTTTACAGGCAGCAGGACAAGGGTTGCCACTTTCCTGTCTGCAAAACCCCCAGCCGAAATACCATGCTTACGTCACACACACACAGTGAGTTTGAACCTTCTGGAAGTGTTGGACTTGTTGTGTCCACACAGCATGCACATACTGGGAATCCAGAGTACTCGGATGCACTGGGCTTGCCTGACCTTATCAGGAAACATGCTACAAACTTGCACAGACATGCAATAGAACTGTCAAGGATTCCCCAGTGAAACAAAATTTTGCCCAAACAAAACTTCTGCATAGAAACTGGAATGTGTCAGGGCAGTATCCCAATCATAGCACGTCTCCTGAGGGGGCCAGATCTGCTCTGGGATTTTCAGAGTGATCCCTGCCAGGGGCTTGAGGAAGGTGCTTACTCATATCTGAGACCACAGGCTGGATTACTTTGCAGCAAAGTAATATTCAGGCAATTAAGCCGTGGTTGGCAGGGAAGACAAAACGGGCTCACGCATTTCACTGAGTACCTCCAAAAGATGAGAGCATATGCAAGAGGTAATGCTGATAAATAATGGAAAGAGCTCTAATAGAGAAGAAACGTGGATAGTAGATGGTTTAAAAGAACGACGTGTGTATTTGTGCCTTAAGGGTTATGCAAACAATACCGCATTGGGTTGTTGTTTTTTTCAGGCTATAAATCAGCGCTCGCATTTCCCCATTCATTTTGCACAGAAATGCTGTGAGTTTGCATTGGACAACTTTCAATTAGTTTTCATTTGTTTTCGAAGAAGCAAAAACATTTTTCTTTAAAACAAAGCAATCCTCTTAAACAGGGATGCAAATTAACCAGCTTCTTATTCTCCTGTACTACTCATTTATCGATGCATCTACAGCCAATGGGTATTTATTATCTAAATAAAACTGTATCTCTCCTCAGTACAATTAATAAGGAACAACTTGACTTGGAACACATTTTTTGAAGTACAACTCAAGCAGCTACATAGGTATAAATATTGTCTCAATTTGTTTAACCATTTGTTTCAGTGATCTGTTCGCCCCTATGAAAATTACAGAGATAAGACTGAAATGTGCAGACCAGACACACGCATTCCTTTGCTCAACAGAGAGATGCCACTAAAATACACCTAAGCAGCTTTAGATTTCTTTGATACTGTTTATGCTCTCTGGATTTCTGATGAGTCCCCATTACTTTACAGCTCCACATCGCTATCAGAGCTTCTAAGAGGCTCCTCCACTAATAACAGTCAGTCCCTTTGCCAGTCTCACCAGTAGGAGGAGACCTCAGTTATACTGGAAAAAAAACATTCTAAATATCTATGTGAAGTCTGAATTTCCATCAATAGGTGGCAATACTGTGATGTGACATATGAAGCATATGTGTTTCTGTGCATGCACATGCCCCAAAAGTTTCTAGGCCACTATGCTATGCTTTGTCATTTTTCCCCTTCAAACACTTCCTGATGCCATTTTTTAGCTGCATACAAGTGAAAACTAGCTGGTCTGTGTGCTTTTTATAGAACTTATGTATCATCCTGACACTTTATTTCAGTGATTCTCCATGACGAACTGCATCCCACCCCAGCTGGGTTAGGAGGCAAATATGTGCATTTGGTCTATGGTCGGCTGGGTGACATACAGGGCTGCTCCAGAGGAACCAGAAGACTCTTCAGGCAGGATGAAGAGTTGCTCTTGGCAGAGGTGTGTCTCACTCCAATTAACAGTAGGGCAAGGAGGTTCTTTGGATATATATGTACCCGACAGTGAAATTAAGACACAATGGGTCAAATGTTAGCCCAACCAGTTTATGACTAATTCCCATACCAGTTATTTGGCCACAGCACAGCTCATCTGCTAGTAAACACTCCCTGAACACTCTTGCAAAGGCAAACACCTCCAAAGAAGTGCTTTCAAATGTAAAACTGTCCACAGCCTGGTGCCCACCACTCACCTCTGAGCTAAGCCAGAGTCATACAAACAAAACAAAAACCTTAGGAAGCAAGCTTTGAGACACGAGAACAAACAATTGTTGTTTTTCACAAGGTGGAGCCCATCTGACTGGGGGGCATGGGTGGGATTTTGGGGGTGTTAAACCTCTTGGTTGTTTGCCATCTTAAAAATATATTTAATGTTGCAACGTGATGCAGAGAAAATCCAATTTCTGAACAGAAAACTTCAATTGTGGCTCTTTTCATAGCGTGTCTTCCATTGAGTCTCAAATCCAAAAGTGCTATGGGGAGGAAGTACTAGCTTGTCACCCCTTCCCTCCCCTTATGGGTAGCACATGACACACGTAGAGATGTAAAATTGTTGCTTTATGGAAAAAGCCAGGGTCGGGGATTCACTGGAGGTCAGAAACCTGGCGATGGCAGAGCGAGTCTGCCCCTGCCCTGAGCCCTCTGCCAGCGCCGAGAGCTCTGCTCCCAACCCGACACCTCCACAACACTCACTGGCACACAGTGTGTTGTGATAATTAATTCTCTTTCCAAATATGTTCATTTCCTTTTTAAACTTTTATCAGAACAAACAAGAATAGCACTTTAAAGCCTAGTGTTGCTAAACCTACATTTCTATAGATGCTGTTGGTCTACAGAGAAAAGGCAAAGCTTCAAAGAGACAGGATTATACAATGAGATAGCAGTTCAGCACACACAGATATTCTTTTGTTACTTTCTGAACTACATTCATCTCCCATTTCAGCAGGGATTTTTTTTTTTTTTTAACTAAAGAAAAATCCAACTGTGTATTCCCAGCCGATAAGAAATGAATTTGGGTGTCAGTGTAAGAGGAATGCTGTAGAAATTTTGATAAAAGCACTTTCTTGGAAAAAAAAAAAAAAAGGCATCAAAGAGTTTATGTTGGACAGTGTTTGACAGTGTTTTAGATATCATGGTTACAGCTGACCAGAGAAGGAGGCTTTCTGTACTTTGGATACTCCACTAATTTTGGAGTAACTGCAGCAACATGTCCTGGCTAGGGTTTAAATACGATAAAAGGGGCATATAAATGAAAGAGATTTACAGATTACTTAGATAACATTAAAAGTGATATCATAATTTAAACTATTTCCAGTATTATGAGGATAGTTAAAAGCCATCAGGATTAACATCTGAGTATTGTACAAACTCATGAATTCAAGCTTGTAAATACAGGACATCTGAGTGCACGCACATTTAGAGCCACATCCCAGCAAAACTCTCATATGGAAGCAACACTTTTAATTCTACTTTTCTAAAACGCAAAACATGCTTTAATTGATGGCGTAATGCAAACACATCCAGACTAAGCAACTAAAACTCAAAATTCACATATGTTCATATGGTAGCAATACTACTGGTCAGCTTTAAAATGGGGGGAAGGCATTATTTCCAGCTGTCAATGGTCTGATAACTTATGTTGCCACTTGCAATGTAGTACTTTTTTCATTTAAAAATTATGGCCAAACTTAAGTTTCTCCTTCACCCTCTTTTCTCCTTATTCACTTGTTTTCTAAACACAGATACATAGGGCACACATACACAGCCCTTAGAATAACTGGAAATCAGGCTGCCCTCTTTACTGAAGTTATTCTCAAGTTTGCAGATGATGAAAATGATGTCTCCAGGACTGCAATCCATGGTACTTCGTGAAAGCAAACATATAACACTGGTACTGCAGTGAACTTTGGTAAAATACATCTGCCACAGGGAAGTCGAAGGAGCAGTCAAATTGTAAAGTTCCTTGCAGAGCCTACTCTGTTTTAGGATGGCCGTTTGTTTCTTTTTCTTGCCTCCCAGGCAAAACAGTCAGCCAAAAATCAGTCTGTAGAATAAAAGACATCTATATTTCTCCACAGGGTGTTTGTGTTCTGTGTGTGCACCTCACCCTCGCAGCACAAGCAAACCGACCTAACTAGCTACCCTTACCAGAAAGCTATTAGTGGCAGTTGAGCAAAAAGTAATATTATAATGATCCTACCATGATTTTAATCATGCTTGAAGTACTGGTAAATTCACCATATGCTTACGAATATTCTCCTCATCCTTTCTATCTTATTTCTTGACCGCACAGTGAGAATTACGCATTATCCAGTTATGAAAACCATCATTAGCAGCCATTCAAAAATTCTCAAATAATGACATAATTCAGAGGTGAGTGCTAATGTTAGAAATATTCCTTCATACCAGTCCTTCAATGCAGAAGTAAATCCATAAAGTGACTGCATACCAGTCACCAGTTCCCAAAAGAATCCACCACTTTCTAAGCGTGCTGTAAGTACACACAATGTCCCAACTTCTGGACTCTGTTTTTTCATCTCCACTTTACCTGAAAATGCATAAAAACCCGTCTCTATTGGCAGCCCTTTATTGGCTGTCCACCTGAAGATGCTCAGGAGGGTTAGCCTAGCAGAAAGATGGTGGTAATTTACACTCAGTAAAAACGCTCAATAAATCGATCCTCTTTTTTTCAGAGTGATCCATGAACTAATCAGAAGATTGCTAAGGCCCCATTTCTGCAGGTCTGTTACCGTGTTTAGGGGTGGAAAGAGAACAAGCAAAACACTTCTGCAGAAAGTCTGCTATTAACACTATGATCCAGGTCAGGTTCATGTAAAATATACAGAAGCGTCAACAACACAGCTGCATACGTACAAGTAACCAGAGGCAGGCAGGGAGAACAGATCTAGAAAGAAGTATTTAGAGCATCTTGACATAAAGAGAAGTGTGAAGCATAACTACACTAAAATAGTGCACGTTCAAGATGGAGATTTGCTCTAACAAAATGAAGTCTCGAGTTCTTGCAGCAGAACACAGTATTTCCAGTCCTAACCCCAGTAGCATTCTTTACAAAATGCCAACATTTGGGCTGTAGGAACTTAGAGATAAAGGATGTGACAGCTCACATTTTACAAACAGAGTTCCAAGTTTCCTAAAAAAGAAATCCAATAAGAACATGAGAGTATTTCTGTGCAGGTCCTGATATACCGATTTGATTTCCTCCAGACATAACTGAGCTGCCCTCTTGTTCCTTTTTTAATTTGATTAATATAGCAAGGTCTGCTTTTATGTAGTGTTTAGAAATAATCACAGCAAGATTTCATTTGATGCACCTTGCATGCCAGATTGTCAGAGCACTAAAACTTTAATTGATAATAAAGATAATATCATTGCCTCGCATTTATATAGAGCCTTTCATAGAGAGAGATCCCAGAGGCACTGTTGACTTCCAGGTACCACCGGAGTGGAAATGCGACTGCTGTTTGCTACCACACAGAATCTGTGCTACGAGATGGAGCACAAAGTGACATCACTCCCCAGAAGTTCAGGATCCTCATCTACCCCGCGTCCAGAGCACTTTGGTCCTACTGGGATTAGATAGTGAAAAGTAAAATTTAACATCCTCTTTTCTGTCCAGTTATTTTGACTGATAGCTGGAGGAAAGTGCAGATGGGAAAGATACCCGAGCTTTTCTACATGGTGACTTGATCAGAGATCTCCTGAAGCACAAGGTACTGAGATGAGGAGCTTGCAGGCCAGCGTGGCCACCTGGCTGGTGGCTGCCCTGTGTCTGCCAGCACTGCTTCAGAGCTGATGGCAGAGCCACACACTCCACTCTCTGGCCATCACAGCCCTCTCCCTGTGCAGGGAGAACTGCAGCTGAGTGGTGCTCTTCACAAAAGCAACGATCCTCTCTCCACATTAAAAAAAAAAACATAAAATCTTCTGAACCCAATCAGTGGGTTTTCTAGATGGTGGAAGAATCTCAGACAGCTTCTCTAAGGGACAGAACCCATTGCTGCCTCACACGGGTGGGGGAACAGGGAGATCTCGTTCCGTGCTCTTTGGGCACACTGTAGTCCAACCAACACTGGAAACATCGTGCGCTAGAGGTTCCTAACCGCTGTTGGACAGCAGTCTTCTATTCAGAAAGCAGAAGTGCCTGACAACTGGCTGCTCCTCTAGACACAAAGTCAAGGTTCTGCTCAAGTCATGAAGCAAGAAATGAGCCTCAGCAACAGTGACGCACAAATCTCTCTCCAGCGATAAATGGTAAACAGGCATCTGCTCCCATACTCCTAGGCTTCCCTACAGCGGTTAGCACTGTGGATCAGAGAGATGGCAGGGATCCAAGGAACTGCTCTGAAGTCACTGAAGCCCTTTTCGAAGGCGCACACAAAGTAAGGAGGCAAAAAAGCAATCTCAGCAATGCAAACCTGCCCTCAGAGGCCTGACAGAGATGTAGTCTCTCCATTTGTATTCAGGACAATATGAACTGATGCAGCAGCAGCAGACAAATGGCACCGAAGCCAAAGTTGTATTTATCTCATGTAAGCACATAGACAGCCCCAAACCAGAATTTTGTGAGGTTTAGCTGCTGTCACAACTAGAGATGGAATCTGAACCCAGGTTCATTCCAAGGTGAAGCACTGAACAATAGCCAAACATCAGTTATACAACTGATAGCAAATGTCAACCACAGACATCGGTGCCCAGCCAGTATAGTTCACAGCTTCTCCATTCCTCGTTGTCTCTTGTTACCAGAGTGAGCTAATGAGAAGCAATACTTCCACATGCCACTTCACAACATACTGGATTTGGTATAAATAATCTAAAGCCAGTCTGATTTCAGAACAAGTGGGAAACATTCCAGGAAGAGCAGAACTACCAGGAAAGTAAGCACCTACCAAATCAAATAATTTAATTCTACCTCTCAGCTTCCTAAGTATGACGAAGATACTTTTCTAAGCTCACGACCTTGGCCTACACAGCTATGCATACATAAATTATTCTTTAGACTACCAGGAGAACAAAAGGCAGATATTATTAGGTGATTGTGATTGAATTCACCTAATGTCTCCAGTTGTTAGGTCAGCTTATTTTGATCACAAAAAAAAAATTAGAAAAAAAAAAAATTAGTCTTTTAGTCTTGCACTTAAAATCCCAAATTGTGTATTTCAGAGGAAGGAAGAAGTGCTGAATTTATTCCTTTCACTTTAATATTAATTTTCCAGGTGTTTAATGTATGAATGCTCCAATAGAAAATAAGATAGACAGTTTTTTGAAAAAATATAATACAGTTTTGAACGATTTCATTAACAGAGCTGTCCTTCACCTCCATAAAAAATGTGCAGACATGCTAGTACTCTCATCTTCACTTTCTATGTTGATATAATCTGTTTCATTTCAGTTATGTGGATGCTAAACGTGCGTCTAAAAATGGATCCACTCTGTTTTCAGTGGACACCATTCAAATTTATGCATTCGTTGCTGAGCTCAGATCATCTTCAATTTATATTCTTGTTTGGATATTTTTTTATTTATTTACTACATCCATGTATTTCAGTGGGGTGAAAAAAAAAAGACCCAAATGACAATTCTGTTATCTACACAAAAGCAACATATGGATATATTTTCTGGTTTATGTTTACAAGAGCAGATGTTTCTGGCAACAGAAATACTTTTATGGATGAGTTGCATATTAAATTTGGAGGAGAGGGAAGCTATTAGTAGATTCAGATTAATTTTATCGTTGACAAATGCCAGGCAATGCATTTATACAACTGGGCTCTAAATAAAACGCATTTACTCAGGAGGAAGACCTCACTCATACCACAGACAATTTAATGAATGTTGCTGTTCTGTTTCATCCCGAGAATGATAAATAACATGAAAATAGTGGGGTGCATTAAAAAGTGAAAGCACAACATGAATGATTAAATACTGTAATTGACATGTGGCATTCAGTTCATGCTAAGATTGCAATACTGTCTTTACATTGTTTATTGCAAAAATGAGAGATTCAGAAACAGGCAATGAAAATTACTATTTAAATAAATATCCTTCAGGTTCCAAACCCCATGGGGTATGTTTTCTGCTGTTATCGAGTGAGGACTGTGTGCTTGTTGCACTGTACAGTAGAGATGACAATAAGCTAGTTCACTTTTCTGTTCAGCCATAAACCGGACACACAGCCCAAAAAGCGAACAAAAACTGGAATGGAAGTCTAGAACATACCCCGAACAACAATGGCAAATGCCCACCCAAATCAAAGTCTCACATTTCAGGTGTATCCTTTTTGCACAGCGAGCCCTAGAATTCCTCTCACCTACTTATTCTCATGTAGGGTGACTCCCAAGTGAATGAACTATCTCTTGGGATGTCTCCACTGGAGCTGCCAGCACTCACACCAAGCAGGCCGTTCCCCTTGCTGCTCAGTGGGATGCCTCACTGTCACGCTCCAATATAAAGGAGGGAGACGAGGTTCTTTGATTATGTGTATACCCGACGGCGAGATTAAGACACAACGGGTCAAATGTTAGCCCAACCAGTTTATTACAATTACTAGTTGCTTAGGGATATGGGGGAAGGGAAGGTGAGCGATAGAAAAGGGATAAGAAGCAAGGAGTCTTGAGTGAAAGCAAGATAGATATAATCACCACCGTGGGTCCAACGAGGTTCGCAGTCTCAGGAACTCGTCTGGTCACCGCGGTGGATGGGAGATAGCAGCAAGCAGGCCTCAGGGTCCGTCTTCGGGAGTTCTCCTCAAAGATTTTCTCTTTGGGAGTTCTTCTCCTGGAATTCTTCTCTTCACCTCCCAAAAATCCTTGGTTCAGTGAAGGCCTTTTATCCCCATTTCTCAGGTGTTTTTTCTTTTCTCTTGGTTTGTGTGACATGTCTGGCCTGACAGATAAGCCAGCAGCGGATGTTGCCTTCCTTGCCATGCAGGAGCATTGTCTTTCTGTGGTGGTCAGCTTCTCCAAGCCGTAGACTATTTGCCCCTACTTCTGCTTATCTTTACAACCATAAGCAGAGACAATGAGGCACCATAACACCCATCTGGATAACTGGCAGTTATCAGTCAGAGTCTTGTCACCAGAAAAGGCCTTACGAAGCAAGCTTTGAGACAAAAGAAAGTAAAAAACAGTATCTGTCTTTCACACTCACAGCTGGCTGCCCAGTGATGCCAAGCCTTGCCCATTCTGCTGCTAATCCTCTCCTCTAAGCGTCTCTGATCTATTACAAATGTTAACCCTCATTAAGATCTATATCTTTTTTTCCTTTCTCTGTGTATTTCCTAAAGGGAAACTCCTTCCTAGCACCACATGGATCAACCACCACTCAGACCGAACTCCCACATTCAAAAGCAGGCAGGAGCATCTCAGGCACATCACACTGAGCCACCCAGCTTCTCTGGGTTGAGAGGGAACAAGCAGGAGCACATCAGAACAACAAAAACAAAAGCCTATCTATATTGTTCTCAATTTTTCAGAACCTCAGGAAGTACAGGCACACATGAAAACAGGAAAAAAAAAAAAAAAAACAAGAAAATACATTTAGAATTTGTTTATTTGTGTGAATATGTACACAGAAAATGCATACACCATTTTCCTCCTGGACCAGATATATCTGAAACACAACTTCAAATTCTCACTAGTTTTCCTATCCACCAAGGAACACTGTGGGAAATGTACATTTATTGACAGACTTATCAGAAAACGTGATTTTGCCTTAAAATTCTTTCTTCAGTGAGTTACTGCTGCATGAAGTCCAGTGGCGTTGTCTTTTTTATCAAGATCTATTTTATTAGCTCATGAACAATACTTAACAACCGCAGAGTTCTCCTGAACTGTGCAAGTGATGACTTGAGATACTGTATGTAGAAATGTGAAAGAGTGGCTTCCCTAACTGCTGGCGTTTCCAATGAGAGGAACCACTGCCTCCCCAACACCAAGCATCAAGAAACGAGACAGATAAATGCATCATTTAGACATATGAAGATATGCCATAGAAGGAACCAAGACAGCCGCAGAAACAAAATTCAATCAGGTGACCTGTAAGGGCTCACAGAAAAATTTGCAGATTTTGATAAAATGCTGATTTCATTTCAGCTCCAAGAAAACAAGGTCTGCACTGACTAAGAAAACTGCTTACCATGAGCTCTGGACTTGTTTGACTTCAGCCGTGTTATGCAATTCTCTCTAAAGCAGTAATGTAGCATTATTTTCATTCTTTTTAAATTAGAAAATGTTTTATTATGCAATTGCATGCAAATTCTGTGAAACATGGATTTACCAAACACAGGGGCAAGTAGGAAAAGCTGGGCTCTAGACTTCAATTAAGAATACACTGTGGCACTCGTTGTAGACTCTGACTGAAACAGGACAGGCAAGGAAGCTTCCCAAACATAACGGCCTGCAGCAGCAAACACTGTTTTGTATTGTTTTACGTTTATTGCTGATCTTCTTTCAGTCATTAGATATATTATAAACAAAAGATTCCACAATAAGATGCAGGTGAAAAACAACGTCTCTTCTACAGCTGCATAGCTGAGCAACAAAAGCTACGAATGAGACAAATCAGCAAAAAGAGTTTTGTGACCTTAGAAGAGAAGATGAAAAATGACAATATACAACTATCAAAAGCTCAGAAAAAAAAGAACAATGGCAAAGTTTAGGAGCTATATTTATCTCTGCATCAAACCTTACCCTAGCCTCTCAATCCGAGAACTGTTTTGCAAAGAAGAGTAACAAGAAACTGAAATCCTTTTTCTTCTATACTGCGTCAGTAACTGAAGACATACACCAGGTATAGGTTTACAGCGCATGCATCTGATGCATTTGGAGATGCATGAGACTAAAGAGCACATAAATGATGGATTCAAGAGGCAAGCCAGACAGAAATCAATGGTCTAGATGCAGTTCTGGGAGTAGAATACAATAACCACGTTCCACACTTGAGTAACAGAGAGGGTCTTGCATAAAACACAAAAGGTAACATCTCGGTGCTAGCAGCTTTAAAATGCCAAGGAAAACTCTACCTTGTAAACAGTGTAGGCAGACTGAGCAGCTGCCTGCTGGTGGCATCTAGGTCTGCATCTGAACATCTCACAGACAGATAACAGAATACTCAGTATTTTAGAAGAGGGAAATCTAAAACAGCAAGATCTGAACAATTTTAGTGTATTCTGCAGTCCCTGTCAAGTCTGTTGAAAAAAATGGTTTCAGTCTGGAAGCATTTATCATTATTTTAAAATAATGTCAAGAAGTTCTCTAAGAATCCTCTGTCATACATCATCTGTGTCCTACAGAGGATTCAGATGGCAACAAGCAAACAAAACCAAAAAAAAAACAAATCCACTTTTTCTGATCTGAGAGATTCTGGAAATAACACTATATATCAACAAATGAAAACTTCACAGTTGTTATTGTAAAAAAAACAACAAAACAAAAAGCAACACACAACTCTCTATTCACTGAAAAAGTTCCTTTTAAAGCACCATTTATTTCATGTTGCTTCATCTAGAAGTGCATTTTGCTCTGGGATTTTAAGCTCTCCCTGTATATCTTTGCTGTCAGAATTCAAGTCCTGCCAGCACTAATACTGAGCAGTGGGACAGTTCCCAGTTAGCAGCTTGGCTGTCCTTTGGAGTCAGGGCCACTGCTCAGCCCTTCGCCCCAGTTTCACCCCAGTCTCTCCATATTTCACAGCTCTCACTTAAGGGCAACAACTCAGACCTCCGCTATCCACCAGCCTCCAGTTTCTTAACCACGGAGTGCAGACTAGCTACGATGGACCCCCAGCCATTCAGTTATGCTCCTCTTTCATTCCCCCTGTGTGACATTTGTCACCTTAAGCAGGTGGAAACCAAAGCCAAAACACGTCAACAGCACCGTGAGCTACCGTGGCCCCAGTGGCCTTCAGGAGGTTTTCCAATCCCACAAGAGAGCAGTGCTTTTCTAAGGCCACTGGGAGATGAATATCCTGAACATACAGATGTGCTTTATTTTCTCATTCTCTGTACCAAATGCACATATACCTACGTACTTAGTAGGGATGTATATGCACATCAGCTAGAAGTGCTTCTATCTACTCCATACACTTCCAGCTCTACTCTACAGATTTCTACTGGGAAAAGAACTTGAAGGTCTGAAAGACATCACTGGCTTCCTTAGCTGCCATATTCTCTTGTTTAGCATCAGCAATAGAAAATTGCTATGATGGTACATAACTAGCAGGCACTTCAGGTTCCTCCCTTTAATGTCACTAATCGCTGGACAAAAAATAAGCCTAATCAGAAAACTGATTTAAAAATCAATACGGGATTGAGCTACTAATAGCCTTCAACCATAATTTCTGAGAGAAAAGCAGAGGCAGACCATGGGAGTCAATAGGCTACTGAAAGTCACTTGCTATTTGGCTCTCTTGGAAATCTTTCCTTCTTCCTCTCTCAAAAAAACACCTTTTCAAAAGATTGCAACCCTTTTGTTGGACATAGCATGGAATACTGAAGCCTATACATGGCAAAGACAATGATGCATTCAGGCTAACATGCATTCAAATCTGTTGCAGAAATCTCTAAAGCTTTCCATTAGGAGAACCACAGAGGTGTCAGAGCTCCTGCAGCTGCCTTGCTATCAGCTCCTGCTGAGCACTCACTAGTCTTCCCTCTGCTTTTTCTGATGATTTTCCTCCTGCCCAGGCTAGCTGCTAGGGCTGCTAAATCAGATCACTGTAGCAAAGCTACTTGCTTACAGCTTCAGTATTGCTTGTAAGGCTATGAGATAGGAAATCAGGTCTACACTGTTATCTCTGCACTGTACTTGCGGTGAAGTCATAATATTGTATGTATTATGGGATACTCCTCCGCAATTACAGACCCACTAATGTTGTGCTAAACTGAAAACCAAATAGGAACCCCCTCACCCCAAATCCATAGCTTGCTCTCTTCCAGAATAACATGAGAATTCTGTTGTGCAAGATGTCAGAAAGAAGTTTTTCACGACCAAACAAAGGACAGGGAATTCAGGTCTTCTGTCCATAGTACTGGGGCAATCTTCCTGTGTGAACTTTAAAAAAAACTCTATTTCCTTTAAGAAAACAGGAAGATATTTTTCCTAATCCTCCAGTGTGGCTGCATCACTTCATTCCCAGCTCACGACTCCTGGGTGTTGTAGTTGCAAGTCTCATGCACGTGCCTGTTAAAGAACCCCCAAACGTGGGCTTTGGAGAGGACAGGTATGATGCAACACAAGCTCATAAAATCAGCCACTCCTGGGAAAGCGCACACATAAGGTATTTCAAGAACCAAGACCTCAGCAAGTATTCTGAGCTACCTGCAAACATAAGGAGTAAACACTGTGCCTTCAAGTAGATACCACCTACTTATTCATTGGATGACATTTTGATTTAGATTTAACAGCTGCATTGGTACCCAGTCACTAAATACATTTATGTTTTTGTAAATTGGATTCATCTGCTTAGTGTTATTCCTATATTATTAATATTATAATACTAATAACTAGTAATTCAGACTCCTCTGTGGAAAAAAAAAAAAAAAAAAGGAAAAAAGATGTGAGATAAAGCTCTAGAAACTATAGTAATTCCTACTTGTGCTACACAAGAGGAGTTAGCATGTTTTCCATTTTCTTTTTAGCTTGCTGTAGTAAAGCTTACAAAAACAAACAGAAACCTCCAAGTCCACCGCCTCCAGCAGAAATAACATCTCAGTTCTCTTAGCACTCTCCTTCCTTTGGTGTCTGGAATCTAATACAGCTTCCAAAACCTGATATCCTCCCCATACATTAGATGTTCATAGTAACAGACAATTGGAGCATGACAGCAGTGAAGGGAGCGTGTCCTATAGGGCAGAAAAGAAAGACTTCACTGAGTAACATGCAGCTCTCATACAAGGAAGTGATTTTTCTTAATGTTTTAAATAAACGCTGCTTTTCATTCCTCCCAAATTGCATTTATAATATAATTATATGATTGCTGGGGGCTTCATATAGCTGAATTATAGGGTGTCTCTTCTACATTAGGATTTGTGAAAGAGTCTCTTGGCTTCCCTTCATATTTTTTCTAACCGCCGACAGGGATACTCACAAGGCCTTCTATAATTCAATTAGAACTATCCTCTGAGAAACATATAATTTTATAGAAAGAAGATTTAAACCATCATGTATCCATTTTTTTTCCTGTTATGAAAGCATTTGTCTAAAGTCTAGTATTAAATTTAAATAGGTCTGAAACAATCTTAACCCAATTGTTTTCAGCTGTGTCATTTGACAGGTGTCAGACTGGCACAGCCCTCCAGGCTCACTTTTAACTTAACTTCTGCATGGGCTAAGGCTGTGTCACACTGCAGTGCACAGGGAACATTTCTCACAGGATGAAGAGGTCTGTGTGTGAGTAAATATTAATTGTATAGGCATCAACTGCATCTTCAGTGAAACTGAATTTTATGTAAATAGATGCACTAAATGGATGCAGTGCAATGCAACTGTAACATCACATCCATAGGTGATGTATTAATTGTGGTATGCTGATTATAATTCAAAAAACAAATGTCTCAGGTAATTAGTAAATGACATAGTATTATCCGAATCACAGAATCACAGACTTGTAGGGGATGGAAGGGACCTCTAGAGATCACTGAGTCCAACCCTGTGCCAAAGCAGCTCCCTTGACCAGGTTGCACAGGTAGGCAATCAGAAGTATCAACATACAACAAACCAGAAATTGTTTCACACATTTTTTTCTTCCACAAGGAAAGATACAACTATCAATTTTAGCAAAAACTAGAAGTGCTCAAAGCACAAAGCCCACTGAGTTAGTTTTCACAGAAACACAAGGTATTTGAAGATTTTAATCTAGCATTTTTCTAAACATCAATAGTTTAAGATATAACACAGTGAACTACAAAATATTAGTCGTACGAAATAAGTGTTATCAAAAGAGTACAGCATTTGAAATCGGATCTTCAGTTTGATCAAGTAAAATCAAATGGAAAATTGAGTAAATTGGAAAGAAAAATAACACGTGTTCATAAATGCACACAGTTCTGAGAAGAGCAAAGGAAGAAAGCAATCTGCCCCCAGGTGAGGAATGTTTGGGCGCTGCCAAATCTCGTCTCTTCACCAGGGACAGGACAGTCTGTGTAATTAAGCAGGACTCTGACACGAGGAACTCCTTGTGGTAGGCACTGAATGGTTTTGTTTGTGTTTTACAAAGTCACCACCAACAGTTTTCCCAAATGCCCAATTTAGCTGAGAAACCATCTTTGTTCTTGATAAATTCATCTGACACTTATAAAAACAACAGATCTGGAAAGAAGGATGCTCACTGTTGCTCAGCATGTGGAATATACCAGAGGACCTAAAGACACACTCCAGAAATGGGTAAACAATATACAGTCTTCTTGACAACACAGTCTTGCTCGAGTCTTTCCTGATCTGGTACTACACAGTTATTTTAACCATGAGGCCAGAAAGCAAGAATTTGCACCATCAATACTCACTGCTTTATTTAGACACATCACAACATACCTTTGTGTATTTAAGTAATCACTTGTGGTTTTTTAGATGCCACCTGAAATGGGTTCTGAAAGCATCCCTGGGGCACAGGATCCCAGATGCACCGTGCAAAGAAAACAGACCCTCATCTTTGCTTTAGTTCATTTTAGTGTTTCTGAAATCTGCAGCCTCAAAGCAATCTCTGACTCATCTCTTTCTCCAGCAAATTCAAAACAAGCCATCAGAATAATTCAGCTGCACCATGGCAGTTATTTTCTATTTCCCAGTATTTCAAGCATGACTGGATGGCAGCCAACGCCAAATGCTGATTTTTGTAAGGGTAACCACTAGCTACCTAGGGAAGGGAAGAAAGTTGCTGGTTGACATATCATATTTCATCTATCATCATTTGTCAGCTAAAGCCAAGAAGGGTTTCTAAAAAGACAACCCAGACAGCGTTTCAAGAGCTTTAGTTTCAGATAACTCTCACAGCTGAGAAAAAAGGGATCTTTAAAGCCCTTCCAGTCTCCTGATTAAATTAAGCAGATACAGTGAGCCAGTGCACAATTATTTTCCATAAGGATGTTTTCTGGATCAAGCAGTATAAAATGCTGTTACAAATAGCACTGCAGTGATATTGAATTCACAGTTAAAATTAGAGGCAAATTTATCTACCTTCATTTTGTGAAATAGACTGCATTACCATAACTTTCAGCACCCAATCCAAGTGTTCTGTGGCAACCACCTCAACAACAAAGCTACTTTTGTATCTTTGGGGCTAATTCAACAGTTGTAATATCTAAAATAACTGAAAAAAATCAAATCAAATCAATCAAAACCTAAATCAAAGTAATTCCAACAAAAATGCTTTTGAAAACTATGATGAATGTGTAAAGAAATGTACTGAAACATGTGCAGTTTTCAATTTATACTGACCAAAAGAAACCTCAGGAGCATGCAAACAAACTGAGTACAAACCACTGCATCAGTTCTGCAGTGCCTGGCTGCTGCTGCTGCTGCACTAATGATTGTCGAAGAACAAAAAGCTTTAGGGGGAAATAAGAAAAAGCCAATGTTCTAATTAGAATATTATGTGTGTACCTACAAACACAGACAGCTGTCAATATTTTACTTTCTATTCAATTTGTATGATTGCTCTTCACTGGGCAATTTTGGTGGTATGCAGCAATACTCATTTTGGTGTCACTTTCCTTGTTAAATCAAACAAATAAAAAAACAAATACAGAATGTCCTGTCATATAATAATCTGAGCTGTAGTTTGAACTGGACATAGAAATGATGTTTATTTCTGCAATGAATGCAGTCGTACTCCGTTTAAGAGGAAATAAGTCTTCACCTGAGCTCTCCCACGTAAGAAAAGCTGTCCCACAGGCACCCACCCCTCCAGCTTGGGGCTCGAGCAGTGCTCTCGATGCTCTGCTCCACCATAAACTGCCCATGTGACCTTGCACAAATCGCTTCCAATGTGTAAGGCTGAGATAACAGCCTTCTCTACTTCCTAGGAGTATTTGAAGGATAAATATGTTAAGGAGTGCAAATTGCAGGGGAGCTACAATTGCAAAAAATAAAAAAAAATTGCAGAGGGAGATTAGTCTCCATTTATACAACAAGCCATTGTCAAACCCGGATGCAGAAGGAACACAGAAGATTGGGAAGAATTATTTCTTTTCTTGGATTTCCAGGAGCCTCATAGCAACTGCAACCAGTTTAATTTTGTGAAGATAGATGATGTTTTGACACTTTTGTACAAATCAATTTGTTGATGCCTTGAAACTTGACAAGGTCCTGTCGTAAAAAAGGAGGCAGAGTGTCCTGGGGTGGACCTTCGCTTCCCACTCCCCTTTGCTCAAGGACTGGTCAGTCCATCAGCGTCAGCACAAGGACCAGCCCAGCAGCTCAGCAGACTGACCAGCCTGCCAGCTTTACTGCCCTCAGTTCATTGGGAACTCAGTTACTGCTTGCGTAGGTTCAAACTCCCTGCACTTGTAAGTGGGACTGCGTACAGGAAACAAACAAATAGAAACAAACAAACAAAAAACAACAAAAAAGACCCCAACATATTTTGTCTAGAATCAAAAGGTAATATCATTAACACAGGAGTGATGGCTTTGGAGTTTTGCAGCTGAACAAGAGCTTGTCAGCCATATCAGGCCTGATTATTTATCAGTCCAGCGTGGCCCAACAGCACATATCTAGGTTTGAATAATTTAAATAAATAAATACATCATCTAAAGGGCTCTAACTAGAGCTCATGGTGTGCCAACAGAAAACAAGCAGTCGTATCCCAGAATAAGATATATCTCTAGATCCATGGAGGTCTCTTCACCCTCTCCAGTTTGTAACGATGGCAATGGACACAACGGATTTGCTCACCATCCTGCCTCCAGCTGCAGTGCTTGGGGCATGCAACAAACGCAACAGCCTTTAGCATTTAACCTTCATTTACATGTCCAGGTCCCATGAAATGCCCACCTGTACATCTTCCCTCTGTGCCAGTACTGTAGCACACACCTCAGTACAGCTGAGGTTTAATCCTTACTCCGCATCACCTAACAGGGCCAGAAGGGTCTGAGCAACAAAGCACTGAGTCGTTATGGCTGAAGTGTTTCTTGAAGACTAAAGCATATTCGAGAAAGATGTAGAAGACATCAAAATTATACTCCAAATCTGCCACCAAATGTCAACTTGCGGTTCCACGGTTCCTCTGTGCTGCCCCCATGATGTGGGGCAGCGTTCGTTTTGGTGATGGCAAGCTGCCTGGATCTAAGCACAGGGACTGGTGCTGCCAGGAAGAGCCCTGGGCTAACTCAGAGAGCCAGCTTGGATAGAGGGAAAACATTAGTACAATGAGGACAAAAATAACAGCAACGGGCTAAATATCAATGCTGCAGGCCTTCAAAGAGAAAGCTTGATGGAAAGAAAATATCACATCAGATTTGTTTCTAATAAGAAAGTGAGACTATGCTGAGAAGCCCTGAAGAGGAAAACTGCTAAATCTTTGTGACACTGATCCTTGGAACGCGGCAGAATAATACATTTTAATACGGTGTTGAATTTTAACAAACTGCAAAGGCCTTGTTAAATGTTAAGTGAAGAAATGAAAAATTATCATTATTTTCCAGTTTGTGAATTCCTCGTAGCTGTGATTTTTAAAAGGGAAATAAAATACACTGATAAAAATGTAGTAGGTAAGTGCATCAGCAAGTATCCTGACAGTTAATGAATAACCAGCAGAGGAGAATAGGCACGCTCGGATTGCTGTTGTGACAAGTCATATCTAGCAGTAAACCAAACTAAACAGCGTTCTTCTACTTCCTATGCGTAAGATGTTTCTTCTGCTTTTTATCTAAGTCTTAGGAAGATAAAAATTATCATTTTATTTTTGCATAAATTAAAGCCATGTTCAAGGGAAAAATCTCTTAGATGCTGTAATACTTCCATGAATATCATAATCCTGTTATCTTTACAGCAAAAATAATAATAATCGTCATCATCATATATACAGAATATACAGCATTTGTTTTAAAATTCCTCATTTACAAGTTTTCCTACATCTTCCAAGAACTAAGAGTAAGCAGAAACTACCACTCCTCAATACTGAGCATATCAGTACAGCAGTGCTCTGATCTCCAAGGACGTCAGTGTCTGCTGTGCTGGGCCCCATTTGCACACTCTTACTTCCCAGTGACCCAAAGGAACACAGCAGCCCGTTCTGAATGTGTAATATCGACAAGAATGGGTAAATATTTAAACTAGTTACATCGTCTTCTGCTGAGTTAGTGGCACTTTCTGCCACTGCTCCTCATGCTGAGACTTCTATTCTGCAAGGAATCACGTAAAATAAATAGTTTCACCCAAGCTAGGTGGAAAAACCTGGCACGTAGTATTTATTAATCACTTGAATTAGAGCCTGTTGTGAAATGAAAATTATCCACCCATGATATCTAAACGGAGCTTTTATTCAGTGACAGTCAGAAATCTCAATACTGTTGTACATGGCTTATAGCAACTGCGTACGTTTTTATTTTGCTGCTAGATTCAAAAGATAAACTTTGCAGTCTGCCCGGTGACAAGAAGTAGGAGGTCTTTGAACGAGACTACAAAGTAATCTTCAAATGAAATGAACAAGGAAGCATGCCTCAAAAAGGTAGATCAATTGCTTTCATTAAACTCACACTAGTATACTTTCATAGATTCATTTGTTTCTGGCAATTAGTTGATGCTAAAAGAATCTTTCAGTCTTTCAAGAAGCAAGTAGAAGAATAAGAAAACTCAAGTGCAATCCAGTAAACTTCCATGACCGCCACCCACATATAGCCAAAACCACTAGCAAACTTTGCTGTGCCTGGCTGGTGGCAGTGCAGGCACGCTTCGTGCACGTGAACCACAATCTTCGGAACCCAAAAACCCTCTCAGCCCACACCACCTTAGGACAGGCACCTCAACTTACATGGGAAGAGGTTATGACCTGCTTTAGTACAATGGGACCGAGTAAACACAAGAAGGCCCTGCTAAGAATCAACAGGTGCAAACTAAGATGAAACCATAGAAGTCGGCCAAACGAGGACTTGGATCAAGCTGTTAAGACATTGTTATTTGCATTCAAGAAAGTGGAAGCGTGAGGCAAAGCTGCACTCAAAGGAAACTAAAATTTATGTTTGTGGAAGAAAGGAATAGAGTATTTTATTCTGCTTCTGCTCCCAAATTTTCCAACTATATCCAGTAATTAAGCATGGGAACCACTAAAATAATTGTCATTTAACATGTATTTATTGTCAGGTATAAAAGTTCATGAAGATGATATCCCACAAATTTGAGTTTGTGCCCAAAGACAATTTCCTTCTCAAAAATTAAGAACATAATCATCATGGATGCTACAATTATCACTCCCACAATTTTTTTTGGAGAAGACGCTGGAAAGCTGCAACTGCAAATGCATTTACAGACACACATTACAGTTCTGGAATGGAGACTTTTTTTCTGCTTTTTTCTTTTCCAGTGAGCAACCACCTTCATAGTCCCCCCAGAATAGCAACCCTATAAAGGTAAGAGCAAATAATTTCTTTGTGCTTCCTGCTTGTCACCAGATGCCATATTTTTTAACTATTTAAACACCTTGAAATGCACAGCCAGACTGAAGAAGATTATTCCTTCACGTTTTTCAGAAGATTTAAAATAAAACCAAGAAAATGTGGTGGGAAGAGTCAAAACTGCTACTTACTACTGGCTGCTAACAGCAGCCATTTTAATGATTTCCTCCCAGCAGCTGGTAGATAAGCAACGATTTCAAGGGTTTGTTGAAAAGAAAAACCCAGAAGAAGTAATAGGGAAGTGAAGTGTTTGGGGGTTTAGATGCACTATCACACTTTTAGAATGCTCACTTTCTGTCAGTATAAAACCTGACTGAGAATGTAAGCAGGATGAAGATATCAACCCTGAACATCCATCACTCCTCTCCCAAAAGCTTGGACTGGAGCCCCAGCCCTAAGCTTATGATGCTGGGGAAGGGAGGATGGTGTGACAGAGGTAGAAAAAAGGTTTCATTCAACTGGAGGATTTAGAGTTGGTGTGCTGAGCAGAGGATAGTCATTTCATGCACATTTATGCACATAAATAGCATATGAACATGACAATTCCTGGGTGCACATGAACTCCACAAAGTCCACGCCTTGTAAGAACTGAATTTATCTGTAAGTAATCAAGGGAACATTCCAGGATTCACGCTCTTCTCAGTTACAGAAAAAGCACCTAAAATGTGGGAGAAAGACTGTGCTATTGGACAGACAGTAAAGCAAAACACAGGCTTATTAAAGACTACTGTAAGCAACAGATAAAACATAACATCCTTCCTTAGAAAGTCTGTTTTCCAAGAAATATGATTATGAAGAAAAAGTGATACCTTTTCAATCACTCTGGAAATATTAAGCTGTTTAATAAGACAAATAGAGGTGTATTATCCCTTAACAGCAGAAAAGTAATTGGGAAACCAGCCCGATCCCCAGCTGTCAGGATCCACTATGTATTAACATATTTCAGCTGGTAATGTGCAAACGTCATTGGACTTGTTGGAAGAGGGTTGATAGGGAGCTTACATTTACCCAGCTAATATTTATGCATCTGCAGAAGGATTCCTTAAAACTGCAGTCACAGCCTTTGCTGTGGCAATGCCTCTGAGACTGAGAGAGGGGACTGTTCCCCTCTGCTCTGCCCTTGGGAGGCTCCATCCAGAGTACTGTGTCCAGGCTCCCAGCACAAGAGCTGTAGGTGCAGATCCACAGGAGGGCCACAAAGATGCTCAGAGGGCTGGAGAACCTTTCCTGTTGAGAAAGACTGAGGGAGCTGGGCTTGTTCAGCCTGGAGAGAAGACGGCTCTGGGGAGACCTTACTGTGGCCTTTTAGAACTTGGAGAAAGCTTATAAACAGGAAGGAGATCGACTTTTTTTTTTTACATGGGTCTGCATGGGTAAGCAGGCTGGTCCTGCTTACCTCTACTTTGGATTTAGGTATTTGCAAGAAATGCCCCAGTTCAGAATGCTGCTGGAGGCATAGTACTTATAATTTCCTAGAGAAAATTAAGTGTGGTTGGGTTTTCTGGAGCAAGAAGGAATTCTACAGATAAATAATCCCAAAAGCACTGAATATTGGTTCAAAGTCTAATGAAAAAACTAATTTTGACATTAAGGTGGCCGGTCACTAATAAAATAAAAAGGAAAATCTCCTACAGGAAAAAAGAAATGAACATAATAAAACATGTTGAAAACTGACAGGGCTACTCCCACAACATGTTGGTTTTTGTTTGTTTGTTTTAATATATATACACACATCGAATATTATGGAAAAATATAAAAGAAAGAATAAAAAGAACCATAAATAATACAGACATCATAAAAGTTGCAGTTGGGAAGGAGCCTCTGGAGGCCCAGCACCCTGCTCAGAGCAGGTCCAATTTTAAACTCAGCAATGTTCCCCCGAGAGCAGCTGTGGGCACGTGGGATGCTCAGGGCTGCCATCCCTCTGTCCTGCTGGCGAGGTCACCTTGTGAGCCAGCACAAACCTCTGGTATTGACCTTGTACTGCTCCACTTGTCAGCTCACACCCAAGGCTGATGGAAACTCCTGCCTACTGGTCTGCTAGCTGAACTGACTATTAATAATTAAACAACCAAAACGATCTGGTTTTGCTGCTCCCAATACTGAAGGTCCAGTCTGTAGCACGTTGCTTAGCTGTAAGGAAACAGGTTGAAGCCTGCCTTGTTCTGTCTCCCCTGGTGGGCTAGTTATGGCTGTCCACCTGAATGATTTCCTTTCATTTTTCAGATGGGAGTGGATAAAGGTCTCTAAAGCAATTTTATTTCTTCTGAACACACTATGTGCTTAACGTGTCTTTCCTGATAAGGAGGGAATGAGGGGGTATGTTGCAGGATTTTTTGCACCCAACAGATTTTACCTAATTATATTTAAAACATAGAATCCTTAGAGTTGCAAGGAGGCTCTGAAGGCCATCTGATCCAACTCCTCTGTAACACGCAGGGACACCACAGCTACATCAGGTTGCTCAGGGCCTAGTCCAACCTTGCCTTGAAAGTCTCCAGGGACAGGGCATCCACCACATCACTGGGCAACAACCTGTGCCAGTGTCTCACCATCCTCGCACAAACATGATTCTTTGCACGCGCGCTTCGTAGATAGTATCTCCTCCCAAGCTATCAGTCTTATTCTACAGAAAATCAATAGAACACAAGAGCAAAATTAATGATCTAGATCCAACTATGTAAAATAGAAACTTACTCCTTGAAGAGGCTGACTGTCATAGCCAGACCCTCTTAAAAGACCTTAGCTCATCTTCTCCAGAAGCAAAAAGCACCCCAGTTAGATCATCACTTCCAGCAGCTGACTCCAATGCACTGGCACTGGTCCTTCTGTTTACAGAGCATCTAGGCTGCTGGGCAGCTCCAGAAAGGGTACTGGTGGATCACAGGGAATCCATGAATCCCACAGATCCATGATATAACGTTTGCAAAAAGAAAAGAAGTATTATGTTAGAAAGAATATTTGGTAATATAACTGGGACAATTAGTAAAAATCCCTGAAAGTCTTATTTCAGTGTCTACAACCAAGCAGCGTACAGTAGAACCCTACAGGCCAATGAACTGCTGATGAGGAGCAGCTCCTTGTAATTTTTATTCTGCAGTAAGACCCAGCAACAAAACCCTGTTCTCATCAGAACCACTGACACAGAGCTTGCTGGTGAAGTGGAAGGCAGGAGGTGCCAAGCCCTGCTCCTCACAGCACCAAGGGAGCCTTGGCAACACCATGCCCAGCCAGCCCCACTGCCCTGCCTAGATGACACCAGGAGGTGATGCCACTGCCTGAGCATTCCAAGGTGTTTGAACTACTGCAGCATGAACATTAATGTAACAAAGAAGCCTAGCAGAATTGGAAACACAGTAACACCCTGTGTTGTTTTTTTTTTTGTTTGTTTGTTTTTAATTATTAGTGTTTTCCAGAAGATCTCTTGCATAAGAAATTAATGCTAGTGAAAAGTAAATTCTAAACATTCCAGCTTGTCAAAGTATCTCCCTGTATTTCCCTGTACTTTTTTTTCCAAAGAAGAAATAGGCATTAGAAGATAAAAAAAAAAAGTCTTTAAGCCACTAATTATAATCATCTTTTTTTGTTGTAAAAGCAATGCCTTTCATGTGTTTTATATTCCATATCCTTTGGACAGATGGCCGCAGCCCTGACTGCAGGGAGAAGAGGATAACAGGGAGGCAGGAAGACTGTAGAAGCACAAACCCAGCACACAGAGCCCAAATTTAGCCATCGCTAGCAGGGATGTTATGATGCCTTTCACAAGCCTGGAACACGGTCAACCCACTTCAGATCCCTAAAGGGACTGACCAGCCATAATAAGAGCCCATTAATAGCTGTACGTATACAGTTTACAAATAAAATTAATACCACGTGCACTAGAAAAAAAATGCAGTGTTTATAGGAAATGTAAGGCATTGCACAGGCTTTTCATACATCGAATGCAAACACTGGCTTACCAACCAGCAAAGTGTTTTTATCCCCTTCTTGCATATAGATGAGCTTCTTGTTAATGGAGCAGTGAAGCTCCAGGACTTTCAGCATTTCTGGAGGAAAAAGAGACTCAGTACTGCCTTCTAATTAAATTAATCAGTGAAACTTGGAGAAGAGGAGAGGACAAAAATTTATCCCTATAAAAACCTAAGCAGAGTTTAGGCATAAGAGAAAGAGACATATATAAATCAACATTGTCTTCCAGGGCAGCAAATCTGATAGCCAGAGCTTCATCTCTTACATGGCTATATGGCTACTAACTCAACAGATGGGCATCGTCAAGAGAACAAATTCTCTTCTCTCACAGGGCCTGGTTTCCCATATTCTTGTTCACCCTTTGCCCACAACTCCTGTTTGTATTTGGACATGGAAAACACTATCTCTCTTTTTATTTCTGTTAATATTCTTTGTGGATCTAACAAAGATTTCAGCAGAATTGATCCAATAAATGGTAATCCACTGCTACAAACGAAGCAGCTCTTAAAAGCAGCATGCTTAATAATTGACATTGATCAAATGCTCTGAAGGACCCTGCTGGGATTTAGATATGGAACAGAATGCTCCTCTACAAAGTCACATTGCCTTCTCTACGGAGTCACAGTGACTGATGAAGGAGTCAGAAACAGATGACGTGTGTTAAGGGGACGTTTCCTTGACATCCAACAGAAGTGGAGTTCCCTTTCACGTCTTAGACCCTTTCTCTCTCAAACTGAAATGTATTCAAACAATTCCTTTGCTCTATTTCTCTCTATCAGTCTGGCAAGATGAGTAGTAAACGCCACAGTACCATATGGTAGAAGACAGCTGAGATATAAACGTGTTGTGTAACGTCAGGTCTAATGAGTGATAGAAATAAAACTCAAAGAGCTAAATATCTGGCTCAAGCATCAAAAAGCACTGAAAATTCACAGTTAAAGATAAGAGCCTATTATGTACCCAGTGCCAAATATTTCCAAACTATAATGCTGTACCTTACAGACCTGTGGTACGAGTTTTGCTCCCCAAAGCAGGCTGACTAAAACAAAAGACACATCCTGCAAAGCTACCAGTGATGAGCTCGGTAATGCTCTCAGCTGTGCCTAATTGCTCAGTGCTGCTGGAAGAGAAAAGGAATATAAACACACGCATTAATCTGTCTCTATGTGAGCACAGAGATGAATGGAAGAGAGAAGAGCTAGAAGTTATTTTCAGACTCTTCAGCACAGTTTATTGCGTATGTAAAAATTCAACTTGAAAAGACAGATAATGAGAAACACTTAGCGTTTGAGAAAGTGTAGGTTTTAAGACATCTCAAGCATTGTAGTTGTGGGTTTGTTTGACATTGAATGTATCACTGACAATCCAGGCCAGAATTTTGAAACTAAAGACAAAGCAAGAAAAGGTCTGTTCTTTCCCCTTTCGCCTCTCCAACTCCCCCTTTTTTCTTAATTCATATATCTCACACTTTCTGTCTAACATCAAAGTTCTGTTTCCCACCACCACCCAACTCTTCTTGGATTACACTTTAAAGTTAGGGAAATTTAAGCCTCCACCAAAATTGACAGCTATCAAAGCCCGTAACATTGTACAGAGAAGAATTTCTCTTCCAGTGTCAAAGACAGGGGAACAACTATTAGGGGAAAACCTGAACCTGCTGAGGAGTCCTCACGCTAGGCTGCTGCACTGTACGAGCTCCTCAGAGGAACTGATCTTGGTCACTGCACACACCAACTAATGCTGACAACACACCAAAGCCTCTCAAGACAGCACTTGGCATTGCCCTCAATGCTCCATACCATAGCAAGGCTCTGCAGGCACAAACTGGGCTACTCTTGCACAAAACTAAGCCAGCAGGATCCATGCCAGCCACTACTCTGAATATATCTCCAAGCTAACGTGGGCACAGCCATCAAAGACCTCTGTGTTAATACCATCCACTCCTACAGACTCTACGCTCGGATTCAGACTTCTTAGGAGACACAACTATTTAAGTTTTTAAAACATTTATTTCACCCTCAGGATTATAGACTGATTCTTTATTCAATGTTTTTTTCAATGAATAACCACACTTGTGGTCTGAAATACGTACATTTGCTGTTTCTGTTTAGAACAAAGTCATAAAGCTTATGTTCAGTGAATCCACCTGCCTTATTCTGTCCTCTTGATGTGCACGTTGTCTGTCATTGCATTCTGTTAATAGCATTTCATTATTGTACATTCAAACTAAAGACTAGGAGCTCTTATCTGCTTCATTTCCCATGTCATATAGAGATTTTGGCAAGGATAGATAGTACATACACTTTGTTGGTTCCAATATGCAAGCATTTAAATTCCACGCAGAGTCTACACTGTGGCTTTCTAAAGCCTCCCCCATTACGGCTGGTCTGCCAGTGCATTAAGGCTTGTATCACACAACAAAGCAAGCAGCCAAATGTAGTGAACTGAAAAATCGCAAGAGATGACTGCTTTAAGCTCTTTGACTGAATGCTTCATTTTTGGTCTGACAAGTATCAAAGTTTCCTATACGCTTTACACTACAAGGTTTTTTAACAAAGTCAGCTCTTCTGGGAATTCTTAATGGAAAATTAAACACGGCAAATTTCAGTTAGCATTTCACCTATTAAGAGACATAAATTGGAAGGATTTACTGAAAAATATAACCCAACATAAGTCCCACTTTTCCTAAGTCACAAAATTCAGGCCCAGAGGATTACTGTCTTAGAAGCACTACCACAGACTGCAATCCGGACTTCATGTGCTGGTACTCAGAAGTTTGCCATTAATTATTTCTTTACAAATTATCCCCAAACAAAATTAGCCATGCCTTAAAAATCAGTAAATGTGGGTTTAAATATCTGGGGATTATTACAACTTAGCTCAGAATTATTAAATAAATATTGTTGAGGATACCCATTGTTCCCTTCAGTTTTGCTGCCAGGCAGAGAGTACAAAGTTTAGAAGTTCCTGCACTGAACAGAGAAGAGCTGCATGTTCTGATGTGGCTCCAAGCTCTGAGGAACGCATTGTACCTAACTGTGGAGGAAAGGGACAAGGAGAAAGGAGCAGAAGGAACAGCTTCTCCCCAACGTGTTCACTTCAGACACCCCTTACATACAACTCCATAGCACCTCAAGCAGTGTTAACTTTGCCCTGCAATCATCATCACTTATTTCAGCAGAACTTGCAGACAGCTGTCCTAGCAGACACTGCACAAATACAAAATAGAAGCGATCTAAGTAAAACAGTTTACAAATCAAGAATGAGACGGGAGAACAGATTAATACAGCAAGCAGATGGGAGAAGAGAAAGGAAACAAATAACGAGACAATACTGGTTAAAAGGCAGCCTCAGAGCATAATCTGAAGTGACTGGGGTTAAAAGTTTCATAGAATATTGTGAATGCAGAGTTCTACAAAGGCATTTAAGGATGATGAACTAACTTGGCAGAAATTCTCGGGTAATGTTTTCATTGAATAAAAGGGACAGAGGTGATTTTCTAAACACTTCGCCAGACGAAGGCAAAGCCTGGCACATATTGATTTGGGCACGGGTTTTCTCTTCTAGGCTACAGAGATCCAAGCAGAGAAAAGTCAACCAACTTATACGTGATGAGGCAGAGAAAGGGACTTAGAGGTGATGCCGGAATGACAAGCCAGAAATCTATTTTTCACAAAATGAATTACAATTATAGGAAATATCATTATGGAATACAAAACAAAAGGGCCACAGAAGTCGAGAATGACAGAGCAAGATTGAGATTTGACTCTTATTTCAATTGCATGATTTTATCTTAGAGAGAAACTCAAAAGCACACTCACTTTGCCAGTTTGAGTCAACCAGAAGTAGTAAAAAAATGGGTCCGCTGCAGTGCTGAGCACGAGCTGGTGAACCCTGCAGCCAGAAACCTTCAGGGAGAATGCAAGAGAAGATAGAAGAAAACAGCTGCTGAATTTGTATTTCTAAGGCTGCCCAGACAGAAGTTACACAAAAAGAGAAACAAACAGTGCCAAATTCTGCCCCTGGGGTGGGGCAGCCCTAGCTCTATGGGCAGGCTGGGGGGGGATCTGGGCTGGAGGGTAGTAATGCAGAGAGGGATCAGGGGACTCCGGTTGGCAGCACGTTGAATCTCAGCCAGAAGTGTGCCCTGGCAGCCAGAGAGGACAGCCTTACCGTGGGGTGCATCAGGCCCAGGGCTGCTGCCAGCTGAGGGACCACCTCGCCTCAAGTATGGGTGCGCTTTTGCACACCACAACACAAGAAGGTTAAAGAACTATTAGAAAACATCCTAAGGAGGGCTACAGGGATCGTGAAGGATCTGGAGGGCAAGACGCACGAAGAGCAGCTGAGATCTCTGGGTTTGCTGAGCCCAGAGCAGAGGAGCTGAGAGGTGCCCTTGTAGCGGCCGCAGCCCCTCACAGGGAGCAGAGGGCAGCGCTGAGCTCTGCTCTGTGACAGCAGCAGGGCCAGAAGGAATGGCTTGGAGCTGTGTCAGAGTAGAGTTGAGGGGGCACTTAAGGAAAGGGTCTGCCCAGAAGGCAGTGGGCATGGAACAGCTCCCCAGGGCAGTGATGATGGCACAGAGCTGCTGGAGATCAAGGAGCATTAGTATACTGCCCCTTGAATTTTGGGTGCTCCCGTGGAGAGCCGAGAGCCAAGAGTTGGACTCAGTATCCTTGTGGGTCCCTGGGGTACTCCATGATTCCAGGATTTTAATCACAGTGATTCAGGAAAGATGGTGAAAACTCAGCTGTAAAGGTAAGAGGAAGAATAACAAAGAAAGGATTAAAGACAAGTAGATGATCAGGAAAGGCTGAGCCACAAACATCCAGGGATTTCGTGAATGAAAGGTGGTATGAAATGTTAAAAGCATTAAATGGCTTTCAGAGAATAAATGCCTTTTGTTTTGACCTTTTCTTTGATATTACTGCCTAAGCAAAATAAAAGACATTTAGCATCCCCCTCAACTACCGTCATAGGAGTCCTAACAAACTACTAAAACACTCAGTCTCTAAGAGCTATCTTTAGCAACCCCTTAGCTTGCAAAAAATCATTGAAATCTTCACAATGAAGTTTCTCTCAATAGCACTTTACTTCCAAGGAAATTTTATTAATTATTAGATTTCAGAAAAAAACAATCTCAACAATGTGTTTTTAATCGATTCTGTAAGCCAGAAACCTTCATCTTGCATTCTCACTAACATAGAAAAATAGCAACTGACCTGACGCAAAGGCTCCCATCCCATTCAGCTACCACTGACCCCAAACACAACATCAGCACCACTGATCTTCTGCCATGGAAGAACTCAGCAGGAATTTCACGTGACAGTGACTATGTCCTTTCACATGTACAGGAGCAATTAAATAAGTGAAGGCCAATACTGGTGGTAGACACTGAAGCAGCTGAGGAGCAGTACCATCCTGCATTTCAAGAGATCTGTTTGTTTTGGTTTTTTTCCTTTTCTTTCTCGTCTCCGTAGCCTGAACACTGAGAAACAGACTTGGAAAGCAGGTCACAAACTATGAGATGATTTTGTTGCTGGAACTGAATTTTATTTTTATTTTTTGCGTGTGTATGTATCTATGAAAATAGATTAATGTAAGTTTATTTTCGCTATTTTTTTTTTTTTCAGAAACAAAAAACACAAAAACAATGAATTTTTTTCATGGTGTAGAGTTGGTGTAGGAGCAATGAAAACAAAGAACATCTAACCCAGTAATGGCCTCAATATCTAATTGTCCAACCAATTTGTCAGGAGTGACTACTTCTGAAGGCAAGGAGATGCTGAACCTTATCCAACTTTGTTAATTAATAGCCTCCCTAGATAAATTCCTTCTTACTGTTGTACTTGATTACTAAATCTCTCTGCTTCAAGGCAACAGATGGCTTAAGTTCTTCCAAAATTAAAAAGTCCAGAACTCTCTGCATTACAACAATAGAAATTTAGTCAGATGCTTCAGTATCGATATTATTTTTTTAATTGAAAAATGAAACAGCCATGGATTGATGGAAAATTCTCTCTTGCAAATTCTCCTAAGAGTTAAAAGGTCAGAAAGTCGTTTATAAATTCCAGTGCAGTAAATTATTGATCAGCACTGGGAACATCAACAAAAGCACCAGATCCTTTACACCAAATCAGAAACGTCTATGACAAGTGTGGGTCAATCTCACACGCCTGTTAAGGTTTTTCACTGAATGTTCTCCACCATAAGAAACTGAAAACACAGTACAAACTCTCAAGTTTTCAGTCCTGTACCCACCTCCCACTTCTAACTTGCTCCCAATGGAAGGAGAAAGCCCTTCTGAACTGACCTAGATTAATCACACAGTTTAAGTGAAGGCTGCAGTAACCATTTTATTTTGGTAACCATACGCAGCAAGACTGTAAACACACACCACTTATTTTCTCCAATTTCTATGGCATCGTGACCCAAGGGCCACCAAAGTCAGCAGAAATCTTTTAATTGATTTGAAAGCACATCTTCTGACCCTCTTGGTACTAAGACCCACACAGACAGATCCTTGCTTCAATGGCTGCACATTTCTCTATAGACTCAGGACAACTAAAATAGCAGCTGATCCTTTGTAGTAACTTGAAATTGCATTGTATAAAAATGCATGCTACAGTTCAAGTTGTGGAAAACACTGCAGGGTTTCTTTATTATATTAGATCAACCCCATGAAAAGAAAAATTTGCGTTTCTCGTGAACAAGCCTTTCAGAAGGCAAGTGCAAAACAGAGGTTGGAAGGAGAATCCAGGCACAGAGCAAACGTCAAGCCTGCTCCTGAGAGCAGTTCTGAATACATCACCACTGCTCATTTATTAATGCTTTTATAATGAAGTTTAAAGCAGCATTCCTACAAAGGTTACTTGATAGCTCACACTGCGCTCACTTTCTTCTGGAGTTTCTTGTATCTCATGTTTTGAAATGTTTTCAGGTATTCAACATAGCTGCACTCAAGACCTTTCAGGTCACTCAATTTTTCCACTAGGAGCTGACTGCATTCTGCTTCCTCCAAGATTGAGGTAGAGCAAGGTACATCAAATAATTCATCAACACTACAATTATTCCCCCCCTCTCCCTTTAAAAAAGAAAAAAATTAATTAAATTTTGAATTAATTCAGAAGTAGCTTCTTCTAGAATTAAAGACAAAGACCATCAAACTACTGGGAGCTGAAACTCAATTATAAGCAGTGCCCACCGGTGCTAGGGGAAGAGTTGGTAACTCAGCACAACACAAAATTCTCCACTGGTTGATGGAAGACGAAAAGCTTTTGTCTGTTGTACCGTCACTGCATGAATACAAAACTTCTAATCAAAATTTTAATTGTAAATTAAGATGCAGAGATGCCCTGGATGCACAAGGTACTCCATGAGCTACACGTAAACACGAGGGTCTCACAGCCACCTCAGGTTTCACAAGAACACACAGCACTGACACTTGATTTTCAAGAAGAGCTCAAGTACTGCAATAAGCGATCCCGATGGAATAATATACTCTCACTTCTCTTACACTGAACAGTCTACTGAAAGCAAGTCTAATATTAAAGGTACTCCGGCACTTTGAAGGAGGGTTGTGAGGTTGTTTGACTCATAGGAAAAAAAAAAAAAATAGCCCTACAACGGGCAGCTCTTATTTACTTGAGCAGCTCCCCTGAGATCTGTGAAATTCAAGACAAAAATACAGGCTCCTTCTCCCAGTTATGGTCAGACTGCTCACTCAATTTGCATGCATAAAGTTACACGAGCTGGTTTAAGGCTTGCATGTATTTAGAGAAGTATGGGAACCCTTTGTTGTACCAGGTTCACTAATTACAACTGTATTTCGATTCAGTAAGCCTTACTTTAAGGCAATAAAATTACCTAATTATTTGATAACGATTTAGCTGTGAATTAGAGTAATAGAAGCTCCAGATAGGTTGCTATAAAATAACATTCAAAAGCACTGTCGCGATTTACTTAAATATAAACTCCTAAGTGCATGCACGTGACAAAGGACGTAATTCAGAAAACTAGATACATTCAGAGAATTTTCAGTTCATTATCCTCTGTCCACATATTTAAGATATATAAAAACTCACTTTATGCCTGTAAGCTTAATTTTCAGAGATAATTACTGCACACAGAACCATTTTAGGTATAATAACAACAGAATATTGTGGTTATCTTTCCATTTATTTGAAAATACATTATTCCAGGAAGACTCCTCCCGTGTCACATTTAATTGCCTTTGAAGATCCTGCCATTTGAATCTGTCTTCTGGAACATGCATTTCATCATTACTTTTTAGCCTTGTTACATCAATCACCACAACTGCTACAGAAGATTTCTGGGCTGTGAAGTGATAATTTGTTCCAGCGATATTAATGAGGCAAGCAGAGGTCTGGAGGGAGGTGACAGCCCATTGCTTTACAGACAGCAGCAGATTAAAATGTTGCACTATACATAGTTAGAAACATATCACTGGAGCCTTCAAAATATAATTTGTTGCTTCTCAGGGTTTTTAGTTTTTTATTTTCATTTTTTTTTGCCAATCAAACCCAGGGAGTCCATTGCAGCTCCCTCCATCACTCAGCATCGTGCAAGGAAGCAGTAGCAAAGTTTGGTGCTTCAGGGCCACCGGGAGTGATGCAACAGAACCAGAAAGAAATGATTTGTTGGTGCTGCGATGGCGTTCCCAGTATGCTGCTGCAGGAAGCAGTACAGCTGGAAACAACAGATGGTCTGGGTTTAAATGGGAGCGAATCGACTATTTTAATACCCACACATCTCTAATTCAGTTCTACAAGTTTGATTTCTACGTTTTCTCAGATTATGGAGTGTTACAGGACCGGTATGACAGGCTTTATCCATATTACTGTTGCTATCAATGTTGCCAGCTAAAACCCTAATGTTGTACTATCTTTATCTGTGAACTCTGACTTCACCATATGTGTGCTTCCAGAAAAGCAGACTTGGCTCTTTAAAACAAAGCTTCAACCAGAAATTTATATGAAATAAAATGCTATTCATTAGAGGCCAGATGCTCCACCGCCCTGAATCATTCACATCACCTATTTAGCCTTTCCACTTTATGGTATACTTTCTGCAGGTACACATGGCTCTGCGCATACAATTCCAGCTAAGAGGAAAAAAAAAAAAGAGGAGGAGAGAGCGTGTGTGAGAGAGAGAACACTTGTGAATCCTTTACATATATCCTTTTCATATAAATGCCTCAAGCTCTTAACTGATTTTTACATGAGAGCTACTTAGAGGCTTTCTAAAGAATAATCCTAACTGTGCATGATTTACATTTACACATTTTGACTCAAAGGAGGAGAGGAAAGAGGATATGGCCATCTGTGTAGTTTCAAAGCCTTCTGTGGATAACAGCTAGTGCTACCAGCTCTCCCAGTTACTAATGCCAGATTGAACCATTTGTAACTGGTGCATAGGGAATGGCTGGCTAAAAGCTGGAAGATAAGCTTCTATAAAAAAGACTGCAAACAGTTTTTAAGCAGAAAGCACATTTACGTTCCTGATGATTCATCTCCAGCAGAAACATAACATGGTAAAAATGAAGGAAGTATGACACTTGTAGGAACTGCTGGCTTTTCAATAGTATTCACTCAAGGTATTTGACCTTAGAGCATGACATGTCCCTAAGACATATTTAACAGGCATGTTATACTGCAAATGCTGCTGTGTGTGTTACACATA
Organism: Oreortyx pictus; assembly: GCA_036925125.1. Taxonomy (NCBI): domain Eukaryota; kingdom Metazoa; phylum Chordata; class Aves; order Galliformes; family Odontophoridae; genus Oreortyx; species Oreortyx pictus. The sequence goes on from JAUPFR010000012.1 coordinate 5,598,469, forward strand.
CCTAACAAAATAGATGTTCACTTGGAAACATAAAGACCAGCTTCTTATAAATGGCTGAAATTGGAAATTTGTTCAAGCATAATTAGCCCTTATGCTATGATAATAGAGGTCAGCAGCTGTTTAAAGTAGGATTTGACATCAACTAAAGCATATGGATGGGAATCCAAACTCTTTTTCTCGTTAAAATACACCATTTAATTTGGCTCATCTCATGGAGATTAGCAATATGTGCCCAAAGAAAAGCGTACAACTGGAGCAGGCAGTGTTGGCTTGGGCAGAAGTGCACGCACAGAAGAGAATCCAGAAGCTCATAAAGATGGCCTGCATACCCCACGCCAGCCTCCCACTAATGCTATTAGCTCTTCATTTTCATAAGCATTCAGACATACTAAGTAATCAGCCAACAAGAAACATTTAACAATTACATGTAAATAAATGAAGCAATTCATCTGTCTAAAAAATCCAGAGCCCTATCTTCCAAGCTTTCTAGAAATAATATAAAATCCTTGAAACTGTATTTACACCTAAACATTACCAAAAGTAGTTAGATAAAAATACGCATTCAAAGGAGAAAGTAAAACTGCTCTGACTCATGGTTTCGAATAATATGAAATCAAATGCATTGCCAAATCTAAGGCTTATATAGTTAGTGAACTGCAAGCTTCAAAAGATGTTGCAGCTCAAAAAGTATGATAGAGATTTTAACATTAAGCCACAGCCCTTTCTAGCAGTTGTCTTAATAGAAGACAAAACAAAAACCCACACCCTGTTACCTTAGCATCGCTGTAGTAACTTCATGCTCTAGGAGGATTTAATCAAAGTCAACTGGAAAATAGGAATTCAGTGGCACAGACTTTAAAACTTCAACACTGGATTTTGTGCGAAGTCTTAAACAGAAAGCAAAAGCTTCCTTTCATCTAATTTCCTTGCATTTCCTCATTTTGTGTACTGAATCTTGCTACAAGAAGAACAAAAGCCCCACATCCCAACACAGCACTCCATGCCTCCTGCTGGTACGCAGACATCTCCTGTCCACTCACTGCATGTGAGCTGGATGATCTGATAGCAGCAGTCAGCCAGATACTTCCCAAAGCACTGTCACTTCCTCATGACGTATATCGACAGCACATTTGCTCACAGCTTTTCCTGCTTCTACAGGAAGTGACAGCGAACTTATTTGTACACCAGTACTTCTAGCATGGATGTGTGTTCTGTTGTACCAGCAATCTCTGCCTGTGGTCACAGGTGTACAAGTTTACTTGTGCTTCATTTCCAGGCTTGATTTTGCAGGACCTCTATCAAAAACCTTGCCTTGGGGCTCTTGACAAAAATCCTTTCATGTTTCCAGTGCGCAGTGTTTACGATATAAAAATGCAAACATCACCAGTTCTACACAGCTCTCCTCTCGTTCTTCCTAAGAAACTGATATAACGATAGGCCTTAGTACCTAATAAATTTCACTGTGAACATATTCATGTAACTCATATTTTACCTTTTTTTTTTCCCCCTAATGCAGGGAATCACTAGATTGTGTTTAATTACAGATTCTTCTTCATCTATTCAAATAATGAATCAAATTTTGGTAAAACTGCTTTGTGCTGCAGCTCACTTCTAGTCAATTTAAAACCCCACGATGCTCTATTCTTTGACTGTCAGTTTGAAAAGCAGAATAAGTTAACCAGATCTTTCTTCTTTCTTAATAGGACTGAGTGTTTGCATGAAATATGTAGAAGAAGAAAGGAAAACAGGCTCTTACTTTTTCCCCCTTGGATTTTTCAGCTAGGGAGAATACACTTACCAAACGGTTTGAAGAATATCAAAGTAAAAACCTAAATCTTCCACCGCATAATACAGTCATTTTCAGAGGGTACTATTTCATGGCGTGCTGAAAATAACAATATTAAAACGTACTTAGAGTGGCACTGCTATTCACCACTGGTTTGAAAGCACAGTAAAGAAACAGACATGGCCCTACAAAGAAATTTAATCTGCCTAATTCTGAGAATTTGCCAGCACAACTTCGCCAATGGATTCAGGAATTAGCATGCCTTCTAGGCAGATGATGCTTGTTAGTTTAAGGAAAAAAGAGGGGCAGAAGGGAGGAGGAAATGCCCCAGACGACTCTTCCTCCCCCATATTAGGCCAATTATTCAACAAGATGCCTTCAAAGGAGTCACTGCATCCAAAATTCAATCTATGAAGAATTTTGATTTATACAAATTTGTAAGGATTCAAACGACTTAAAAAAGACATTCTGTAAAGGACTGCTGTATTACGAAGAGACAACAATTTATTGGACTAAGAGACATTCCACATACGCTCACTAGTTAGTGTGCTGAGGCACACGCCCTCAAACATGAAAGTGACATTCAAAGATTCCCATAATGGTAATTAAATATATAAAAGACTGTGAGAAGGTGTGTGTCTGGGGCTCATTACTAGCTCATAAATAGGCTGTTAGAAAAGTCTGTTACTTTAGTCTGTTAGTATGTGTCAGGATGCCTGAAACGGAAACAAGGACTGCAGGATGGCTGTCCAACAGCAAAGATGATTGGCCTCCAAATTAGAAACAGATGTTTTCAGAAGAGTGAAACTACATACCTGCAAAGTGGAGTTTTCCAATCTTTTGTTCAGGCTGAAGCAGAACTCCCATCACAAGCAATGCTTTGTGGCCATATTTGAGCACACCGATTAAATCTTAAAGTACTGTTTTTTTATTAATTCACATTAGAGTTAAATATTTTAGGAAATGAAGTTTTAATTTCCACTGCTCAGCTGCAATATCTTAGCCTAACTTAGCACTGTGCACGGTGCATAGATGCAAAGACTTCCATACAGAGGAACACCAAAATAATCAAGCAGATGTTTTAAAGAAGTTTTGAGTCTTACAATTTCCACATCACTCCTCAGAACTAACAAACATGCACTATGACAGCTCTTCACAGGCCAAATGCTGGAAGTACAACTAGCAGAACACGATCACATTTCTAAGCATTCTTCTAAAGAATCTACTTACACACTGAGTAATGCTGCTTTACAGATAAGCAGAGTCTCAAGCATTTGTTTCTAGTAAACTGATGTTTTTACAATACACAACTTGCTAATGCATAAGCAGATTTTGCCTCCCCAACACACTCTACAAAATCAGACTATACTGCATTGTACAAACTTATCCACCCACTACTGTTTCATTATACGCAATACTAATATTAAAGTTAAAATAAACTTAAAAAGAAAAATAAACGTAAAATAAAAGTAAAATGTTATCTTTTTATCTTTATTAATGAGACTGATAAATTGAAACATTGTCTGATATCTTTTTGTACTTGAAAACAGAAAGAACTCAATTTTCCATCCATTTTCTTGCAAAAGAGAAAAACCACTCAGAAGCCATACCACAAGACAGAGTACCAGTCCAGTTTAAATTATGTGTGCTTCAGTGACTGAAGTATCCTTGACCTGTACCTTGAACCTTATTTTAAAGGAGGGGAGGGTGAAAGGAAGCTGCAGCATTTCCCTCTGTGACAAAAATATCGCTGAGAAGATTCTTAAAACTTTACACTGAAGCCAGGGCTCTGGGGAGCAATTGCAGCTGGGAGGAGCTGGAAAGTGAAAACACAGGACCCTGGAGTCTCCTGTCCTCTGGCCTCTTAGCAGAAGGCCTTCAAATGCTGCTTGAAGACAGCAGTAGTTCCAAACTTGGAAACTTTTGGATTAAAAGAGAACGTCTGAAAAGGTTGGTTCACATGTCAAAATTTCCAACAAACCCAATGCTTGGTGCAGGACAGAGCCTGCACAGCCTTGCTGGGACCATCACATGGGCTTCCCATTTCTCAATTCTGCCAAACAGTGCAACTGTTCTCCAGGACCTGCCTTAACATTCAGGAGAGATGGGATAACTGAACAGGCATGGGAGGTTTAGAAACTGGAAAGCAAAGCATCAGCTTCTATTACCTTCAAATCCTAACACAAGCCTCACCTCTTTAATAACAGAGCAGTTTAAATCACCGATACACAACAACAAACATTTGATTTGTTTTAAGCAAAAGAAGTTTCTTAATCTAAGAATACCACAGAAAGACCATTTTTCTTTGAACAAGTCTTTTTTTTTTTTTGTATGCTTATTGTAATGTAAGGACAATAAAGAAGATTTCACACATCCTCTTACAATCACTATGAGAAGATAAACAGGAATATTCTCTTCCTAAAGACAAAAAATTCACCTGCAGAAGTTTGTTTAGAACATGGTTTAAGGAAATACTCTTTATGAGAAAGCATAGTGAGATATACATGAACTAAGAACAGTCCTAATTATCTTCTGCTGGAGTAAATACTTCTGAAAGCTTTCTACACCATATGCATTCAAAGGAAAGAGTCTTTTTTATCAAACCTTTTGGAAAAAAATACCACGTGCCAAGAACGCAGATAGAAAATCCTACAGTATATTCTCTTCAGTGAATAGGAATGGCTAATCTTACAGTTCCTGGTTTTCACCAAAATCTAAGATGATAGATTATAGATTACATCTTTCAAAGACAGAAAACTTACACTGAAGCACAGCACACGCATGCAAAGCATTCCAACCCAGCTCCTGTCTCCATTTCCAACATCTTTGTGAAGACAAACGTTATTACAGCATGTAACAATAGTCACTCCTTCCTCTGCATCCCACTTAACTGCCAGTGAGCCACTCAGCTATGTAGTAAAGCTGCATACAATCAATAAACCTGGACTTCAAGCATCAACTATAAGACCACCACAACACCTGTCATTCACTGAAGATAGAACTAATGGAGATGCATGTTCCTTTGCCATCTTACACCAGGCTTCAAACAGACCAAGGAGCAGTGACACATGAGGGCACTCAGGAGGAGCTCCAGGTCCTCATGTGCTCTCCCAAAGGGCACTTTCAGTGACTCAAAGTTCAGGAGTGGGGCAAAAAATGAACCAATACAAACATACATATTTTTACTAGAAAACATTTCAGGTCTCATTGTTACCACATTAACAGGAATATTTCAGGACAAAAATAACTTGCCTTCCAGATATGACTGACTTAAAAGAATGGAAAAATTTTATGGTGTCTTTCTTAGCTTAGGCTAGTCCTTTCGCTGGCATATTCACAGTATGAACAGTTTTAAAAGCATGCTTCTTCTCAAACCTGTTTCTGAAAACCTACTTAAATTAACTCCACTCTGTGTACAATATCTACAAGACACTACTCTTTATTACTAAACATCTTAATCACAGACTAGTACAGTGATAAAGAAACAAGAAAACATTGCCACCTAGCTGCTCCCACAGTGACCATATAAGATGGCATGTTCAGCTTAAGCCTCTCAAATACTCCAAAGAATGGTCCAAATCTGCCACAGGTGAAGGGCTCCCTAACAACATGGAGTAGGATTCAGCCCGTTACTTTCACCTTGCAGCTGGCAACAATGTGCAACAAAAGGCCTTTCATAAAAGTGACTCAATACAGTCATGATTCGGTGTCTGACGCCACTATCTTTTTTGTGAGGCTTCAGCACAAAGACAAACAGACTAATGGACAGGTATATATATATATACACACACTGGTATTCGTAACTTAACAGCACAATGAAATTCATGCAAAATTCTAGAATATCCTTGGAGAGAATACCCACCTGCCTTTAAATAACTCAATACTGATGGATAAGTGTGTTTCTTCAAAATCTATTTCCTGCTTTCTTGTTTTAAATGTATTTCTCTAGGGTTACATTTGTGAAGAAGTCCTCTGCACTATTTACAGAACACAGCTGGCTCCATACCTGCAGCACAGTGGCCCCCCAGAACACTCAGAATGATGCAGCCCTGCTGTAACGTGACATCTCAGACATTCACTCTGGTATTTCTGGGTGGGCAGCTGTGAAAAGAGATGCGTTGGAAGGGCATCCTGCTCCCTGCCCTGGGGGGGGGAAGGAAGGCAGCCTGGAGCTCATCGGGGCAGGGAGCTCACACACTCTCCCAGCATTCACTAGCTTCTCTGAAGCTCCTCAACCTAACATGCTCCTTTGTAGGGAGCTGCAGCACCAATTAAACCACTAGAGAACGGGGTGAAGCTTCCATACTGCTACAAGACTTCAGACATCATTCGATCCCTTAATCCTATGAAAATTTGGATGGTCTTTAACCTAGAACACTGCCATTCTCTGACAAATGGACTCAGGCTGCCTCGTTAGGAAATGAGACGTGACAACACACCAAGTCCATTACAACCCAGCGTGGGTTACCACCCGATGCTGCGCTCTGACTGCAGCAGCCATCTTGCTGCCCTGCCCACTGCACTGCCATGCCATGCCATGACCACAAGCTGCAGGTATTGCAGTGCAGAGCCACCCATCCTCCCCAGAAGGTCCCATGTGCACAGCCTCCAAAGGAGACACCAGCCCGGTGATGCTGATGAGGCCTGCACTCCTCAGCACAATGTGCTTGCGTCCCCTTACTGTGCATCAGCCAAACGTGACCCATTTAACACCACACTTTCATCACAATCCAGCAGGAAATAACCATTTCACAGAGAAGGAGGGTTGGGGAGGACATATAATACTTTACACTTCATTTGAAACAAAGTAAAATAGAATATTGACTAGGATTATGTCCATTTATTACAGGTCCAGCTAATTACCCACTCTTTTCAAGCCAGGGCACCGAAGACCTCTCAGCTGTGCTGCTTCATTAGCCTGGCACTGCAGCATGAGCCTGAGCCACAGAGAGAACTCATGTCTTTACTGCATTCAGAAGTACACGTGAACTTGGCAAAATCTGATTATTACATGCAAATGGCAGAAATAATTATTCCAGATAAAGATGACATTTCCACAATAAACGAGTATGAAAACAATCAATTTGCCTGGAATTAGTAAAAATGAGAATTAACGCAGCTGCTGTAGGTATGCCAAACATCTTGTTATATACAGTAACTGAAAATCACTTTGATTCACTTACAGATAAAGAGAAATTATGTAGAAATAAATGCAACGTGCTCAATATACATAACTTTCAATAACTTTTGTACAAAGGGATAGCAATATTATACCAAATAAGGTGAATTCAAACAAAAATAAAAAAAAATAAAAATACAGTGAATAGACTCTTTTCTCTAAATAGGAAATTGAAGTGGCCTAGGCTGACAAAGGCAAGAGCTCTGCTTTAAGCTGCCTAAAGTACAGCACTAATTAGGAAAAAAATGCACACACCGGTGATCAGTGCAGATACTGATGTGTTTGGGGATCGAACATGTGGAAAATTTGGAAACATACACCAGTAAAAACGAAGGCACTCAGTGTAACTATTTCTCATAAGTGCAACCTTCTTTAAAGGAAAACTGCACTTTTTCTTCGCACTGAATGAGAATTTATAACTCCATCACTGGCAGAGGTACCTATCATCATTAGTATAATTATCTGCAGTTATTATTTGTTTGTTAATGGCTCTATCTCTGCAAAACTTAGCCTGCAATAGAGAAAATGCACAAAGCACACATCCCAAACATTAGTCAATCTTTTCCCACCATGGCTTACACCACTTTTTATTTAGAAGTTTTTCATTCGTGTTAGCCATCAGATATTTCCTTCTGTGCTTATCAGACATGAAGGTAATAACTTGACAAAGAAAAGAGACTTATACGACAGCATTTGTTCATCCGTTCCAGTATTCCCTTATCTCTGTCCCACGATTACTGAGTTTATTGAGTTAAACTTGGTTGAAATTATTCAAAGTATCTGAAATTGTCCAAACAGATACCCAGAAATGACAAAAAAAAAAAAAAAAAAAAAAACCACTTCCATCTGGATATAAGCCAAGTCTGTGCGGTGCTCTCACACCTACCTCCCCTCTTTGGCCAGTTTGACTAACATACCTTTGGAGCAGCCACAAAAACCACTGTCATATCTGGCAAACCAGGGCCATGACAGCTGAAGGACAGCAAAAGAGCAAGGAGTCCCTGGAGGCCTCAGGAAGAAACTCAGACTGCTCTCGCCTATTTTTATGATGAAGAAAAGGATCATAGAGAGTACATCTGGCAGCATCAGCTATACGAGGATACAACACAGCCTTCGGGAAATCGCTCCTATTTCTTTTGTCTTTAGAAAGAAGAAATTTTAAACACCGTTAAACTGCATTTAGCTTTCTGCTTCAAGATGTGAACCCATGAATACCTGTGCACTGAGCAAGTGTCACACATGGCACAACCCACATGCTCTCCTCTCTCAAAAGAAGCACCTACCTATTTCAGGATACAGGAGAAAAATACACATATTGAAGCTTATGCCTGCAATATGCTTTCAGACAAACACACCTGTAGCTAATGAATGCATACACAAACATTTTCAACCAAAACAATGCTAAGAACATCATGGTTTGAACTTTCCAACACAAAGGAAAAAGGTGGTCACTAAACATAATCTGATGCACTGCTTACATAATTGCCACTGCATTATGTTTGTTAAATCTTTAGGACCATCCATGTACTGTTACTGAGTTTCTCTAGGCCACACAGACTTACTTCTTACAATCATGTTGAGCCGGTTCAGTCTAAAAGAAAGAAAAAATGTCAGAGGCTTAAAAATGCCAATAATCTAAATCTAATGTAAGTGAACACAGAAAACAGGATTCGCTGCATGAATCCTAATCCTTCTGTCCATGAAACACTGCATAAAACTCCCATTACATTTTACTACACAGCTAAAAAGGAGCGAGAGGGGGGGAAGATGAGACAAAGGGATGGTCTTGTGTTTAACTGAATTTATATGAAACAAAAATGGAAGCAAACATCAGGTATAAAGAACCATAGTAATCTCATTCCATAAAAACAGTATTACTGCTCACACAAAATGGAGAGAAATAGGAGCTGAGAGATGCTACTAAGCAAACAAACAGAAGGCTAATGAGAACGTGGGCCATTGTCACTGGTATAATGTACATTTAAAAGCTGAAAAAGACTGAGAATACCTTTCACAATTCTGTAGGAGGGCTTTTGCTAATTAGAAGTAAGCCAGCATCTTCACCACCAAAGTCTGACAGAAAACAGAACTATTTATGTATTTACCAAATATTTACTTTACAGTTAACTTTTTTTTTAATAGGAATTAAAATCTAGAAGACGACAACTGCTTCGCATTTGTACCCAAAAGTTTCATTTCTAAGATGCAAGTAAAAGACTGAGCAAAAGATCAATTCCCTCTCCTCTTTTACATCAAGTTTAACCTAGTGTAAATGAACCCTTTCTTCACTTTGGGAAAAAGTAATACTTGCATTTAAGATGTACACAAAACCTTATTTTCTAGGTTAGGCTGTTGTGTGGCATTCTTTTTCCTCTAAAACCAGGAAATACAAACGTAACCCCCATATGAAGAACACTGTTTTGCTAAAATTTAAGCCTTTTGAATTGTACAGAGAGGGTCAGAATGAACTACAGACTAGGTCGCTTCTACAGAAACAGAAAAATGAGGTGTGGTTGAACGCATAGGAAAAGTATAAACCCTTTCCTTCTGTGTCACCCAAACTCTCTACAATTTACAATAAGAAAGAGTGATAGGAGCCAGATATACCTTGTGGGAAAAAGGCAGATCAGTCTTTTTCAAAGAAAATAATAATAATAATAATAAATCTGATAGGAAGTCCCAGAAAAGAGAACAAGTACAGCAATTAAAGCATTCCCCAAATCCTCAAAACAATTGAGTGTGGGGAAGTTTGCGTGAATGGGTCTCCCATCAAATACCTTGGCCATGGTGGAAATGCCCCGTCCCTGGGTGCTCTCTCACTGTGCCACCACCCTGGCCAGGGTCACCGCACTGCCAGCGCTCCAGGCTTTATAGCATGGAGAACTTGCATTTCTCCTCTAAAAATGAAGTTGTTCTCTGCTTTCAGGCTCAAATGCAAGAACTGCCTCTCAAAGAAATATTATACAAATTAAAAAAAAAAAAAAAAGATGAGGCATCAAGAAAACCTTATAGTGAGTGTTAATGTTAGAATAACAGTAGCAATGATCTTACTGTGAATTAACCCAGTAACTGGGTCAACACACGCCATCAGGCTGGAGAACAAGACACACCTGGCAGAGCTCTAGCCACGGTTCCTCTTCAAGATCTGTTTGAGGCCAGCAACACCACCACCCACCTTATCCAACACTTTACCAAGAGCAGAAACAGACTTGATGGAGTTTGAAGGAATTAAGGTGTCAGTGTACATGATGGGGAATTTAAAAACTGACAATCTCAGACAGCCCAGAGCCTGTACGTACATTTGTAAGCTGGGTTTACAGAGTCCATAACAAGCATCCACATTTCTTTTGACATTACTGACTAAAAGATAACAGTTCTTAGTGATACTGTCACTAACTAAAACACAAAATACACTACTGAAAATCAAGCCCCCAGTAACATTTGGCACTCATTATTCATAAACTGTAGCCAGTAACTAACAAACCACACTGTTCAACACTTAGCACAGAAGTTTTCCTAAATTAAAAGGCAAAGCATACAGCAATGAAGAGTTCACCCTCATGATGGAGCTTAAAGCACAAGTGATGCATAAGTATAATATCAGGATGACTCAAAAAGAGTGAGTAAATGACATTTATCATTGCTGGGTGGTATATTTATTTTAAAGTGGAATATTATGACAACTGATAACAAAGACGATATCCATTTCCAGATGATGCTGAAAAATCACTTCAGCTTTTATGTTGTTATAAAATCGATATACCAATCATTTCACAGTAACACCGCACTCAATTTGGTACCAATGCCAAGTATATTACTCATGTTAAATATATCAAAGCATACACTTTCACTTTGTGATCACTGACTTTCATTATTTAACAGAAGTACACCCAGAGACAATAGATATCCAGAGTTTGAATACTGAAATGCAACGTTTATTACATTCTAGAAGAAATAATGGAGCACTTCTACAGACCGCCCTGGTCCTCCACTGTGAAAGCATCCTATGAGCAGCAAAGTCAACCCTTGAAGAAAAAGAAGAGCTATACTTGAACAAAATATTACGGGAAGATTCCAAGAACTTCTGAGATGTTAAGTTACAGCTAATTTTTTGTACTGCCTAATTCCCATTACCCTATGTGCTTCTTCCTCTTACTGCAAGTAACTTGTACTAGCAGTACGACTGGAATCCAATTCAAATTCTGAACGCTCCAAGAGCTCATTAGCATTTGTAAAGAACACTAAGCTTATCAAAGAAAAGTTGCCACAGTTGAAAATGCAAACTATTACTGTTAATAAAGCAGCACAGCTCTCTAATGAGTAGCAATGAAAACACAGAATAAAAAGGAATCCCATCTACAGGATTCTCAAATACTAACAGAAGTGTCAGAAGAGAAGAATCATAAATCATTCAGTAGTTCTTGCATTTCCACTGATATTTAACACATGGATTTCAAAGATGCTTGTTGCAGTTCATTGCGAAGTGGAAGTAACTTTCCTTCCTGTTCAGGAGAGCTTCTTGCTCAAACTGATTTGTACACTGAGTAAATCGTGGGGGAGAAAAGTATACAAGATACCCAGAAAATTAAGCTTTGAGAAACTGCCAATACAGCCATAAGAGCATAAATAAAAAACGGTAGCGAAGATTTAGGATTAACAGTTTAGTAATACAGAGAAGAAGACAATTAAATGGATAACTGTGGAAAGAAGTGTAAAAAGTAATGGAAAAAAAATCTGACAAGATGGAGAAGGAGAATAGGCATTAAGCAAGGCTTGCTTCTGACAGTCACTATTATGGCTCCAAAATTGATCCTTGTGTATACTTTTTTTTTTTTTTTACATCTTCCTCAGTATAACAGCATGAAAATCATTTAGAGTGCTCCTCCATACAAGTTGGAGGTATGTCTCAGATCAAATGCTAACAGGAGTGAGAAGTTACCACCCAATTTCTAGAAGCAGCTTTGCAATTCCAGCAGAAAGTCCTAAAGAGCAGCCATAAACTAATTTTGTGATGCCCATGCAGTCTCGTTCATTCTGAAAGAAGAAAGAGCCCTGCAACACAACAAATTCTACCTGTATCTTAGAAGCCTCTAGCATCAGAACACCAAACAGGAAGAAAAATAAGTTTCAAGGTCCACTGTAGCCTTATTTGTACCCTGTAGAATTTCATCCCACGGGAGGAATAAATACAGTCCAGATAACAGTGAAATCTGCTTCAAGACCCATAAGACAACAGTTGTACAACAGACTAGAATCCTGGAATCAGAAATCCTAAATACGATGGCTGTGGAGATGTAATGCTTCAGAGCCAGGCGTTGAACACAGTACAGTGCTTCCCAGCCTGCCCCGTGCCACAGGGCAGGGCTCACATTAAAACTGAACAGAAAGGTGTAAAGACAAACCAGGACAGATTGTGGGGTTGAAGGAAGGCTTAGAAAACAAGGGCAAGGGAGCTGAGAACAACTCAGAGCTGCAAATCCCAGAGATGCACAGAGCAAATAAATAAATAAAATCAGCAATTCCCCCTTTAAAAGTGAACTACGAGAATAACTTCAAAACGGTCAAAATAATTTGTGGTTAAACAGAAGCAAATTCTGGTGATGATGGGACAGGTACGTAACAACACTCCTGGCTGGGTACTTCCTCTGCTGAACGTGGAGGTATTTGGTAAGATAAGCTCAAGGTTTGGCATTCAAAGCATCCGTGCAGTGTGCAAAATACTGCTGCTAAAGAATAGTGGGGACAGGGCCAGTGGTCCCCAAAACACAAAGTATATGTTTTAAGACAATTAATTTCATGCTTTGTTTGCTTGGTTTTTATATATAAATTTACATCAACTTGATAACTGCAGTATGTTGCACACCACATAAACCCAGGAGTGGCACGAAGTCTGCAGAAGTTACAGCTATTTGCTTGCTGTACCTCTCACACTAGTTACTACTCTGCGCCTGAAGGCTGCAAATATGTATTTTTCTCCTCTTATCTAAACCCGAGAAATATACTGACATTCTTTTACTTTAGAATAAAAAGGTGAAAGTCTATTGCCTCGAGAACTATGCAGATAAGTCTCACCACCAAAATTCCTTTAGAAAAGGGGCTTTAAATGCCAGTCACCTTATCGCTTCAAACTGCGGCTTCAGTTCTATCGGGCAACTTGAAGAGGAGATGAAATTGTGCCGCAGCAACCAAACTCCCCAACTCTTTGCTATTTACTTCTTTTTAATAAGTGTTCGTTGCTAAGTTCCCTTCACTCATTCCACAAACAGCTTGGAATCTTTTACTATGGAAACAATTTTTATCTGACATCCATTGAAGTTCTTTTGTCTGTTTAACTGCACAAGGGGAATGAACTGCTTTTAATTAACTTTTCAGTGAGATAAAGTACCAGTCAAGCACCCACAGCATTCAGAATTCAAACTGACAATTGTCATCTTGAACACCACTTTTTAAAAGCCACTGATCTTTGGGAGAATTATAGTTTTTAGCTAAGATATCTGCCCTTATATTTGTCATACGAACGTAAATGCTTGCTTTTTCAGAGGTATACTCTCCGAACATCTGTCTTTATATTCTATAAATATACGCTTGTTCAGAGCAGAGGTGTACTAACAACACGACTTGCATATTAAATGGAGCCCTGGTGGTCTGCCACCACCTCTACAGTCAACTGAGAAGTAGTTAAGTCATCAGAATACAATAGTCCTGATAAAAAAAAAAAAAGCCCAAAGACCTTCAGGAAAAGGTTGACAAGTTGTTCCAAGAGCTTACTACTTCCACAGAGCATTTATATCCTCCTTTTGCTCTGTGTTATTATAACCAAAGACTTCATCTAATAGCAAAATCACATGCTGAGTACGTCTCTAAGTAAACAATACTGCTTCAGAAACCTAGTAGGGTAAAAACCTAAGGAGTGCAAAACCACTCATATAACCTCAGAGTCCTACAGCCTCAGAACCTGCTCTGACAGAAAAATCCATCTGAGCACACTCTGTTGGACACATGCTACCTGCCGATGGTGGCTGTTCACCGAGGGGTGCTTCAGGGCAGCAGGGAGGAGGACATCATGCTGCCAGGATGAGGGAACAGCTCCCAGGAGTTGCAGACCAAGCAGCAGAGACAGATATAACAGTGCTGCTCTCTTTTCCCCATTAGTTACATTTACCGGAAGGGCAAAAGTGAGTTTGGATATATTCTGGGAAGGCTTAGAGACTGGATGCAGTAAATTGCACTTCAGGGAGCAGCATCTACATATTTCCCAAAACAGGAGAGTTATTTCTGCAAGCGGGAAACAGGAGACCTTTCTACTAATTCTGCCATTGCTGTCCCTCGGGCCTATACAGCCCATCTACTGTCTCATTTTAGCTTTATATTCCCCAGAAACATAATCTTCATGAAACTGTGCCCCTTTCTGCACTTCTTTTTAAGCCTACAAATCTCACTTAGTATAAAGAAAAGTGTCAATCTCATCAAAATATTGAATTTGTTTAAACGGTCATAGTTTTTAGTATGTATTACTTATGAAAGAGCTCTCCTAAATTCCTCAGGTAGCCACAGTTCAGTTTTCCACCAGGAATGAACCACAGATTTTCACTCCCATGTGCCAGGATGTTCAGCTCCCAGGATAACGGTGAGGAGCAGAGCTCCCACTCTGTTCTGCAGACAAAGCAGATAATCACACTCAAGTTTCTGTCCCTAGGAGCTGAAACCATAACAGAAGACAAGCTTTGTTAAGTTTATGGAAATAACCTTTTAAAAGTTTGCATACTATACAATTATGTCCTGAAGCGTTTAGATTCAAGTTTCCTATAGTTGTAATCTTCTTCATGGTACATATCATCATCATCTCATCTATTAACAGTCTCCTAGTCCTGCAGCCCTTTTGTTTGCTGGCACACTAAGTGCTTCGGGTATGGAAGGGCATTTTGCTCAAATGCGAACAGCTTTCGTTAATAGGAGTGATACCATTAAGTCTTCTAGTGCCACGATCTGCAGACAGCAGGCATCAAGAACACATTTCTGACCCCAGGCAAAGCAACAGAGATGAACTGAGAGAAGAACTTGGAGGTTTATTTCTTAATTACAATGAGCTGCCTGCAAATTTGGGGCATGATAGTCTTGAATTGATCCATTCATCCTCAGTGCTGGAAATGAATATTCAAGTGGTTTCTGGGTATCAGTTTATAGTATGTATAGATTTACCAGAGCGCGCCACACACTATCTGAAAAATTCTTCACTTCCACTTGTAATTTATTTCCAACTTACCACTTACAGGACTGCCAGTATTACATTTTTTTCTGAGAACTGCTGTTATTGACTCTTGAATTCATGCTCCTAATAACAACACAGAAAGTAGCTAACAGATCTGCACTCCTCCATCACACTCCCTCATACTCTTCATATGAAATCCATGGAGCCAGTCATACTTCATTCAACACAAACAGAATTGCAGACACCAAGATGTGTTTTTAACTTCAGAAAGCAGAGCAATCTCAGCTGAAGATGGATAAGGTCTCCACCGCACCCTTGTAGCTTTCCCCCTAACATGACACAACCACCAATAGGAGACGGGAAACCTCAAGCCCTATGCTACCACAGGAAACCTGAACCAGAACACCCAGGTGAGTCATTAGCACAAGGCAACAGCTCTCCTTAATTGTACAAAACCTGGCAATACTGTTCTACCTATGTAGAAGATGTGAAGTTACTAGCAGTCCTTTTACAAAACAGTCGTGCACGCATACATGTGCTCTAGTGATGTTCCAGTAAACAACAGAAAAGAACAAGCCTTCCACTTTTCCATTTGCGCTGGAGTCTCTCAGTGCATTTCTCAGAACACGAAGAGTTGTTTAAAAACCACAAGATTTTGTGATATTGAAATGCAAATGCAGAATCCAAGACAGACTGAAATCACCTACAGAAGAGAACAAAGATGAGCACAAAGCCAAAGTGGAGCAATTCACAGCTGATTTATCAACGGGTATCACAGTTCAGAGCCAGCTCCACAAAAGCTGACAAGTCTGTGATGTCACTGACATCGCTACATGAAATCTTCCCATGGGTCTTCGCGTCAAGAGGAAACATACAAAAAGTTAATTACAGAAAATCACACTGTAATCTAACATAAGCTCCGAGCTAGTGGAAAATCACGTGCAAGTCACTGCAAACAAGCAGATCAGCATTTGAGTCTACCAGTCAAGGCCAATGTGGAACTGCTCACAGCTGCCAACAGCATTTCTCCATCGAGTGCCATCGGGAGCCACCAGCACAGACCTGCCTGCCTGGAACACAGCAGCCAGAGATTCCTCCTGCCCCAACACCACAGCAGTGTTACTCAGCTCCACCTCATCCCTCCCCTTCGTGTTACACCTTGTTCAGTTCACCTTCAGCTCCTGTTTTGCACAGACCTGTACTTGCAGCCATTTTTCTGTTGTGAGTATTAGCGTTTTGTGGTTAATTCTTTCAGGTATGTAAGTATTCAGCTCTGATTTAAAAAGGCTTCTAGAAAGCTACCACCAGGCAGAAAGCGTGGGCATACAGTACAAATTAAAAAAAAAAAAAAAATCTAGAGAATTTATAGTCTGGTTTTATTCAGGACAATAGACAACTCCTTGGGGTATCCTGGTACCATAGTTGTGCCCCTTTGTACAGAACATTAGGGCTTTGGTAGTTTTATTTAGCACAAGCCAGGTCCTTGGCATTGTCTTAATGCAGTATTTTTAACTGATATGGTGCTTATGCTTGCAGAATGCAATGTAAATGCATCAAAACATTTGTGATTTAATCTACGGCTCTACCCATATCCCTTAGGTGTGCGGTAATCCCCGCTGTTAAAAAGGCAAAGCAAAACAAAAAAGCTGAACACACATTATTTAAGCAATCTATTTTAAACAGATGTCAGAGACATATTTTATTATTCCTAAATTAGGCCATTGATCAGCAAGATGATGAGCAAAGAAAAAGATCTGCTAACCTAAAATGTGTTATTTACACTGCACTTCCAATCAATAAGGTAAAAACATTAGAAGAACATGAAGCTGTGGTTCGGATTTACTGCTGCTTCCCATGTTCCGATGTGGGGTCCACTATCATTCTGCAGTAGAATTCATAACACTAAGGCTTTGTCACTGTAACAGATCATTACGGATGCAGAAATGGTTGCTGTATGATCTGAATTAACAAGGTTCAGAATTTTAAGCTCTAATAAAGTGCCAGCTTTCTCCAGCTGGCTGACACAGCTGTATTCCTGGTCATTACTACACATACTAGTTCATCCTGTATTCAGACAGCAATTATGAGGAAATAGAAGCTTGCAAACACTTGTTCTCAGTTTCTTGGGTCTTTTTTTTTTTTTTGTTAGTTGGTTTTTAAGACTAGATCTGCAATAGAAACATTTCATGTCCTTTACTTAACCACAGAAAAAGGACATGTGGAGGAGGAGTGGGCAGTACACATTTCTCTTGCATGATTCCTGCTTTTGACCTCGAGTAATTCCTTTTGAACATGAGAACATAACTTGTCTCCATCTGATAACAATAAAGGCAGTGCATTTAGCATCCGGCGTGATGATGTTCACTGAAATGTCAACAGTTACTCGTTAAGAATGGGACTGGAATGACTAATGCTCCAAGGCCCCCATTTGTACTGCCTTGATGATTTATAGCACTGTAGTAATAACTAATGATAAAACACAGCACAGTCATGTGCTGTGAAAAGTTCTGGGCAAAGCACATTTTAAAATTAGCAGCAGAGACATCTAGCTAGTGCTGGTATTCACCTTCTGAAAAATTCTCACACAAAATCACTTGGTTTTGATTATTTTGATCATTTTTTAATTGATGCTTGCTAATAGCTTAAGTTTTGTGTAACAGCATGTGCGTACAAGACTAGCAGTATCACTGAATACATGGGACATTACTAGGTACAGCTATACGGCTGCCAACTCAAGCGGTGACAGCAGTGTTCTTGGGCTTTGTTCACCAACCACTCAAATTCAAATTCAGTGTTTAAGCCTCACCTTGAGAGCACAAATAACAGAAGCCTTCTACATCCTGCTTCTCCAACACCATCAGCCCCAGCTGCTGAATCTAGTCATCACATTCTTTTCTGCTCAAGAGAAAATGAAAGAAGACTTGGTTCAATCTAGAAAACTCAAAACCAAGGACTGTCAAAGCCTTAGTGCTACTGGGGTGAACTTCCAGCAGGAAATAGTTCTCTCCTTCAGGCTAACTGGATGGGGCAAGCACCTTAACACTGGACACTCGGTCAGGATCCAGCAGGGCTGGGAACAGCAGCACCCCACCAACACGTCCTCTCTGCACAAGCAGGAGGCATACACAAATGTCCTCGGCTCAAGAAGGAAATAAGTATCACAGCTGACGCCAAACAAGTGAATAAGGACTACTCAGCACCAGAAAGAAGGCCGCATTTTCTTGCTCCTCACAAAAGTTTGTCTTCTTTTTTCACCCAGAGACTTTTTATGGAGATAAATGTCTCTCTTATTTCATTCTTACTCAAGAAAGCGCTTTAGATTTTCTATTCAAACAGAACACCAACAGTTCAGTTGCAAACTGTGTTCCAGGGTGCATTTCCCCAACATTTTACAACTCATTTCAGCTTTTAAAACACCTTGGAATTATTCTCAACACACAAGTTGCAATAAAGGAGTTAGCGTTTTTAATCCTTTGGATGGTATTTTTTCCTGACATTTAATTAACCCTGTATCACTGATATTAATATTTCAATTTCCACTAAAGTTACCTTTCGGCTGCTTTTTTTTTTTTTTTGTGCTCAAATGTATTTTTAAATTTATTGAATGTCCATTAAGGTAAAACCAATGGCATTTAATGTAGTGAATTAACAGAACAGGTAACACCTCCAAGCAATTTAAGAAGCAGAGAAGCATCTAAATTACATCTTCTGACAAGTATAAATACTGGTGACATTACTGTGCGACAAAACGCTAACTGCAGCTGTAATTTATACACAAAGGGTTCCATACTGTATTATGCCACATTTTAAGTTGGAAAAGAGCTTTCAAGTAAACAGAGACCACTTAAATACCAACAAATAAAAAAAACACACAGTTTTTCATAAGTTAGACAGTGATGGCAGAGCTTATCCTCATCTCTGAGATCTAACTTCCTAAGCCTACCAGTGAAAATGCAATGTTTCTTTAAATAACTGATAGTTACGTCGTATAGAAATATGTTAATTTACTATATTTCCTCTCATCATAAAACGCAATGGGAGATACTCGGAAACACACTTATCCATAACCAAGACCTTAAAAAGCCCTTCCTTTTTACTTAGGCAACACGAGAATCTTATTTTCCTCCCTACCATTTAACATAATTTCCCTTTTACTTTATTCATGGAGACCCATCTACACTTTGTACATTCATGTCTCTTTCTTAGCTAATTGCTTGACTCATGCAAAGCAAATGATGGTGTGAAGTAACAGGCTTGACATTCAGCTGGAAGAAGGCAGACAACTCCATTGGAGCTGCAGGAACACACCACAGTGGTACTACGGAATAACTACACAAATGCTTGGCCAAGCATCACTGCTATCACCCTTGGCCAAGTAACATGAAGTAGTTGGAAACTTAGAGAGGCCATGTCTACCTCTTGATTTATTTACTCTCTGGGGGATTTCCATTTAGTCAGTCACACTGGACATAAACAGCACTGGTAATGCATTGGCACACCTGATAATCTGTTCATCATTTCAATAACAGTGTACCATAAATCAGCATCCATAAAGGAGCAATAGCATCAATGTAAGGTGTGCCCATCTAGCATTTTAAATAACTTTGCACAATAAAAATCCCCCCCCTTTTTTTTGTAATGCGATACTTCATTCTTTAATCCAAGCTCCTTCAAATCTTACGCTCAGTACAAATCCCCAAGTACAGCAAACATTCCCACTTTCAGACAACAAGCTTTTTTTTGTTTCCCCTGTGCATTTAAACACTGAGATCAACACAAAGGCCTCAAACTCATGACTTTGACATTGTGATATGGCAACCTCTACATGGCTTTTATATGTGCAGGTTGTAACAGAAAGAGCAGAGTGCTCCTTAAGAGAGGAGCACATGAATACCAACCACTAGAAGGTTTGTAAACTGGGATCACAACTGCTCCAGCCCAGTAGGAGCTGCAGAAGAGTCATGGCACTGAACGCAATTACCACTCAACAGCAGCAAAGCCGACAAACACACAGTGACTGCTACATGCAACATTGCTTACCCTGGTCTTTCCAAAACTACAGTCTATCTTTACCCTATTTGCACAGAAAACCCTCAAATAAGTGAGGCTGGGATTCAGCCTTTAGAAGGATTGCAAAGCTATATTCGGGTTGGTCTGGTTTCATGGAAAACTTTGCTTCCACTACTCATCCTGCATGCCAAGGATGCATTTGCATTGCCATATGGCAACCAAAAAATGATAAAAATCACACAAAAGACCCCAAAAGATTCAGTTGCACAACAAAAATAAATAGTATCACATCCACTTCCTAAGTCTTCCACGACTGCATTCAGGTATTCAGGTCCGTGGAAACTCTTGCTCAAAGACAACAGTTGGATGTTGACTTAAAAGCTTCAGCTCTGCTCACCATACATGGCCCCACACATTTAGGATGGTAGCAGCTCATGCACACACAGCTAGAGGCCATGGTACTAAGAATAAGGCACACTGATTAATACCTTGGGTTATTCTGAAGCTGCATGCTGTTCTATCACAAAACAAGGCTGAGAGTGTGAGATGGGCAAGCATTTAGTAGAATGGTTTCATGACTAAACCATGCAGTTTGGTACAGTTAAACACTATCTGTAACCTTTATTTATTTATTTTTACAGACTTGGGCTTATATTTTTTCCATTTGTACCGAAGCAATTCTTCCTCTTAGGAAACCGGCTAAGGAAAGTTATAAAATTGTACTAGAAGCTGTTCTAGTTTTCTATTTGCAACCAACACTAGACGCAGCATTTTCTCATTCCCAGTGTCTTCTGGTCTTTATTTCACGAGGAAATTAACTTCATTATTTATCTGACCTGGAGTCCAGCGCATAAGCCTTACTTGTTTTTAGTTATGGTGGCTGTTGTTGACAACCTATACCTTCTATGGCCAGCTTTCAAACAAATAAGCAAACAAAGAAAAATTGACAAAAAACCATCTAACAATAATAACTGCTAATGTATCAACAAGGTCAGTGATATTATCTAAATGAAGTCTTCAAACAGAAGTTCAGTAATTGGTGATCATCTCTTGCATGCTACACAGGTTTGCACTTGGGAATGGTACCACCAACATATAAAAAGGGTTAGAAAGCTTAGTAAGAAGTGCTCAGAGCAGTTCAGTGCAGCTCATACATGCTTTGTGACTCCAAAATTCAATTTTCTAACTCACAATCAACCACAGAAATATTACAAACCGAATACGAGTGACATTAAAAGGCCATTTCTTCTCGCTATTGACTACTTATCAGCTGACAACTCAGTCCATTGAAATTGAAACAATTGATATATTTTATGGTGATTGTTAAAGCTGCTGACCATAAGTAAAATTATGGTGCTTTATAGACTTATAAGTCGCTTAATCCAAGCAGCCAATTTAATCTAATACATCCAAAGGAAGACAATGTAACTTTAAATAAAGTGTGTTAACGAAACGCTAAGAGGTTGCACAATTGAATTATAGTTGAATTATGCCCACATTAACTCTTCTCTCCAGTATGTCTGCCGAGATAAGAATCTGCTTTAGTTACACAAGAAAATTGCACAGCGTGTCACAGAAATGATGTCTGCATTTATAAAAGCACAGATGAAAGGCATCTTATCCTTTTCCTCCCGTTCCCTGCTCAAACCATTAATTAGGTAACACATCAGGACCAAGTCCTCTGCTGAACCTCTTGGCATGACTGCGCTGTGGAAACACGCCTATTTACACCTCTCCATTAATGCTCCATGCAACTAGCACCACCAAACCATTAATTCTCAAACCAGCACTGCAAGGTTGGAACAACAGGCAGCAGCAAAGCTCCCACTCTCACCTTTCTGTGCTGCATTCTTCCTTGTTAATAACCAAAATAGGTGCTTATTAAAGCATAATAGTGTAAATGTCAGTAAAGACATCTAGTCCATGCTGACTGTGATCTATTGAAATACGTGGAGTTCATGGAAATCTGTGGTCCAGCTAATGGGCTGATAAAACTCCAGATGTTGTAATGCTGTAATTACATTGTAATAGAGGTCTAGCTATCACATCCTTGCAAACATGCGTGAAAGTGCACTACACAGATAAGGAACCTTTCACGGACACCACATTAGTTGAACAAATGCTAGAGGCAACGTTTGCAATAATACACTGAATAAATTCAGCAGATTTGCAGCGTGCCAGAGAGCTTCCCTGTATTAACCTAAAAACTTCAATAACAACAAAAATGCTATTCTATGAAAAATGTCATCTTTGTCAAGAAAAGCAGCTAGCCTGTATGTTGCAAAATCCAGCTTGTTCTAGGTGAGGTAAGACCAGAATTCTACTATCACTTGACTACAAGCTTTTCATAGAATGGCCTGGGTTGAAAAGGACCTCAAAGATCACCAAGTTCCAACCCCAATGCCATGAGCAGGGTCACCAACCACTAGAGCAGGCTGCCCAGCGGCACATCCAGCCTTGCATTGAATGCCATCAGGGATGAGGCATCCACCACCTCTCTGGGCAACCTGTTTCAGTGTGTCACCACCCTCTTAGCAAAAAGCCTTTCCTGCAAGTAGTTGGCCACTTGCTTTAAAACAAGAAGAACAAGTAAGAAACAATGCCAGGCTGGTTACAGGCAGAATCAAAGCCGTAAAGAAAACAGCTGGAGTTGGAACTGTGTGGATTTCAGTTTGCTGGACTTCACGAAGGAACAGCAGAGACAGAAGATGATACAGAGCTCTGCAGGAGAGCTAACAAGATTCTGAATCAACTGAGAGCTCTGTGAAAGGAGCTGGAGAAGAAGCTGAGGAGAATGAAAGAATACAAGGTCACAGGTGCACCTAAAGCACAGAACATGAGGGATATCTAGTTGTCATGGCCCATAAAGCATATCAGGTTCTAGGAAAGAACTAGAGCTGTAAACACAGTTCTCAGATAGAAACAATCAGAATTTTGTGAAGGTAAAATACACTGAAGAAAACAAGTGGGAATGGATAAGAGCTGTGCAGAAGCAGGAGTAAAAGAAATCTGAAAAGGAACAGGGAAAGCAGCCTCACGAGTAAGGGCAAAGAACCAAGACTGAAAAATAGCAGCAATTGGGAAACTGAAAGAATTTGGTGAAGACTTGTAACTTGAGTTACAAGAAAAGTAAATTATTTGGTAACTTAAAAAGTATCTGTGCTTCATATCAACAATGCAACTTCCATAGATTTCTTTCCTGCTCCCCAGAAATGGAGCAATAAAGCCTCACTCCTCCAGCCATGGAATAGCATCACAGGAACAACTTGGGCTGGAAGGGGCCATGGGGGGAGGGGGGGTGGGGGACAGTCACCCATCTCCTGGTCTGTGATAACACAGTTGCCCACCACTGTGAAGGTTTGGAATGCTTCTCTTACATAAATATTTGAGTTTACAGTAACTAGCACCCTGGTTTATCAGGGAAAAACTAATGTAAAGATGTTATTCAATTGAGGCACGCCTAAGAGGAAGACCCAAGATACTGATACTCTACTCAAAGCAAAACCAATCTAGTCATTCTCATGTATGCTGTATGAGAGCCTTTATTGCTAAACTGCTCTGCTTTGAGTGCTTGCAGCTAATGGCATCCAGCTCAGAAGTCTTTCATAGATCAGGCAAACACCACAAGCACACCGCCATCAGCAATCCACTACGGATGGTACAAGTCCTAAGAAACTTCTTTTTTAGATGTTTGTTTAGAAGTTACTTTTATACAGCCCCCCTTCTCCACAACCCACACCTCCACTAGCAGCCCACAAACCAGAACCATGCTCCACCCAGGTACTGCTTGGAATGCAAAGTGATGCAGTAGTGACTGCATGGAAACACCCCCTGGAAAAGCCCTCCAAACTGCTCCTCTGTCTATAGTCCCGATACCAAGCTATGGAAGGGTCCAGTTGTGCTACAACATTTTGCTTACCACCCTTTTCAGGTTTAAAAGCTAACATTTCAATAATGGAAATATGAATTCCCCAAACATGTCAAAATGTTGTCAGTTCTTGCAGGCTGACGTCCATACGGACAAACAGATGGACAGAGCAGACAAGCTCCCCACGCAAGCTGGGAACACAGACACCACAGCAGAACATCACACCCAAAGCCCTACAGGTCCTTGCTCTTCACAATCCTTGGCAAACATCTGTCTGCACCCAGGGAAACAAAATAACCAAAAACCAAGTAAACCAGAACGGGAATCTACGTTGGAACAAGCAGCAGTATCCACTTAGAAGGCTCTGAACTGGAGTCAGTAATTGCTCATTAAGGCTGCAGAAAACAAATACCACCCAGTGAAGGCTTCCAAAGCAACAAGCCAGTACCCAGCCCCATTCAAAACAGTCATTTTGATTTCAGTATTCTTCCAGACAACATTTAACTAGAAGTGATGTTCTCCCTCCAAGCTTACCCTGATTACATTCCAACACTCCGAAACAGGGAGAATTTTGTACTGTAAAGTAGAAAATAGCACAATAGCCTCACACAGTAGCTGCAGCCAAAGAGATTAATACCAAACACATCTGATTAACACCAAGCAGTTCACTGCAACAGAAGCAGAAACAAAGAAGGAACACTTGCTTTCAGTAATATAAGCAGTAAGCTGAAGTTCAAATTTGTAGCAGAGAAGACATATTTAAAAATAAAGGATTAGTTTAAATGTCTTTTAATCAGTTTTCAGAGCATAAATAATTTGTTAAAAAAAAAAAAGGCACAAGAGAAATGCACGTTTTCCCAGCAACAATTTGTGCACTAAATATTAAGCTTTTGAGTATCCTTAATATTTGATTGGAATAAGCTTTTAGAAAAAAAAAAAAAAAAAAGGTTCTTATCGGGAAAAAAAGATTACATTACTTACATTCGGTTTCATATATATAAGTAGAAATACGGAAAACACATAAATCAAAGTCATAAAAGCTAGTCACAGCAGAACCTGTTCTTCAGACCTCTGAGGCTCTATGCAAGGTAAGACCGTACATTTTCGGCTTGTTTTGGCCCTAAATATTGTGAGAGGACCTCAGACACAGTATCATGCTATAACACACCAACCCCGCACCATGTGGCTGCTGCAGCTCAACTCCCCCTGCCTGCACGCTCCGTGCAGCTGCACAGTGTTGAACGCTCAGTCTTTCTGAACCCGTGAAATGTGATCGGCAAACAGCAAACTCCGGAGGAGCGGGCAGCAGACAGCAAGGCAGAAGCTTCAGGCACAGGCCATCGCTGCCCTCTCCAGAGCACGCCAAGCCCTGGCGTGGTACTGCAGGCACCGAGGCTGGCACCAAGCAGGGGCATGCCGTGCTCCCGGTCTGCAAAATGGATACAGAAAGTACCACCAACCAACGAGACGACCGCTTTTCCATGCTCAAAGCCCTGAGCCAACAAGCTTTCGCGTTTTTCCAGAAATCCTTTTTCCGGTGTCGACCGCTGAAAAGCTGAATTCACGCCAGACAGACCTGCGTGATGCCCACAGCCCCACACGCTGATGGGCAGGTACGCACACCCCTCCGAGCCGCGCAGCGCTGCACACACAGCACCGGGCACACACGTGGGCAGCAGAGGCCTTTCTACAGCTCCAAAAACTGTCACTTCAAATCGCAACGCCCCACCGAACAAGCAGGAATAGATTTCCTTTGCAGCATCCTTGCGCACGTGATGCTGCCCCTGTACAACTCGATTTCAATGGCTTTTTCTTTTTAATACATAGAAGGCATCAATACCATGCTTTCATTTACTTCCCCACCCAGCTGCTTGAGACTGTAAGGAGCGTCATTCACATTCACACCCATAAGGGTTTTTTTTTTTTTTAGTGAAAAAAAAATTCTATTTTTTTCCGCGTATGGGCGTCGTTTACAAGTTCCAAAACTTGCACACGTTTCTCTTTAAAAGTAAAGAGATTCGGTCTGCCAGCCGCAGCCACCCTTCCTCTGATCCAGGGCTCAGAGGGGCCGCGGTACCCACACAACTTCTGCTCATTCCTCACTCCCTCAAACAAAAGGTGACACCCACGGAGACGCCCACGTCCCCGAGCTGCTGCGAGTCCTTGAAAATAAGTTGGATCACCAACACGCCGCCACCTTCCGCGCTTCGTACCGCGGACACGCACGGAAGGGATGCGCGGGGATTCATCTCATACCGACGCTGCCTTCCCCCCCCCCCCGCGGACAACGCGCGCTGTGCTCAGCCCGCAGCTCCGCCAGCCAACGCGGCACGGCGCGGGGAGCAGCTCCTGCCCGCCCAGCGGCGCCGCGCCCCGGGCACCCGCAGCACGGCACCGCCGGGATGCGCGTCCGCGAAGGACCGGCGGAGACAGCCGAGGCGTAAAGCACGGCTCCGGGAGAGGAAGCATCGAGCCCCAGG